>CM056396.1:1026244-1626244 GCA_029718625.1 Synaphobranchus kaupii | reverse complement strand
ATAAACTGTTAACATACCAGACATAAATCATTAGAACTCAATATGACCACAAACAATAGAAATACAGAATTTATATATTTTAGTGAACCGTATTGTTCTTGCAAACACCAAAATACATAACATTATACTTCACCAAGTATGCTTTGGTCTTATAGATTCTGCTTGTGACAATGTCAGCAGTATTGAAAGTGACTCAGCAGCTTAGTGTCTCTTAGTGTCTCTAATCTTATAACAACTACATACACGGAAACCAGGAAATGATCTCTTACTGGAAAAACACACCTTCTAAAAAGAGAGTTCCAATGTATATGACTCACATACAGTATATTGTGATATATTTCTTCAATGATGTGTGCTACATCCAAGTTGTGAACGAAATGGAAACAGCAACTTAAATTCACCCTATTCATGCTGGGATCCAATAATGGATGAGCCAGACCTCTGCTTTGTATATACTTGTACCTGATAGTAAAGGACACCAAATACATAAAGCATATATAGGTTACAGTACATGTGATTTTACAGGTACAATTATTAAACTGTGGGAATGCTCTATTTTAGAGCCGTTTGTTCATGTAATTCAAACTAGTCATATAAAACAAACTGGTGTTCACAGAAGCAGTTGCAATGAAATATGTCATATTTTCCTTCCTGCAGATCATGACAGCATGGAGCCAACCTCTAAACAAGACTCCGCTGGTATGGTTGGTGTTGATGTTGTCAGGTTTTTGTGCTGTACATGCAAGCAAATTGCCCCATCTGAACTATGTTGGTTTCAGATACTGACGTGACCAGCAACGAGGAAACCAACACAGAAACAGACAAGGTCGTGGACTCAGACAAAGAAAAGGACACAGACACAGGTGAGCAGAGTGTAGGAGAGAGCGAGAGAGAGAGGGAGTGGGCGAGAGAGAGAGAGAGAGAGAGAGAGAGAGAGAGAGAAAGAGAGAGAGAGCTTAATGCAAAAAATTTACTTTACATTAATGACTAACATGAATGGCAAGAATACACCATCATCTGCATAATTGTAGTTCACGCTATCCACATCATAACGGTTTAAAAAAAGAAATTCATTACTTTTCTAGATGACACGGCTGGTTCCTCAGACTCAGACGGTAAGCCATGGGATCCATTCAGGGGGGTTCGTGATGAAAACACAAAATAATAAAATGATGGGTCTATATTGGAAGGGGAGAAAGGGAGAAACAGTATATTGGTGTGAAACAGCCAGCTCATGCCGTGCTGTGAAACGCGCCATTGTTCATGATTTTCCCTTGAAAAAATATTCTTGTTTCACAGAGATGAAGAAGTCCTTTGATAGAGAAGAGGGTGATCTCAAATCGCAAGGTAAAGAGCGATACACACCTGACCTTCCATGATATTTTAATCCTCAGTTTATTAAACTAACTACAAAAAAGAAGGTTAAATTATACAACAATGCATAAATAGAAAAACAATGAAAGCATAATTATTTATTTTCTCAGGAGTCACCCCCGATATAGCAGACCAGCCAGATAAACCAGATGACACCACACAAGGCGTCTCACAAGGTATTGATGTCTCACGTGCACAAATACCTACACATATTCTGTTCAGCATGTCCATATCTAAAACTAATCTGTTTCTGTTTCCTTAGTTTCTGATGCTGGCACCACCAACTCTGTACAGGCATCCTAGCACTATGGCTTGAAGCTGGGGATCTTGACTTTCTACAGGTATTTTATATATATAGTGCATCACACCACCATTTATATATAGTGGATGAGATGCAAACCACATGGACATGCACAGACACACACCTCGAGTTGACAAGTGTTTGATAAAAGCCTATTATCCACCTTGTGCGCTCATAAATGAAAGCAGTCCCAGCCGTAAGTTTAAATGTCAAAAATAAAAATGTGTCAGTATCAATTTTAGCTTTTCAGCTTCTGTTTTCAGTATAGGCCGGTTAACTGTGTAGGAGACACGAGCCATGGATGGTTCCTGTGGTGTCAGAAAGACACGGCATCCTTGAGGAGACATTGAAAGGAGACCAGCGGTCAGCCTCTGACTACTAAGTTCTGACTACTAAGCTCGAGTGAAACCACTTACAGCGTTATTAATGAATAAAACCATGAATAATTAATAAAGTATGTTAAACAGCTAATTAAAACACATTTTATCGTACACAAATTGGTGCCATTGTTTTAATTTTATTATCCTGCTCCTTTGGAAACTTTCTCCCATCGTAAACTTGTTGATTTTCATTGGCTGAGAAGAAAAGATAAGAACAAAGAGGCATTTTCCATTGGGCAAAGTTAAGGGTAAGCACCAAATCAGGTACCGCAAAATGTGTGCCATAAGTTTTCATCCCCTCCCTTTTTTTATCTCCCTACAGAAGCACAATAAGACTCAGAGAAAAGGACCGAAGCCTGACAGTTGAGTCTTCATAATATGACAACCACAAGAATATGAAGAAACACCTACTTTATGTTCCTTGTCTCTTTCATCCCGTAACATGTCGAACGCATCTCTATAGAGTTATGGGAAAGTGTTAAATTATTCTTCTGTTAATGTAAATTACTTTTCGCACACTCTCAACTTTCAGCTTGCTTGTTATTCTTTGATGACTAACACATTAGTGGAAAAGGGCCCATTTCTCTACCCAGCCCTGTGGTGTTGTATACACTTTACTGATTGGTGATCAATAGTCTTCTTTTGTTGATCAAAGAGAAACATGTTTATGACGCAAGTACAAACATTGTCAGTATATAGATACTATTTTTAATTAACTTCAATCGGCCAAGTCACAGCCAAAAGCTGAACACATCATTTTAAAATATAAAGAATAACGTTAATAGATATCCCAGAACCTTGTTTTTATGATTGTTGACTGTTTCTTCATAGCAGAGAAACAAATCCCAAACTGGACCTGCAGTAAAATTCAAAAACATTTCCAACAATGTGAATCTTTCAAATTGTCAAGGCTGGACTTGAGTAAATACGTTGCATACACAAGCATATTTGTTAATTGTAAACGGTCACCAAATTACCCGAAATGTGACATCAGTTGTGAAAGAGTATGAAAGCAATTTCTGTTTCCTTTTCTAGCGTCTGTTATTTTTCTATAGCCTTTATGTGGAGCATTGTAGTTTCATTCCTTTACGCTAATCACAGGTGGAGCTTGGTCTTAAGACAGATAATATGCTGCTAGAATTAAAAATTCTAATGAGCACACGTTTGTTTTGCATGCAGCAGACTGAACTGTGGCTGAACACAAGTCATGTACACACAAATGCAGTGTACATACATCTTATGTGATAATTCCCGTTGTCCATGTCTGAAGAAGTACAGTATATTTGATAAATATCTAAAATTCTAACTCAATGTCAAGTGCACTGCATTAAGTCAGTAATATTTAAATGAGACTAAGGTAACAGAGGCTGTGAAATAGACAATGGTAAAATCATTTCTGAAGTGTAAATGGAGGAACGCATTTAATAAAAAATTGAGTTGTCAGACAAGGTTGTCACTCAGTTTTTGAAAGCAGCTGAGGACATAGTATGCAAGGACATAGATCAGTATGCAAGTGTGGGTACAAGTGACTGACAGAGAAACATAAATATAATCAGGATTTAATTTACACCATGGATTAAGCAGTGCATGAAAAGTAAAATTGGATTTGGACATTTATATATCTGCAGTGTACATTTTTTTTTATACCACAAATATATACGTACATATAGTTTCTGATGTTTATACTGTTCCGTAGAAATTTAGAATCTATTTTCTAGAGTTCTGTCATTAACTATGAGTTCGGAGCCATGTGGTACAGTTGGATTTGACCTTCCATGTGTAAGGTGGGATTAAACTGGACAAGTTGCTTTTGTGTGTTATTTTATTCACAAGCACACTCTACTTCAGTCTACGAGGAAAAATAAATGTATAGTAATTAATTTAAGGTTTCGTGACTGATTCTCTATTTAAACATTTGCAATAAATATCCATACCTCTGAAGAGGTATTATTATGCTCAGTTACTGAGTGGAAGCTACCTCTGTGCTGTGTGACCTAGTGCCTTATTTACCAGCCCCACAAGCCTATGTATACTCTACATGTTACAGCATTACCAAGACTTTACATTGCTCATTCGATACACTAAAACCTCACAATGAGAGGATGTCTAACTGTTGCTGTTGCCCTGCATTAACACAATTTTAACACTATGCTCTATGTTAACTGAACAAGTACAGAACCAATAGATATACAGACATGTTACTGTACCAATTGTAATTGTCAGTATTATGCCAGTTATACTGCGACTGTTGGTTAACCCTTTCATGCATGGAGTCCACTACAGTGGACAGGCTTTTCAAAGTCTATTTTAACATAGTCAAAAATATTTGTGATCTCCAAAAAATATTAGAGCAGATTCCTTGCACCTTTGCCTAAATTTGTATATGCTCCATCTTGTTACATTTTATTGGCTTTTCTAGTTTGGATACAGTGAAAGACAAAATGGCAGGTGGAGGTGGAAACATACAAACTCCCACTGGTGTAGCTGTGAAAACCTTCTATTCCTAGAGAACAGAGCATGTTAAAAAATATATATATTCTTATCAGGGAAGATGCAAGGATCAGAATTAATTATATTTGGAACAAACAATTACCGTAGTTCTTGTATTGTATACGAAAAACCTTCTGTCCAATGAAGTGGACATCATGCATTAAGAGTTGTAGTCTGCATGTGTGGTCTATGTTTTCAAGGGGCCATTTGGGGCACATTTCTGTGACCTAGGCGGGTGAAACACATGCAGAGTTTGATGTGAAAAAAATATTGCTCTGTTTTGTAATAATTCATGTATGAAAGGGTTAATTGGAAAGGACAGGTATTATATTTTGAAACAATGATCTTTGGTAAATCTGGTATGTGGTGACAGGCATGGTCTGAGGTACTGTACAGTACATGTAAACGATAATGTATTTATTATACATTTACTGTTTACTTTGTATTATTATTATTCTTAATAATAATAATAATAATAATAATAATAATAATAATAATAATAATAATACACCAAACAAAAAAGTTAATAGGTTATACTCATCAAGAGATATCAGTTAAAAGATATCAGTTAAAATAATGGTGAATGTAAAAGAGGCAGCCACTGGAAGAATCCTGTAGGAAGCATACTTCACATACATCAGGACACATACTTCACATACTTCATACAGTGCTACTGAAAGTCATATTGTTATTCCAGAAAGTTAACAATGTCATCTTAGTTGTTAGCCATATATATATTTACATTTGAAATTTCAGTGGATGAGGCACAGAGAACTTCACCTTCCAGGATTCAGATGGAGCTTAAAAATGCAAGAAAACAAGAGAACAAATCCACAAAATTCCTGAAGGCAATTGGAGAAAAATGCCCATTTTGTACATACATTCATTTAATTAACTGTTCTTTATGATAGAATATATCACAAACAATTTGAAGCACATTAAAACTATTTGTAGGAAGGGCTTGAATATTGTCGAAACAATGTGCAAACTTACTTTGGTGGTCCACCACTGATTTCTTAATGCACTTTAGACTGAGAAGTGTTTCTAGACTTAATGATTTAAAGATCTGTGTAGCAAGAACCAGGCAGGATGAGGATTTTACTTACAGGGAGGCCTCTGTTTCCCCCCTGTGGCAGGTCTGTTGCTGTTCAGACAGTTGCACTAATAGGAAAATAAATAATAAGTCTGATAGCTTTTATATACTGTATTAATAGCATTCCTCAGTAGCTAGAAATACAATACATACATTGCAGTCAAAGATGTTCAAAAGGAAAGCTTGGCATCATCTATACTTGATCCTAAAATGGTTTACCAGTAGAAACTTCCAGAACAGGTGCAGCTTCTCAGTTATTATTTTACAGACTGGGCTTCAAAGTAGGAAGTGAATCCTTTGAGTAAAAGAAGTGGCTCTCTTACAAAAAATTCAGTACTGAATTCAAAGAAACCAAAATCAAAACTAACACAAAAAGTCCCTTACAGATATCGTCTAATTGTATTTTCAGCAAAACTAACTGAGTCAATGCATGGCTCTGCATTTGAAACAAACTTTTGCCTGAAGAAAGCAGAATTTTGTGTTAAATTGATTCAGTTTGTGCACTATCTATCATCATAAAATAAGAAGTAATGTCTCCCTTCACAAAATATTTCATCGACCTAAAAAGGATAATACTCTAGGTGGCTGGTAGAAAGCCACGGAGGATGTCAGGTTTTTGAAGTTTTCTGGCAGACTAGATCGCTTGACCCCGAGAAGTTGTCCTGAGAGCTTGGGTTTCTGGTTGCGCCCCATAAGGCCCGGAGTTCAACTCTTACTCAGGTTACAAATAAACTAAGCCTGGTGGTCTGGACCCACCATGAGGAGGAAGGGGGGACACACTGAACAAAAAACCCAAACAGCTCAGAACAAAGGCATGGCTCCTGCCAACAGAAAGGTCTTATTTATTTCTGAGCGCCAATGGCTGGTAACTGCGAGCTGGCCTAGTGAAAGGGGGGACTGGTGGAGCTATGATAGGTCCAAACAAGATGTGTGGCCACTGATGCTTGACCTCCCCACTGCATTAGTCACCCCAATCCATTTTCTCAAAGAGCCAAGCAGGCGGAAGCCCTGTCCATTAGACGAGTGTGAAGCCAAAGAAATATTATACTTTAATTTAAGGTGTGGTTTTACATTTGCTCCAGTTGCTTGCGTGATATCTGTGAGAAAGAGTGCTACCTTTAACAAACAAAACAAGGAAAGCTGATATGTATACATTTGTGATGCTTGTATATTTGATTCTTGGTCACAGAATTGTGTGTTTTATTAAGTATGCAATAAACTGAGAATACTTCTTTATAATGTGTCATATTAATTATTATCTGAACAAATAAATACATTAAACTGTAATCTCAAATATGCCATTTCATAAGGAAGCCCCATCTTCACATAGGAACACAAAAAATGCAAGTGTTATATTGTCTATGCACTCAATTATGTAGTAGTATTGTTGGAAATAAAGGACACAATCCTGATATACACACCTGATGCTTTCTTTAATCAATTAATTAAATAACATATTCACATTTGAATTTATTTTTATATATTTATTTAATTTATACACCCTTATTTCAGATAAAGTTATATACAGAATGAGTAGCAATGGAGCTTCACACAAATTCCAACAGGAGGTGAAGTGCCACTGAAAATGATGAATATAGCAGCCCTCCCTCATTGATTATCTCCATGTCCAACTGAAACCTTTTTAACTGACAGATAAGCTTACCCCATGTGCCCCCAAGCTATAGTGTGTATTACTTTCTTCCTCCAGTGGGTAATTATAGACAAGACTGGAAATAAATCCACCTGTAATTTCCACAATCATGACCCAAGAAAAAAGGAGTCATTTAGCATCATAGGTGGCTTGTGCTCATAAAACAAAGGGCTTAACAAAACTCCAGATCAGCTCCAGAGAGCTGTAACACGAGAGTGAGCCTGGAATGTGTATGAAGGAGTCTGTGTGCAGGTAAGCATGTTAACAGCACAGTAAATTGAAGGAGCCCGGTCTCTTGTGAGATCACCTTACAGATGTTTTTCCAGCATGAAATATATGCAATAAATCTTACATAAAACTGATCTAATCTAAATTGTTTTTCAAATCTATGAAATTATGCATTTCCATGGTTATCTATGAAGATTTTAGGGTGAGTAAAACCCCAGTGAGCAAAAGCCGGAATCTACATGTCTAGAGGGGTGGAAATCTAGGTTAACCCCAATCTAGCTTGGCTACGTCCTACTCGACTAGAAAACTTTCACTTTTCAACCAATAGTAGCCGTGTTTTCACCTGAACGCCTAGACGGCATTTAACCGACTTTTCACCACAAAAATGTTCACTGGGTCTGCTCATTATATTACAAGATTAAAGATACAATCCTGTGAGTATCTTTTGCTCATTTTTCTACACATATAAACCAATTACATTTAAATTAGTTAAAGAAACTTGCTACAAAATGCTACCTTTCTTTTCTCATTTCTGATACACTGTATGTTGCAGCAGAATGTTCACCTGCCAATTTAGCTCATTAACAGATTTGTTCAAAGTAATATGAGAAAAATAACACATCTATTGTAAATATTACATAGGATTATATTTTAAAATCTTTTGAATATTTGTCATCACTTCAGGCAACTACAATATAAGGAGCATGAATAAACCCATTGGCATAGTTTGATATTCATAAAAGCATCATCGCAAATATTAATAATATTTTTGTTCAAACTGTATTATTTTTGCCTTTGTTTTGTCTATGAGACTATGAATAGACACTGTTTAAAAGGCTCTTTAGATCACACAAGAACTCTCAGAATCTATCCACTGAGCAGGTTAGGGTCACCGGCCGCATTAACTCCAGGGTATCAGAAGAGGCACAGATATGTAGCACAGGCTTTCCAAAGCATCTGAAATTCCACCTTGTGTCTCAGCCCAGAGCTGGCCTTCTATATCCATTCTGTATGTTAGGCAGATCAACGAGGACACTTTTCATTCAACATAATCCTGAGAGGGGGTATGTTGACTTGGAAACCCAGCACTGGCCGTGCCGAAGATGAGTTGGACGGGCCAACCAGAACCGGGACTTCTAATCTCGTCACCCAAGGCTGATCCATGCACTACAGTTTCACTCCATAACAACAACTCATTGTCTGGGATCCAGGAATGCTGGAGCCAGTGGGATGTAAGTCGTGGATATGGCTAAGAGGTATTTTGGCAAAAGGCGGAAGGAGTCCATGACACATTATAATGCAGGCTTCCTATATGTCTCCTTCCAACGACCCTGATATTTTGATATAAACATGGGAAGGGCCTCACCTCTCAAGACCGCTTCCTCTGGTATCATGACTACATTACCAGAACTTTCTGAGGGGACTGGCTGCAATGAGTACCAATGAGTACTTTTCTCATGTGAGTAAACTAACATGCAAAACACCACACTCATGGAATCCACAACCTAGCAACAGAGCTAGAAGTGTTCCCTTACCTTTCAAAGGTTCTGAGTGTTGCTGGGAAAATACATGGTCTCGACAGCATGTTACAATAATTCACTAAACATTTTCCTAACATGTTCCATCACTGTCTGGTACAACTCTGCGTCTGCCCGCTCCAAGGCCAAGCTACAAAGGGTCGTACGCACAGCTCAACGGGTCATCGGCTGCCACTTGCACCCCATCATGGACCTTCACAGCTCTAGAGCACGGAAACGTGCAAGAAAGATTGTGGCTGATCCCTCACATCCAGCTCACAGCCTGTTTGCAAAACTCCCTATCCTACAGGTCCATTAGGACTAAAACAACACGCCACCTGCACAGCTTTTTTCCAAGGGCGGTACCTCCTGAACTTGACAGCTTTGCACTGCATTTTATTTTATTTATTTTTTTCCTTTTTTTACTTGTCTTGCGTATTGTATTGTATTTCTTGCATTTATTGTGTATTGTACTGTTCTGAGTGGCATGGAGAAAACCAAGTCAAATTCCTAGTACATGTAATGTATCATGGCAAACAAAGGTGAATTGAATTGAATTGAATTGAAAAAGCTCAGAAGGGTATTGGGGGAAAAAACGTGGGACCAAACTCATTTCTAGCCTCTATTTTTTTCTTACTTTTCCCAGTTTTAAGAGAGTGCAGACTACCACATTTCTATTAGAAAAAGCCATTTGTGTAAGAAAAGTACCTTACAAATTAAGTAATTACTATCATCATTATTATTATGTGTCCCCTGAAGTACACATTCCTAGCTGCTGCTTCCCACCAGCTGAGCAGACTAGTCACTAGATTTCACGAGGTGCAGTTACTGCTGAATGACACGTGTAGAAAATGCTGCCGACTGACTCCCTCCCTTTCTTTCTTGGTGATGCTGGGACTAACATTTGTACACTACCCTACAGGACTACAGTTCAAACTGCCACAGCCATGATCCACTGCACCAAGAACCACTGCTTTAGCTATTAGTTTCAGGAAAGTTGCAACGTGTGAGCTGAGACCTGCGAGATGTGATAGATTTATCCTGCTCTTTTTGGAGTCAAATTGCAATTCCCAACCACGAACATGTCATTGATGTAAGCAAAGAGTAAAATGTTCTCATTGTCTGCAAATGTTCTCATCCCCCTGCCTTGTTTTGGTTTTATATTGAAGTTTTAAGTTTGTGCTCTACGTAGGCAGGCCAAATGTCACCTGGAAACCATCCATTAGTAATGTCACCTATGTCGAAGCGGTGACACAAATCACAATGGCTCAAAATATAGCTGTCCTGTGTTCTCCCAGGGTATTTAACCATATCATCTAATTAATAACAAAAACTATGTTTAAAGTGAGAAGTTTGGCTTGGTCAAAAGCTGCAAAAGACAGGAAATGAACGGTTACACTACAATATGTGAAATGCACTGAAAATCCGTAAATAACAATATCAAACATATGGTACAAGACTGTGGTAGAGTGGAAAAACGAACATACATATTTTAAATATTACAAGCAGTAATACTTACATATCGAAGAGGAAAATCCATCATGTTCATAGGCATATTCTCTGATAGAATCAATACTTGTCTATGGTAATACTTGTCTGATCCAGTCCCAAAATCCATATAGGCAAGGATTTTCTCTAGCCATGCTGGCCAGTTGGCCAAATTAGTAAAATCTTGCGAGACTAGCAGGAAAACAAGAATTACGCTGTTGCAAAGGTAATAATGTCCTCTATTGGATAAAAGAGTGGTCAATCAAACCAGAATTAACTGGAATACATGGATGAACAACTGGTGGGGTTTTATGCCTGGGGTTTTCAGAAGGTGTACTAGCATTATAAAGGGGTGTGTATTTCTCAGACGAATTGTCCAAGACAATAAATGAACACTGAATCTGAAAAGGGACTTCTCTATACATGAAACCAATCATAGGATTGTATATTTATTTCATATTTAGTAGCAGATATTGATAGTAGAATGACATAAAAATGCATTTATAAACTCACAGATAGACGCTATTGTCCACTGTGTCACACATGGGTTGGTATAGTTGCAGGTGAGACTGGGTGGGGGGTTGCCTCTTAAATGGAATAACTATGCAACAATATTTGCACTTAGTATATGGTATATTTGTTCCAAATCGTGTACTAATAAAGCTAGAATGAGGAGTTGTTTCCACTCATAGTTTGGTGGCAGGGGCAATGAATGTCTCAGTTAAGCAATCTTAAGGCGCTGGTAGCATGGCCACTAGGGTATCTGCGCGAAGGGATTAATGAAGCACTTGCCAGAGCAACTAACTGAATATGAATAACTATCATAAAATGTATTTTAAAATAATGATTCCCTATTAAGGCTGGATTTTTTCCCTATTCATCAATAAAATGATAAATTCTCAAAGACTCAATCGCACAGTTACACTGACATGCTCCTTCCATTTTGCATGAACAGACCTGTCAAAATTGCGTAAATCATCAAAGCCATCTCTCGCTATATTTGAACATCTCCTGCAGCAGTACACTTGTTTTTTCGACTTGGACCTATTTTTACTACCTATTTCCACCATGTCGTAGTGAAAAGTATGTCGTGAAACGCGTCGTGAACATATACTTGCCATTCATGACGCTTTACTGAAAGTGCTAGTCACTCAAAGAGATCGTGAAATGTGTCGCGAGTTCAAGACAACATTGGACTAGTCGTGAAATCTCAAATGTGTCTTGAGATGCAGTATTACGCGCAGGTCCCACCTCTGCAGACAGAGGCCGCTAATCTACCCGATAGATACAACAACAACAACAACAACAACAACTTAGTCTAGAGCAGGTGTAATCAATTATCCCATCATAGGCTTTATAAGGACTTATTGTGACCTGCGCTGACATGTGCATTGTACATTCACAATAGGCTAAATAATTTCAATAAATGTAGACAGCAATAAATGGATCCTATTAGTTTGCCAAAAGCATATAGTTAAGATAATACTAGATTATTTAGTAGTATTACTTTTATTGCTTGTGTAATGAACGAGGTTCTGGGAGGGTCGAACCATGAACTTCAGGGGGAGAGGCCATGGCACTAACCACCACGCCAAAGATGAATTCACTGCCAGCGGAGGAGTTAGGCCGCCTGACGAGCCTATTATTTACTTATTACATTTATTTTTCTTTCTTGCTTTTCTTTGTCTCTGTCTTTATTTGTCAGTTAGGTTTGATCAGATTTAAAACGAAAAGCAAAGAAAAAAATATTCAAACTCTACAATGCTTTTGGGAAAGTGGCTGATAACGATGTGTGATGCTTTCTGTGGTGTGAATCGGCTTTTCTACATAGACCTGTCGGGTCTGTGTTATTCAAAGTTTGTCATGAAAGCGTGTCTTGAAATATTCAGTCCACAATATACTTTGGGAAAGAGTCTTGAAAATTGCAAGAAGTCTTCAAAAAGATTGTGAAGTGTGTCGTCAATTCTGAAGACACATCAGAATCAGGAAAACCACCTCTGATCGGTAATAATAGTTTTGTCACATCTATTTCTTTCTAACTTTGGTCACCCCGAGAAGCACTCTTGGAGTTGAATCACTAACCTTAGCAATTAGCTAGCTATTAGCTCGCAAATTAGCTAGCTAGCTGAGGTTGTTTGTTGGAAAAAAAAGATAACAATAACACTACAACACGAATAAAAAGTGTTTACAATATATGGGGCATTCTACAGAAGTCGTGCAAATTGAGTGTTGGAGAAAAGTGTAAATTTGTATTCTTTTTGCAAAATTATTTTATAATATATTTGTTACAGTTTATCTGAGATACATAAATATACTAGATGTACAGTGCAATCACATGTAATTTTTTTCAAAATAAGGATGAATTTACTGACTGCTCCTAAATATGTCACAACCGGAACATGGTGTAAACCCTGCTTTTGAAATAAAATGACATACCCAATTGATAAGTTTAATTCACCCCTTTGAAAATGACATTTTTGAAAAAAAAATCTTGACTGCTGTTGAATTTGAATCAATTACCCTGAATTTTTAAATCAAATAAAACATTAGATTAATTAAATCTAGTGAAAACTCCGTACAAATGTTCTCCATAAAATGGACAGATTTGATCACATGAATTTGATAGATTCTTATTTATGAGATTATATATACCCTCACCAGCACAATATCTTGGATATTTGATTGATTATTCATATTATTCAACATTTTAACAAAACAGCAGGTGTTTTGGTTGTGACCACATTGTTGCAATTGTGACATCTCTTACTGAAACCTGAATTCCAAAGTTGGGACAGTACGTAAAATGCAAATAAAAGCAGAAAGCAGTGATTTGTAAATTCTCTTGTCTATATATTTAAATGAAAACGATATTTAAAAGATATTTAATGTTTTACCTTAGCAACTTCATTGATTTTTGTAAATATACGCTAATCCCAAATTTGATGCCTGCAACACGTTCCAAAAAAGTTGGGACAGGGGTATAAAAAAGACTGGGAAGGTTGTGGAATGTTCAAAAAACACCTGTTTGGAACATTCCACAGGTAAATAGGTGAATAGGTGACAGGTCATGCTATCATGACTGGGTATAAAAGGAGCATCCACGAAGGCTCTGGCATTTACGAGCAAGGATGGGTTCGCCACTTTGTGAAAAACTGCATGAGCGAATAGTCCAACAGTTTAAGAACAACGTTTCTCAACACACGATTGCAAGGAATTTAGGGATTCCACCATCTACAGTCCATAATAATAGTAAAAGATTCAGAGAATCTGGAGAAAACGGGCAAGGCCGTAAACCAATATTGAATGCCCATGACCTTCGATCCTTCAGACAGCACTACATTAAAAACGGCATGTTTCTGTAATGAATATAACCACATGGGCTCGGGAATACTTCAGAAAACCATTGTCAGTAAACGCAATTTGTTGCTGCATCTACAAATGCAAGTTAAGACTCTACTACCCAAAGCGTAAGCCATATCAGCAACATCCAGAAACGCCGCCGACTTCTCTGGGCTCATCTGAGATGGACTGACGCAAAGTGGAAACGTGTGCTGTGGTCTGATGAGTCCACCTTTCAAATTGCTTTTGGAAATAATGGTCGTCGTGTTCTCCCGGCCAAAGAGGAAAAGGACCATCTCGATTGTTACCAACACAAGGTTCAAAAGCCAGCGTCTGTCATGGTATGGGGGTGTGTTAGTGCCCATGGCATGGGTAACTTGCACATCTGTGAAAGCACCATTAACGCTGAAGGGTACATATGCATTTTGGAGCAACATTTGCTGCGATCTACACAATCGCTTTTTCAGGGACATCCCTGCTTATTTCAGCAAGACAATGCCAAGCCACGTTCTGCACGTGTTACAACAGCATGGCTTTGTCGTCAGAGAGTGCGGGTGCTAGACTGGCCTGCCTGCAGTCCAGACCTGTCTCCCATTGAAAATGTGTGGCGCATTATGAAGCCCAAAATATGACAATGGAGACCCCGGACTGGTGAGCAGCTGAAGTCTCATATTAAGCAAGAGTGGGAAACAATTCTGCTTTCAAAACTATTAGTGTTGTAGTTCCCAAAAGATTACTGAGTGTTGTTCAAAGGACAGGTGATGTAACACAAAGGTAAACATGCCCCTGTCCCAAATTTTTTGGGAGGTGTTGCAGGCATCAAATGTAGAATGAGCTGAATAAAGAATGAAATGTAGAATAAAGTTGATTAGTTAAAACATGAAATATCTTGTCTTTGTACAGTTTTCAATTGAATACAAAAAGGACTCGCAAATCATTGCTTTCTGTTTACTATTTATTGTCTTTAATAAGAATTTACGGACAAGTGTCACCAACTGAAACAGGCCTGTCAAAACAATACCATTTGTTTCGGCAGTGACTGTTTCGGTTGTGACAATTTTGGCTAATCTCGGCCACAAAACAAAAGATTTAGCAAGCACATGGTTAGAAACCACTTCTCTGTGCAGATGCACCTTCGTTTTAATCAAATCTACAGTTATGAAATAAACTTTTCTTCTCTAATATGAAAACTTGGGTGTTTGGGTGTGACGTCTCTTAAAACCACAGACTAATTTTCATACTTTGAAGGACAATTATATCAAAACGCTAAAACCTAGCTACTCACCATGTGTCCTTGATTCATATGAAGGCTGTCTAATTTCCTGGTTAAAAAAAGGGGTGTGTGGCTACAAGTAGGACTCAAACTGCACGTTTTGGTTGTGACGTAAAAATTGGGGACGCCATTTTTTCGATAGGTTTTTTTGAATTATAAAATTTATTAAAAAATAGATTGCATTATTTTAACTTATATTTGATAAAAATTCACATGCTTTATTGAATGAGACAAGTCAAATAATTGGCAAAAATATTTTGGGTATTATTTTTTAATGCACCAGTTTAAGGGTTGATAGTGGGGACAGCCATCTCCCAATAGGAATTTATACTCCCGAGAGTATAAGTGTTGATTTTGGATAAATGTAACTATTATTACTGCAATTTATATCTTGGATTATATTAAAACATAACGGGCCCTATCTTACACCCGGCGCAAAGCGGCACTAACGCAAACGCAAGTGTCTTTGCTATCTTACACCCGGCGCTAGGTCCATAATTACGCCTAACGCTTACGCCGTCAAACTAGCATTGCACCATTAACTAGTCTTGCGCCATCATTAGTGAACTGGGCGTGTTGGTCTTAAGATGAGGAGTGGCCAGGATTCTTTTTGGCGTATTGCTATCTTGAGCCAGCAGAAAGCGCTTGCGCTAGAACCACCACAAACCTGGTCTAAAGTCATGTCGCAGTTGTTTACATGCTATTTTAACGGCGCATATAAGTGCGTCTACATAGGCGTGTGCACAACGCGCATACCCTCCTGTCTGTTACACACAGGGACGTGCACAGGCATGACTAAAATATCTAGATCACAATGTGAAATATTATTATTGTGTAGGCTATATCAAAAATGCATAATAATAAAAGGTTCCATAGGTCCACATACCTTTCCCTCAGCGAAGGGAAACAATGCCACATTACATTGCTCTCAGCCCACTCCATCAACATCCAGGCGATGTGCGATGGTACGGGACAATGGCTATCCATTAAAAAGGAGCTGATAACACCTATAGCTATCAAGCCTAATGCGCGAATTGTCTTTGCACCTAATGCGTGAATTGTCATTCAATGGAAAACTCACGGCAATAGACGGACATTTAAGTTCTGAAAATGCGCTTCAGATCTCATTACAACACAGCTCTGTTTATCTATGAATACAGCCTGTAAGTAAATAGAATGGTTTGTGACTGAAAAAAGTTCAAAACCTTGTCCAGTGAATATTGCATTTATTGTTTTTCAAATAGCCTAGGCTACAGCGAATTTGCTGTGCATAAGGTTTTTTTCGATAGCCTATGGTTAAAAAACGTAGATGTCACCATGTTAACTAAATTGTAACTTAGCTATTCTTCGTCCTTCATATTTTTTTAAATTACAGTGACCAGGTTTTCATACTCTCACCGTTTAAAACCCAGCTGATTTCACCCGTTATTCCTTAACTGAACAAAACGATTTTAAAGAGAACTAAGCGTCTAATTAGAAACTAAAACAAATTTGCAGCACGTTACACAATTAATTCACAATTAATTTTAATGCCATTCTCTGCACGTGAGCTGCATGTTCTGTTTCCCCTGCTGTAAGTCGCACGTTTAACGGTCTTCCTGGGAAAGTGGATTGTTTTAAAGGATTACGCTACGAGTAAAACAGGTTGGTCACATTTCCATAAACAGGACATTATTAAACAAGGGGAAATATGCGTGAACTTATGGGTTGCGAACCTGACAGCTTTATTGTATGCCTATTTAGTGTCATCATTAAGGCAAAATAACGGTATGTATGTTATTAATCAATATTAGCCTACTATGCAGGTAGCCTAATGAACTTTGGATGAAGCTTGAACTTCGAGAACTCCATGAGAACAGCCTCTTGGAATTGATGTTTGACACTTTCATTGCATAATCAAACGAAATTCGCTGAACAAGCAGGCTAATTTGGCGTTTTCTAAGGTGAGAATGAAGCCATTGATAGCTTATTCTCAGCTGTTGCAGGTCCTTTTAACGAAATTTAACCGCACATATTTTGTAAAATAACAGCCCTGTCTGGAATTACCGGGAACTCATAGGCTAATGGTTAGTCCGAATAATATTGATCATACTCCATTTAGCCTATTCCTTGATCACACTAAACACGCACGAGCATGTCTGTTTCGCCATCATAAGCAATCCGCCAAGGTGGAAAAGCAGGCTTTTAAAGGGAATGGAATATGACATTTTGATTGGTTTATTGAATGTCATGCCCAAGACACACCTATAATTAATGAAGCGACTAGGTTCAGCCCAGTTGCGCCATGCGCCGTGCTTAGCGCCAAAAAAACACGCCGTTAAAATAGCAAAAGTGGACTTGGACACGCCCTAAATGGACTTAGCGCCATGCGCTTAGACTAAGCGCCAAGATCGCCAAGATAGGGCCCAACATGATCTAATTATGCCCGAATTGTCATTCAATGGAAATTAAAGGGAATGGGATATCACATTTTGATTGGTTTATTGCATGTCACGCCCAAGACACACCTATAATTAATGAAGAGCCTAGGTTCAGCCCAGTTGCACCTTGCGCCGTGCTTAGCGCCCAAAAAACACGCCGTTAAAATAGCAAAAGTGGACTTGGACACTCCCTAAGTGGACTTAGCGCCATGCGCTTTGACCAAGCGCCAAGATCGCCAAGATAGGGCCCCATGTGTTCCATACTGTTCCAGTGTAATTTACAGCTAAATCTAGTCCCACCCCCCAATTCCCATAGAGATCCATTCAAATGCAGAGACATTATCGTATTTCCTGTAAGAGAAAATAAGAAAATAAGATATCAAAAGTTTTTTGATGTTGTTGGGTCACAGACATATAGGGAAGTCATGGCATGCAAAGCCAAAGGATATGCGACCAAATATTAAAAATTTAAAGGTACAGTCAACGTAGTGTATGTAAACTTCTGGCCCACTGGAATTGTGATATAGTGAATTGAAAGTGAAATAATCTGTCTGTAAACAACTGTTGGAAAAATTGCCTGTGTCATGCACAAAGTAGATGTCCTAACTGACTTGCCAACACTATAGTTTGCTAACATGAAATCTGTGGAGTGGTTTTAATGACTTCAACCTAAGTGTATGTAAACTTCTGACTTCAACTGTATGTTTGTGCACCACGGGAAGGCATTATGAACAGAAATGTACAATCTACATAATGAGAAGTATGTAGTCATGTTTCTTTCCTAGTCCTCCCTCACTACAATATTTGTGGTGACATTTTACATGATTTCGACTGCCTTAAAAAATATCCATAATTAAATCCAAACAAATTAACATTTATTTGAAACACGTTGTTTTAAAATAAAAATGTGCTTACCAATATCTCCATGATGGCTACAATCACATTTCAGATAAAAAACAATGACATTGCAATAATTCCCATGACTGAATTCTCTTCTACTCCATACTCATTACATTATTTTACATTACATTATAGGGAGTAGACACTCTTATTCAGAGTGACAAACAACAAACATATACTGAAGCAATTCAGGTTACAGCAGTACAACAGCAGTGTTCTATCTGTTAATCTTGCAACCATTATACTACACTGCCTGCTTATAGCCACACTATAACCACCACTCAAAATTGTGTGTATAAAGCATCGCATTGTATGCATCTATGGAACATATCAATCCTTCACTATTGCTCACATAAATAATTTGGTTATATGCATAGTGATATGCGCTTGAACTTAAATAAATTATTTCTTGCGACACCGATGTCTAACTTTCTGCTTTAGCTCTGTGCCTGGCAAACCTTGGTGCAAGAGTGTTGGAAAACAACAAATTCCAACACATTCCCTCGCAAAGACAATCACAGGCAAAGAGAGACAGAAGCTATCAACAGTCAGACACAAACGCACATATTTCTTTAATTATTCAATATACTAATAATTACATATTCACTTTACTGATTTTATTGTATATGTTGTATTGTTTTTGCAGGTCTATGGCAATGCCCTTTTTTCTCCCATCCCTCCCCATTTCATCCTTGTTCATTGCTCATTAAGGGGCCTTTGTGCCCAGGTTGTCTTTTTGCCCTATTTTCCGGCCCTCCAGGCCAGGCCTGCAGAACGGGAAGATAACGGTACTGGAGATAACCGATGCTGCATCGTAGGTGCGGATACCAATGATGAAGACAAGATATTTTATTCTACCTAACAAGATAATTTAAATATAAAATTTGCACATTGTGCTATGCACAAGGTCAAGGTCAGTAGTTGTAAAATGTGTCTGTTTCAAATACAAAGAGGCTGTTTTAAAGGATCGAACATTTTCATTAATGAGGATTACCCCGATGCAGTGCGCCAAAAAAGAAAATAACTTTTACCCACGATGAAGCAGCTTGTGAACGCAGAGATGTCGCTTCCCTCCGTTATGACAAACTAATTGTCCACCCATTCTCTCAAAATTCCAGAAGAAGTGAGAGAGCGAAGCATCCGAATCAGTAGCGGGAGGGGTTTCAAAAGACACACCTAACTACTTATACATTCACTTCCACGAGCCATGACTTCTGCCTATTCTACTGACACCATCCACTCCAAAAAGGATTCTGAATATATTCTGGTCTCAAATTAAATAGACTATAATCTTGCGAACCTGGGTATCAGCCCCTTCGACAGCTCTGATAATGATACTAAATATAGTACGTCTTGATCCAGATAAGCATTTTTTTACATTTTGCCAGCGCTGAATCATTATCATGTGACTACTACAATGAGCAGTTGTATAACAGTTAAATAACCTATGTTAAAAACTCCAAATCAGTCCTATTCATTTGAAATATTTTATTTGAATATTTGTAGTCTTTCCAAAAAAACATGATTTTCTCACATATTATTTATGTTGCTTGTCTCATGAATTTTATGTTATTGCATTATCTGAAACATTAACAGAAAGTATTAACCTTTTTAGAATTGGGGTTTGTACATCAAGGACCTTGCTGTTTTCTTCCTATTCTATTTGCTGATAGAATAGGAAGGCAATTTCCAGAGGCAATTTCCACCTAATTTTTACTAGTCACATTTAAGTGTCCATATCTCAAAATGTATTCACTGCACACCCATGGTTTAAAGTTTGAATTGAAGAAGAGGCTGTATCATTCAAGTTGCAACAGAATACATTTATTTCAGAATAGTCACATACAGTATATATACATAATACACATAAAATAAGTAGCCTAATGTATTTTGAAAAAACGTACAAAAGCATGTGTGTTTTTACATAACAACAGCAATGTATTTCAGCCCTAAGTGTGATAGGTGGCCGCTGTGGAAATGTCGACTGTACGGGGCGAAATGTAACAAGATAAACTCTTCAGGGTTAATTAGAAAACATTTGAAGGTTCATATACAGGTCAGATATTTGGTTTCGTAAACATATTTATACAAGAGATTTTGGAGAAAAAAATTGGGTGTTTTCTAAACCGAAAGTGCATCAGGTACTGTATATAGTACAGTGAGCAAGGGAAAACACTGAATGCTTTTTTGTAGAATGTTTTAAAAAAATATTATTGTTTCTATATCTGAACATGATTTTCTTAGCGGGTATAAAAGGTGCATTTTATGCATTTTACAGTCTGTGGCTGTGGCAAGACGAGAGTCGTAAGTGCTTTGGGCTATTAATAGCACCCTCCTATTTCATTGGCCTGCAGTGCAACTGGAGAGGCTGAGATTTTTGCAAGCGGCTACCCTTTTAAACAATCCTGCGTCAAGTTACGGGGTTTTCTTAAAGCTGTAGTTTATAATTTCAGACAAACATGAATACTGTAATTGGGATGGATACATCTACCACTAGGGGGCCAACGTGGATTGGGTTAACTCACTTATTACAGATGCTAATTCTAATTTCAATTAAATAAATTATCTTTAAATGTTAAAAAGTCAAATTTCATTATCTTTGATAAAAACAAGAAATACTGTAAAGAAGTTGATAAACTCTTGGTTAACATTGGTGAAATTCCTTGGATTTACTCCACTAAATGTCTTGGAGGACTAGTTGATGAGAATCCAAGCTGGAAAGAGCACATCAATTTTGTTTACAGTAAAATCCCAAAATCTACTGGTGTCATCAGGAAAATCTGTGACTGAGTTCATCAGAATTGTCTATTTGCACTGTATTTACAGCTTGATTTCCCCATGTCTCATATACTGCAATACCGTGTGAGTCAGTACATATACCTCCAAACTCTTTATTAAATAAATAGTTAGAATAGTTTATTTTTCAAAACAACTTGATCCTTCCCTATTCCAAAAAAAAAATAATATATATATATATATTAAATTAACATTTAACGAATGTAGACCTTTATCCCTAAATGCACATACATTCCTGATTCATTTTCCAAACCTTTCACCAATTATTTCCAAATTAACCAAGTTTGTACATACAATACAAGACACTCAGTAAATCTTCACCATCCCTGTTATTGCACCACCCATGGTTTTCTTTTAGATACAAAGGTGTAATAATCTGAAACAATATCGTAACATTGGCTCTGAATCCTCCTCTTTTAAGATTTACAAAAAACCTTTCTGATTTACCAAATCACAAACTAGACATGTGTGTACATGGCACACATGCACTCATTCACACACACACACACACACACACACACACACACACACACACACACACACACACACACACACACACACACAACACACACACACACACACACACACACACACACACACACACACACACACACACACACACACACACACACACACACATGCAAACCACACACATCATTGTTTTCAACTTCTTATATGTTTTACTATATTGTCTTGTTTGTTGGTATTTTCCTTTGTTGTATTTCACCCTTTCTATATTTTACAACAAAGAGGATAATACAAGTCCATTTTCACATCCAATTTATCAGTAGGAATGGTTAGTTTTAGGTTTTGAGGGCTTTTAACAGATTTTCTAATCATTTGAAAATGTGAATTCTTGTCTGGGACAAGGGTGTTTCCTGGCCCTTGGCAGGTATAGAAGTAAAAAAAAAAATATATTTATTTCATACATATTTTCACTATAAATATTTGCATTTAATTTGTTGTTTTAAGTAATAATTGCACACTTTTTTGGTAGGACATGTTCTCAAGAATGTCCCAATTCTCAAGAATTGGCGATAACTAGAATGACCAGATTCTCTTTCTTTTTATTTAGTTTGTATGAGCTAAGCTATGCAGTAGTTTTCTAACCTGGCCTCATTTTGATATCAATACTTTTAACGGCATGCCTAGATTTAGCAAGTTTTAATGACTTATAGATGCTTTGTATATGTGAGTGGCATAGGCCTGGATTTAGTCAATTTTGTTTTATCAGGCATTACAAATAAATGAAACAGTTACGGTAGGTGTTTTTAATGGGTTATTGTATACACGGCAGACCTACTAATGGTTTGTATGTCGGTAGATGGTCTATAGACATAGCTAACATTCATTTTAAAAACTTTAAATTGGTGTTTGCAAGGTAGCTACAGTAGCCTAGTTAAAGTAATTAACATAGTTAACATAAGAAACGCCACAGCGGTCAAATAAAATCAATAAATTTGCCGTAATTAAATCCATATAGCTCTCCATTCATGACTTTTCCTAAACATATGTATTGAACAATCAGATATAATTTGGATATCAATATTGCATAAGGAAATAACATTAAAACACTTAGGCCTCTGTCTTAAGGTGCATGGTCTAAAACGCATGGCACAAGTGCATTTATGGCATGTCCAACTCCACTTTTGCTAGTTAGAGGGCGCATATTTTGAGCGCAAAGTAAGGCGCAAGGTTCAAATGAGCTGAACGTAGTCTCTTCATTAATTATAGGTGTGTCTTGGGTGTGTTTATTGGCAATAAACCAATCAGAGTGTCTTCTCCCATTCCCATTAAAAGCCACCTGCATTGGCACCTTGGCAGATTGCTAATATAATGGCGGATTTAGTAAGACTGCAAAAATAGCAATTTATAGCTGGCAAACAAACCTGCTCATGCCTGTGACCAGAGAATATACAGATCAATATGATGATCAATATTATTTGGACTAACCAATATGACGTATTTTGATATAGGCTACACAATAATAATCTTTCACATTAGGGTTTAACACTGGGACAGTTTCCCGGTAATTCCCAACTATTTCCCATTTCTCATAAATATAATAATGGAAAAACAGGAAAACATTTTTTTCCTATTAGCTTACACCAGTGCTGTTATTTTAGAAAATATATGCGGTTTAATTTTTATATATCAATAACATTTTTGTTATATCAATATATTAATTGAACTATCTTCAGCAAAACAAAACTGTTCTGCAACAGATGTATGGCCTCCACAAAGCCCTGATCTCAACATCATCAAGGCTGTCTTGGGATTACTTGGACAGACAGAAGTGAGATAGCTGTGGCAAGTTCACCATGATGCTTGGAACAACCTACCAGATGATTTTCTAATATAAAACTGCACGACAGTGTACCTAAGAGAATTGATGCGGTTTTAAATGAAAAGGGTGGTCAGACCATATATTGATTTGATTTAGTTTTTTACTGTTTACTGTTTACTGCTCTTTATAGACAATTGCTTGATATTTAGAAAGTCATCAATAATAATAAGAATTATATACAGTACTGTGCAAATGTCTTAGGCACCCTGGTTTTTTTATGTAGATTTTTTCTTAGATGTTTATTTTTTGTCTTCTGCATTAGTGTGTCAGTAGAAAAGAGCAAATTGTAGATTTCCAAACATTGATTTTCCAAAAACTTAATTGAACTTTCGTCAGAGAAAAGATGAACAAGGAGTTCTGCAACAGATGGTATGGTCTCCACAGAGGCCTGTTCTCAACATCAACGAGGCTGTCTGGGATTACCTGGACAGACAGAAGCAAGTGAGACAGCCAAATTCTGCAGAAGAACAGTGGCAAGTTCTCCAAAATGCTTGGAACAATCTACCAGCTGATTTTCTAATAAAACTGAACAACAGTGTACCGAAGAGAGTTGATGCTGTTTTAAAGGGAAAGGGTGGTCACACCAAATATTGATTTGATTCTGTTTTTTATTGTTTACTGTTCTTGAATTGTTTGATATTTAGAAACTTTTAATTTAATTATTTTTGAAAGAATTTTCGCCTTAAGGATTTTCTTTACATGTGCCTAAGACTTTTGCACAGTACTGTATATATATATATATATATATATATTAGTATTATGTTTATTATTGATGAGGATGAGGCCCAATATGAGGCTTTCTGGGTTTCTAGCCCCATCCTACACTTTTTATCTTCATATTTACTTTTTAAACATGTTATGTCCTCTGTTTATATCAATGTGCAAATTAAATAAATGAAAATAACTAAACTACACCAAAAAACACAATTGGCTAGCAACTGTACATGTATCCAACCATAGCACTATTGATCGATACTATCCTGACCAACCACAGTAATATAATTAAAATATTATCAGTTTACCAACTTCTTATAAAAACTACCTGAAATGTATTTAATTTTTGAGATGATTAATGTCCTGAGGAACCTTTGAGCATCTGTGCAGTTGCTTTCTTCTCCCGAGATCATATTAAAATTGCCCAAAATCTTACTCCTGGTACAGGGGAAGCATACAAGGCAGCATCAATCAAGCATCATCCCCTGTACTCAAAAAAGCATTTTAATCATGACTTACTCCTGTCTGAATATTTACCAGATGTTTCTGCCTTTCCTGAAAGAAAATCCCAGGGAGTGTTTCAGGTTACTGCCAGTTCATGTTCTTGAGTTAATCTTTTCAGCACTAGAGGGGCCATTCAATCCTCATTCTTTGCAGTTTGTTGTCAATGCCAACTAAACAAATCAAAGCATGTTGTTGCCAAAATGTATTTTCACTTCTTACCTGTCATTTATGTACATTTTGAGGTTATGGGTCCCTTAGGTCATTCAACGCTTTTTCAGTTCAAGGACAAACTACACATTCAAGCATATGAACAGACCTGTAAAGTGTAAAGTGTTTGACAATACCACAGATCCTTGGAATTCTGAAGGACAATGAAAAAATAGAGCAATATATGTTGTTACAATTTATTTTATTTTTTTTCTCAGTTAAGTATTAGGTACACCGGCATAATTGAAGCTTGTGTGGTTCAACAAATGCTGGCATTGCTGTGACTGGGCCAAAAAAGAAAAAAAAGCGTTTTATATTTCACTGGACAACAGTGAGGGCCTGTTTGGTAGTAGAAATAATTACAGCTTATGAAAGACATTCATCCCAATGTATTAAGGAGCAGTTATTAAACAGATATTAAACAAACACATGTCTTTACACATATCAAGCCTTGCTAAATTAATTGCTATGGAAAAACTAGTGAACACCTTTGGAACCCTGTTTATTTAAATTTGTCCTTAAATTTGATTAATGAATATGAATTTTTTATTTATTTTTTTACAACGAGTCAATTAAATATTTATTAAAGGGTATTTTTTTTACACATTTTTGTTTCACCATGCAGCTATTACAGAACTTTTTATACATAGCCCCCCATTTCAGGGCGCCATAATATTTGGGACATATTAATGTTATGCAAACTAAAGTAGTTTTCTTAGTACTTTGTCACATAGAGATCACCAGGTTCTGAGTATCTTCTCTGGTGATGCTCTCTCAGGCCTGTACTGCAGACATCTTGTTTTGGGAGCTAGTTGCCTTAAGCTTACTCTTCAGCCTATGAAACACATGTTCAGTTGGATTCAGATTCGGTGACTGACTTAGGTAGTCAAGAATTTCACCGTTTTTGGCTTTGTTGCTTTCATAGTATGTTTGGGATCATTGTCTTGCTTGGACGAAGTGCCATCCAATGAGTTTGGTGGCCTTTGCTGTAACTTGAGCATAGGATATGTTTCTGTACACTTCAGAATGTATTCTGCTCCTGCTCTCAGCAGTTAAATCATCAATGAAGACAAATGAGTCAGTACCTGTGGCAGCTATACATGCCCAAACCATAACACCCCCACCACCATGTTTCACAGTTGAGGTGGTATGCTTTGGATCTTTGGCAGTTCCTTTTGACCTCCACACTTTTCTCTTGCCATCACTCTGATACAAGTGAATCATGGTTTTATCTGCCCACAATACCCTTTTCCAGAACTATGCTGGCTCTTCTAGGTACTTCTTAATAAAATGTAACCTGACTATCCTGTTTTCGCGGCTAACTAGTGGTTTGCATCTTGCAGTGTAGTCTCTGTGGTTCCGTTTGTGAAGTCTTCTGCAGACAATCACTGACACATCCACGTCTGCCTTCTGAAGAGTGTTTCTGATCTGTTAGTCACATGCTTGGGGGGGGGGGGGGGGTTTCTTCATTATGATGAGAATTCCTTGATCATCAACTGTAGAGGTCTTCCTTGGCCTACTAGGCCCTTTGTGATTACTGAGCTCACCAGGGCTCTCTTTCTTGATGTTCCAAACAGTTGATTTGAGTAAGCCTAAGGTTTGGCCTATGTCTCTGACAAAGGCTTTTTTCTTATTTCTCAGCCTTATAATGGGTTCCTTGACTTCCATTGGCACAGCTCATGTTGACAAACTCCAAAGACAATCAAAACACTAGAATTAAGACTAAATAATGATATATCTAGTCTCTTACACCTGCATTAAGGAAGCAATTGCACATACCTGCCTTTTCAGAAAGCCTTTTGTCCAAAACATTATGGTGCCCTGAAATGGGGGGAGGGGGCTATGTATACAATATACTGCAGTTTCTACATGGTGAACAGAGAATGTATACAAATACCTGTCACATGCCGTGTGCTGTCTTCACCCCTGGGAAGACAGCAAGACGCAGGCAAACCAAAGTTTGTTTCGGTCTTACAACTTTTTTTATTATCACACCAACTGGGGGATCAGATAAATTTTTATATTTAATATGTAACAGGGCTCTCCTGTGTATAATTGCTGCTCTGACAGTATGCATGGCCTTAATCAGCCCGATTCTGTTACGTCCTCTGTTCCCTTCCAGTCCACCTTCCCTTTGTTCTCCCTGTTTTCCACACTCCGCTCGTTTCATGTCTTGTTTTTACTTTTACCCTCTCTGTTTTCCGTGTTGTGCAGGCTGGGCGTGGTTTTCCTTCTCGTTTCCTCATTATCTCTCGCCCTGTCACTCGCCCCCTCGGTTCGCATTCCTCACGCACCTTCATCTGCTCATTCATTCTCGCATACATTCCTCACGCTCCACTCATTAGTTTACTGATCAGCCTTACTACTTATTCTCCCTTCTCTCTCTGTCTCATCGCCAGTTTGTTAACCCTTGTGTGGTCTGTGGGACCTGTATTCAATGTTTACTAAAAGAAAAATGATACAATTCATAATTTTTTCAACCTGAGACTCATTGGCCTTGGCTCATTTTCTGTGATAAACATGTAAAAGAACACAAAAATCACATTTTATCACAAAAAACAAATATCACTTTTATTGATAAATGTTATCTAGCAGAGGTAAATGGTTAATATTAACCATATATGCTGTCTATATTGCTTGTAATTGAGATAAAGTCAATATCTGTGAAGTATTTTTACATAAATTGTTATGGCTTTATTGTTTTAAAAACCAAATAATGTTGTGGGTCCACCAGACCCGCGAACACTGGGTGAATAACAAAAACACGAACACCACACAAGGGTTAAGTCAAGTCATGTTCATCAAGACGTGTTTTCCTGGTCATTGTTTGTTGTGTGCCTTTAACCCTGTCTAGTTTGCTTTTTCAGTTACTCGCCAACCTGCTTACCTGTACGCCCTTTACCCTCGCCAACTCCGCTTCCAGTCCATCACCATTCGCCTGCCATTCGCCCTGCTGTGTTCCTGCTTCCACCTCCTCCTATTCCCCTTTGCTATCGATCCAGTCCCTCACCCCACTCGCCCTCTTAGTTGTTTGCTTGCTCAATCGTTGTCTGGTTGCCTCTCCCGAGGGCTCACGCCAGTCCACCTCCACCAGTTCCCGAAGTCCAGCCTGCAGCCCTGCCGCTCCTCCCCGGCAGGGAGCCCTGTGTTCCTTATCCTGAGCGTTACCTGGGCGATCTGGGAAAATGTCAAGGCTTCCTGTTGCAATGTGACATCGTCTTACATCTGCAACCAACCTCCTATTCCTACTCCTCCGATTCCAGTAAGATCACATTCATCATGGCCAGCCTGGGGAGAAGCACACGGGATTGGGCGACAGCTATTTGGGACAACCAGCTGCCCGCCTGCTCCCACTTTACCACCTTCACCAATGCGCAGGGTGTTTGACCATGTGGCCGCGATGCTACCCAGCATCTACTCCTACTCCATCAGGGAAACCGCAGCGCGGCTGAGATGGCGGTCCAATTTCGCACACTGGCAGCAGAGTCAGGGTGGGATGACGCTGTCCTCCAGGGGGTATTCCTCAACAGTGTGAGTGAGGGCCTTAAAGATGAGCTGGCGACGTGGGACGAGTCCAGTTCGCTGGACAGCCTTATCTACCTCGCCATCTCCCTCGACTACCGTTTGCGAGCCTGAGACCGGGAGAAGACGGGTCGCCTGGGGCCGTCCTCGCCCACCTTCCGTTCACAAGCCTCCTTGCCATCCCGACCCTCCAGTCTGTCTCTTCTTCCGGCACTGGGCCCGCTGGAGGAGGAGCCCATGCAGTTGGGAAGCACCCTGATCGATGCGGATGAACATCGCCGCAGACACACCTCCGGCTCCTGTTTCTACTGCGGTGTCCCGGGCCACTGTATAGCCTCCTGTCCCGTCCACCCAAAAGGGATGGCTCGCCGGTAAACCTGGGTATACTGGCGAGCCCGATCTCCACTACGTCACCTGCCCAGTCCCGCTTCCTGTTAAAGGAGACCCTGAGGTGGAGCACCCACTCAGCGTCGCTATCCGCTCTGGTGGACTCTGGACTCAACTCCGTCTGGAATTCTGTCTGGAATTCCCACGGAACCACTTTCCAACCCTCTCTGTGCCTACGCCCTGGACGGCAAACGTCTGGTTCATGTCACTCACTCCACCATACCCCTTCAACTCGTTCTGTCTGGCAACCACCGGGAAACTATCCAGTTCTTTATCATCCGGTCCTCCCAGTCTCCCACACCCCTCACTAACCTCACCTCTACCTCTGTTCCGTTTGTCTGGTCCCCCAAAGCTAACCAAGCCTTTCACCTTCTCAAAACCAGGTCTGGAGGTGCCAGGGTGCCCCCCAGTGCTCCCAAACCCAACCTGTCCTTAGTTCCTGGCCAATACCACGACCTATCTGAAGTCTTTAACAAATCACTTGCCATGTCCTTGCCTCCCCACAGACCTTACGATTGCTGTATTGACCTGCTGCCTGTGGCTCCACTCCCGTCAAGTCGCCTCTACAACCTGTCCGTTCCTGAGAAGGCCTCCATAGAAACATATATTCACGACTCGCTGGCTGCAGGTATTATCTGACCCACCTTGTCACCTGTGGGCGCAGGGTTTTTCTTCATGTCGAAGAAAGACGGCTCCCTCCGTCCCTGTATAAATTACCATGGTCTCAATGCCATCACTGTTCACAACAAGTACCCTCTGCCGCTAATTAATTCTGCTTTTGCCCTGCACGGCGCCATCATCTTCTCGAAGCTGGACCTCCGCAACGCCTACCACCTCGTGCAGATCTGGGAGGCGGACGAATGGAAAACGGTGTTCAACACCCCTCTTGGGCACTTTGAATACCTGGTGGTCCCGTTCGGCCTCACTAACGCCCCAGCAGTGTTCCAGGCCCTCATTAATAATGTCCTCCGCGACCTCCTAAACTGGTCTGTATTCGTTTATTTAGATGACATTCTAATCTTCTCTAAAAACCCCCAAGACCATGTCAAGCATGTCCGTCAGGTCCCCCAAAGGCTTTTGGAAAACAATTTATTTGTGAGGGCTGAGAAATGTGATTTTCACGTTTCGTCAGTGTCATTCCTGGGATTCATGATTGAGGAGGGAAGGGTCAGGCCCGACCCCGCGAACATCCAGGCCTTTACCGAGTGGCCCCGTCCTGTCTCCCGCAAACACCTGTTACAGTTTCTGGGCTTCGCCAATTTTTACAGACGGTTCATCCGCGGATATAGCCAAATCACCACCCCTCTCACTAACCCCACCTCCACCTCTGTTCCCTTTGTCTGGTCCGCTGAAGCTAACCAAGCCTTCTCCATTCTCAAAGCTAAGTTTTTCACTGCCCCCATCCTCTGTCACCCAGACCCTAACTGCCAGTTCACTGTAGAGGTGGACGCCTCCGACACGAGTTGGGGCTGTCCTCTCCCAACGCTCCGCCCTGGACCAGAAGATCCACCCATGCACCTTCTTCTCCCACCAACTCACCCCGGCCCAACGGAATTAGGACGTTGGGGACCGGGAGTTCCTCGCCATCAAACTCGCCCTGGAGGAATGGCGGCACTGGCTTGATGGGGCGGAGGAAGCATTCATTGTCCTGACTGACCACCGCAACATTGAGTATATTCAGTCTGAACTCCCGCCAAGCCCAATGGTCTTTGTTTTTTGCCCGTTTTCACTTTGTTATTACTTACAGACCCAGTTCCCGAAACACCAAGCCTGACGCCCTGTCCCGTGTCTACTCCTCCCATGCCAGGCCTGTTGTCCTCGACCCGTCATCCACCCCTCCTGTGTGGTGGCTGTGGTATCTTGGCAGATCGAGAAGACTGTGAAGGCCGTCCAGGTCACCCACCCGGACCCCCGCAATAAACCCAACTCCCGTTTATTTGTCCCGACTCCATCCGCTCCCATGGTCCTCCAATGGGCCCATGCCAGCCCATCCGCCCCCGAGACAGCGGAGCTCCTGGTGCTTCATGTGGTGAGGCTGCACGGGATCCCTACAGACATAGTCTTGGACCGTGGGCCCCAGTTCTCCTCCCAGGTGTGGAAGGCATTCTGTGCGTCCCTGGGTGCGTCCGCCAGCCTGTCGTCTGGCTACCACCCCCAGACGAATGGCCAGACCGAACGCACTAATCAGGACCTGGGAGCTGCCCTGCAGTGCGTGTCCTTCCGCAACTCCTCTTCCTGGAGCAAGCTCCTCCCGTGGGTGGAATACGCCCAAAACACCCTCAAGAGCTCTGCCATGGCTATGTCCCCTTTCAAGTGTTCCCTGGGATACCAACCCCCTCTGTTCCCAGCCTAGGAAGAGGAGGTTTCTGTTCCATCCGTCAAGTCCCACTTCCTCCGCTGCCTATGGATTTGGAAGACTGCACGGACCGCACTCCTCCGCACCACGATCCGCACCCAACGCCTAGCCGACCTTCACCAGACCGCAGCCCCACAATATGCCCTGGGACAACAGGTCTGGCTTTCCACGTCCTCCATTGCCCTTAAAGCCATGTCTTGTAAGCTCCAGCCCCGTTTCATTGGTCCCTACCCTATTGTCTATGTTATTAACCCCTCCTCTGTCAAGCTCAGGCTCCCCTCATCCTTCAGGATCCATCCGACCTTCCACGTCAGTCAGGTCAAGCCCGTCTCCTCCAGCCTGCACACTCACACTCATTATCCTATTACTCTCGTATACATTCCTCATGCCTCATCTTGTTATTGATCTCGCATTCACCTGCTCCTCACCCTATTTATATCGCCTTTTCTGGTAGTCTCATCGCCAGTTCATTACGCCTAGTCATGCTTGTTGTCTTGGAACTCGGCCTGTGTTTTGTCACATCTTGCTAACCTGTCTAGTTTGTTTCCTAGTTTACCTGCCACCTGCATTCCCTGTCCTGCCATTGCCCTTGCCAGCCCCACTTCCATTTGTCACTGGTCTGTCTGCCATTGCCCTCGCCAGCCCCGCTTCCTGTTGTCACCGGCCTGTTTGCCATTGCCCAGCTCACCCAGTTCTTGCTGTATTTAATAAAGTGCTCCACTGGAGCATCAACTTGAGTCTGTCTCCAAGTCCTGCATTTGGGTCCAAACCAGTTGGGAAAACCATAACACTTGCGTTGGTAACATTCGGGATGGTCCTTTTCCTCTTTGGCCCAGAGAACACGATTTCCATTATTTCCAAAAACTATTTGAAAGGTGGACTTGTCAGACCACAGCACGTTTCCACTTTCCGTCAGTCCATCTCAGATGAGCTTGAGCTCAGGGAAGTCGACAGTGTTTCTGGATGTTGTTGATATATGACTTACGCTTTGCATAGTGGAGTCTTAACTTGCATTTGTAGATGCAGCGACGAACTGTGTTTACTGACAATGGTTTTCCAAAGTATTCTCGAGCCCATGTGGTTATATTCATTACAGAAGCATGTCGGTTTTGAATGCAGTGCTGTCTGAAGCATCGAAGGTCACAGGCATTTAATATTAGTTTAAGGCCTTGCCCTCTACGCATGGAGATTTCTCCCGATTCTCTGAATCTTTTCATAATATTATGGACTATAGATGGTGAAATCCCTAAATTCCTTGCAATCGTGCATTGAGAAACGTTGTTCTTAAACTGTTGGACTATTCACTCGCGCAGTTTTTCGCAAAGTGGCGAACCTCAACCCATCCTTGCTCGTAAACGCCCAAGCCTTCGTGGATGCTCCTTTTATACCCAGTCATGATAGCATCACCTGTTACCTATTCACCTGTTTACCGGTGGGATACCAAACAGGTATTTTTTGAAAATTCCACAACCTTCCCAGTCTTATGATGCCCCTGTCCCAACGTTTTTTGGAACGTGTTGCAGGCATCAACTTCGGAATTAACGTATATTTACAAAAATCTATAAAGTTAAAGTTAAAGGTAAAACTAATTATCTTTTCTTTATACTGTTTTCAATTAAATATATGTAAATGAAAATTTACAAATCACTGCTTTGTGCTTTTATTTGCATTTTACATACTGTCCCAACTTCTTTGGAATTGGGGTTTGTAAATTGAAGTGGTATATTTTATGTGCACCCCCCCTATTGGTACAAATAACTTCATAGTCTATATCTTCCACTTGCTGTCTAACCTCAAAGGGTCATTGCCACTTTAGTAATTTAGAAGCAGAAGTAGGGAGCAATACAAGCACTTTATCTCCCGATTGAAAATGTGTTATGGAATTGCCCCTCCAAATGTTATGGAGAGCACTATATATACAGACGGGTGACAACTTAAAGGAAAAACCAACATAAAGTGTCTTAGTAAGGTGTTTATGCCACCACAAGCCACCAGAAGAGCTTCAATGAGCCTTGGCTCTGTAGCCACACCCACTCCTTTTCACAAAGATAAGAGCGTCATGTCCAAAAATGTCCTGAAGACATCTTTGAATAATAAATACAGCATGGTTCCAGGAAATCTACACATAGACAGAGATTGCCAGTGCATCATAGATATGACTGACTATGATTATTTTGTAATATTTTCAAGGTTAAAGTCCTGCATAATGCACCTTTAGAAGAAAGGATATCCAATAAAAGAAAATGTCATTTTCTGAGCATACAATATAGCTCATTATAGCTCAGCCTTCTTTGCTCATCTATACCCCAGGTGTGAATCATTTTATGTATGTACAGTATTTATTATGCATTGTATGTATAGGTAAGAGGGCGGCAGTATAAGTATAATGGTTAAGGAACTGGCCTTGTAACTGAAAGGTAGCAGGTTCGATTCCCAGGTAGGACACTGCCGTTGTACCCTTGAGCAAGGTACTTAACCTGAATTGCTTCAGTATATATCCAGCTGTATGAGTGGATAAATGTAATAAGAAGTTGTGTAAGTCGCTCTGGATAAGAGCGTCTGCTAAATGCCTATAATGTAATGTAATGTAAGAACATGCACACAAATTGAATGGTGTTATAAAATTCAGGGCATCTCACTGTACATGTGTAGGGTACCACTGCACAAAGATTTGCACTGGGGGGGGGTTAGGACAAAGGATGCATAAAGATTTTTTTTATTGTACTGCTCATTGTATCTAGTGGAAGAGTAATGGGCTTAGCATTGTGAATTATAACGCAGCTGTTAAAATAATAGTATTCTGACTGACAGCAGAGCTGTTTAAAATTTGTGAAACACAAGCTTTGTGTAGCCCTGCTGGTCACACTGACACCGTCACACCAGCTCAATCTCACCTGGTCAGACTTTTTCCTTTTGAGAGGTTAGAGTAAAGGCTCTTACGTCTGTCACTGAGCAGGAAACAGTTCAGCAGGGTGGGTAGCTACATTGCCTCAGACCCCTGAGTGCTAAAAACAAACGTTAATTTCCTTTTCATAAGAAGACTGCCTGTGCCCTCCACTGGTAGCCTGGCTCAACTGTTGATCTCAACGGTGATCCAGGAACTAAGTGGGCGTGCGCTTTGAAGGCCTGAGACAGGTTGAGAAAACCTTGAGGGCAATCTGGCTGAGGTTAACTTGATGACAAAAGTCAACGCCTCAGCATTTCTTGTCACTTGTATGTTTTTGTTGTGCCAATTCTGAACAGCATTAACCTAAACAATATTTTAAAAAAGCTAATATACATATCTCTCTTTAGTAGTGTTTTAATTAATGTAGCCCTGGGAGAAGTTCTGTTGCATGGGCTGGGGTTATCATGCAAGCCCTGCCCCCTTCTCAAGATGGGGGGCTGAAAGAGTATAAAACATATAGAGGTGGCCAGCCAAGCATAAGGAAGTGAAAAGCTTGCACGTTTCTTGCTCTATGTCTGCTCCTGTTTCACCTACTTTCAAAAAACTAAGATGTTGTCTCGGTAAGTGAACAATGGGGAATCTCTAAATGGTGCATTATCCGTTACCTGCTCAACAGCCAGCCAGAAAAGGCATAGAAATGTGTAAATAGGAAGAAGGATTGCATTTCGATTTCCTTATACAAAATACCAGCATTGGGTGAGACTAAAATAGAGGCTTTTGTTAAATGTGAGATATTTTGTCAGGCCTTCAACCTTCAAGAAAGGTTTTGAAAGTAAATACTGCATGTGTTTTGATTAATGTTATATTGTATTTATATCATGTTACATTAACTAGCTAGCACGCTTATCACAGAGTCAGAATAACCCATTTTAGCATCACTGGAGTACAAAATATTGGAGGGCTTTTTTGCGGAAAATTGATGCAGTTTGAAACTTTAGTAGAGTATGTTCACAGATGTTTAGGAAAACAATCATACTGATTCCACTACAAATACCTTAGAAGGCTCAAGGAGTATCTACTCTAAGGAACTTGTCAAACTTCATAGAGCTTTTTAATTCCTGATTGGTCTGACTTTGCTGCATATGATGACTATAGTGACTAGCTTTTACACTACAGATGTGAATGTATTGTTTTATGCATGATCTTGATTATTATATATTTACAATTGGTGAAGAGGTGTATTTATGTTTTCATTTCTATTACTATTATTATTATTATTATGAAATAATAGTAAAAGATTATCAATTTTATCAAAATTGCCTGAAAAAATACATAATTTTAAAATGTACAGAAGTATTGAATTGATTGTAAACATTATTGTTATTCACCGCAGCTTGTTGCTGCCTTATGTGATGCTTATATCAGCAAAACAAACTTATGCATGTTCTGATCAAACTTTGATCATGCACATATCCGTGATTCATTTAATTCGCTTTAACTTGAACGTGAAGTCAAAAGGAGGAATGACCATATGAAATGAAAAGTGCAGTAGAGCTGTAGATGTACTGTGACTATTCTTATTACAAATCACATTATATTTGCACTTTGTTTAAGCATGCAATATATACATAAAAATAGATTTATTTATATTATTTATTATGAAATGTCTTAAATAAAATGAGTACATTTGTATTGACGATATTTTATATCAGAATAGTATATAATATAACTATATATATATATATATATATATAGTTATATTATATATAATATAATATAACTTACAATATAAATTATAAATACAAATAAATATTATAAATAAATTACATGTTTGTAACACTCTGAGATTTCTCTGTTGCTTTCTTTTTTCCCCAGAAATATTTTAATATTTTCAGCAGTGGTCTTTTTGGCACCCATAGTTTCAACTGCTCCAGTTGAAGGTATGACATGTAAGGGGATTACTTCAGCAATTAGGCATTTTATTTTCTGGCAAAGTGACTTCCTCTGATGGCATCATGCACTGCAGGAGAACTGGTGCTGGAGCACTTAGGCTACAGCTCTTGCAAACATATGGAAGAGCTTTATATAAACTGACAGCATCTGACATTTTCAGAAGAGTCATTTCTACAGGAGAAAAATGTTTGGCATTGAAAAGGAAACCATGGAGAAGGAAATCCTTAAGGGAGTTGTAATGCTATGGCCTACTAGCCTGAGAGGTGACAGCACTATTGTCCAAATTAACAATGGACAGGCCAGGTCTGGGGAACAGCAGAGTCTCCTTAATCTGGGACAATGACAAGCGAGCGCTGAGCCGAACGGGGAACCTTCCAGAAGTTTTCGGCTCTGAATCTTCGGCTTTTGTTCAGCCAGGAGACACACACACACACACACGTGTGAATATTTGCACAATGAATTTATTCTTTTCTGTAATTGATAATAATGGAGAGACATACAAATAAACACATTTTTGGTGATATGTGATTTTTCTTTTCAGAGAAAGAACCAGATGAAACAGAGTTGGAAGTGGAGGATGGAGAGGAGCTTTCTGAAGAGGAAGACGGTAGGGAAAGAGTTTCCCCACATCGACAGGTCCAGCAGATGTTCAGAGCTGGTCATGGGTGGATTGTGCTTGCAGGCTGTAAATTTTGGTCTTTGCGGATACATTATTCACTGATAAACAAAGTAATTATATGACCAAAACAACTCAAAGAAAGACCCAAAATCCTTGAAAATCCCAAAATCTTTTTGTAAACCATTCACTGCATATACCATTTGACTTCTATATTCCTTACCCCCCTCCAAAAATAAATAAATAAATAAATATTTAACCTTAACCTTCAAATACAGGACTAACATCAGCATTCCTTTTTCTGTTAAAAACCTGTTCTCAAAGCAATTAAAGGATTACAATGTAGTATTTAACATGAATGAATATACATAAAGAAACATAAACAATAGCTTGAATTTCTTGTTTGTTTTCATAGAATTTTCATGTTACAATGGCACAGAAGAGTACATAGAACAGTCTTTAATAGAGACAATTGCTGAATTGAATAATTCTCTTTCAAGTGTCCACGTACTGAACGTGCATGCATACCTGATATTAATCCACATGATAAACTGTTATTAACTCTCAATAACAATAAATTCTATGTGTAATAATGAAGAAAAAACACATCACCAAAACATGTTGTTTAAAATTAATCCCAAATTGCTTTTCTAAAGGACCCCATAATAACTCAGGCCTCTAACTGTACTGCAATGCACTTTGTCCTTAACTTTGAGTAAGAAGTTTAAGCAAATGTTTATTTTTATTTTTTTCCTCATAGTTTTTGCTTTGGTTTTATATAACATTATGAAGTCAGTGAAATTAAGGTAAGCAGAAAAAAGTGTCTTCAATTCCTTATTCAAAGTGATAGGCCAGGTGCATTGTGGTTATCTCTAATAGACGTATGTTCGTTATGCTCCCAAACACCTATGAAACATGGTCTTCATGAAGGAAAGACGTGAACGGTTTTTATGAACTGCTTCAATTTCCCTTTCTTTTCAGATGAGGATGACTCGAAAATGCAGGATATGAATATGGGTGAGAAGTTAACAACTTGCCACCAATGTGTAGAACCCTCTTAGTTGCACTGTTGTACAAATCTGGACATTTACCATATGTCCAGTAATGTACCTGAAAGAATGTCGAAAATATATAAAGTTTTTTGGGAAAGCTATACTATTCATTGGAAGACTTGCAATGAGTGCACAGCCACAGTAAATGGGCATATGGACAAAGTAATCATTTACCTCTAAGGAATGATCTAATTCCTTACACGTAAATGGATATTACTATGGGCAACAACCCCTATAAAATACAATTTTATTGGTCATATTTAAAAATAATTTCATCCAAGGGTTGCTATAAAAACAAACAAATCTTCTCTTTCTTATCACATCATTGTGATGACCAATGGATACACTATTGGTTATGTGACATGTTGGATTGTATTTTAATAACCGACTGAATGTATTTATGAAATAATTATGTAATAAAACAAACCTCAAACACTAAAAAACTAGGCTCAATTAATCTAAACAAAATATAATCTCTTGGAATTAAACATTAATATTAAACACTTAATATTAATCTAAATATAAATATGAACTTTAATAATTGTTGAACTGAGGTTTTTTTTCCGTTCTGAAAAGAAAAAACGGATAACCATTGTTTTTCTTAACACAGATACGAGAAAATCTGTGTGAAGGGATTTTTTTTCTCCTAACAGGAAGCTGCCAAAGCAAACCATTCAACTGAAATTTGGCTTTATGAAAGGGAGACTTAAGATCATTTTTTCTTTTCTACTTTAAAGGAACTGGAGCACAGAAAGCCACGGCGGCACCAAAAGGCGCGGGTAAGATGAAACTAATCCGCTTTTACCCAGAGGAGGCCACAAAGGACACTATCGCTCACAGTTGTTACAATCATCTTGCGTAGTTTTAATGCAAGGTGGTGAGAGCAATTCTGGACGGTGCTGTGTTAGTGATACAGGCATTAGAAGGCAATGCCACTGGAGCCCGAACAATATAACTACCAAACAATATTATTTATCAGCATCTGATCCTTTACCAGACCCCCAAAAATGTGCCTCATAGAACTAGTTTGCGTATGCTATACAGTTTTGTTGTAAACGAACAAATCGTTTGTTAAATTAACTTGTCCTGTAGGAGGTTTTTCTTGAAGGGGCTGCATGGTGAATTTTGTTATTGCCCTGTCAAATTAGCTTGTCTGGACTGAAAGGAGGGTTTTCTTCAAGGTACATCCAGTCAGCATGAGGCTTCGTTTGAAGGCGGTTCTTCCAATGGTAAGGGAAAGTACTGCTCTTTGAAATTTATGAAATCTAATAAAATCTGTTTTCATTGCAAAATTGACGACTTCATGCAATATAAAATAACTGAAACTGACCATGACAGAAGCTACCTTTTCATTCAGAAAGCCTGTAAACAAAAAGCCTTGGGACAGCAGTAATTCAATGGAAAATTGGTCATGAACTGAAACTTCGTAGTTTAAATTACCAAGAATTCCGATGGTCACTATTCCTTTAGACACTATTTCCCAGAATTCAATTGTAATTTATTTTCTTTTAGGACACAAGGTGAATGGGGGCAGTCCCATACATACAGGCTGTAAGTTTGTCTTTACTTTACAAGCCAGAAATTCTTCACAGTATAATAAGCATGTTCTGCAGTGTTAAATGTTAGTTATGAATGTCTCTGTTTTCTAGCATCGTCAAGCAGTACTTCAGCCACAGGAGGAATTGAAGGTAACAGAAAAATGTACTCTTAATGTTGCAACATGCTCACTATGAGAATTCATTGTTTCCTGCAAAAGAAAGCACATGCAGACACACACAATTCACACTTAATACCTTTATAGGCCCACACGCATATTTTTCATGTTTTTCAGCTTTTCAAATGTGTTCCATACTGGTTCAAGTCAAAAAATGGCAATTTTTGTCAAAGAACGCATATGTTAGGGTTTAAATGCAATGTTTCCGAGTTCTTTGTAAAACGATTTCCCACATGACATGACGTATGTTTTCGCATAATTTGTCTGCGTCGCAATCCGAATGTGTACAGACAGGGGGCGAGGTTTCGCATTTTCAAAAAACCAACGTCACTGCCCTTTGCTAACGTTTTGTGGGCATTTCAGATACTTAAACCAGGAAGAGAATGCCGATATGTGTGGGCCTTTAAGTCATATACCAATACATATGTCAATAAAGAATATTTAAATCATATAATTATAGTTTTCTCTGCTTATACATGAAGCATAAAATATATTTTATGAACATCTATTCCCATGGAAATGAATCCAGTTAGCCCAGATTTGTTTCTGATGTACAGGTGGCAATGGGGGAAAACCGCATGTCCAGCCTTCCAGTTCTCATGGTAAGGCCAACTTTTCTCAGCAACACTTTTTATCCACAGCTGACAAAAAGGAACAGGTTTTTGGATATTGCTGAGTAAATCAAGGACTATATTATGTCTTAAATGAGCGTTTGTGCTTCTGCAGTTAATAATACTCTTCACAGGTGCAGGGGTTCATGGGAGTTCAATGTCACAGGTGCATTCCCCAGGTAATCATTCTCCAAATCTTTTATGTAACATGAATTATGAAACTTATAGGAGAAATACTTAAAAATTAGATTTGAGATTAGATCTAAATAATTTCCATTTAAAGAAAAAAAAAAGTTTACCATGGATTAAATAAAAAATTTTCTTCGCTTTGACTAGCAAACAAATGCAAACATTACAGTATGACTGCCAACGTTCACTCTGCAGAAGCACTGGTTCAGTGCAATGGTTTCGTATTGAGCCCTGTCTGAGCCCATACCAACTGTGACCAGTAGCCCTAGGGTGACAAAATGTTCTCATAGAATCATCCCTGGAGTGGTGGGTGCAGTAGGGTTTCCCTCATCTGAATTTACAAGAGTGACTCTGGTCAATCAAACCTGGTCAAGCTGCTTTCTGCCTGCACCAGCTGTGCAGAGTGCAAGAAGTGTTACTTTATATTTTAAATTGACTCTGCTGGTGGATGGCAGAGTGTACATTTAAATACATGTATGTTTGTAAGTCTTGATTTTGAAATCCATATATTTTAGGTGCTGCAGACACCCCCACAGAAACCCTCTCTCATGGTATAATCTTTACATTGAACATGTATACAGATATTGGCACAAATAGAGAAGATTATAATTGATATGAATTTTCCTGTGGCAAGAAATTACATTTTGATGTCATCACAATCTCAAAATGTTTTGGGTGTTTTTTCTGATTTGATTGGATTACTTAAGACTCAGGAACGCAAATGGGAAGCTCATCTGGTATCATCTCAGAAGTATATCCACAGCCTTCAGGTATCAGACCCTAGTCAACACAATTTTTCAGCAATTTCAAACAAAGAAAGGGAGCATGTACATTTATCCATTACACTTCTTTAATTTCAGTTTAGAAAACCACACTTAATTACAAGGTGCATTTACTCGCAATCTTGGCTAGTACCGAGAAGGGTCATGACTAGTTCTTCCGAGTACAAAATCCATGTGATTAAAATGATTCTTTTTTAAAATCATATTTCATTTATCTATCATGCATCTTCAGCAAAATAAAATATAATTTGAACTTTGATAGGAAGAAACAGAAACATGGTAAACAAAAATGAATAAGCACAAATACAATAAACAATAAATAATAATAAATCTCCATACATGGATTGTGCTTGCTCTCCCAGTTGTCCAGTTTTTACAATATTTTGGAATGGACACAACCAACATGCTGTGATTTGCATAGAAATGATTTAATGAAACTGTATCCTTCCCCTCCCTCCAAGTGTCAGATAATCAACAAAGTACCTCTCAGATGGACACAGCGGGTAAGCTGATTGGCTGTGGGTAATCTTTTCTTGTTCAGTAATATCCATCAACCTTAATTATCTGAAAAGCAAATGTTCTTATGCAAGGTGACTTATATTTCACTCACCATATATTTACTTAAATAATTCAAGTGAAGCTTCTTGCTGAGGATTTGTAAGACCCTGGTGCTAAAAGTACTGAAGTCACAAAATGTCTATTTTGAGAAAATCAAATCCGAAAATATCATTGATCCATAAAATCAGCCATGAAAAGTTTTGCTGTTTTTATGCATTGCTTAGGCACCTTTTCTGTTAACAATATTTATAGGGTGGACTTAACTAAACAAATACAACATGTTTCTATGCTCAACTTGAATTGTCTAAAAATGTGACTTCAGTACTTTTAGCACCAGGGTCTTCAATTTGCTTATGAGTCAAGTTCACCACTGCTACTCTTCTGCCCATGGATAACATTGGGACATTCTTTATTCCTATGGGAAACATAAATAAAAATCGCAGATTTTCTCATGTAAAATATGCCAATGACCGTTATAAACATTTTTTAAATGTTTTCCAGGTGTGTCTGGCCTTGGTTCTCAGATCAACGCTCCAGGTATGACCTGCACCAATTAATTTCCTGCATAGCCAGTTTCAATACCTGCTGTATGAACAATATAGATTGCCTGCAAAATGATGTGTCCCCTATTTCCATTGGTTCAGAAGCAACTGGTTTTGAGGCACCTGATGCAGAATTTAATGGTAAGAAAATAAGAATAAAACCTTTGAATCTCCTAAATATTGACAGCATAGTAATACAGTTTTCACATTTGCAATGGCGAAATGAGCTCTGACATGTTGTGTGGTTCCCTCAGGAAATGGGCAGAAGCTTCTAGTGAATGGAGCACTTAAAGGATATGCAGGTGAGAAAGACCAAGGGCTTCAGAGCTCACCATGACAGGACAGAATATAGTGTTGAATTGCTCAAAAGCTGAACAGTGACTTGACAGGTGAGAGTTTTGGATCGCTCAAGACCTGAATTGTGTTATGATAGAAATATTATTAAATCATGCAAGACCTGAAAAATACTTGACCCTTGTATCTGCTCCATAGGCACAGTGCACATCGCTAATGGTGCAGCCCAAACTGACTTAGCAGGTAGAGTACAATTCCCATACCCACAGCCCCTAAGGGGTCACAGACATTTAAACCCTAAATCTATGTGCAGCTCGTATTTATCAAAACTTATATTTATGGTAGCCTTGCTCACTAATTGTACATTACCAAATGGATGTGAATTTTCTATTGACTCCTAATAGGGCCATAACCAACCTACAGTTGAAGTCGGAAGTTTACATACACATAGGTTGAAGTCATTAAAACTAATTTTTAACCACTCCACAGATTTCATGTTAGCAAACTATAGTGTTGGCAAGTCAGTTAGGACATCTACTTTGTGCATGACACAAGTCATTTTTATAACAATTGTTTACAGACAGATTATTTCACTTTTAATTCACTATATCACAATTCCAGTGGGTCAGAAGTTTACATACACTAAGTTGACTTTGCCTTTAAACAACTCATTCCAGAAAATGATGTAATGGATTTAGAAACTTCTGATAGGCTAATTGACATTATTTGAGTCAATTTGAGGTGTACCTGTGGATGTATTTTAAGGCCTACCTTCAAACTCATTGCCTCTTTGCTTGACATCATGGGAAAATCTAAAGAAATCAGCCAAGACCTCAGAAAGAAAATTGCGGACCTCCACAAGTCTGGTTCATCCTTGGGAGCAATTTCTAAATGCCTGAAGGTACCACGTTCCTCTGTACAAACAATAGTATGTAAGTATAAACACCATGGGACCACGCAGCCATCATACCGCTTGGGAAGGAGATGCATTCTGTCTCCTAGAGATCAGCGTGCTTTGGTGCGAAAACTGAAAATCAATCCCAGAACAACAGTAAAGGACCTTGTGAAGATGCTGGAGGGAACAGGTACAAAAGTATCTATATCCACAGTAAAACGAGTCCTATATCAACATAACCTGAAAGGCCACTACTCCAAAACCGCTATAAAAAATCCAGACTACAGTTTGCATCTGCACATGGGGACAAAGATCTTACTTTTTGGAGAAATGTCCTCTGGTCTAATGAAACAAAAATGAAAATGGCCATAATGACCATCGTTATGTTTGGAGGAAAAACTGAGAGGTTTGCAAGCCGAAGAACACCATCCCAACCGTGAAGCACGGGGGTGGCAGCATCATGTTGTGGGGGTCTGGCTGCAGGAGGGACTGGTGCACTTCATAAAAAAGATGGCATCATGAGGAAGGAAAATTATGTGGATATATTGAAGCAACATCTCAAGACATCAGCCAGGAAGTTAAAGCTTAGTCGCAAATGGCTCTTCCAAATGGACAATGACCCAAAGCATACTTCCAAAGTTGAGGCAACATGGCTTAAGGACAACAAAGTCAAGGTATTGGAGTGGCCATCACAAAGTCCTGACCTCAATCCAATCGAAAATTTGTGGGCAGTACTGAAAAAGCGTGTGCAAGCAAGAAGGCCTACAAACCTGATTCAGTTACACCAGTTATGTCAGGAGGAATGGGCCAAAATTCCAGCAACTTATTGTGAGAAGCTTGTGGAAGGCTACCCGAAATGTTAAACAATTTAATGGCAATGCTACCAAATACTAATAGAGTGTATGTAAACTTCCGACCCACTGGGAATGTGATGAAAGAAATTAAAGCTGAAATAAATCATTCTTTATACTATTATTCTGACATTTCACATTCTTAAAATAAAGTCATGATCCTAACTGACCTAAGACAGGGAATGTTTACTAGGATAAAATGTCAGGAATTGTGAAAAACTGAGTTTAAATGGATTTGGCTAAGGTGTATGTAAACTTTCGACTTCAACTGTATATTCATGTGAGGACATGACCTAGTGTATGGTGTAGCATAAATAAACATGTTTACTTCAGAACCAAGAGGAAACCTCACTTGGACTTGTCAAGTTAGTGAAGCTCTGAAGTGATACTTAATATTTCAGGGCACCCTGATTAAAATGTGAATAAATGAATAAATGACTCAACACATTGCAGGTTCACTGGACCATTCTAGTACTGATCCCCATGCAGACATATTGGGTAAGTCAATATTAACTTATTTTACAAGATTTGAATTCATATATTGTAAATTACCTTATTACTACATAAGAAATCTTTATTATTTAATCCACAATACAGTAAATTTACTGCACCCATCCCAGCTCTGGTTTGTACTTTCCAGGCCTGGTAGACCTCTTTCTCCATGATATCCATACAGCTGTGTCAGGTACTCAGTCTCAACCACTCCCATATTTTGTGTGACAGATCCTGTATTTGACCCTCTAGGAAAATAACTTTTCAAAATGTATATCCAATTTTGTGTCAATGTTAATTAGAGGCCAACCTAATCCACTGGAACACATTTGAAGAAATTCCTAAGGTATAACTGTTTGGCAGAACACACAAAGTGGAATTCACACCTATTATAGTGTGATGGATGTGATCCAGTGCCATTGTCATCATTGTCATTTCCCTGAATTTATTCACTTTAAGTTTAATTTATTCACTTTAAGTTTAATTTTAAATTGCATTGTAATTTTTTATGTAATTGCATTGATATATGTGGTCAGGTCTAGCATACTTGTATACCCTTTGAGCTGAATCTGTTTTTTCAATATATATCATACAGGAAATATTTGGGGTTTAAAAGACCCTTTCCCTTGTTCTTCCTTGTGCCTCTTTATATTTTAAAACTCATTCAAAGATGTATGATTATGTACTTATATATTATTGTTTCATACATTCAACCTAAGCCTGATATTTACTATAATGGCAGCATTTGTTTGTGTATCAAATATATTCTAACACCATCTTGCATGAAGATGTCAGTTAAGATAATTCATTGTCATCAAATCACACAGGATCCAGTTCACAGATAGCTTCAACAGGTGAGTCTTTCTATTTGCCACAAGTAAAAGGCACCTTGCTAAAACAAGTATATTGTTCTATAAGTCATACCATACATTATTATATATAACATCGTTATAGTGTACATGAGTCATAGCATACATTATTATATATAACATCGTTATAGTGTACATGAGTCATAGCATACATTATTATATATAACATCGTTATAGTGTACATGAGTCATAGCATACATTATTATATATAACATCATTATAGTGTACATGAGTCATAGCATACATTATTATATATAACATCGTTATAGTGTACATGAGTCATAGCATACATTATTATATATAACATCGTTATAGTGTACATGGGTCTCTATATGATAGGCCTCATGTTGAATTATATACATACATCTAAATTTTATATGAAAAGCAAAAGAACTAAATAACCAGACATTTTATCAGGGTAATTTTATGTTGACATACTAATTGAATAAACAAGATAAGTATTTTTGTTAAATAAAATGTACTATGTCAGTTTGCTCAAGTCATTCTTTCAAGGAAAAATAGTTGAAATCAGATTGATATTTCTCACTGTAACTTTACTGTAATTTCAGATCTTGGACTGGTTCCGGGACAGTCCTCCAGTAGCGGTTCCCATCCAGACGCCCCAGGTACTACTGGCTCAGTGCTGTCCGATAGGCCCTATAAATCTCCCTGCCTCTCTCACACGTGTCAACTCTCTCAGGCTTCGCTTACTCTACCATGCCTTGGAGAATGTTTTTTCGCACTTGCAATTGTAAATTTATGAACGCTTCCTGCCCTGAGACATCATCAGAGCCATGTGTTTCCTGCCTATCGTGCGCTTAGTGTATCATTCTGCGCTCCTGCGCTAATTTCTTGGATCAAATGGATGTTTATTCTGAGGCTCATAGTGGCTTTCTCTGCGGTCTGTTTTTATAGGGGATTTGTCTGGCAGCAGTACTTACACAGAAAGTGGAGTTCAGTGGTTCCCTCTAAGACTCATTATAATCAGCAGTGCTGTGCAGTGGATAGCAAAGAACCCACACGACCCTGAACACAACATGCTCCCAGCCCTAAAGGCCCTGGCTCGCATGACTGCATTATTGCATTGCTCTTAGTGTCTGACATCTATCTGTGTTATTTTCTATACGATAGCATATATTGAGTATTTACAGACATCTACCAAAGCCAGGGTTAAGTATTGAACGTTAGCCAACATGGAGGGGAGCTGTGGAAAGTAAACTTTCCCTAGATTTAGTCATTTTAAAATGGTAAATCAAATCAATCAATTAATCAAAGATAATAGTATTGCAATGCGATTCAGCATTGTATTAGTCTTTCTGAAGGAAAGGAAAACTGAGAAAGGCTTACATCATCTGTCAAAATGCAAACTTAGGAATGCGTTCATTGAAAAAAAAAAAATTCCCATCTTGTTTTTTCTATTTTCTCAGCCTCAAGTCCTGGTTACACAGTACTCAGTGATACACAATCGGATTCTACAGGTAGACAAAAATACATTAAATGGCCTCCAAAATCATTGGCACTCTTCATAAAGATGAACAAAAAAGGTATAAAATAAACAACCTAGGTAATTGGCTATATTGCATGCTCAAAGTTGGAAAATTATATTTTTTTAATTTTAACGTTCAGAGAAAAAGTTATTTTTTAAGTAATTTTATTCTCAAAAAGTAAGACAACATTATATCCATCCTTGTTTTCAGTACTTTGTACACACTACCTTTGCAAGGATAACAGTACTGAATCATCTTTCATATTGTTTTATGTGATAATCTCCTCAGCCATGTATACCGGCTCAAAATGGAAGCCTTCCACCTCCGATTCAAGTAAACTTTCTCGGAAGGTGTTGTCATCCAGTGTATGGTCCACAAAATCATTGGAAGCCATTGCACTGGAATAATTCGTAACTTAGCTAAGAACTCTTTGAGCTAGCTTGCAAGCTAATACTGTTTACATTGTAACAGCAGCTTCTGTCACGTCCCGTGCCTCTGTGTCTTGATTTCCTGGTTTTCCGTTTCTATGTGTTTTCTATTTGTGCAGTCCGGTCCGTGTTTTCCCCTTTTACCCATTTTGTGTCTCCACTTCCCGCACCTGATACGTGTTTCCTCATGCTGTTTCGTCTCACCTGTTCCTCATTGTCTCGTCTTTAATCTGGCATATAAGCACCCGTTTCTTTGTTCTGTGCCAGATTGTCTTGTGCTTGTCTCATTACTTTCTAGCATCTTGATTCCTGCCTGCTCCTCGTTCCTGTTCCCAGTCCTGTGTGCCTGTCCAGCTCCTGTTCTCCTGCCTGCCCTGCCTGTTCTCGTCCAGTCCTGCCCTGGTCTTCCTGCTGGCCTGCCCATCTCTGTCCTAGTCCCGCTCCAGCCCTGCTCCTGTTCTCCTGCCTGTCCAGCCTGCTCCTGTCCTCCCTGTTCCTGTCCAAGCCCTCCTGCCCACCTGCCTCATCCCAGTTCTGTCCCTACTCCAGTCCTGTTTTATTTTTGCCCAGCCCTGTTTCCTGCCTGCCCATTCCTGATCTCCTGCCTGCTGCCCTGGGTGGGCATTTATATATATACAGTTGAAGTCAAAGGTTTACATACACCTTAGCCAAATCCATTTAAACTCAGTTTTTCACAATTCCTGACATTTAATCCTAGTAAACATTCCCTGTCTTAGGTCAGTTAGGATCAAAACTTTATTTTAAGAACGTGAAATGTCAGACTAATAGCAGAGAGAATTATTTATTTCAGCTTTTATTTTGTTCATCACATTTCCAGTGGGTCAGAAGTTTACATACACTCTGGTAACATTGCCTTTAAATTGTTTAACTTGGGTCAAATGTTTTGGGTAGCCTTCCACAAGCTTCTCACAATAAGTGTAATGGGGCGTGACGTGTGAGGTGGGAGGAGCCAAACGCAGCAAGGGGATTAATTAAGCCCTTAGGCCACTAAGGCGGGATACCCGCAGATAAGGGAGGAGACAAGACAAGGAACAACGAACACCATTACAGACGCTACTAACCGGCTTACTGTCACACGCCAAGTAGAGCACAAGGACAGGGATCTAAACAGCCAGAAATAAATACGCGCCCTGTCTCGGTAACGAGACAAATCAGAACGGGCGAGTAGCGTAAAGGCACAAACAAATAAACAGTCAACAAATAAAGAATAATATGATTTAATAAGAGGAGGCGAAAGAACAGATATAACGTTACGTGGCTAATTCCATAAGCTAGCACTAACAGTCATATGCAGAACCTAAAGGAGGGTAAACGCCCGATCTCCCAGGGGGAAGAAACATTTTACAGGCGAGCCGACGGAGAACCACAGTCCCATAACCTTACCAGCAAAATGACCAAGCTTAAAACAGAGCCACGCCCTAACCTCTCAGACAGGAGGAATGTAATGAGGCAAAGGAACAGATAATTAATGTTCCAAGGCTTAAAGGCTAGCAGTCACATGCAAACATGTCCACAACATCGCCCGGTCTCCCTAAGCGACAAATTGCACCGAAGGGCGAACAGAACTATAGTTCCGAACCGAATCGCCCAAAACTCCATACACGGAGAAAGAGCACAAAAGACGAAAAGGACAGTTGCACCGAACCCATCGGGTAACTGACTAACACAAGCACAAGCCCTGCCTCTCAGTAAGGGGAAATGTAACGAGGCGAACAGGAACAGAGATTTAACGTTCCATGGCTAGTTTAATAAGTGCGCAGTCACACACAAACACGTCCACAACAACACCCAAGCTCCATATAAGGAGACACACCCGGAGAACGAAACAGAACAACAGTTCCAAACAAAATCGTCCCGCAGGTAGAAAGGGCGTACAGGACGGCTGCAACAAAAGACCAACGCAAAATAGCACGACAGCCTCAATATAAATAAAAACCCTGACTCACAACAAAGGGGACCGTAGTCCACGAGAAGGAGACCAAACAGGGAAATACGTACCAAAGCTACTTACTGGCTCACAGTAACACGGAATTGAGTAGAAGCAAAACGCCAGGTCTCTCAGTAAGAAAACCAAATAACAGGCGAAGGGGAACAAAGAACAGCTACTCTACACTTCTACAAGCTAAGCAACCTAGCAGAAGCGAAACGCCCGATCTCCCATGAGACGACATGCACCGAGGGGCGAACAGAACTACAGTTCCAAACAGAATCGCCCAAATCTCCATACACGGAGAAAAAGCACATTATGGTGAAATAGAGCAGAGATTTATGGTCCCAAACTTCTACGAGATAAGGAACTACCAAGCCAGTAAGAAATAAGCCCTGCCTCAACAACGAGACGTTAAAAATAGGCGAGTAGCCAAAACGGTACGAGACTTCACAACCAACAAGAACACCACAGTACAAACAATTAACAATTAACAATTAATGTCGAAGCCCCGAACGAAGGAAACGGTAGGCTTATATAACTCTCAGGTGACTACGCACAGGTGACAACGCTTAACAGAAGCTCCCCCAACTCAGCAGGGCGGAGCAAGCAGCGCCCTCGCGTGGCCACCGAGGAAAACGACCGCATAGGGAAGCAGGGTCAAAACCATGACAATAAGTTGCTGGAATTTTGGCCCATTCCTCCTGACAGAACTGGTTTAACTGAATCAGGTTTGTAGGCCTCCTTGCTCACACACGCTTTTTCAGTTCTCCCCACAAATTTTTGATTGGATGGAGGTCAGGACTTTGTGATGGCCACTCCAGTACCTTGACTTTGTTGTCCTTAAGCCATGTTGCCACAACTTTGGAAGTATGCTTTGGGTAATTTTCCATTTGGAAGAGTCATTTGGACCAAGCTTTAACTTCCTGGCTGATGTCTTGAGATGTTGCTTCAATATATCCAGATCATTTTCCTTCCTTATGATGCCATCTATTTTATGAAGTGCACCAGTGCCTCCTGCAGCAAAGCACCGCCACAACATGATGCTGCCACCCCAGTGCTTCACAATTGGGATGGTGTTCTTCAGCTTGCAAGCCTCATCCTTTTTCCTCCAAACATAACGATGGTCATTATGGCTAAACAGTTAGATTTTTGTTTCATCAGACCAGAGGACATTTCTCCAAAAAGTAAGATCTTTGTCCCCATGTGCAGTTGCAAACTGTAGTCTGGCTTTTTTATGGTGGTATTGGAGTAGTGGCTTCTTCCTTGCTGAGCAGCCTTTCAGGTTATGTCGATATAGGACTCGTTTTACTGTGGATATAGATATTTTGTACCTGTTCCCTCCAGCATCTTCACAAGGTCCTTTGCTGTTGTTCTGGGATTGATTTGCACTTTTCGCATCAAAGCACGTTCATCTCTAGGAGACAGAACGCATCTCCTTCCTGAGCGGTATGACGGCTGCGTACTCCCGTGGTGTTTATACTTGCGTACTATTGTTTGTACAGACGAACGTGGTACCTTCAGGTGTTCGGAAATTGTTCCCAAGGATGAACCAGACTTGTGGAGGTCCACAATTTTCTTTCTGAGGTCTTGGCTGATTTCTTTAGATTTTCCCATGATGTCAAGCAAAGAGGCATCAGAAGTTTCTAAAGCCATGACATAATTTTCTGGAATTTTCCAAGCTGTTTAAAGGCACAGTCAACTTAGTGTATGTAAACTTCTGACCCACTGGAATTGTGATATAGTGAATTAAAAGTGAACTAATCTGTCTGTAAACAATTGTTGGAAAAATTACTTGTGTCATGCACAAAGTAGATGTCATAACTGACTTGCCAACACTATAGTTTGCTAACATGAAATCTGTGGAGTGGTTAAAAATGAGTTTTAATGACTTCAACCTAAGTGTATGTAAACTTCCGACTTCAACTGTATTAAAAGTCTGCTGTGTGGAGTTCAACCAGCCTTCTGTCTCTGAGTCCTGCATTTGGGTCCTATCCTGAGTATCGTTGTAACAGAACGATCTGGCCAGTGATGGACCCAACAGACCCAGAGCAGATCTGCCACGCCATCGCCTGCCAGTGGGCAGTTATGGACCAGCGCGAGCACCTGATCTGAGATGTTATGGAGACCCTGAAGTCCCTCTCCATGGAAGTGGGTCAGATGGGGCCCCAGGTTTCGCAGATGCCCGTCAGCCTGCCTCCTTCAGTTCCTGCGGCACCACCCAGTCCTCCCACATCCGTACACCCTGCTACTCCACCGCTTCCCCAGACCAGGGAACCCCCCATTCTCCATCCGGATGCTACAATGGCGATTTGGGGAAATGCAGGGGTTTCCTGATGCAGTGCGATCTCGTTTTCTGCTTGCAACCCGGTTCTTACCACACTGACCGAGCAAAAATTGCCTTCATCATGGCCTGTCTTGGGGGAAGTGTGCGGGACTGGGCCACCACATTTTGGGACAGCCAGCTCCCTGCCAGTTCCCATTACTTGATGTTTGTTTTGGAGATGAGAAAGGTTTTCGACCACCCTGTTTGCGGAAGGGATGCCGTCCAACACCTTCTCCATCTCCGTCAGGGGTCCCGCAGCGCTGGCGAGTTTGCGGTGGAGTTCCGGACCTTGGCTGCGGAGTCTGGCTGGAATGATGCGTCACTCCAGGGGGCGTTCCGTATCGGATTGAGCGGGGTCTTGAAGGATGAGTTGGTGGTGAGGGACGATGCCAGCTGCCTTGATGACCTGATCTCCCTGTCCATCAAAGTGGACAATCGGTTGTGGGTGAAGAATCCATGCTGAAGAATCCATGCAGCTGGGCAGGGTACACCTCTCCTCGGAAGAACAGCCCCAAAGAATTTGAGCGGGCGTCTGCCTCTATTGTGATCAAGCCGGCCACGTCCTACTCTCCTGTCCCTTACGCATAAGAAGGGGCGACTCACCAGTAAAGCTGGGTGTCCTGGTGAGCCATATCTCCTCTCCCTCAGCAGCCCAGTCCAGATTCCAGATCGATGCCACACTCGTGTGGAACCAGCAGTCCCTGCTGTTGTGCGCCCTGGTGGATTCTGGAGCGGACAAAAACTTCCAAGATGCCACCCTGGTCAGTCAAGCCAGCATCGCCACTCTGCCTCTCGCCGTCCCTCTTAACACCCATGCTCTGGACGGGAAACTCATTGTCCGAGTCACTCACACCATCAAACCACTGCACCTGATCCTGTCGGGCAATCATTGTGAAACCATCCAGTTCCACATCATAACCTCTCCTCAGTCTCCCATGGTTCTCGGCCAACCATGGCTTAAACGCCACAATCCCCATCCTAATTAGGCCACGAGCAAGATCCAAAGTTGGAGCCCATATTGACACTCCTCCTGTCTGCCCTAGCACCCATGGAGGCCGCTGTTCCTCTGTCTAACTCCCAGCCATCTAACCTGTCTTCTGTTTCGCCTGTGTATCATGACCTAGCTGAAGTACTCAGTAAATGCCATGCATTGTCATTGCCTCCCCATAGGCCTTATGATTGCTGCACTGATCTACTTCTAGGGGCTCCACTGCCGTCCAGCTGCCTGTTCAACCTGTCTCGACCCTCGACTGGAGAGTGGGCAGGTGAAGATTGATCCTGAAAAAATCCAGGCAGTGGCAGAATGGACCCGGCCAACCTCCCTCAAACAGCTGCAGTGATTTTTGGGCTTCGCTAATTTCTATAAGAGGTTCCTCTGTGATTACAGCCGGGTAGCCGTGCCCCTAAACAAACTTAACCCCTCTGCCATTCCATTCTCCTTGACCCCGGAAGATGACGCCGCCTTCACGAATCTCAAGACCTGGCTCACCTCTGCTCCTGTCCTGGTTCACCCTGATCCACTACATCAGTTCATCATGGAGGTGGATGCGTCAGATTCCGGGGTTGGTGCCATCCTGTCTCAGCGCTCGGTGGAGGACCAGAAACTCCATCCCTGTGCCTTCTTCTCCCACCGGCTGTTCCCCGCCGAACACAACTACGACGTCGGGAACCGTGAGTTACTGGCCGTGAAACTCGCCCTAGAAGAGTGGAGACATTGGCTGGAGGGAGCAGTACAACCATTCATAGTTTGGACCGACTATAAAGATTTGTCTTACATCCAATCTGCTAAACACCTCAACTCCCAGCCGGCTCGTTAGGCACTCTTCTTCTGAAGATTCAATTTCACCCTTACGTACAGACCCGGATCCCTCAACATCAAACCTGATGCCGTGTCATGCCAATTCACCTCAGAAACCAGTCCTGCTAGTCCTGACACCATCCTGTCTCCCTCTTGTGTGGTGGCTGCGATAACTTGGGAGATCGAGGGTCTGATTAAGACCGCCCAGGAGACCCAACCCGACCCCAGAGCTAACCCTAACTCTTGTCTCTTCATTCCTGATTTTGTCCGCTCCCAGTTCCTGCACTGGGCGCACTCCTCCCTCTGGCCCTCCTAAAACTGAGTTTTTGGTGGCCGTCGATGGACGCTGACACCCGTGCATTTGTGCTCACCTGTACCGTCTGCGCCAGGAGCAAGGCTTCCCACCAGCCTTGTGCCGGTTTCCTCCATCCTCTACCTGTCCCTTCGGTGCAGGTGCACTTACGCCGGTGCAGGAGGATTTGGAGGGACACCCGCACCACACTCCTTCGCTCCACTGCCCGCACTCAGCTCCCCAGCCCTCCTTGCCTGTTCAGAGTTCCTGTCCCTAGGTCTCCTTGCCTGTTCCAGTTCCTGTCTCCAGTCCTGTATTTTCTGTTTGAACCTCCCACCTACCCTACACCACATCCAGTGTTCCATGTGTCCCGTGTTTTACCCTGTGTTACCTCTCGTCCCCCCTCCGGTCCGTCCCCCTCCTCCCCCCTGACTCATCAATGGGGCACCAGGTGTCGCCCCTAGGTACTGTCATGTCCCATGCCTCTGTGTCTTCATTTCCTGGTTTTCCATTTCTATGTGTTTTCTGTATGTGTATTCCGTTCCGTGTTTTCCGTCCTAGCCCCGCTCCAGCCCTGCTCCTGTTCTCCTGTCTGTCCAGCCTGCTCCTGTCCTGCCTGTTCCTGTCCAGCCCTGCTCTAGCCCTCCTGCCCACCTGCCTCATCCCAGTTCTGTCCTGACTCCAGCCCTGTTTTATTTTTGCCCAGCCCTGTTTCCTGCCTGCCCGTTCCTGATCTCCTGCCTGCTGCTCTAGTTGGGCATGTATATATTAAAAGTCTCCTGTGTCTTCCAGTCTTCTGTCTCTGAGTCCTGCATTTGGGTCCTATCCTGAGTATCGTCATAACAGTTTCCCTCCTCTCTCTGTGAGTTTGGTCAACATCGTAGTTTTAAAAAAAAAAAGGGTAGACGTCATTTCGACCACAAAATTGCTGTTTTGCTATTGCCATCTCTAGAATTGCTCCATAAAAAAAGTTTGAGTTTCAGAGAGACTGAAGGATATGAGGGATTTTATAAGCTTATGCATGGAGGAATGGTCATAAATCCCCCAATATGTTCACTAATAAATCATAAAACACTCTAGAAGGTGACTCAGTAATTTTATTCTTGCAAAGAGAGGGTCCAAAAATTACTGAAAACAAGGGTGCCAACAATGGTCACACCTATCTTTTAGGAAATAAAATTATTATTAAAAAAAACTTTCTCTGAGCAATTGTATTAGTATGAAAGAATATTAATTTTATCAAGGGTGCCAATAATTTTCAAGGGCACTGTTTACTTCAATTGATGTTTGCATCATCATTACTGTTACAAAGTGGCATTCAACCTTAAAATGAACTTCCCTGATTCTGGTGTCTCTCTTTGTAGTTCCAGCTGACCCTTCAGGATTTCACCAGCCATCACTAGGCTCAACAAGTCTGTGCTGTGCACTTCAACTACTCCTTAATGAACATCTATGCATTTTTTACATTTTTGATATATTTTCATAAGTCCTTTGGTTTGTATTATTTGAGTAAAAGGATTGCTGCCCTGTATAAAGAGAATGGATATGTTTCACACAATATTACCAGTGATGGCTTCTGCAGATGACATGCTTGCTCTTCCAGACACTGTTGTCAACTGCTTCTCTTGTCTCTTTGTTACCAGGTGGTGGTGACGTCATTACCTTTGGTGATCACTCACATGCCCCAGGTGACACAGGTGAGGAATCTGTGAGTGCAAACCACAGATGAGTCTCACGCTTTTCGTACAGTGGGTAGATTTGCAGTACAATCTACCCAAAGCTCAAAATGGTCAGTGAAAAATTGCGCCACACTGTGCTTGAGGAGATGTACAAGACAACATGACTAACATTTTAAATTTGTTTCCTGTATGTATATCTACAGTAGGTGCTTGGACTCACAATGTTCATACCAGCTTTCCATCAGACACAACAAGTGAGTAAACAGAACCTCAATATTAATTTGTTATTTGTCCTGTTTTTTGAATAAAACAAATAACTGCAGGTGATGTGGATATTTGTAGGATAGTATATTTAGATTAAAGAGATGATCGTTTGGGACAGGATCTGCTCAATTACAATGATTTAATAGAACTGAATTTACTGTACAGGCAATAAAGTAAAACATTTTAATTCATATGAAATAACTGATTAGCAGACTTCATGCTGTGGAAAAATGTTGTATAATTCTATGTATAATGGTTCAGTTTGATAACTTTTTGCGCCACATTCAGAGTTGACATAAGCACGCGCAAATGGGACTTACTGCCGAAATTCCACATAGCTTAAGTTAATTGTGATTCACTTATCCGCTGTTTTAAGCGTCTCTCCAGTAGATACGCGGCATTACACGCGGGGTGGAGATTTGATGAAAATGAGGCGTGTCTGCAAGTTGTTCAAGATACGGATATTCAGAGTTTGCACTTAATAATTTTTTTCCTCGCAACTTTGTTCAGAAGAAAAGGTAGTTTATGTCTAGTGTCGCCAATAGATTATTATGAAAAATACAGCATCTTTCGGAGTGCATGTTATTTGAACATAATATTGGTCATATTTTCCTTTGCATAGCTAACCTGCAATTATCAGAGAGCTGTCATAAAAAGAAAAATATGTAAAAGTAGGCCATAATTGACCATCTGGTATATCATACCAGACACATATTTGTAAGGGTTGTGTTATGGTTCGGAGAACCAGACGCGACCGAGAAGGATTCTAAAAGCGTATCTTAAAAAGATACGCCACAAACGCGGAAGTATCCGCACAAGGGGATAGGGAAACAAAAGAACGGGAGCAAAACTTCCCTAGCACAAACCAAAACAAAGCAACCTCAAAAGGAGGCGAGTCTCAATAAACAGCGAGAATGAATAACAAAAAAACCTCACGCACTAAATCACTAGGCGTAACAGGAGGTAGAGAAACTAAAACAAAAGAGAACGAGTGAAGGAGAAGAATAGAAAAGAAGATCTGTTATCCAAAGCTCTTGTGGCGAAAGAGGTGAACACAAATGGCAACAGGTATAAAGAATAAAGGATAAAGAAAGATTGGAAAGAAAAGAGAAAACCAATCTAATCCTAAATCTTATAACCGGACTTGCTGCGTTTCTTATTCGTACGAACCAGAAATGCAGCGACCGAATTTCCTATACCTTACCGACTTCGTTGTCAACATAGCAAAGACAATATCGAAGTGCGGAAATGCGGAAGTCCTGAGGTATTTATAGCCGGCAGGAAATGCAAAACAGGTGTAGGGAATAATTGTCAGGCAAGATACGAATACCGGAACGGAGGCGGAAAAAATCAGATAGAGCGTCCTGACGACGCCAAAAAGGAAACCAAAACATGGAAGAGACGTGGAAGGTGGGATGGATGCACATGGAGGAAGGCAACTGGAGATGCACAGTAACCGGGTTGAGTTTTCGAATAATTTTAAAAGGACCCACGAACCGAAGCGCGAGTTTACGAGACTCAACTCGCAAGGGAAGATCCCGTGTGGAAAGCCACACTCCTTGCCCCACCCGGCCTGTCGGCCACCGCCTTCTGCTTAGCCGAAGCGCACAATAGAGAGGAACGCACACACCTCCAAACTGCTCACCACCTGTGAACGAAGGAAGTGTCGGAGGGAACCTCTCTCCAGCTCAGGAAATAAGGGAGGCAAATAACCCAACTGAGCTTCAAAAGGAGAGAGACCAGTGGAAGCGTTACGCAAGGTGTTATGAGCGTATTCGGCCCAGGCAAGATGACGACTCCAGGACGTGGGATTGGATGCAGCCAGACACCCCAGCTGAGTGCAAAAGGAGCACCAAAATTTAGCGGCAAACTGCGGACCGCGATCTGACACCACATCCAGAAGAAGACCGTGCACCCTGAAAACGTGGTCCACCATTAACTGGGCCGTCTCAGGATCGGACAGCAGTTTGGGCAGAGCGACAAAGTGAGCCGCCTTAGAAAACTGATCAACCACCACCAAGATAATGGTGTTCCCATAGGACGACGGCAGACCGGTTACGAAATTGAGAGCAATATGGCTCCAGGACGACTAGGGACGGGAAGTGGACGTAAGAGACCCAAAGGGGAAAGTCGCGAACCCTTGTTATGGGCGCAAGTGGGACAAGCGGCGATAAATTCCGGCACGTTGCTCTCGAGTTAGGGCCACCAAAACCGGCATGAAATGAATTCCTTAGTCCGGTGAACGCCCGGATGGGCCACTAACTGGGAGGAGTGACCCCACTGGAGAACCCGAGATCGCAACCGGGACGGAACAAACAGGCAATGGGGGGGACCCCCACCGGGGCCGGGGTTGGAATGCAATGCCCTCTGCACCGCTGCCTCAATATCCCACATAACAGGGGCCACAATTTGAGAGCTGGGAACCACAGAATCAGAGCGTGACCAAGACAGTGCATCCAGTTTAATATTCTTTGACCCGGGGCGATAGGTAAGAATAAAATTAAACCTGGTAAAGAATAAAGCCCAACGGGCTTGATGTGAGTTGCGTGTCTTAGCCTGTTGGATATACTCTAGATTTGTATAGTCTGTCCAGACTGTGAAGGGGTGCTCCGCTCCTTTCAACTAATGGTGCCATTCCTCCAACGCCAGCTTGACTGCCAACAGCTCACAATCTCAAACATCGTAATTCCTCTCGGCCGATGTAAGGGCACGAGAAAAATATGCGCAAGGGTGAAGCTTGCGATCCAGCGGCAAGTGTTGGGAGAGAATGGCCCCAACCCCCAGCTCAGAGGCGTCGACCTATACCGGGAGGGATTGGGAGTTATAAGGATGCGCTCAGAGCAGAACCTCCTCTTTAGCTCGGTGAAAGCCGACTCAGCCCTAGGATTCCACTGAAACCGAGCAGGAAATGTCTTTTTTGTGAGGGCTGTGATAGGAGCAGCTACCGAGCTAAAATTGCGGATAAACATCCTATAAAAATTTGTGAAGCCCAAGAAGCGTTGTACCTGCTTCAGAGAATTGGGAGTAGGCCAGTTCCTAACCGCCAAAATCTTTTCTGGGTCCATCAGAACTTTCCCGTCCGCAACAATGAAGCCTATAAAGGAGACTGGTGTGGAAAGCGCACAACGAATACTTGAGCCTTAAGGAGCGCGTCCAAAACCTGTCTCACGTGAATGATGTGAGAAGAGAGATCCGGAGAAAATTTTTTAATATCGTCTAAGTAAACAAAGACTAATTTCTCCAGCATTTCTCTCAGAACATCGTTCACTAGCGCCTGAAAAACAGAGGGGGCACTAGTGAGACCGAAAGGCATCACCCGGTATTCGTAGTGACCATGGTGCGTGTTAAAAGCGGTCTTCCACTCATCGTCCTCATCGTCCTTACAAGAGATTGTAAGCCTTGCGCAGATCGAGTTTTGAAAAGACAGACGGCCCCTGTAAGCGCTAAAATCCAGAATTCTTGAGGGGAAGAGGGTACCTGTTCTTAATGGTAATGTCATTGAGACCCCGTTGTCTATACAGGGTCTCAGCCCTCCGTCTTTCTTTTCAACAAAAAAAAAACCCAGCACCGGCTGGTGACATAGAAGGCGCGATAAACCCACTAGCCAGAGACTCTTCAATGTACTGTTTCATAGCCGCGCTCTCTGGAACAGACAGGGAATACAGTGAACCCCTGGGCAGAACAGTACCCGGGTACAGCTCAATGGCACAATCATATGGTCTATGGGGTGGCAATTTGGGAGCGCGATGTTTACTAAAGACCTCAGTGAGGTCAGAATACTCTGTAGGCATGCCCGCGGGAAGACTAAAATCAAGCGCCCCTACCACCTCCCGAGTACCGGAAGATGTGCTAGACGACCTGTCCCACTCGAAATCGGAGATGGAGAAATCGTCCTCCTCCATAAGACCCCCCTCTACAAAGGGATCCCAGGACAAACTCTCCTCTCTACTCCCAGCAAGGGGAGATGAAATACCCTGGTCAGAATTAAGCTCCGCCTCCTCAGAATCACTCTCGGAGCTGAATTTGGAGAGATCAGGAGCGCAGCCCGAAGAAGGGTAAGGGGCATTATGACAATGAGATAGGCACTGAGGACCCCACTGACGAATAGGTTTACTATCTCGACCCCAACAGATATGAGGGTTATGTAACCCTAGCCACGAATGTCCCAGTACCAGTGGGTACGACTGAGAGTCAATAAAAAATAACTCTATTCTCTCCAAGTGTCCCTGGAGAGAGATCCGCATCTCTACTGGATTCGTCCTCTGCTTAATAACTCCAGAACCCAAAGGGCGACCATCAAGGACAGTAACCTGACAGGGGCTAGTGAGTAGATTGGTGGGAATTTTTAATTTCCTAGCCCATTTGGCATCAATAAAAGACTCCACGGCCCCGGAATAAATAAAAGGATTAACGCTTACAGAGCGTCCCTCCCAAAACAGCTGCATGGGTAACAGGGTCCGAGAAATAGTACTATTTTGTCTCACTGGGGACCTCTGTGAGACCCCTCGTTTTCCGCCAACTTAGGACATTTATCCTTCATATGACCCCTGCGTTTGAAATATTGGCACCAGTACCTCTGTGGTCTCGCTCTCCTAATTTGGTGGAGAGAAGAGCCATCTACCTGCATAGGTTCCTCCTGATCAGTGGAGGAGTAGGTGGGAATACTGGGTGGAGTACCTATAGATAACACAAATGTAGCGGGTGGTTCGATAGCTACCGCGTCCTTGATGGGGTTGGATAAGGCTTGGAGGAATAATGATTTTAGAGGACCCTCCGGCCAGCCCGTCTCCCCGGCTAGCGCTCGAAATGTAACGGAGAAAGCCGCTACCGTGTCAGTGCCCTGGCGCAAACTGGTCAATTTCCTAGCCGCCTCCTCACCTGAGACCTCGTGATCGAAGACCAGCTGCATCTTCTTCATGAGCTGGACCGGATCACGAATGACTGTGGCATTAGCCCGAATTAGGGGATCAGCCGAAGTGAGAGCCTGGTCATTTAAAAGTAATAAGACAAACGCTACCCGGGATTCCGGTGTGGAAAAGCGGGAGGGCTGCACTTGAAAAAATATCAGGCATTGTGTTAAAAAACGGCAGGCATTTCTCCGGTTCCCCACCATAACGAGATGGTAACTGGAGCTTGGGTTCTTTAAAGGTACGTGGCGTGGGCATGGGAGGTGTATGTGCTTGTGAAACTGGGGGAGGGTTGACTGCCACAGAAAGTCTATGCAGACTCTTTTAATTTATGAAGGCATTCTCCCTGGTTATGCAAGTGCTCCATCAACTGGCGTTGTTGTATTTGCAGGGAAAAGAATGCCTCTTCAGAGGTAACCCCCGGAGCGCCCTGACTGGCCAGCGTTTCATAAGAGTCCTTAGATGTCGCTGGTATTTCCGTCCTGACGACGCCAAAAAGGAAACCAAAACGTAGAAATGCAAAGGCTGCAAATAACCATGACAATATTAGATGGATTCATTCATAGACAATGTCTGGATCATATTCGCTTTGATGGAGAGACTATTTGTGTCAGCACAGCTTCTCCAAAATTATTAAGTTGAAGACGTTGCATATAGGCTATTGTGTTCAACCACCATAGGCTAAATGACTATTAGGTAAATCGTAAAAAAAAAGATTAGATTTTTAAATCTTTTTTTTTCAGTAAATCCAACAATTTATTTGTTTACCTAATAATATTGTGTGCAACCACTGTCCAGCGATTATTCCTTTTGATTGTGTCACAGGCATATCCCAGTCATCAATATAAGCTATGATCATTTTATCAATGCGATGTATTAATACGTTCACTGCATGCCTATACCCTGTCACGCAAGAGCAATTACGATGCGCAAAGGCAGGATTTTCCTAAAGGCAAATGTCACTGTCACTGACACGTTGAAAACACATAACCCACAAACATTTTTTCAGTAGATACCTGGCAACCCGGGGGGCAGGTAGGGGAAACAGTTAATTTGAATATCATGCCCTGTACCACCCACATTTTTAGATAAGCACCTGCGCAACACAAGTTAGAATACGGTGTAAGTCAACTCTCGTTAAAGGGGACCTGAAGCACTCGGTAAAGTGGCTCTGGTCCGTTAGCTTTTTACCTTAAATTAGATATGACCGTGCGTTCAAATCTCAAACCGACCCGCATTTGCTGGAAAAATAACTTCAAATTCGCTGTTTTCCACTAAGGTACAGCCGTCTTGGACCAATAGCGGTCATGACGTCACTAGGTTGGTTGGTCTCGGCTGTTCAATGTATTACTATTGGAAAATAGCTGACTTTCAGTGAGCTCAACGATGTATTGTGAGGGAAAAAATAAAACAAAAAATGCACAGACGGTCTTTTTGTATTTGCATTCCATCATAGCAACAAGATAATCCCAACAATAGCCTGATCGTATGCCAAAAAAGCTGTGAAAAGCCCTGCTTACTCAAATGCAAAATAAACTTATTTACAAATTTATGTACATTCGCTCGTGTGCGTTATTGTTATTTTCGCATTTTGAGTGCATTTCACATACTGTAGTGTAAGCGTTCATAGGTGGCTCAGTCATGTTTTATGTTTGATTTGTCCTGAAGCTAGAACATTTGCCAGCATTTTCCTGATGGTGGAATATTATTTTCTTATAATCTTGTAATCTTATACTACATAATATACACTGTATGGCGTAGTATCTCCCTGGGCAATACTTGTCACTCCCTGGGCAATACTTGGAACATACTCATTCAAATCTACTGTACATATGTATGTGCTAGATGAATGTTAAATTTACCTTGGAGTGAGTATGAATATGTATATGCTTTACAATGAACACAAAGTATTTGATTCATTTGAATAGGTCTTTAGACCCGTAGATATTTATCCCCCTATTCTGATGAAAAGATAGTTATCCCCACTAGAAAATTATGCAAAAGTTAGTTTTATGAGCCAAACCAGTTGATTTGTAGTTAAATATATCATTATTTTATGATTTACAGCAGTGCACAATTTAGCCATTTTGGATACATTTGGAGACTAAGTGACAGCAGGGTACACTGCCTATATTTTGCATGATAGATCTGTAGTAGTTCTGCATATCACCCTCAGATTTAAAACATTTGTGGACCTGTAGTTGTCCCTGTATAGTTTTTTCATTGCAAACTATTTTTTTTCCAAAATTTCTTTGCATTTGTTGCACTTTATTTTGTCCTAAATTATGAAAATAAACTGATCTTAGTTAGTATTGTAAATGGTAGAACTGTCTTGTTTAATTTAAGCCTTGTTACAAGTCTCTGTGATGCTTACATCTGGAGTTATAAAGCCTCAAATAGAACACCCCCTAAATAGATGAGAAATAGATGACCAAATTTGGCATCTGCGTCAAGGGGTTAACAGCACAAAGTCTTAAAGAATGAGAACGGTTAATTGATTGTTGGTTATTAAGAGTGGCTGGTTGGTTGTTGGTGTTCCATTTTATCCTGTCATCATTTGTGCTGAGAATGGAGATGGCATGGGACACCTTCATTTTCAGTTGTTGTTTTTTTCCAGATGAAGCAATACTCTCGGATATGATGTCACATACAGACCATTCCCACATAGACTATCCGGGTAAGTTCATATCAAACCCGATCATCACCTTGGATTTAAGATGAAATTAAATTAATTAAAGATATAATAGTGGAATTACTGGATCAAATCAATATTTAGGAAACCATGGCAATGTCACTGAAAGCACTAACCAGTAACTTCCCAGAGCGGCATCCAGTAAAAAATGTGACAATAATTTCAGAGTGAAAACATCATTGTGCATGCATTTCAGAAGGCGCTGTTGATGTATCCAGTACTCACTCTTCCGCTACGAACGGTATGCATGGCTTTTTTTCCCTAAATATTTTCTCAATATTTCAATGTATCAGCAGAATCATCATTTTTAATATGACAGGTGTGGCCATTTTTTGAAAACATTTAACATTTAACTATTTAACACATAAAAAAGCACAACAACAGAATGGAAACACATAGCAAGGATAGTGAATGGTAGGTAATAAACCCGAGAGGGTATTAATTTATATTATACATTTCAAACAAAAAATGCTATGTAATCAAGATTAAGAAAATATTAGTGGTAAGAAAAAACTAATTCCATAGAATAAAATGCTTTACAAGTGACAGAGAATGAAACAGTTATTATAGGTAATTAAGCAATTGTTTCATGTGATTTTGAATAGTATTAGAGATGGCGAGTGTTTAATTGATGGATTTGTAGCGTTCCAGCTTGATGGACCTCTGTGTCTTAATGCAAATTGACAAATGGTGATGCAACAATGAGGAATGTAAAAGTCATCTGGATTTCTAGTGGTTTAAGAGTGGATATTGGATTTTACACCAGTAGTGCCCTCTACTGGATGAATATATATATATATATATATATATATATATATATATATATATATATATATATATATATATATATATATATAATCTTGAATGGACAAAGGAAATGAACCAATTCAAAGATATCTTGTTTACTCCTGTCTTTTACCAGACGCCTGTGGCGATTGTCAGAATACTTTAACCAGAGATAGTGTCATTCAGGGGTTCTCTCCTTAACACATAGACATTTGTACATAAACACACATATTTGCAGGATATTAACATCAAACAAAGTCAGAATGTTGAGCTTTTGGAAGCGAGAAGCGAGGATTTTTTGTAGATGACTAGGATGAGTACTGGCCCATGCAATGTTACTGTATGATTTGTATGGATAGAGTAAGCTATAAGAAATAGTTAAAGACATGATTTATTGATGAGAGATCAGACTTTTCTGATGATTCAAACTGATTTCATAGTTCTACTGTACACATGACTTATATGCTCATTCCAAGATAATTTCTCATCAATAATGATGCCTATGAATTGTGTGGGTGTTATCTGGCTTATTTCTGAGTTATTAATGAATAATGTAATAAAGTGTTAGGACAGTGACACGTTTTTGTGTTGTTTTGGCTCTGTACTCCAGCAAATTCGATTTAAAATGGAACAGTGACTATGAGGTTAAAGTGCAGACTTTCAGCTTTAATTTGAGGGTTTTTACATCCATACATTTTTACATATAGTCTCCCCATATTAGGGTACAAAAAGTAATTGGACAAATTAACATAAGCTTAAATAAAGTCATCATATTTAATATTTGGTTGCATATCCTTTGCATGCCATGACTTTCTGATGTCTCTGACCCAACAACCTCAAAAGACTCTTGATATCTTATTTTCAGGTATTCTTACAAGTGATACAATAACCTCTCTGCATTTGAATGGATCGCTATGGGAATTAGGGGGTGGGAATCGATTAAGATATGCTGCCAGATATGCAGTAGATATGTATTGATCATTTAAGGGTTGTTTCTCCTGGCTTTTTTCCCAAAGAGTTCAATGTTATTTACCAGTTTGAAAAGTGAGCCAGTTTGAAGTAAGAGAGCACACAACCAGATACAGTGCCCTCCATAATATTTGGGACAAAGACATATTTTTTCTTGATTTGGCTCTATACAATTTTAGAATTGTAATCAAACAATTCACATAATAAAATGCAGATTCTCAGCTTTTATTAAAGGGTATTTTTCTACATTTTCTTTGTGCCATGTAGAAATTACAGCATGTTTTGTACATAGCCCTCCATTTCAGGGTGCCATAATGTTTGGGACAAATGGATTACATGTGTTTCTGAGAAGTCAAGTGTGTTAAATTGCTTCCAGATCTTTCAGTATCTATAGTCTTGATTTTAGGCTTTTGATTGCTTTTGGAGTCTGTTATTAGCAGAGCCAAATCAAGAAAAAATGACATTATGGAGGGCACTGTACATAGCTGACCAAAGAAGAGACAAATAGGAGAATGTCGAGGGCGGCAGACTGGTGGGGAGGTGAGGGGATCAGTCGCAGGGATTGGGTGAATAGTTTGTGGGATAAAAGTTGAGATATATCATCATCTGCAAGGTGGTTTTAGCAGAGAGAGATGGCAGGCCAGAAGAAGACAGTCGAAGGCAGAGAGATAGAGCCAGACATCTAAGCAAGAGTTGTATGAAGGAGAAGTGAATTTCTGCAACTTTCTTGTTGAAGAATGTTATAAAGTCAACTGCAGTGAGGAAGGAGGGTGTGTGGGAGGCAGGCTGATGAGGAAAGATAAAGACCATAACAGTTTTGTGGAATAGAGGATGAAGAGAAATTAATATTAATTTTAGATTGATATAAGGAAACCTTAGCAGATTATATTGCTGAAGAACAGGTGGAGAGCAGAGACTGATATGTGGACAGATAAGCTGCAATATTATTGAAGGATGTTGAATAGCTATGGACTTGAAGAGGATGGTTTAGAGAAAAGAAAGAGACAAGATACAAGAACATCTAGGGCTGCTGACAAGGAGGAAAGCAGTGTCGATGTAGTGGAGTTAATCAGCAGTGCAGAGAAGAATGATGATAGCGTGTGAAAGGTTGCAAAGCTTCTGAAAGAGGAAAGAAGGAAAATAGGTTTAGAGGAAAATAGGTAGAGAGAACAAGTCTATATAGTGGTCAGAGAGTTTCAGGGGATCATTGTGAGAGGCGCAGTTCATCATGAAGATGAGTTCCAGCTGGTTGCTTACCTTGTGGGTAGGGGAGGACTGCAGCAGGTGTGGTCAAGGGAGGTATATCATCCGTGAAGGAGCTGAGGAGGATGTCATGCTCCTGAAGGAAGCTTCTTGGAGGATGTGGAAGCCTGGCTTTCCTTTATGGACTCCTGCAGACAGACTTACTGCCTTGTCTTTGTATGATAAAGTCTTTGTTCAGGCACGAATAATCACAGGATAATTGCCTATTTGAACACAAGTAGTCAGGAAACCAAGCTTCTTTCCTGGCCAAATTCCCTAAATCTGGGCATTTCAATCTAGCAACCTAAACAATCCCTCCCTATCTCAACTGGTATGTGATTAGATTTCTGACACACAGTGGTTGTGCTGCATAGCCCATCAGGGTCTAAAGGTAATGTCGAAGTGAGTACCCACTTCACTGTAAAAAATAAATAAATAAATAAATAAAACCTCTGAGATCCTGTGTTAAAAGGTTCATATAAATGCAATCCATCATCTAAGTCAGGGGGTTTCAACCTTTTCTGAGCCAAGGACCCCCATCCGGACTGCGATCGTGAGAGATCAGCCTGCACTTGCTCCAAAAGCCAATACTAACTCAACCTCTTGGAAGCCCTTGTAAATGCGAAGAAATATTATGGAAAGACTATGGGGTGCCAAATGTAAAGTAAAACACAACATGTTTTTCCTGTGTTTTTTTCTCAGATTTAGCATAAATGTGGCATTTTCCTGAAGATTTATGCTAAATATGTTTTTTTCCCCAATAATTAACTGACATGCTAAATAAACCTTTTAGTTGATATTTTCAGATTTAATTGATAAATCTCAAATAAGCATGTCCTAAATATTTAAGTTAAATGTTAAATCTGAGTTTTCAAAAATAAATATTTAAAAAAATATATATATTTAGCGTATATCTTAAATCTCTGTTTCAGAAACAAATATTTAGTCAAATATAAATATTTAATTAAAATCTCAAATCTTGGTTTCAAAAATAAATATTTATTTAAAAAAATAAGATTTAGCTTAAATCTTAAATCTAACGTTTTTCAAAAGCAAGATTTAAGATTTAATTTATATATTTATTGTTTACCACAAATCTGTGTTTAACAGTTAAATATTTAGCAAAAAATTTATATTTATTTATATCTTAAATCTTGGGTTCTAAATTAAATATTTAGCTTATATCTTAAATCTTGGGTTTTTATAAAAACCAAGATTTAACATTTAAATAAATATTTATTTTATCACAAATCTTGGTTAAAAATTTAAATATTTAGAAAAAAATAAATATTTATTTATATCTTAAATCTTGGGTTCTAAATTAAATATTTAGCTCATATCTTAAATCTTGCGTTTTTATAAAAACCAAGATTTAACATTTAAATAAATATTTATTTTATCACAAATCTTGGTTAAAAATTTAAATATTTAGTCAAAAATACACATTTATTTATATCTTAAATCTTTTGTTCCAAATTAAACATTTAGCTTATATCTTAAATCTTGCATTTGCAAATTCAACATTTAGCATTTTCAACAACATTTTCAATCTTTTGAAATATATATTAATTAGCCCCGCCCTTGGTGACTGGTATCCAATGGAGGGAGGAGGGGAAATAGCTGGCTTTAGTGATGGGGGTTATTGAGGGTCTTCTAGCGAAGTGTGAAACTTGACGTTAATTCCTATATTAATTCCTGTTTGACACACATTATTTACATAGCCTACACACAGATAACATCTGTTATAATCATGTAAGATGTCCAGCGAACTAACTAGATAGCATAGGCTACGTTTTGGGCATATTGGCGTTTCCTTGGCTGATTTTTTATGGTGAAGTTGAATATTGACAGCCAGCTAAGCCCAATAACAAACTGGCAGCTTGATACAATAGATGGTTAGTGAGCTAGCTCGCTAACCTGTCTGTCGGTAATGTTATAAAATAGAAGAATTCTTGAAACAAACTCGAAACATTAAAACTACCGTTAGCACTTAGGTGGCTAGCTAATGTTCATTGAGATAACGAATGTTTATGACAGTTCTGTGATTTCAGTCGAGCGACACTCTGTCCCTGGACTAAACTGGCCACTTGACGCCTTTGCCATTTCGACCAAGGATGGACAATAGGCTATAGTGATCTGCTTAGGCACACTGTGACAGTTCAAATAGGCTACACCATTTGACACACATGGACTGTAAAGTAGAGCTACACAGTTCTTCAAAGTTAAAATTATATGAATTCTCGAGCTTTTTTTTTGTCTCAGCATGCATCTCTTAAAGTCCACCAGTGCCCTCTAGTGCCCCTGTTGAGAAACTTCAGGGGAAATACAGAACAAATTGAGTCCTATATTAGTTTGACAGAGACGCAAGGTTTGCAGAATTAGGTATTCTTTGTATTTCTACGGCAATTGTAACCATGTCAATGTGTGATAACACATAAGCAGGCGATCCCCTTGCTAGCCATACACTCGCAACTATATTAACCAGTCTTGTCAGACTGCTGGCCCCCAGTTTGTCAACGTCAATTTGCTGCCTATCTCAATGAACGTTAGCTAGCCACCTAAGTGCTAATGGTAGTTTTAATGCTTCAAGCATGTTTCAAGAATTCTGCTATTTTATGACATTACCGACAGACAGGTTAGCGAGCTAGCTCACTAACCATCTATTGTATCAAGCTGCCAGTTTGTTATTTGGCTTGGCTGGCTGTCAATATTCAACTTCACGATAAGAAATCAGTCAAGGAAACGCCAATATACCCAAAACGTAGCCTATGCTATCTAGTTAGTTCGCTGGACATCTTACATGATTATAACAGATTCTATCTGTGTGTAGGCTATGTAAATAATGTGTGTCAAACAGGAATTAATATAGGAATTAATGTCAAGTTTCACACTTCGCTAGAAGACCCTCAATTACCCCCATCACTAAAGCCAGCTATTTTCCCATCTCCCTCCATTGGATACCAGTCACCAAGGGGCGGGGCTAATTAGTATATCTTTCAAAAGATTTAAACTAAATATTTAGATTTAGCTAAATGTTGAATTTACAAACGCAAGATTTAAGATATAAGCTAAATGTTTAATTTGGAACAAAAGATTTAAGACATAAATAAATATTTATTTTTTTCTAAATATTTAAATTTTTAACCAAGATTTGTGATAAAATAAATATTAATTTAAATGTTAAATCTTGGTTTTTATAAAAACCCAAGATTTAAGATATAAGCTAAATATTTAATTTAGAACCCAAGATTTAAGATAAATATTTAACTGTTAAACACAGATTTGTGGTAAAAAATAAATATATAAATTAAATCTTAAATCTTGCTTTTGGAAAACGTAAGATTTAAGATTTAAGCTAAATCTTATTTTTTTAAATAATATTTATTTTTGAAACCAAGATTTGAGATTTAAATTAAATATTCATATTTTACGAAATATTTGTTTCTGAAACAGAGATTTAAGATATAAGCTAAATATATATATTTTTTTTAATATTTATTTTTGAAAACTCAGATTTAACATTTAAGTTCAATATTTAGGACATGCTTATTTGAGATTTATCAATTAAATCTGAAAATATTAACTAAAAGGTTTATTTAGCATGTCAGTTACATCTTGGAAAAAAAACCCTCATATTTAGCATAAATCTTCAGGAAAATGCCACATTTATGCTAAATCTGAGAAAAATACACAGGAAAAACGTGTTGTGTTTTACTTTACATTTGGCACCCCATAAAAGACTAGGTTTAATATGGGAAGGTAACATAATTTACCAAAAGTGGTACATTTGCTCTTGATAGTGTGATCTTCTTTATTTCAGAAAACGGTCATCAAAGACCAATAACAGGGATACACCAAACCGATATTCTAGCTCTATTTTATTTTACACAAATTAATAACTATATTTGTGTAGATGTTAATGTGCATATATGTATTGTTATGTCAACAGGCAACCATCTAGTGACTGACATCCACCATGATGTGACAAGTAAGGTCAATTTGATTTATTTACAAATAGACATTTATATGGTCATAAAGAAACATGTCTATTAGTGTAGGAATAGAATGAATACCAGAATGTTCAAAACTTTTCAAGTGATTCCACAATGCAGAAAGCAGCACTTCCATTACATCAGGCAACTATATAGGGTCAACAATTCTCCATTTTCTAGATACACTAGTATCCAGAGACCCCTCAGTCTGGGCTGTTTTTCATAGTTCTGGCTAGGCTCCTTAGTTCCAGTGAAGGCAAATCTTAACACTACAGCATACAATGACATTCTAGACGATTCTGGGTTTCCAACCTTGTGTCAATAGTTTGGGGAAGGCCCTTTCCTGTTTCAGAATGACAATGCCCCCGTGCACAAATAGAGGTCCATACCGAAATGGTTTGTCGAGATCGGTATGGAATAACTTGACTGGCCTGCAAAGAGCCCTGACCTCAACCCCATCAATCACCATTAGTGTCATGGTTTTTGACCCTTTTTCCCTTGCGGTCGGTTCCCTTGGTAGCCACGCAAGGGCGCTGCTCTTTTAGTGGATGTTTGCTCTGCCCCGTCTTGATTGCGAAGCTTCTCTCAGCATCACACCTGTGCGTGGTTACCTTGGAGCTATTTAAGCCCATGTTTTCCGTTCTGGGCTTTGATATTAATTTGTATTGTCTGGCATTATTTGTTCTGTTTTGTGTGTGGTATTATTTTGCCCTTTGGTTGCTTAGCCAGTACGATTAGGTCTAGGTTTTTTTAAGGAGACCCTTTTGCTCCAGTGGGTTTTATTGGAGTAATGCGGGACTTGCCTTTGTGGATATATTAGGACTCTTCCCGCCTGGCTCTTTTCTGTCTCTGCTTCCTGGTCTTTCCTTTCTTCCATTGCCTAGACCTTTTGCCTTTTCTGTCTCTTCCTCCTCTCTCTGTCTGCTTTCTTCCGTGAAAGCGAGAGGAGTCTTTGTTTATTTGTATAGTCATTTCTCACTAAGAGACTGGGCGTTTTTATCGTACTGACAGGCAGGGCTTTATTTATTCTGAGAGGCAGGGCGTGTATTTTCTATTAAGCTTGCGTTAGTCTTTTAGCCGGTAAATGTCAAGTGCAGCTGTCCTGTTCGTCCTTCGGTACCTGTCTCCGTACATGGAGCTTTGGCGATTTTGTTCGGAACTGTAGTTCTGTTTCGTCCTTCGGTACATGTCTTCCTATAGGGAGACCGGGTGATGTTGTGGACATGTTAGCGTGTGACTGCGAGTCTCTGAAAGTAGCCTTGGAACGTTAGCTCTCTGTTCCTTTCGCCTCGTTACATTTCCCTTTACTGTGAGGCAGGTCGTTTATTTTCTACTAATCTCGCGTTAGTCTTTTAGCCAGTAAATGTCCGGTGTAGCTGTCCTGTTCGTCCTTCGGTACCTGTCTCCGTACATGGAGCTTTGGCGATTTTGTTCGGAACTGTAGTTCTGTTTCGTCCTTCGGTACATGTCTTCCTATAGGGAGACCGGGTGATGTTGTGGACATGTTAGCGTGTGACTGCGAGTCTCTGAAAGTAGCCTTGGAACGTTAGCTCTCTGTTCCTTTCGCCTCGTTACATTTCCCTTTACTGTGAGGCAGGTCGTTTATTTTCTACTAATCTCGCGTTAGTCTTTTAGCCAGTAAATGTCCGGTGTAGCTGTCCTGTTCGTCCTTCGGTACCTGTCTCCGTACATGGAGCTTTGGCGATTTTGTTCGGAACTGTAGTTCTGTTTCGTTTTTCGGTACATGTCTTCCTATAGGGAGACCGGGCGATGTTGTGGACATGTTAGCGTGTGACTGCGAGTCTCTGAAAGTAGCCTTGGAACGTTAGCTCTCTGTTCCTTTCGCCTCCTCGTTACATTCCCCTTTACTGAGAGGCTAGGGCGGGTATTTTCTGCTAAGCTTACGTTAGTCATTTTGCTAGTAAAGGTATGGGACGGCGGTTTATCGTCGGCTTGCCTGTAAAATGTTTCTCTCTCCTGGGAGATCGGGCGTTTACCCCCTTTATGTTTTCTGCGTGTGACTATGAGCTTATGGAAGTAGCCATGGAATGTTGGATCTCTGTTCCTGTCGCCTCGTTACATTCCTCTTTACTGTGAGGCAGGGCGTTTATTTTCTACTAATATCGCGTTAGTCATTTAGCCGGTAAATGTCCGGTACAGCTGTCCTGTTCGTCCTATTCGATACCTGTCTCCGTACATGGAGCTTTGGCGATTTTGTTTTGAACTGTAGTTCTGTTTCGTCCTTCGGTACATGTCTTCCTATGTGGCGATGTTGTGGACATGTTTGTGTGTGACTGCGAGTCTGAGAGTAGCCTTGGAACGTTAGATCTCTGTTCCTTTCGCCTCCTTGTATACTATCTCGTATTATTTTGCAGTGTTTGTTGGCTGTGTGTTTTATTTGTGCCATTATGCTACTCGCCTGTTCTTATGCATCTCGTTACCGAGGCAGGGCATTTATTATTTCTGGCTCTTTCTTTAGTCACTTAACTCGTAGAAGTAAGGGAGCCCAGTGCTTTGTTCCATTAGCCTTATTTGGTTTTCTTACTGAGGAACCTGACATTTGCGGTTCTACTCATTGGCATGTGACAATGAGCCGGTTAGTAGCTTTGGTACGTTTGGTGTGTGTTTTTTGTGCCATTATGCTACTCGCCTGTTCTTATGCATCTCGTTACCGAGGCAGGGCATTTATTATTTCTGGCTCTTTCTTTAGTCACTTTGCTCATAGAAGTATGGGAGCCCACTGCTTTGTTCCATTAGCCTTGTTTGGTTTTCTTACTGAGAAACCTGGCGTTTGCGCTTCTACTCATTGGCGTGTGACAGTGAGCCGGTTAGTAGCTTTGGTACGTGTGTTCCCTGTCTTGTCTCCTTCCCTTAATTACGGGGTTTCCCGTCCTAGTGGCCTTGTGCTTAATGAATCCCCTTGCTGCGTTCTGACTGAACGGAAACAAATCCACACAGCAATGTTCCAACATATAGTGGAAAGCCTTCCCAGGAGAGTGGAGGCTGTTATAACAGCAAATGGGGACCAATTCCATATTAAGGCCCATGATTTTGGAATGATGTGTTGGATGAGCAGGTGTTCATATACTTTTGGCCATGTAGTGTACATACGTACGTATATATAAAAACCCATATCTCATCCTGGGTGTTTGCAGCTCCCCCTCAACAAGTGAATGAAAAAATTATATAATACTGCTGATTCTCTTATCATAGAAACATTATATACTATCTCCAGGGCAATATTCGCATCTGAATTGTTATTTATCGGCCTGACTAGGTTCATGAGATCAGCAGGTTATCACTACAGAAACACACAAGTCCAAGATAATTCTGTAATCTGAAACTATGTGTTTATGTTTGAATTCTCTGAAGTTATTTTTGTTGTGGTTACAACGTATGCATGGTATACACAGTCTATTCTATCTGTGTGTGTGTGTGCGTGTGTGTGTGTGTGTGTGTGTGTGTGTGTGTGTGTGTGTGTGTGTGTGTGTGTGTGTGTGTGTGTGTGTGTGTGTGTGTGTGCGTGTGTTAAATATTGTGTCTGGAACACAATATTTCATCTTATCAGCACTTTTCACCGGGTAAAAAATGATCATGGGAGAATCTTATTGGCCCTCCATACTTGGATACATTAAATATAGAAAAGACAACCATGGAAAAAAGGGTTTTCATTGCCATTAACTAAATCAAACTAGGAAACAATGTCTTAAGATTCGAAAACGCTATGTGTATCACTCATACTTGTACTTTTTTACTCTTTAGTTGATCATCATGGCATTGATTCACAGCTTGATTCCACAGGTGAGTTCAGTAAACATTGTCATTCTTTTAATAGTTACAGGAGTGGAAGGACTGAACTGCATGCATTTTACCATGTCATTAAATATAACACAGCAAGAAAAGTCATGGTGAATTAATACATTTGGCTGTTCAATGAAATTATCTGCATATGGACACTTGTATTTTTTGTGCAATGCACAACAGAATATAAGCAGTCTAGAATGGCATGCCTTCACTGTTGGATGCATATGTATAAAAGTGATCTGACTTGTCAGTTATAACAAGTGGAGCAGAAGCTCACACCATCATCCCTCAGACAGATGTAATGGGTAAGTGAACATTTCATACGTCATATGTTGGATGCGTAGTACAGTAACTCCATAGGATGACGCACAATTGGTGATTGTGTAGCCCAGGGTACAGAAGGGTTCAGCCGGTTAGGGGTCATTGCTCTCTATCTACCCCTGCTAATCTATTGGCTAATCTGCATGCCAAAGACGCATAAGAAAGGTCTTCCTCTGATTTACTCTATGCAATCTTTGGCTGTTGGCTGTGGTGTGAATAGAAGCAGGCTGACAACACCACATGTTTTGAATGAGAACCGTGGATTTCTACACTCTCCAGAAATGAGCAAATAGCTAATTGGAGATTCTAAATTTGGATATATAAATATAAAAAAAATTCTAATTAATACACTTAAAATTTTAAAAAGGGTGTGAGAATAGTTTAAGTTTAAGTTGGGCCTTCAGAAGCTGCATTTGCATCCCCAGACTGCTGCTTACCTTGCAATGTCTCCTCTCTGATACTGTGTCCTTTATGACATGGTAAGAACCATCCCTAGTTTCCTTTGAATTCACAGATTACTCTATGTATCCTTCTAGTGCTGTTCTTGGATAATAGCTTTAAGTTTCTCTGTAATCGACACACATATTCTACTTTCTTCATAACATTAACTAGGCCTACAATGTGTAGGCCTAATATTTTTTATTTTTTAGAATTCAAGAAGGGTAGCATTATAGACAGATTGTAATTATTGTGCATCTTTCAGATAGCCAACAAAAAAATTATGTTCATATGAGATCCCACGATGAACATCAGAATTCCAAACAACATTTTCCAAATGTAAGATGAACACACCAAATGTTAGAACTTTGCATTCTAATATACAGTGCCCTTCATAATGTTTGGAACAAAGACATATTTTTTCTTGAGTTGGGTCTGTACTCCACAATTTTAGATTTATAATCAAACAATTCACCACAAATGTGGTTAATCAAAAGCCTAGAATCAAGATTAGATATTGAAAGCGTTCTTATACCTGCTCCAAGGAAGTAATTCAACACACCTAACTAATGAGAAACACCTGTGAAGCCATTTTCCATTATTTCAACATTATGAAATGGGGCTGGGGGGTGGGGGTGTTCATGTATAAAAAATGCTGTGAAACCAATATTTATAGTAAAATACCAAATGTTAATTATTTGATTACAAATATAACATTTTGGAGTACAATGTCACATATGTCTTTGTCCCAAATATTATGGAGGGCACTGTATGTATATTAACAGGTCTCTTTTTCTTTGTAACTTTTCTACTTTTTTAGACAAATCCCTTTTTCAACTATCTTGTTATTCATGTGGTGGTAAAATGTTTTCTGATTTCAGGGGCAGTGAGTTTACATGAATCAATGCCCCACACAGGCATTACAGGTAGCAGCTCTTATTTCTCTTGATTTCTAGTTTTCGTTCACACCCTTGGTCAATGGTACAAAATGAATGGTGAAGTGGGTAACCTCGATTCTATGAATACAGTCAACCCAGCCATGGTATGGGTCATCCTCGCCAAGAGAGTGAGCTACTAGGAGACAGAATAGCAAATGAACCACCACAACGGGGCGGACACCACTGTCATGGTTTATGACCCTTTTTCCCTTGCGGTCATGTTCCTCGGTCGCCACACGTGGGCGCTGCTCCGTTGGTGGAGTTTTTGCTCCGTCCCTTCTTTTAACGGAGTAAGTTAATCAGGGTTCACAGCTGGGATGTAATGCCGGTGAGCTATTTAAGCCCATGTTCCTTTTGTTCTGGGCTTCTATATTGATTGTTTGTTGTGGTGTATTTTGCTGTTTTGTGTGTGGTGTTATTCTGCCCTTTGTATGTTTAAGTCAGTATTATTTTGGTCTAGGTTTTTAAGGGGACTGTTTTGCTCCGTTGTGCTTCATTGGAGTTATGCGGGACTCGCCTATGTGGAAGTAGCTATTAGGACTCGTCCCCCCTGGCGTACCTGCCTATGTGGATGTTGTTATTCGGACTCTTCCCCCCTGGCTCTTTTCTGTCCTCGCTTCCTGGTTTTCTCCTTTTTAGTTCGTTGCCTAGATTTTGCCTTTCGATGTCTCTTTCTCCTCTCTCTGTTTGCTTTCTTCCGTGAAGGCAAGAGGAGTCTTTGTTTGTTTGCGTGTATCTGTATAGTAGGTTCTTACTAAGAGACAGGGCATTTTTATCATATTGACTTTAGGGCTTTATTTGGTGTGCGTTATTTGTACCTTTCATGCTACTCGCCTGTTTTAACGTCTCGTTGCTGAGGCAGGGCTTTATTCTTGCCGGCTCTTTAGTTACTTATATCGTAGAAATATGGGACCACAGATCTCTGCTCTAATTCGCCTGTAAAATGTTTCTCTCTCCTGGGAGATCGGGCGTTCTCGCTTCTATTTAGTTACTTAGCTCGTAGAAGTATAGGGTACCAGTTCTTTGTTCCATTTCGCCTCTGTTTGGTTTTCTTACTGAGAAACCAGGCGTTTGAGCTTCTACTCATTTCCGTGTTACAGTGAGCCGGTTAGTAACTTCGGTACGTTTGTTCCCTGTTTTTGTCTCCTTCTCGTGGACTACGTTCCCCTTTGTTGTGACTCAGGGTTATTTCTATTATATTGAGGCAGTGCTTGCTATTTTCTATCGACTGCGTGTTTCTGAAAGTAGCCTCGGAACGTTAGCTCTCTGTTCCTTCGCCTCGTTACATATTCCTTTACTGAGAGGCTAGGGCGTGTGTTTTCAACTAAGCTTGCGTTAGTCATGTTTGATAGTAAAGTTATGGGACGACGGTGCTCCATCGGCTCGCCTGTAAAATGTTTCTCTCTCCTGGGAGATCGGGCGTTTACCCCTTTACATTTTCTGGACCAATGCGGGACTTGCCTATGTGGATGTAGTTATTCGGACTCTTCCCCCCTGGCGTACTTGCCTATGTGGAAGTAGCTATTAGGACTTGTCCCCCCTGGCTCTTTTCTGTTCCTGCTTCCTGGTCGTTGCATTTGACTGCGAGCCTATTAAACTAGCCATGGAATTTTATATCTGTTCCTTCGCCTCGTTACATTTCCTCTTTACCAAGAGGCAGGGCTTTTATTCTTTATCAAACTCGTGTTGGTCTTTTAGCCGGTAATTCCGGTGCAGCTGTTCTGTTTCGTCCTTTTTACTTGCGGGACGATTTTGTTCGGAACTGTAGTTCTGTTCGTTCTCCAGGTATGTTTCTCCTTATAGGGAGGATTGGGCGATGTTGTGGACATGTTTGTGTGTGACCGCGAGTCTGAGAGTAGCCTTGGAACGTTGGATCTGTTCCTCTCGCCTCCTCATTCTATCTTATTATTTTTTGCAGTGTTTGTTATCAGTTTATTTTTGCCATTACGCTACTCGCCCGTTCTTATGCGTCTCGTTTCCGAGACAGGGCGCGTATTATTTCTGGCTATTCAGATACCTGTCCTTGCGCTCTACTTATTGGCGTGTGACAGTGAGCCGGTTAGTAGCGTCTGTAGTCGTGTTCGTTGTTTGTTGTCTTGTCTCCTCCCTTAACTGCGGGGTATCCCGCCTTAGTGGCCTTAGGGCTTAAAGAATCCCCTTGCTGTGTTTGGCTCCTCCTACCTCACACGTCACGCCCCATTACAACCACATCACGTAATAAATATTACTGGATGTCCGCCGCTCATTCTCTTTTGGCGACTGAAAGACATGGAATTCCCTGCATGACTGCTCCGCATGGTGTATTGATAGAACTGAGGTTACCCACGTAACCATTCATTCTATTTCAATTGCGGTCAACACGCCACTGTATGGGTCAACAGTATAGGAAATAAAGTCAGGCGGGGGATGTAGTGGGTTAATGAAACACCACATGACACAAACATGCAGTTCCAAAATATTATTCACTTTATTAGATGCTTATTCAAATGGGAAAAATACTGGATGATAAAAGCACCTTAAAATTGTAATGTAATGTAAACCTGGTAACGTGAGGCATGAAGACCAGCCAGCCACAGCACAAAGTTAAAGTGGGGCATCATAAAATAAAGAACACACAGAGTGGAGTGAGTCACCACACCTGTGGGAGGGGATACGCCAGCACTGCTTTAGGCCACCGATATCACATCTATAATCCAGTAGGCCAAAGCATAGGCCCTCCATAACAAGTAAAACGATTGTTGGTTTTACCTCACAGCCCCTGCGTGGGAAACATAAGACCGCTGGGCCCGGACAGGGCGCAGTGAATGATGTCCGGCTTCCTCAGGGGATTCATGAGGGGGAGGATGAAAAGCTAAAAGCAAAGAACTATACAACTGCGAGAGGACCTTAGGCCGAAAAGAGGCATTAGGGAGCAGAGAAGCTGCAGAGCTACTGCCACCTAACCACATACAAGAGGGCTGTACTGACAGCACATGAAGCTTGCTTACACGTTTTGCAGAGGCAATGGCAAGTAGGAAATAGGTTTTTAGGGAGAGGAGCTTCAGACCGAGACCGGGCAAGGGCTCGAAGGTTGACTCAGTGAGGGCTTTAGGGACCTAGGCAGGCAAAACCACCTGACTCCCCAGAGGAACTGGCTGGCGAGAGGGTGTGGTCCCACTACCAGGCTATCAATATGCTCATGGCAGTCAGAGATGGCTGCCAAGTAACCTCTCAGCATGGCCTCAGCCAACCCCTCTTCCAAGAGGGACTGAAGGAATGCTAACATGACTGGAATGCCACATAAGACTGAGTCAGACCCATAGCGTGGCACCAGCAGCTGGACCATCCCAATTTCCCAGCATACAACACCCTTGTAGAGGGGGATTTCAATGCCTGAAGCATCTCTAGGACACTCGGTCTTGGTGCTGCAGCGACTTCTGTCCAGGGGCTAAATTGATCAGGCTGTAAATCCACAGGTTTGGATGCCATAGCAGGCCCTGGGCCTGTGACAGCATATCCGTTCTGGTCGGAAGACACCACAGGGCACCCAATAGCAACTCCCTCAAGTCCACTATCCAGGTCTGAAGGGGCCAGTTGGGGGAAACCAGCGGAACTCTTACCTCCTGATCCTTACCAGAAAGACCAGCAGGAGAGGAAAAGTGGGAAAGCATAAAGCAGAGCTGGAAGCCACCGGTTCACCAAGGCATCCATGCACAAGATCCCCACTGGGCCCACCATTGAGTACCATGAAGGACAATGAGTATTCTCCACTGAAGCAAAAATGTCCCCTTTGCCATCCCAAAGCAAGGCCAAATGGACTGCACAATGTCTGAGTGTAGGTGCCATTCCCCTGGTCTGGGGCTCCCCTGGACAGAAAATAGACTGCTACATTTGCAGTGCCTGGCATGTGGATTTCCCTCAGGAACATGTCTCAGGGGGGCCCAGAGCAGGAGTTAACAAGGCTTGGCATATAGGCCTGGAGACCGAACACCACCTTATTAGTTAATGTAGGAAACAATGGTGGACATGTCTGTCCAAACCAGAATGTTCATCTCTCTCTGGAGGTAAAGTTGCTCTTTCCCTGTTTAGGATCAGGCTCAGGCCGACTAAATGGACCAGCATGGACACAGAGAGCTTGTGCCTCTATCGGGGAACAAATTATTCAATCGTAAACGTAATCACAATTCGAGTCCCTCGACGACGGACTGGAATTAGCATGGAGCCAGGTCCGTAATGGTGTGGGGAGCCAGGTCCAGGCTAAAGGGAGGCCTGAGTACTCCCTGCCTAGGAAAGAAACATAGGTAATTCCACTGATCCTAATGTATGGGAATGCGGAAGTACGCATCCCGCAGGTTCACTAAGGGGAGGTGGAAAATGCAGAAAGCATTCGTATCTGCGAGTGGATCGTTCATTTTGTTCTTTCGTTCTTCGATTTGCACATGCGCAACACTTCTGTGATCCGGTACCTAGAGTGACTCGTTGTTTGCGTTCTTCGATTTGCGCATATGCATTACTTTAATGATCCGGTACCTACGATCTGTGTGGGTGGGGCCAGAAGTTGGAGGTGCTCCGCAACCAGTGCGATTTTCAAAGACACTGCATGCTGGGGGCCTTGGGGTTGGAGCCTGCCTCACAGAGCATATCAGCTCCCCCATCCTGCAAAACTGCAGCAGTGCAGCCTCTGCAGGTGGCCTAAACACCACCCCAGGGATCACCAGGGCCGGAAGGATCGACATGCGGTCCTGGTCCGCCAGACTGTACTGGGACAACCACACCTGGTGACATGCCTGAATAACTGAAACCATAGAGCTTTGGCCAGAGCACTCACCCTGCACATCATGATTTCAACCACTTGCAATATCGGCAACACTGAGTCACTTGGAGCAGTGGAGGACATGTCCTGCAGCAATCCGTCAGAGTACACCAACAGTAGAGCATTGGTGCCGGCTAGCCAAGCTAACAAGTCAGAGGCCTGGTAGGCCTTGCGCAGCTGACTGTCAGTAGCCCGGCAAGCGCTTATTGAGATGCTGGGAATCACATCCAGCAGTGCAAGCAGCCCCTGTGAGCATTGCAACTGTAGGTCCAACCTGAGGAACAGCAGCAACCCCATAGGATGCAGCACCAGCCAGATTAGCCAGCTGGTTCCTGGGGAGTGTAACCATCCCATAAGACTGCCAGAATGATTGTAACTCAATCATGAAATCAGGCAGAAGTTGCAAACCTCTGCTTGAAGTACTGGGGGACACAATATTAAAAAAAAACTGTAGGGTGGAAGGCGAACATGCTCAGCCGCCCTGAAGATCACAACCAGGTGATAGGGATCCAAGGCGGGGGGCCCGGATGAAGAGGAGTACTCCTACTGGTCAGACTCCTGACCCCTCTTCAGTCCAGGTTGTCCAACGCTGGAATGTACGGTCCATCAGGGTGACACCGGGCATCTAACCACCTAAGAGTCGTGGGACCTAGGTGACTGCTGTTGCGACGATAGCAGCCCTTGCAGGGTCCACTGCATTGTCTGCAGCCGAAGGAGCTCAGGCTCCTGAAGCTGGCACTTGCATTTAAAAAAAAATTTGTTTCAGATATTTTCCCCTTTTCTCCCAATTTGGTTTACAATTGTACCCTATGCTATGCAATTCTGATGTAGCAACCGCTTGAGGATTTGTCGCCACACAACCCCGTCAGCCGGTAGTAGGAAGGAGGGCACCACATCCTCTTAAGCTGCTGACCGTGATTCAAACTTGCCCAGCGACAATTCTCCCCCGCCGAGTCCCTAGGTTAATTTTCAATTCTCCTAGTCTACTAGTAACTCACCCACTCAGTGAGGATTAGCCATACAGTGGCGTGTTAACCCTAATTAAATCCTGTAGTTCTCACGTGAAATTACATGCAACAGAAATACATACACATACAATTGTATGCAAATATTTGGCAATACCAATATTATTTATCATAATGCATAAATTGTTTAGTATTCTTAGGTGTTTTTCTGTTATGACAATGATTAGTCTCTCAAAAAATATTTTTATTTTAAACTAAGAGAAGAAGCTTGTGTTGGAGCCATGTAGATAGAAACCACTAAACCTGATCTTGTTGAAAATTAAAACAACAAAGACACTTGATCTGTTCACTTGATAGTTAATAACACTGCTAATAAAGTTTGTTTAAAATCACATGACATCATATACTACACGTGACATAAGTAATGAACGGTTACGACTGTAACCATGTTCTATGAGTTCCGGATGACCATTAGGGTCGTCAATATGGATGGCCTTCTGTGGCCAGATGCATCGAGACTTTTATACCAGAATTGTTATGGTACATGACCCCCGCGTAGTGATGTAATTCCTCCCATAAATGGGGGAGCGTCACTGCGGAAGTCCTCAGAACAATTTTCTCGCCCTTTAAAGGTCCTGAGTGACCATGATCCCTAATGGTAATCCGGAATTCATAGAACATGGTTACAGTCGTAACCGTTCGTTCTGTTTCATTCCTCCTACTATTAGGGTCGTCAATATGGATGACTTAGTCCCTCCTGAGACTTTGGGTATATCATCCTTACGTGGATGCCAAGGCTGCAGGTAAGACGGCTGCACCGACCGTTGAGCCTGGCGCCACATTGACGTGATAAAACCTCGTAAATGTGCACGGGGACATCCATGTCGCTGCTTCACAAATATCTTTAAAGAGGTACGCCTTCCAAGGCTGCCTATGAGGCAGCTGGTGGATCGGCTCTGGATATTAATAGGCGAGGGTTTAGCGCTAGCCTAATAGGCCGAGAGCGCTGTCCCTTTAGTCTTGTTGTAGCAGACAAAGAGTTGCCCTGTACATCTGAAGGAAGCGGTAGCTTCGAAATAGCATCACAGCTCATGCACTGGACATATCAGGTGTGCATCCCGCAGGTCCTCGTCTGGCGGGGGGCGAACCGCCGCGAGCTCAATCGGCTGGTCGGTGTGAAATGCCGAAACAATTTTGGGCAGGAATGATGGATTAGGCTGCAACGTGACTACTGAGTTGGCCGGTCTCCACCTTAGACACTCTGCGCTGATGGAGAGAGCGTAGAGTTCACCAAACACATCTTGCTGATGCCATCGCTAGCAGAGACGCCGTTTTGAAAGAAAGCCACTTAAGGCTGATCGTCTCGAGAGGCTCATAGGGCTGAACCGTGAGTGCTCTTGGCACGAGATCCCCGGAGGGAGCTACCAGTGACCTCACAGGTAATGGCTCCCTGCAGGCTTGTTATGTACCTAGACATGCCTGCTGAATATGGCAGCCGCCTAGGTTTTCAGTGTGCTGGCTGCTTTCCCGTTATCAAGTAAGGACTGTAAAGAGTGCAATAGTACATGGATCAGACAATGTACGGGGTCCGATCCTTCTCTTAGCACCATGTGCTAAATAGCTGCCACATATACCCATAGGCCCCCCTCATCGAGGGGGCTCTGGAGTTGAGCAGCATCCACTGGACGGGGGAGCCACACTCCGTTATCGACAGGTCGGACTCCTCAGCGGCTATAGCTGGAGACTCAGAATGTTTGGTCGAGGGCACCAAACAGTGCTGCTCTGTTGTTATAACAGATCCTCCCGCACTGGAATTTTCCAGGATGGATCGTAAACAAGGCAGAGGACCATGGGAAACCAGGGTTCCATTGGCCATCTGGGGGCTACCAGCAGGAGCTTGTGGCGGCTCGTGCTGAGCCTGTGCAGAGTCGCATTGATCAGCGACTCGGGAGGAAGCGCGTATAGCAGGCCGTCTGGCCATTCGTGCGCTAATGCGTCTATCCCCAGGGGACTCGAACTCTCGCTCAGCGAGAACCACTGGGGGCAATGAGTAGACTCTCAAAAGGCGAACAGGTCTGAATACCTGGTAGGTGAATGGCGCGCAGGGAGGTAAGTCTGGGAAGTGTCTATTTTAGCAGGTGCTGGGTCACTTCCAACAATCGGCGGGACTTTAGACTGCCTTGATGATTTATATGATATATTGCTGAGGTGTTGTCTGACTTCACTACCACATGTTTGCCTCATAGTACAGGCAAGAAATGTCTCAGTGCTAGAAATACTGCTTGGAGTTCGAGCACTTTGATATTGTCTGACCGATGCAGTCGGGACCATAATCCCTGAGCTGGTCGGTGCTGGCACACAGCCCCCCAGCTGGTCAGTGAAGCGTCTGTCATAATGTCCACGTGCTGTGAGGGTATATCCCCCATCCAGACCCCTTCCTTTAGGCGGCTCACTTGTCGCCATGGGCTGAATAGCCAGTAAAATTGACCTGTTACCCTGATCCGGGTGTGACGGTCCCATCTGGGGTGCAGCGACTTGGCGTTCAACCAGCGTTGAAGTGGCCTGGCTGTCAGGAGTCCGAGAGGTACAACTGCTGAGGCAGCCGAGATTAGGCCCATAAACCACTGAAAATCCTCATTCACTTGGGACTGAGACACCGCGTTGAGCGCAGTGACATGCTCCAACATCTCGGCAGTGTGTAAAAAGTGTCATACCGTACGATTGTGTGCATATCAGCTAATCGTCTAGGTATGGTATGATTCTCAGCCCCCTCAACCTGAGAGGCGATAGAACTATGCTCATGCAGCGAATAAGTACATGTGGGGCTAGAGACAAAACCGAACAGGAGAGCATTGAACTCGTATGCCCGACCTCAGAATGCCAATCGTAGGAAAGATGATGCTCCACCCCGATAAGGATGTGAAAATGCGCATCTTTCAAATCCACAGCCGCGAACCAATCTCCTGTTCGTACGGCGTGTATAACGTTCAAACATCCGGAGCATCCGGAAAGTGTATCGTTTAAGATATACGTATATATTTAGGTCTCTCAGATCCAGTACCATTCTCTTGTGAGAGCCTTCCAATTCACCAACTGGTGTTGGTGGCCTGACCGCCATAACCTATGGGGGTTATGTCGTGAGTCCGATACCGGTGCACGGGCGGATGAATGACGAAAAGCTCCCCTGCCATAAGCAGGCTGTGCGTCCCCACTAACCATTGGTTGGGACCAGCGCACACCAAAATGTTGAGGGGGGGGTTCTGCCATTCCCTGTGTCTTAATGCCTCTACAGGCCTTTCCAGTGCCTGTCTGGCTGCTTCAGCGAAAACCCGGCCGGGCACAACAGGTCGCTGATTGTTCTTTTTGTGGCGTCTGGTAGGGGCGACTGAGCCAACCACACTTGATAGTGTGAGCCTAACTCACGGGTCATAAACGTGAACGGTTGAAGCGACGCATCACTCAACGAGGTATCAACCTCTGCACTAAGCAGCGTCAGAGACTGCACAAGCATTGACCTTGACTGCGATTTACCAATTCGCACCGCAGTGGCAGTCGCTTTATACGTCTTATAGAGCAAATCGTCTGTTGCCCTGCGTTGTGGCCTAGGGCAACGGGCGTCTGCCCGGACTGCCTCCTGCGGGGACACCACTAATGCTGCCATGGCAGGTTCCACCTGAGGGCATTTTTGGTCCCGCCCATGGACCGCCATAGTCTGACATGGACGCAAACGTCCTAGAATCTTTGGCCAACTGATACATATCAGGACGTGGTCAGCCCTTATTAAGCTCCGCCAGAAAATCGTCCGATGCTGGCACGGCAAATCGTGCACCGTGAGGGGCCTGTCGGTTAAACCTAGATGCCCCGAAATGCTAGCCTGAGGCATCTCGCACATGCGTGACAAGGCCGCGCAGGGAAGGGTTTCTAGAGAGGCAGAGTATCCAAGCCTCCTCTCAACCCTCTGTCAGATTGGTCTGCTGTCTCGGACCGACTCTGACTAAAGTAGGTGTTAGAATACAATAGAATAACTTTTATTTTCCCGCTAGGGAACTTCGGTTGTAGCCCCAAAAAGACATAGACAGTGCGGGGCAGACCCACAACACACAAGCATATCAAACAAAGACATTCAATATAATCATTGCATTAATCAAACCAATCAAGTGAATCAAAGTGGAACACAGCCATGATTAAAAATAGCCCCCGCTGTCCCGATATGTCCAGTGTCATTATTAAGCAGTCCAATACACAAACTCCGCCTCCACGACTTTCCTCACGCAGTGATGCGGTCCCTGTACACTGTCGAAACGGAGCACCGAACTGCATCAGCTTTCCCAGTCGTCGCCTCACTCCTCCCCCGCATTATCTTCTCCTTTCTCTTCCCTGGTGGCCTTTTGAAGATTGCCTGCAGTCCTAGATCAGTCCCGAGTCCTGACATCTTCAACTCCGGTGAAGAACGATGGTAAACTTTGTAGCTGCAGATCCAACGGACATTCCCGAGCATATGTTGTGAATGCGTCTCCATGGTGACGGCCACAAACAAAATTATCCTGAATATACAATTCGTCAATATTATCGAAATGAGCAGCATGAGTGCCCTGAACAATCTCCAGCCCGCTTCCCCGTCCCACAACAGACACACAGCGCATGAAAAAAACAAAAGATAAAAGCCCGACACAACAAAATACATTCGAATTAACAAACACGAACATGAGAGACAGCTGGACTACATGTCGCCATTACAGCGCCACGTGACATTTGATGCTGCTGTAGAAAGGGCGTCAGAACCCTCACAATCAGCTGTTGCGCTGCTGCGTGTAGCTGCATAATTCCACGGATAGGTTGCCGACCTTGCCAGCCTTGCCCTTTTTCCGTGCAGGGGCCTCGGTGGCGGAGTACCCTTACGTTTGGGCGCAACCTCCTAGGGGAAGCCGAGGCAGATAACGTAGCGAATCACGCATACTTCTGCCTTATAAACCAATCGATGTATCACCGCACTAAATGATTGGGAAGGCTCACTGGCATGCGCCGCAGCCAGTACTGCTTTAGAATCAAACAACGGAGCCGTAGCTCACCGACTGTCAGCAGATCTCACTGGGTTACACTTTCCATGCCCAGGTTCGATCAACAGAATCTCGTGCCTTGGTACAATAAAGAGCGCCTGCCGACGATAAATCATGGCAGTGGTCTTAAGTATGGAAAATCAAGGCAGATAGTGCAGCAAAGCACGCGCATGTAGCACCATGCTAGCCGATTGGGAAGCCTTACTGATGTGCTCGCAGCAGTCAGTACAGGCTTAGAATCAATCACCGGAGCTGTAGCTCACGATCAATGGAATTCCATGCGTTAGCAAAAAATAAAGAGCAGCCGCGGACAAAAGATCGTGGCAGTGGTCTTTAGTAGGGAAGTTAATGCAGATAGTGTTGCGAAGCAAGCGCACTCTGCCCCTTAGAATCAATCACCGGAGCCGTAGCTCAACGATTGTGTGATAACAGATCTCACTGGGGTATACCTTTCACGCCCAGTTTCGATCAACAAAATCTCATGCATTAGCAAAAAATAAAGAGCAGCTGCAGACGATAGAATGTGGCAGTGGTCTTTAGTAGGGAAGCCGAGGCAGATAGTGTAGCGATGCACGCGTACCCGGCCTTATAAACCAATTGATGTAGCACCTTCGCTAGCCGATTGGGAAGCCTCACTGGTTAGCAAGGGAAGTTGAAGCAGACAGTGTAGCGAAGCATGCATACTCTGCCTTCTGCCTTACAAACTCAACAAGGTATCTCGCCACTTCTCCGGTAACAGATCTCACTGGGACACTCACCACGCCCAGGTTCGATCCATAGAATCTCGTGCTTTAGTAGTACAATAAAGAGCAACTGCATACGATAAACCGTGGCAGTGGTCTTTAGCAAGGGAAGTTGAAGCAGAAAGTGTAGCAAAGCACGCATACTCTGCTTTATAAACCAATGGCCATAGCACCGTCGCTAGCCGATTGGAGAGCCTCACTGGTGTGCTTGCGCAGCTAGTGCAGACTTAGAATCAATCACCGGAGCTGTAGCTCAACGGTTGTGCAACAACGGATATTCCATGTTAGCACAGAATAAAGAGCAGGAGAGACTTAGAATGAATCACTGGAGCCGTAGCTCGTCGATTGTTTGGTAGTTGATCTCACTGGGATATGCTTACCACGCCCAGGTTCGATCAATGGAATCTCATGCCTTAGCACAATAAAGAACACCCGCAGACGGTAAAACCCGCAGACGGTGGTGGTGGTCTTTAGTAGGGGAAGTCCAGGCAGATAGTGTAGCAAAGCACGCGTACTCTGCCTATAATCACAGAAAGATACAAACCTGTATTTAGAATCGTAAGAACAAAAAAAACGTAGCCCCGACCGAAGTCACAAGGCGATATGGGATTCGCACAGGATACAAACAGTTTCACGTCTCACAATGCATTGGCAAGGAAATTGAAGAGGACTTCCGCAGTGACGCTCCCCCATTTATGGGAGGAATTACATCACTACGCGGGGGTCATGTACCAATGCAATTCTGGTATAATAGTATCGATGCATCTGACCACAGAAGACCATCCATATTGACGACCGTAATGGTCGGAGGAATGAAATAGAACTTTGATTAGAATGAGGTTTGCTGGTGGTGGTTATTTCCCTTCTTCCCCATTTTCAACCATTATACAGTTTTATGTATATATTACAGAAGCTTTCCAAACTACTTCTCTACAGGCATACTATTATAGTCCACAATTATTGGCACCCCTGCATTTATATATAGAATAAAGTAATTTTTAATATTTGGTCGCATATCCTTTGCATGCCATGAATTCCTGATGTCTGTGACCCAACAACATCAAAAGACTCCTGATATCTTATTTTCTGGTACTCTTACAAGTGATACTATAACGTCTCTGCATTTTGCCGTTTGAAGGGTTTCTTCTCCTGACTTATTTTTCCATAGAGTTCAATAGGAAAATTTGTCAAGAGAAACAACCCTTAAAGTGATCCATCCATATCTACTGCATATCTGGCAGCAGAGTGATGGTTTGAGGCTTGTTTGATACCTCAGACCCTTGATGACATACAACCATTTTACCAACCATGTACTCCATACTGTTCCAGCATAACTTACAGATAAATCTAGTCCCACTCCCCAATTCCCATAGAGATACATTCAAATGCAGAGACGTTATAGTATTGCTTGTAAGAGTACCAGAAAATAAGATTTGAAAAGTATTTTAGTTGGGTCACAGACACCAGAAAGTCATGGCGCGCAAAGGATATGCGACCAAATATTTAAAAAGATTACTTTATTCTATATATAAACGCAGGGGTGCCAATAATTGTGGCACATGTGGTTTTGTTAAAAATAATTATTTCTTGATGAGGGATTTTTCAACTTTTTTCAGTGTGAGATTAAGCTAATTCACCAAACAGATTAAGCTAATTTACTCATCTTTACCAGAGATGCCAATAATAGTGGAGGGAACTGTACATATACAATAGACATCTAAAGATATAAAGCATGGCTTGTTGTTATGTTTTAGTTCCTGGGGACATACTCAGCTCCAGTGTACTGGATATTGGAGGTAAGTATCTGGGGTGTCAGAAGTGTCCTCACCATTTTTTTTTTGCCCTTATAACGATTTTCCACTGTGTTGTAAGTAGCACCTACTGGATTTAAACTTAAATGCTGCAGCTGAAAGCAAGCAAAGATGATGTGCTATCAACAGTAACATCTGATTATTCATTTCCATCAGTTTCAAAATGCTTTCCTGTTGCCACAGGCAGAGTGACCATGTAGCGTAGCACCATAGATCAGGAGTGTTTCCCACTCTGGGGAAATTAGTGATTTTGTTGGTGTCTCCAGGTTCATGCAGTAATATATGGCTCATTTCCTTGCACAGGGCTTGGAGAGGAGGCCACAGCCAGTGGGCACTCAAACACCACAGGTCAGTGAATTACTCGGGTACTCTCATACAGTTATATTGTACTATAACCTTGTGGCATGGGTGGACAGGCTGATCTAATTCAGGAACATACACATTACTGAAACAATGTACTCTTGGGATGAGTTCAAAATAATCCGCTAATTGAAAGTTTAGTCCTTCTTATTTTAAGGTAATTTTTTTAGTTGTGGCTGACAGTTATGAGCCAGTCACAAAGGGTTGGATTCAGCGATGGCCAACTTATGTCATGCGCTTAAGTGCCTCCCGGCTTTTACGCGGGGTGATCTACGCCGTATTCTAACTTTTTCTCCATGGGTGCTTATCTCAAAATGTGGGTGGTACAGGGCATGATATTCTAATGACCTGTTTCTTGTATCTGCTCCCTGGGTTGGCAGGTTTCTCCTAAAAAAATGTTTGTGGGGGTATGCATTTTCAACGTCTCAGTGACAGTGTCTTTAATAAACACATTTGCCTTTGTAAAATCCTGCCTTTGTGCATCGTAGTTGCACTTAGGTGGTGGGGAAGGCAATGAATGTATTGATATGTCACACCATAGCCTCGACGATAACTCATAGATATTGACGACTGGGATATACCCGTCACACACTCAAAAAATAATCGTTGGATAGTGGCTGTGCACAATATTATTAAGTAAAAAAATGAATTGTTGGATTTCCTTCATACCTTTTTTAAAAAGGTTTTTTTATGATTTACTTAATTAAATGATGTACGATGGTTGCACACAATATTATTAAGTATACTACTTAACCAGTTGACGTCATATATACATAATATTACATGCAACCCACTGTCCAACAATTTTGTGAGTGCATTTGTCACACGCTGGAAGGATGCTGTGGCCAGGAAGGAGAGAGATTATACAGGTTCACTGTGCGGGTAATTAATTTGTGCTTCCTGATCATTTTGGAGCAGCTGAGCTGACACAAGTACAAAATTGTCTGTCTGTCAAAGGGAATTATCCACAGTTGTACAATTAATTGTCTATCAATGAATCCTAAAACATCTAATATTGGTCTGTATACCCTTTCCCTTCTTTGCCGGACGCACTTCCTCCTCTCGCTTAAACAAAAGGACACATTCACTGTCTACATTTTTAGACAAATACACTCACTGCAAATCTGGAGGGGTTAATGGATCTCCAGAGATAAACAAATTGAAATCATGTGCCTTAAATTGGATGCTATTATATAGATGGTCAATCATACTTTCACATCTTTTTGTTTTTATAACAGTTTGATAATTGCAAGTAGGCTTGGCCAAGGAAAATACGACCAATATTATGTTCAAATAGTTTGCATTCATTCTAACATCCATTTATGCGTAAGATGCTGTATTTTTCATAATAATCTATTGGTGGCGCGAGACATAAACCACCTTTTTTTCCAAAGAAAGTTGAGCGGAAAAAAATTATTAAGTGAAAACTCTGAATCAATGTATCTTGCAGACACGCCTCCTTTTCAGCAAATCTCCACCCCCGCGCGTGTATATACTGGAGAGACACTCAAAACAGTGGATAAGTCAAATATCTGAATAACAAATATCTTAAGATAAGCGGAATTTCGAGAGTGCCATTTGCACGTGATTATCACTCTGACTTTGATTATTACTCTGAATCTGGCCCAAAAATTGTTCACCAAAATGTTTTTATAAAATACCTTGTAAATACATATGTAAATAATAGTAATTTCAGTCTATCTTCAGTCTATCTTGAGTCTTCTTCAAACTGATTTGGAATAACATTTGGAATAAATGTTAATTTCCGGATTACAGAATTGCTCCTTGGGACTGGGCTTGAGCCAGGCTCAACAGGTAAGTTCAACTAATTTACAGCTTCCGTATGTGCTGATCTCCCAGTGGTGGATGTCAGACGGAACATATGCAGTATAATTCATTCCCCTCTCCTCTTGTAGTCAGATGTACAGCTCAGTATTGTTCTCACTGAGGACCATGACACACCACCAGCTTGGCATGTGTGTATGTGTGATACTCTTTCAGTCCATATAATTTGCAACATGCTACCACCACTTATGGGAATGCTTCTTTTTGTGCGCTTCAGATTCGGTCAACCTGCAAGGTGAACACATTGAGCCCGCAGCTCCAGGTGGGTTGACCTGCACGGGTTCAGTCTCTGACTGATCAGTCACGTTCACAGAATTGACCGTCATGCCCCCAGGGGGGTTGAGCAACCTCAGTCACTGTCTTAATGTGGTGCTTCAGTTACAGGAGGCGCACTCAACACCATGTCTCAGACAGACGGCGTGGGCATGGGTAAGAGCTCATGCACTCATTTAGGCATACTGTTAAAGGGGTCTCTATTGCAACTTGATAAAAGATACATAATTCCATAAAGAAAAGCATTTCTAACCTGACATTCATTTTTCTTAACTATAGTTACAGCTGATCCACAGGGAATTCATGAAGGTTTAAGTAAGTTTGGTCATTGCCATCATTTCTATATTCCCCCATCCCCAAAAAACCCTAAGAGAGAATAAATCACACACAAATCTGTTAACTGCGAATGCTATATACTGAAAGGCATTAATTATGCAGTAAACACATTTTCAGAGTCTTAACATTGATGTGGTTGACACTGCGGCAATGTTTGAAATTATTCTGCTTGCAGAATAAATCCCTCCACACCCTCCCAGTTGTGGTGATACTCACATTTATGCATCAGAAGCATTCAATGTGCAAACAACAGCGGCTCCAAATAGGATTTTCAATGTAAACAGCATATGTTAACTTGGGACTGAGGTTTTCGTTTTGGTAGCAATAAGATATATAAACAGAATCTGAAACACTGACCGGAACAGAACATACACAGTAAAATGTCCAGTGTGTTCATTCAACTCTAACAGAACACATACATATCCAATAGGGACCATATGTACTCTGTAAGAGTTGATTTAACACATTTTACTGTGTGGCACTGGCCAAACTTTAATTGAGCTAGTTGCTGTAGGGAATGCCCATGTAAGATACACAGAAAATATCAAAGTGCTGCATAATTAATGCCTGTGTGTGTGTGTGTGTGAGTGGCAAATAAGCTCATTGTTTATTATAAACGTAAAATGTAGTGGCAGCAGAAATCTCTTCCTATGATTCATTGTTTGTTCAAGCAATGTCTTTGTCTCAGTAGGTCAGTCAGGAATCACACCACAGGCCCAACCTGCTGGTAAGTTTAATGGGAGTTCACCTTCTTTCTTTTGCACACTCAAAATGGATCGATGAGCTTGCCTGAGCGGATACTCAAGTGCCCTTCTCTTTTCTCTGTTTTGCTTGCTCGTTTCAGCTTCCGCAGCTGAACAGCACATCACATCTGGTCAGGGTGCTGAAGGTGGGTACCTGAGATGGCTGTTACTTTCTTGCTGTTTACCTTCTTCCTAAGGCACCCCTACACTTTTGGTGAAAATACATGTTCCTTTAAAAATTCTCAGGAGTTGTACTGGTATTCAAATATGTATTGGACCTAGGCGTGCCTAAGACAATCTAACATGTTTATTACAAGAAACACTGTCATGTCCTTGAAATAGAGGGATAAAGATAGTATTTTGACGTGACATTCAGCACATTGACTGTTTATGGAAGCCTTTCTCCATTTGTTACATTGAGCACAAGTTCTGCCATGATTTTATTGATAATGAGTGTTCACACACCTATACAAATAATCTTGGACAATTAACTCAGGCATAGTTTTTGTCTTTTAATGATTACTATTGTACACTATACATGACTTCATGTTCTGCAGGTCTTGTGATGGGATGATCTCAATCTTCCAATTCACTTGGAAAACTCTCGAGTGTTCATTCTCCGTGAACATGTTACAGAGCAATTTATTTTGAAAAGTGGCACCTTGTGGGTGATAGCAGGTGGCAGATAAAATACTGGTCCTTGATACAGTGAAGGACCTCAGTCTATGGTCTGGAATCTATTCCTGACTGTATCAGTGCTGATTGTAGCTGGGAGCTTCATGGGGGTAACGCACAATTGGCAAGTGGCGGCTGGTTGCACTTACTTCGAAGGATGCGCCTGAAAGTTAGCCTTTTCCAAAATATGTAAAGCATTACAGCAGAGTGTGTTTGTGTTTGGGCATTCCAAATTGAAGAATGAAGGAAAAACAGGGGGGAAATTAGATGACTGCAGATGATGCCAAAAGGTACCCTACATTAAAATACACAATACATGAATTACCTTCACAATCTACTCTATGGTGAAGACTGATGATGGTGATGACATGCCAGCCACTTAGGGCAGGTATAGTAAAACCTGAGTCTTTGAGGTAACAGTATTATGCTTAATTGCTTATATTACATAATTATGCATTACTTGATAAAGCTCTTCGACCACATTCGGTTTAGTGAATGTATAGCTGACTGTGTGTACTACTCATGTTTATTACTAGGGATAGCTCCTACGCTGTGAGAAAGTTGTGCTTTGTCGGATCTGCTTTGTACTCGCGTCATGCACTTATTGTACGTCACTTTAGATAAAAGCGTCTGCCAAATAATTGTAATGTAGTGGCAGCCAAACTAAAGTTGTCTAAATACAGTAACAGTAGTTACAGTAGTTCAAAATGAATGGTAAACCCATACTGGAATGTAATTGAATCTGGACTTTACCATTTCTCTATGGTCCCCCTCAAGGTGCAGAAAACATGGAACTGGAGGATACCTGCTGATTTCCACATCAAGCCTCGTGTGAAGATCTTGCGCTACAGATTTCAGTGTATGGACCAGTCTGCCTGGAAGAGCAGCGATCCCGCCCACTAGTGATAGTTTAATTTGTTTTATGTTTTATGTTGACTATTTAAACAAAGATAACACTGTAAGTTAACTTTTACTACGTCTGTTAATAGACACCTGGCAATTGTATTTGATGTGAAGTGAAGACAAAGTAAATGAGACCACAAGGTTTCAGTGTGGCATTCAACCGAGTATTGTTACCCCGTCAAAAAATTAAGTTGTACAAAAGCACAAAATTATTGAAACTTAAGCTTTTATTTTTGCAATGTGTGCAAGTACTGTATTTCTGTGCTTAGATATATTTGAGCAATACTCCTCACCATTGTAACAAATTGTACATTGCCTAATGTATGTCATTTGAAAGTAATCTTTACATTAAAGTTAACATCTATTTTGAACATCAAACTACATATGTTCCTTCTGTTCTATAGCAAGGAGGTATCTGTTCTTTTTTGACTTGCCACTTTTTTCACTTTTTTTGTAAGTATTAATCTGCAAGTTGTTATGTTTAAATGCATACATATTTTTAGTATGTTAAGAGGAACCCTTATGTCATAATATCTCATGAACTCAACAGCAAACTATTAAAGAGTAAGTGCACCCAGTTTCAGCCGGTCTCCTCCCACTACACAATTTAGAAAAATACTTTGCGGGTGAGTGAGGGAGGGGTGTGTTCATCATCATTTGCATAAATTAATGTACAATGTACAAATGCTTTCGTATAACTCGGATCAAACTGTCAAACTGGACATTGCAGATAAAACACGAATCAAGATTCAGCAACTGCATGGCCTATTTCTCACCTCAAATATTTTCACAAACATATTTAGTGGACTGTTTAGGTGGAATAAGAGAGTATATGAACAGGCCACCACGTTGTTCTGGTTCAAAAACGTGGAGCCAAAATCAAAGGACTGTAGTGCATCCAACCAATGCCAGCTATTTCCATAATGGGCAGCAACAATTATCCATATGACGTAGAGGTACTCTGACATCACGATTGGGGCGGGGGCAGAGAGGCAACCAGTGATTAGATATGATTATTGTGCATTTCTACTCTTTGAAAATATAAATACAAATAGTGTGCATGTCTTAAAGCCACAAAATTCTGAACTAATTTCCTGTAGTTTGTCACCCTATAGGCCTACCTTCATTGACATGTCAAACGGGTTTCTAATCAGACGATATATAAAATCATGGAAAGCTGTATCAGTAATATACTACAATAGGACATAAAACATACATGAGCGATATTTGTAGTTATTGTATAAAATGCATCTCATGGCTTGCAAGTGCCTTTTGTGCACTCAGGTGGATATTTCAGAAAAATCTTTTCTTTTTCAACTTTTACAATTTCTTGAAAGCGGACATATACTCAAAACATGTCAAGAGCAGATGTTTGATAGAACTAAATTAAAATTTCGGAGACATGATTAGTTGATTAATCTTCCGTATGTTCACCAAGAGGCCATCTTTTGAATATCCAAATGCCTCATTATTACATTCAGCTCTCATTAATAGGTTCAACAGCTACTAAAACCATTTCCAGGACATCCTGACCTATAAACAATTCATTTTTCACATCTTTTGCAAATATGGAAATTCTATTTGTTTTGATATACTTGCCAGAAAGACTGTAGAAGACAATATTATACACATTTAAGTTTCCCAGTTATGTTACACATGTAGAATTATCAAGTTAACTTAAAATATGAACTTTAAAAAAATATAAGAAATCTGGAGGACACAAAAAAATTAAAAGAAAGACTACCCAACATATTTTTGTAAAAAAAATGTAAAAAGGCACACATACAACATCGGAGAACAAACCACAACCAGTTTGTGTATATATTTGCCAAAGCATGTATTTGAACTTTGTAAAACAACCATGATAATCTGTGACAAAACATTCCAAAAACAATGTGCTATTCCTTATGCATATAATCTTTTCATACAGGAATTTTCACGCAGTGACATTTGTCAAACTAATCATTTTGGTATTGGAGAGAATGTTAAAGTCCATCTAGTGGACACAGAATTAAACACCTCAGCACTCTTCAGCATAAAAAAAAAAGAAGTTGCTTACAAATTGAACATTTTCAGAAAATGGGAACACCCTCGCACACAGCAATGCTTGGCAATGCAGTATGTATGTATGCATGCATACATACAGTGCATACACATTATATATATTTTTAAAAAAACAAAAAAATTAAGTGTGATATTTATGAAAAATAGTTTTGTTTTTCTTCAGTTAAACCTGAAATGTAAATAATGACCAAGCCCCCTTTCAATAGAGTAAGCCATTTCTAAATGACTCCATAAAATAAAGAGAGTTCTTTGTGGATCTTTCTTTTTCTTCAAGACAATCCAGAAACCAAATAATGTGGTATGTATAGGTTCATAGGAGAGAGTGGTGTGGTGACTGTTTCTTACAGTTGCTTTTAAACATAATAATGTATGCATCTATAGTGTACATATATACAGAAACCAGAGGTGTAAAATCAGGGTTCAGAAAGTAAAAGTCCTCCCCAGTATTTAGTTCCAATCACCTGGATTTGCTAATTAGCACAATTCTTCAGCCAGGTGGTAGAACTAATTAGTGAAATCAGCTGGCTGAGTTCATGGGTGGTAGAAACACATGGCAGGACTTTTACTTTCTGACCCCTGGATTTTAACCTCTGACAGAAACCTTGTCATTAATATATCATCTCTTTTGGCTGTGTACACTTAATGACTTTATAAAGCAAATGAGACGATGCAGCAAAAAAGAAAAAAAAAGGCAGATTCTTTATAAAAATAAAAAAAATGTAAGACAACCATTGCAATTTACACTCAAGATTACAATTGTTTAACCAAGGGCATGGTTTAATAAAAACAAAACAAAAAACAGTAGCTAGACTGTAATTCTGGTGGTATTACAAATAACACTTACAAATATTTTTTTGAACGCATATTTTTCTATTTGCAAAAAACAGTAAATCAAAGATCCATGCTCTCTTTTTGCAGAGATAACAGCCAACAACGTAATTTATATCCTAAAACAAATTCACTGTTCCCAGGATTCAATATCTTCATATGGAAACGTACAAGTATTCTGCGTCTAAAATTCATATTACACAAGCTATGTACAGCACAAAGCTCTGTTAAAAATATAAGATTAAAAAGCTGCTCGAACACCAGAAGGCAAGAATACAGAACGTTGCAGCAACAGAGCAGTGAAATCCTTGTATATGAGCAATGCTTACCAGGACAGGAAAGACTGTACAGCTCAGATTTAGACCAACTGCAATGCATTTTTACCCTCAACTTTCAAACTGTGAATTCCAGAGAGGTCACTTTTTAATGTGTCCTACACAATACTCATTTCAGTACTTGTAAAAACAATTATGCAAGGAAGTTTTTTTAGTATTGCTTAAATTTATTTAATTGCAGGTAAATTTCAAGTTGAGTGTAAATTATATCTGGGCCTAACCTAGTAAGTTCGAAAATCGAAAATCATAACAGACACAGTAAACCCAGATAATGCATTTTTTTTTGCTTCATATCCCAACCTGCTTTAATATAAACCGTGTAAAAGAAAACCGACTGCCTGAATTTACAGAGTTCCCTCCCTCAAAAATATTAGCAATTTATTCAGGACTGCGATACAGGTTTATTATTATTATTATTATTTTTTTTAAACATGGTTCACCTTTTCATTGCATCCACCAATAAAACTGGAACGATAGACATGTACTTCCTTTGTGAAGTAAGAATAAAACAAAAAGCCTGTATGTGTTTATGATAGCTTGGGGTCCTCTGTATCATTTGCAGTGTATTCACTTGAGAGGAGTGAAATGGTAGGGTCCTCTGTGTCATCGTTGAAGTAGGAGTCTCCCTCGAGTTCCAGTAGAATGGGAAGGTCTTCCCCGCTGTTGTCGACGTTGATGGGGTCCGCGAGGAGAACCTGCTGGGCTGTATACTGGACCAGCTGCTTCCCTGTGAATAAAAATTCACTTTTTAAAAAAAATTTTTTTTTAAACAAACATACAAAAGCTGCCGTGCCCTCCCTGCATTTGGGAAGGTGCACGCTAGCAAGGTGCCATCCCAAGCACGTTCAGGCTGCTGGTTATTTCATTCATTTAGTGGTCCACAGGAGCACTGACTTTGCCTGGAAGACTACACAACGCTTTATCTGGATGGCACACAGAAGCCCCATGTCCTGCTTTCATTACATAAATGGGCTTCACTACCTAAGAGCACCTTGGGAGAGATTTTTTTTTAGTTTTGTCATACAGAGGGTTTTTCCTGCATGGTAAAATCTTGGGCGTGCCGCCTAAACGCAATTTTGAGCCGCTTAAGGAAAAATTTGAAAATTTAATTTAACTCATTCAGTGCCGTGGGTGACTTTAGTTGACGACAGTTTTTTATTTTTATCTTTACTCTGCTACACCGGTAAAGAATTCAGGATTTGAGTCAGGGAAAATGAAACGATGACCAATTTACAATTACGCTCTTTTACCGTCTTTGCTTTTTTTTTTAAACATGGTTCTAGATGGAAATATTTCTATATTAAGTTTTATTTATCCCATGTTTAAAAAAAAAAACCCTCATGTCTAACCATCTAAACCAACATCGGGGCGTGGGAATAACTCGTCCTCGTCAATTTGTACCAACACTACGCTACTGCTATGCTACTGTCTCAGTAACGGGAGGAAATTACTGCCCTACCTTTCAGTCGTTCCACGATCGTCTGGTACACGTTTGAGTCACGGACCGTAGCCTACGATCAATGAGTTTTATCATATCCCTTTCCCGACTTATATTTAATAATTCCACTTCTGTCCAGTTATTTCCCATATCTCCTCCAGTGACCATCTTTTTGTTGGTTCCGTTTTTAATTAGTCCCTCGCACAACAGATTTTAGCCTACGTTATTTTTGCCTCAGGATAACTGTTTCTGTTTGAAACGGTTCATACAAAGCAGACAGCTCATTTGTGCATATCTATACAAATGAACAGTGATTATGTTTATTGTTCATTTTTACATATCTATAGTTATGCAAGAGCTGATTTCTATGGAAACTGTTTTCTCTATTACTACACATCACCAATGTAAGAGCCATGTTAACCAAACTAAGAAGCACTGAAAATAAATGATTTATATTTCCATAAATATAGTTTTACATTGTCCTAATAGCTGAACCAGAAGGTGTGCTATTTAGTGCCAGATAAAACGCATTTCTAAATTTGCCAATGGGGTAAGATAATTTCACTTGTCAAGCAAACAGTAACTTAAAACAAGCTAATATTTTCTACTTGAGAAAAAAATTCTTAAAAATTTGTAAGTCTCATTACAAGGCTAAAACACTTGTTAAGACAGGCTTTTTTGCAGTGCAAAATGTTGTCTGTGTATTATGGCCTTTATGATTGTGAAGGCAATGGCAAATATTTAATGGAATAAAAGCAAGATCCCAGCCGCTTTGTGAACAAATAAAGTGATGAACCTGCTGTGGTCCTCTTAGCCATGGAACAACTAATAAAGTAGAATTTAAAAAAAGCTAAAGCATGCCTAAACTTGGACAGTGTTATGCTAGTCTGTGCCAAACACTTATGGCCATCAAAACATTAAATTGGAATGGAAGTGGTATAGGTGTTAAGTTACCCACGATAACAAAGCCAGACCGGCCACGCTTTGGCATCACCTAAGCCTCTTTTTGAGCCAGGAAAAAGCCTGATATAACATCCAGAGTCAATAGAAACTATATGTGAAGCAAATATTGTATTAGAAAAATAAAACTAGGCTGAATGTACTATATGGCATGTACACATGAAGTAGATAGGTTGTCCGATATTGATTGCTAAACGCTACATTATCCAATATAACAAGTTTGAAAATTTTTACAAATTAAGGGCCTGATTTACTGATTTACTAAGACTTTTAGCGTGTGCAAAACCTTTTAGCACATGCAAAACCAATAACATGACAAATGATTGGTCAAGGTATTTGTTTTGCACCAATCATTGGTTGTGTTATTAGTTTTACATGTGCTAAAAGTTTTTGCACCCCCTAAAGGTCTTAGTAAATCAGGCCCTTAGTGTTAAATATTCCAAAACCATTCATTTTCGCCTCTCATTGTAAAACTTGGGTGGGCACACTTACCAGCGTCCGTAGAGTTTTCGCTCGTTTCATTTGATTTCTGGTCTTGTATGAGCAGGTCTTGGATCTTCAATAAGAAGCAAATAAGAAGCAAGTCAAAATGAGAGGAGTTAGTACGCATCTTATCCCTTAATAAATAAGCTCATAGGAAATGATCCCCGTATGGCACAGTTGGCAAGGCCAGGACAACATCAATTACATAAATTATTGGTACAAAAGATGTAATTAATCAATACTACTTACACTGGCAAGGCTGTTGTCCAAATCTGGTAAACTGAATTCGGCGTTTGATAATGAGGAACTGAACATCTGTGAAAGATGACAATCTTGTTCACTACAAAATACGCTGTGCTAATCATGAAAATTATTTTCCTCCACATCAGCCTGCTAGAAACAAATATTCATGAAAAAAACAAAACAATAACATCTAAATTAAAGCAGAATGCAATTATAAACTGCTGACAGATTAATTTTTCCACTATTTAATCATTCCTGCTACTGCAAACACTTTGCTCAAGAAGCAAGTGGCACAGTGTCAAAAATATGTACCTGCACCAACTTCAGTTAATTTGGGCCTTTACATACTGCCATATCGTAAACTTTGGGTACTTACATCAAAAAGCGGCGATGAATCAAAATTGATAGACTGTCCATTTATGATTGTCTGGAGGTTTTCCAATCCGGAGTCGATACCTTCCAAATGGTCGGACAGTTCGGACCTAGGGTTCAGATCGGACAGGGGGGTCAGTGAGCATGGGGAGTTTCGCCACGTATGTCGGGGGACACATGGGCCGTTGTGAAAATCGCTATGCGATAGAAATGGTCCTTGTTGAAACAAGTGGGTCGCATTCAGGCAACACAGCAGTTCCACACGTCATTGAAAAACATTTTGAGCCTGTCCCCAGACTGTTAAAGACTGTGACCGTGTTTGATTAGCGCTGAGGAGAACGGAGAACCTAGGGGCAATTTCAAGGTAGAAACTCAAGTGGTTAGTTATAGCCTGGATGAATTTTATGGGGTCTTTTAGCAGTCCCTGTGCAGGTCTGCTTTGCTAAATGTGAAGCCGGAAAAAGATACATGCAGTCTATGTTGCCCCTCACACATTTTACCGATACAATGCATCAATGTTATTAATGTTAAAAAACAAAAATACCATAAAACTTCCAATTAACGCCAGTCTCATGTAAATGCCGGAAGGTAAGTCATATTTTTGCAAAAAGCGCAGGTCTCCAATAAACGCCAGGTCGAAAATAGTCTACCTTAGCGCTGGTTGCCATTGATACAATAGCTAGCGCAGCCAATAAAACTTGTCCCACACCAGAGGCATCATGCAGACAAACATTTAAGAAAGGCACAAGAAAAGAGTGTCCAATTAGTAATTAGATGAATATGTACTAATACCAACAATGAAAGACTGAATTTACCAGAGAAAATAATGTTCAGTAGTAAATATGAACCAGTATCATCGCAAGTGGAATTTAAGAGATGGGCTTTCAGTTTTATTGCGTTCTCCAAACCCCCGAAATGGCTTTTTTCTGATGGTTTTTTATATTTCTGAGGCAATGAAACAACATTGCAAGTTTTAAATGAAATGACAATAAATGCCTTTGTTTCTAATTTCAGTAAATACTGTTTTGTGGGTTTATTGCACTGCGGATTTTAACTGCAAACATATTTTTTGACCTGAGACGGTCAGTTTTTGTAGCTAGGCTGCTCAGGGGAGGGACTCAGATGAGAGCTGGATGGACCATCAGGGGGGGGGTTCTCAAAACTTGCATAATGCAGCTTAAAAAAAACGCTTGCCTCCAATATGCGCCTGGTGAATTAGGTCCTTGAAGCAAATAAACGCCCTGGCGATTATTGGAAGTTTCATGGTAAACACATAAAGCGTACACACTGATCTCCCCAAACAAACCAGAGCAAGCACTAACTTTGGGTTGCCGTGCCTGGCATAGCGGTGTTAGCTGGCTTGTCTGTACTTGCTCCAAGTTTGAAATCCCATTGTCCAACTGCCACAGACTATTTTTGTCGCAAAATGTTGGGAGCGTATGCAATCCAGCAAACCCTGACAACTTAACCCCTTAACAAACAGCAACTAGAACATGTGAAGAAGACAAAACTATGTTGTTTTTTTTCTTCTTTTGAAATCAAGACATAAAGAGACAAGTAAAATGTCAACTCTTCATCTGTGAGACACAGGAGGACGACAAACTTTCAGATTCCCAAGGCTACACAATGTAGCAGTCTCCAATGGGCAATCTATAACTCCACAAGGAAATGACTGTCTGACACTGAGCTGCAAATTGAAAATGGATGGACGATTAATACTTATGACTGAATTGCCAGGCAATTGGCTGATAACCTAAGGTAGCCTGATGTCCAATTTAGTGCCCCTTCTGCATTCAAATATCATCAGGGCATTTTATTTGCACAGTGGGCATTCAAAAAATCTTTGTCAAAGGCAGCCGTGGTTGCCCTGATGGGGTCACACAGGTCAGTGTACAAGCATCTTGAGAGCATGTTGCTCAGCTAATACTGATAAAAGACCCGCAACATACAAGACAGTAAATCACACTTTTGACCACACCCACACACCACCCAATTATTCATGGTTAACAGGCAAGTGGTGAAAGCATGGCTGGTATAACCAACTCTCTCTTCAAAGCAATTTGATTGCCCGGTATTAAGAATAAAGTGCACAGGGACAACTCGGCTTGATTTTTAGGGCACAGTGTTGAGCGTTCTGGGGACGGGGAGCCATTTTGAAATGCTAACCCTGGTAGTGGTCGGGGATGAGAAGAGGTGGAGGGAGGACTTGGGTAAACATAAGAGACCTCTGACATCTGTGGAGAACTGAAAGATAGAAACACAACAAGGCACTAGAGCAGCGGGAGACATGTGGCTGAAATGGTACAGGAGGTCAAAAGCCTGGGAAGGGAGGGGGGGGGGCCTGAACTGGCTTTTTGGACAAAAAAAGCTCACGATGCCAATTGGTTGATAGTCACTTAATGGTGAGGTTTATATGTGGTATCTTTACAGAGATTATATGAACAGCAAGATGTCATGCGTCTGATTGATGAGCTGAAAGAAGTAACCAAATGCCGAAGCCGAGGAAGCTATGCTGTGCGAGTGGCATGTTGACACGATGCTAGCACGCTAACTGCTAACTCCCCTAGTTAGTCAGGTCTAAAGCTGAAGCTGAAATGGTATTCCTTGTTTATTAAAGCATGCAGAAATCATACCTCCAATGCTAGGGTTGTCCACCCCTGATGTACATCATTGCTAGCCCAAAAAAACGACGCTAGAATCGTATGCTCTTAGATTATGATTAAATAGCAGTCAGACCCGGTTGCGGTCAGTGACCTGGGGAGCGGTGCGGTCACTCACTTGTCCAGACAGACGACGCTGAGACACTTCTGCAAGGGGTCGGGCTGGGCGGAGGCAGCGGGCTCGCTGTCCTGCAGGATGGAGTTGATGAAGGTCGTGGGCGACAGGGGGGTGTCGGCCGCGGTGCACACCTCGGCCGGCATCACTTCCTCCACCTCGGGGCTGTGGGCGGGGCTTCCCGGCTCTTCCTTTATGTGCACCAAGGGGCTCCTCCTGAGGGAAGAAGGAAGGTGCATCACTACAGTTCAGTATTTAATGGTGGAGGCCAGCAGCCAGCCACTCTACTTCAAGGAGTATAATCTGATACAAGGCTTACTAGGTTGAAAAATAATGTTCAGTTTAAGATGACATTAATCTATGACCGGTCCAACTAAAATTTGTCTCTGCATTTCTGTACATGTAGATGGATTTTTGTTCCCAAGCACTGGCCCAGGATCTTTTTCTGTTCTACTCACTTCAGACGTTGAAAATCCATTGGGGCTCAGAAAATGCTTAAAATGGCCTTACATGCATTACACGTACATAGCTTTGAAATATCAAGTGCCTCGTTTATCAACTTGCATAAAATCAAAGAATTGGGAAATGTATTTCAGATCCATTGGCAAGCTATTTACACCTATGGCATACAATTCTGGTTTATTTACTTGGTATGTCAAGGACTAGTGAACTTGGAATACACAAATGACCCCCATATATTAATTACGGGTGCAAAGAAAACTACCCTGAACACCTACATGCACTTCCTGCGTGAGACAGACACATGAAGGTTGGTGTTAGCCGGGTAAGCTAATCCTGGATCAGTTAATATGGGTGCACAGTACTATGTCTTTAAAGGGTAACAAAGCACTAAAACCACTTATTTTAGATGAGAACTGATACATCTGTTGATACAAGTGTTACTAGTTGATTCTGGTCCAAATCTTGACATTTTACTGTAGTCAGCGCAAAACAGCGTAAACCCAAAGGATCTGGCTCAAGTGTCTCTAGTGGTAAAACGTTAGGTACTGCACGCTCAGTCTGTCATTGGCCAGAAACTTCATCCAGCTGACGTATGACTCCCGGCGACAAAATTTAAACCAGTACTGCTACGCCCTGACGTTTTGGAGCGAGGGCGCCTCAGGGCGGGCTACGCCCCAGCTATAAAACCGAATCTGAGTGGTTGATCTGCGTGCCATGGACAAAGAGGAGATAGGAGAGAAAGAGAGAAAGCGAGCGATATACACCGATCAGCCACAATATAAAAACCACTGACAGGTGAAGTGAATAACATTGATTATCTCATTGTTATTTTGGTAATGTACTCTAGCACTTTGAGTTTGAAAAGATACAATGACAATGATGTTGAAGTGCAGACTGTCAGCTTTAATTTGAGGGTATTTTCATCCATATCAAATGAACAGTTTAGAAATTATAGAACCTTTTGTACATAGTCCCCCCCATTTTTGGGCATCAAAAAATATTGGACAGTTGTAATGTAGACTAAAGTAATAATTTTTTTTTTGTCACATATCCTTTGCATGCCATGACTTCCTGATGTCTGTGACCCAACAACATCAAAAGACTCTTGAATCTAATTTTCTGGTACTCTTACAAGCGATACTATAACGTCTCTGCATTTGAATGGATCTCTATGGGAATTGTGGGGTGGGACAAGATTTAGCTGTAAATTATGCTGGAACAGTATGGAATACATGATTGGTAAAATGGCTGTACGTCATCAAGATTCTGAGGTATCAAACAAGCCTCAAACCATCACTCTGCTACCAGATATGCAGTAGATATGGATGGATCACTTTAAGGGTTGCTTCTCCTGACAAATTTTCCTATTGAATAAGTCAGGAGAAAAAACCCTTCAAGTTATCCATCCATATATACTGTATTTCTGGCAGCAGTGATGGGTTAAGGCTTGTTTGATACGTCAGACCCTTCGAGCCATTTAGTCAATCATGTGTTCCACACTGTTCCAGCATAATTTACAGCTAAATCTAGTCCCACCCCCCAATTCCCATAGAGATCCATTCAAATGCAACAAGGTTATAGTATCGCTTGTAGAAGTACCAGAAAATAAGATATCAAGAGTCTTTTGATATTGTTGGGTCACAGACATCAGGAAGTCATGGCATGTAAAGGATATGCGACCAAATATTAAAAAGTATTACTTTATTCTACATTAGGTTAAACTGTTCAATATTTTTTGATGCCCAAAAATGGGGGGGCTATGTACAAAAGGCTCTATAATGTCTAAACAGTTCATCCGATATGGATGAAAATACCCTCAAATTAAAGCTGACAGTCTGTACTTCAACCTCATTATCATTGTATCCTTTCAAACTCAAAGTGCTAGAGTACAGAACCAAAATAACAATGAGATAATAAATGTTATTCACTTCACCTGTCAGTGGTTTTAATGTTGTGGCTGATCGGTGTATATAGCTAACTTAGTTTAGCTTTTTTGAATATTGTAGCAAAGTTATAGTAACCTATTTTTTTTTATTTTTTTATAGTTAGTTGATAGTCCCATGTTTTTTAGTTTTCAGTCTAGTTTAGCAAGTAGCTAGCTACTTTATTTTTCAATACATACAGATCCTTTCCAAAAAATTAGAATATCATGGAAAAGTTGTTTTTTTCCATAATTCCATTCAAAAAGTGAAACTTTCATAGATTATAGATTCATTACACACAAAGTGAAATATTTCTAGCCTTTATTTGTTTCATTTTTCATAATTTTGGCTTACAGCTCCAGAAAACCCCCAAAACAGTATTTCAAGAAATTAGAGAAGTGTGTGTCGAAAATCAGCATTTACTTCAGTTATTTCAGAGAATGAGTGGAGTGGCTTGACTCGAGGAATCAGACAGTTGTAGCCCATGTCCCGGATACGTCTGTACGTGGTGGTTTTTGAAGCACTGACTCCAGCCTCAGTCCACTCCCTCTGCATCTCCGCCAAATTTTGGAATCGTCTTTGCTTGACAATCTGCTGAAGCCTACGGTCATCTCTTTTGCTTGTGCACCTTCTCCTGCCACATTTTTCCCTTCCACTAAACTTTCTATTGATATGCTTGGACACTGCACTCTGTGAACAGCCAGCCTCCTTAGCGATGACCTTTTGTGGCTTACCCATCTTCTGCAGGGTGTCAATGATGGTCTTCTGGCCAATTGTCAAGTCTGCAGTCTTCCCCATACTGAACCAAACTGAGATAAACTTTGCAGGTGTTTTGAGTAAATTAGATGATAGTGTGACACTCAGTCTAAAACATAATTCTCTGAAATAACTGAAGTAAATGCTGATTTTCGACACACTATTCTAATTTCTTGAAATACTGTTTTGGGGGTTTTCTGGAGCTGTAAGCCAAAATTATGAAAAATGAAACAAATAAAGGCTAGAAATATTTCACTTTGTGTGTAATGAATCTATAATCTATGAAAGTTTCACTTTTTGAATGGAATTATGGAAAAAAAACTTTTTTGGAAAGGATCTGTATATTGTATAAAGCATAGTTGAACCAGGAGTTGTATTATATGCATGCTAAACGTTTACCTTTGCAATGTCCCTACAACAGACATTCTCTCTTGGAGAGTTCAGTGCAGTGACCACATTTTAAATTGGAAACCAATATTGTTGATATCTTGCCTGTAGGCAGGATTGCCTACAGCCTGTGTAAAATGAGTAGCCTACACAGCATGGGTAACTACTTGTGCAGTGTGTGATTTGTTGTTTGCTGGCCGCGTCATTATAAGCCCAAAGGAGGCTATGTCTACCACTCCAAAACATTGCCCATCCTCTCATTCTCCACCATTGGTTCTGCCTCAGCTACTTGGGGCTCGGCAGCAGCTGGAGCTAGCGTGTTTGTGTATGAGTGAGTGAGTGAGTGAGTGAGTGAGTGAGTGAGTGAGTGAGTGAGTGAGTGAGTGAGTGAGTGAGTGAGTGAGTGAGTGAGTGAGTGAGTGAGTGAGTGAGTGAGTGAGTGAGTGAGTGAGTGAGTGAGTGAGTGAGTGAGTGAGTGAGTGAGTGAGTGAGTGAGTGAGTGAGTGAGAGAGAGAGAGAGAGAGGTAGTGAGAGAGTGAGAGAGACCTGGGGGCGGGATCTAGCTAAACCAGTGTGCTTTGTTACTCTTTAAAAATGGGCCAAAACTGGGCTTCGTTTTTGAAGCTCACGAGTGCCGTAGCCACTGGTGCGGTTGGCTCCAGTATAGGTCTTTCAGGCCCCTTTTTCAATGCAAGTTAATGGCATGAAATGCTGTTAAAATACAAAGTCATAATATTTTTCCCACAGGAATATGTAGTCGTAATACAGTAGGAGCATTTTCTTCGTCTAATGTCTCCCCATGTGCCGATTTGTTAGGTTATTGTGTCGTTTTCATGCTGTTTTAACATTTTGTAGAACCAATCTGTGACAGTTTGCAGCACTGCGCGTCACTAGCGTCTCATGCTTAATGGACTACCAGACCCAGCCGGACATAATGACCCCCTGCTCCCTACTGCGCAGTCTCTGGCTCCAGTTTTTGTACAGCAGCATTTCCGCTGTTTCAAAACGCTTTTCACAAGCCCATGCAAAGTCGATGGGTGACGTCAGTCACTTTTCCTACAGTCTATGGTCTGTAAGCAGCACTTACCTGTCCTCCATCCACTCGTTGGCGACATCGGCAGGGCTCATCTGCGCCAGGTCTGTGACATCAGAAATGATTGGGCCAGATGTCACTGGCGAGTCGGAGGGGAAGAGGCTCGCTCCTGTGTAAGCCGGCGAGGGGGCCTCCAAGGACACAAATACGTTAGTCCTTCGCAAACGCACACGTAAACTGGCCACAAGTTAAGAGGCCGCCACTTTGGCAGAATTGGAACAACCAATTGTTGTGTATGGCAAGTGTTTATGCACCATAGCGTATTATGTACCACAAATTGCAGAACGAAAAGTGAGTGCGTACTTACCGAGAATGTGGGAGAACCCTGGAGGTGCTCTAAGGAGTACTGCCGACTGAATTTTGGCATAGAGTGAGCCGAGCTGCTGTCGTTCAGCATTAGAGGTCTGTCAAAAAGCAGAGACAACACACAACTGCTCTTTTCTATTCTTAGCACCGACATGCCAAACTTTCATTTGTGATAACACTGATCCCACAATGGAAATTATTACATATTATCTCAGTGACAATTATTCGACAGCGGCAGATGACACCCTTGGCCGCAATCCCCGTGTTTGCATGCTAACGTCAGCCTTGAAGAGGTTTACCGTAAAATATCTGCCCAGACTTTGTGCATGAGTAGCAATTCGCTACGATCAAAAATCCATCTGTTTGTGGAGAGTACGCATCACAATGTCTAACCTGCTCTGGAGATGAGAAGCAAAGACCATATAACTGCTCTCTTGCTCACAGGATTCAGCATGGAAGTGCTACCCCACCCATTGTTGACAACAATTATGCTTGTGGCTGCAGACTGCCTTGTGCTTATTTTGAAATGAGTTATATGCCTTCTAAAGGTAGGTATATAAAGGCCTCCTAAGTTGTGAAGGTAACACTTTGCACATGGTTCTTATGGCACATGGACAGACATTGAATATCTGCAGAATTGTAGGGAGTTGGCTATACACCCCCAGGTTGTCGGCATGTACAAAAACCCTACACCCCCCCAAGGGCTGGGAGTGGGGTTCCAGTACATTTTATATGGCTTACATTTTCCTCTTCATCCCTAGAGCTCTGTTGGACTGCACCAGGGTGATCAGAAACTGGATGAGCTGCAGAGACAGAACGAGAATCAATAGGACCGTCCGCCAAAAAACGCCATCAATCGCCAATAAGACAGCTGAGGCTCTAAAAAGCATGATCGCTCGCCAAGAAACTCAGGGCAACGATGCGAGCGGCGCGGTGGACAGCGCTAACAACCCGTCAGCTCGAATGACGGTGGCACATGCTTTGGATGTTTATTAAACAGATGCACACATTCGTGGGCTCACCTTGTTGACGACTTTCTGTTGCTGAGCGTGCTTCTGTCTCAGGGTGGCCACCTCTCTCCAGAGAGCCTCATTCTCACTGGGAAGAAGGAAAACACACAGGAGTCATTAGCGACCTGGAAACAATATCAAATAAGAACTCATATAACACAACAGCAGCAGCAATAATAACAATGACTTGGTTCAAGAATGACTTGATTTCACTCAGGTCAAAGGCAACTTTTAAGTTTTTTTATTTTTTATTATTTGTTTATTTTTTTGGAACACTGAGGCCACAACAACATTCTTGTTCAGGCCACCAAAACCCATGGGCCGGCTCTGGCCTGAAGACCTATAGCTAAGGCATATACGAAGACACATTCCTTTCGAATGAAATTTGTGAAGTGAAATCTTTGGGTTGTTGGATGAAACCATCCTCTGGTAGAGGGGTGAAAAATGGACAGGGGGCTCAGCTGCACACAGTGAAGACAGGACCCTGTCCTACCGCTCTCTTCCTCTGTCCCCCACATAGGACTTCTAACAAGGCTGGGTAAACGCTTCACTCTTTTACAGAACAGCAAAATGGCGGCAAAAAGATTCGAGGAACACTTTGGGGCATTTGTTTTGCCAAGTTAATGGCTAGTGAAAGATCTTAACAGTCTTTATTTATTCAGGTTTTTATTTCAGTCTGTAAAGGTGTTCCCCTCCACCTGGCCCTCCTAAAGTGGGTCCCTTCACTCTGTTTAAATGGTTGCACGCGCAGTTAAAGACCACTTCTACATTCAAAAACAGCCCGGGCAACATCAAAAGGAACTCATCAAATGAGCCAGTCAAAAAACAAAAACCACAATTATCAAAGAATCTTGGAGAGGATGAACTAGTATTTCTTCAAATTATGTTTGCTGTAGACAGAGAGCATGCGCCACACCTCTCGTAGTAAAATCAAGTCCTGCAAGCAGGCAGGGAAAGTAACAGCATTGGTGTCACACCATTGAACAGAACATATGTCACTTTAAACTTTTATGGGTCAAAACTAGAAAATAAATACAACTGAAAATCGTTGTTCTTAAACAAACTTGTTTGTGTTCAGATAAACACGGCCCTAAAAACCAATAATTACATCATGACCACCTGTATGATGAAGAATAAGTAATTGCGAAACGAATGGAAGACCAAGAAAGGCCGTGGGGAAGGAAGTACTCCTCGGCACATCTTTTCAGTGTTACCAACCGCAGAGCTCCCGACACGGAAAATTATTTGTCTTTCTTTATGGACCTCGTCGGCTGGCTCTACCGCCTTATAAAAGCGTGCGTTCCCGTAAAGACGGTCTGCGCAGGAAGCCGCGCTCTCCGTGCCGTCATGGGAAGACCTCTCGTGCGCTGCGCCTGGGCCTGGGGCTCCCCGCAGGCAGAGGGGGATGGGTTTATAGGGACAGCTGCAAATTCCGGAGGAGCGCCATTGCACCATTACAACGTGCAATGGTGTGCCTTTGATCAAGGAGCTCAAATCACTTTAAAGCTAATGGGTCGCTTGCGTCATTCAATGGCGGTGTGCCTTAATTGGGCTCGTCTGGTTCCATGATCCTGGAGTCTCACATGAATTCACCAAAAGCAAAAAGCTTACTGCAAATACAAAGGACCCAAACTCAATCAGTAAGAGCACTTTTGACAGAAAAACAACAAACAGTCAGGGGCAAAAACCTACTTGACTAGAATGATTTGAGCGTATCACAGGCAGACGTTAACAATAAAGCCAGCACAAGGCATGATTTTTCCGCCCAGCTAGTGCACTTTGACATAACTGTTTTGCATAGAACACTTGAACATGCAGTTATAACGAACAAAAGACCTCGTCACATGAACTTGCCGAATCAGAAAAAGCGGCACTTTCTCTTACATCTCACTGAAGGGTCGTTTTTTATTTTTATTTTTTCCCCCCCGTCTCATCAGTGAAATGAAGCGTCATTGCACAAGATCTTCCATTTTCCTGCGATATCGCAGTGCAACAGAGTTAGGTTGGTCCGCACGCAACTCAGAGAGCAATGTCATGGGGAAAAGAGGAGGAGGAACGTGTGCATTAAAGACGCAGGGCTGAAGCACACAATGACGGGTCTGGGGCAGCTGGTGGGCTTTGCAACAGGGACTATGATTAGTGACTATGGACAATTTCAACCTCTAACACACACTCAAAACTGTGTATTGTGTCATTTTGTGGCACAATAAATCAATAGCTCTGGAATGTGCGTGCGAACTGAAAATGTGACACTGCGCATGCAAATAAACCACCAGCACGGGTTCACATCTAATAACCCAGTGCTCTGTGGAAGAACAACACTAGCCAGTGTGAAAAATATCGTACAAGCGTGCTCAAGTAAAGCACTCAGGATAAACTGAACTTTAGCCGGGAAAAAAAACGGGATGCAACACATGCCTTCCCTTTGGGATAGGGGATGTAACACAGTATCCCAAAATAGCACTGACTTCCAAAATGTATCGGCAAACATTAGGCCTACTCTATAAAAACACATTCATTCTAGCCATGCCTTATTTGCTTACTATAAATGTATAAACAGAAACAGTGCACTTTTGATCAGACTGCTTTTAATGTGCAAGTAGACTGAAACGGAGATCTCAGCTCAGACTATGAGCCTCCGTATTGCGTATGTGCTGGAGGAATTCAGAAGCTAATCGCTGGCTTTAAATAAATAGGCTTACAGACTTAATGCAGCAGTAACGGGTTCCCGGGAGAAGCATACATACTTCTTATTTCTATTTTTGCCATGCAACCAAAGGAGCAGAAATGCTCAATGGGAAAACGACTGTAGAATAAACGTGGTTTAGGTCAGTCCCACAAAGGATTATAATTAGGGGTCCGAACCAGAAGCGCAGAAGGCACGTTGTTCATTTCGGTTGCCCTGTTCATTCTTCACATTTATTCCACGTGTATTTATTGACATCACTGATCAAATTAGACAACGCAATTGGTCACAGTCCTTAGATTTCAGTGAAGTAGCTCCCTTAGATCCAAAGCACCTAGCAATATAGCCACCAAATAACTATTCACAACATTAACTCATTCTCCTATCTGACACACTCAACGGGATGAACCTGATATTGACCAGGTTATACCAGATTACTGATCAGCTGGACCCTTATTTTGTATGCATGTTGTTACATTGTGACACTTTTATGCATAATAGATAAGCCTTTTTTTTTACACACATGAACAACCTTGGGAAGCATTCACTCATTCATGTCTTCATGGCATGGTCATAGGCATGAACTGTCTCATTCAACCACATTTCTAAAATGGTATCTAGACGTACTCTTGACCACAGCCGTTTTGCTTGCTTTTAAACTATGAACAACTGTGTGGAAGGTTTTCTTCAATTATGTCCTTCTGCTTCCTATGTTTTCTTGGACAAAAAGCTGTTAAGAATGCACAGGCTGAATATGAACAGGAAACCCTGAGCCAAGGGAGAAAAAATCAAAAGTGCAATATTGTACCAGGGTCCCTGAAAATATCCCCATCTTTAACTTACTGCTTCATAGCGATGATTTTGGAATCCATGGCTTCCTGCTTCCCCCTCATAAGCTGCACATCAGTCAGTAGTTTGGAGACACCATCTTGGCCGAGTTTGAGGTCCTCGTGCTTAATATTTGAGACCTGGGGGAGAATGCAAGGAAACCGTAGAAATCTGAGTTAAAGCCGCCTCGTCGTTCCTTGAACCCATGAAACACAATGGAAATGATCTATTCGGTATTTTGTTGCAGCCTGAACTGGTCGGTTGGCCATAGGTACAAAACACAGATGGAAATACCTATAAATCAATAGGACAGGAAAGTGTCTGCATTAAGGGTCAGGCACCATTTGATTATGAGCTTCTGGTTGTCGTCTCTAATCCACCAAGATTATCTCAATCTTTGATGCCAACAGAAGTTCAGTTACAGTGAGCGATATTCAATAAAAGAAAAGAACAAGTCCAACTTTCAATAACATGTTTCAGTACAATCACCTTTTTGTTTTTAGCCTGTTTTCATTTTGTTTTCTTTTAAATTCTGTCCAATTAAAACAATTTAGAATTTCTGTAAATTAGAAGACAAATATTAATACTTTGAATGAATAAGGAACGTTATTCTAAAACACATCTGTGTTTCGACAAAATCCATTGCACTTTATGGGAATATTTTGACAGTTGAATCTACTATTGCCAGAGGGGAATATTAAAATTCCAATCTTCTGTTTCCATTCCCAATAAGGGCTAGGCCATATGTCTTGTTCTATTCATGTGAATGCTGGCTCCCAATGGAGATAAATCCATTAACAGATCAAATATGACATGGACATGAAAATATTAGTTATTAACAGTGTTTTAACCATAAGAGCGCATAATAATTCTGACAAGTCACCGTTTTACTGTTTACTAAAAAGCACGTGGATTCTGGCCATGTTAGAATGCCTTACTATGATCATTACTAGGCTGATGTTTCTGACAAACAGAACAACATGCCAAATGTCTTTGTAATTGATCTTTCAAAGCTCTCATGCACACCAGGCTAGATAACTCCATAGAATATCTTCGCACGATTATTTCATGCTCTTAACAAGACACTAGCAATACTGAATTCAGTGGTAATTTCCTTTTACAAAAAGAAATAGTAATACAACCCTTATTTCTTCAAAAAATTACACAACTGCTTGATCAGGGAAAAAGCAATTTACAATGTTGACACCTGACAGATGCTTTTAACCAAGGAAATTCACAGCAAGTATGTTTGAAATGGTAAGCAAACATTACTCGAGCTGGAGACAGGCAAAGCAAGTGCCACTATGAAGGTTCATGCCTCAAGACCTGCGAAACCTCAACTGTGAGACGTTTCCAAAAAGCACATTTGTGACAGTTCAACCAAAAAGCAGTCAGAAATGCTCTGTTTACACAGAGGTTTCGGGCAGAGTGGGGACTACTTGTGTACTTACATTGGTGACCTTTCTCTTGATGTTCTCTAGCAGCAGCTCCTGGCCTCTGATGAAGTAGGGGTGCTGAAATTCCGTGTCATCTTTCTCCGGCTTCACCAAGCCGCCCTGCTCAATGTGGACAACCTTGCGGAAACCGTCTGACCAAAAGTATGATAGAAGCGTTTAAATATTACATTTTATATAATATGAAGACATCAAAAGAGAAGCATAAATGGTAAAGGTCTTTTTCACTTACACATGTTAAGTTGTCGGACAAAGCTGGCCATGTTATTATGCTTGAAGTATTTCGGAAGTACTTCCTTAGAGAATCTTCCCTGGTCAAAAACATGGAAGCTGTTTCCATTCTAAAAAGAAATAAATAAATTGATATATATATATATATATATACACTATTGCACATAACAGTGAACTTTTGAAACAACTTTTTTCACAACCAACACAAAAACAAGATATTTACACGCCACTATATAAAAGAATGCCAATACGTAAGCATACAATTGAAATACCATCTCCATGCGCGGCTCAGTTGAATTTACTTGCAAGGCTCCAAAAATTCTACTATTTGTGTGTGTGTATATGTGTGTGTTTTTTTTTAACATATTATCCATTTATACAGCTGGATATATACTGAAGCTATTCAGGTTAAGTACCTTGCTCAAGGGTACAACGGCAGTGTCCCACCTGGGAATCGAACCTGCAACCTTTCGGTTACAAGGCCAGTTCCTTAACCATTATACTACACTATACTACACTACATTATACTATATATATATATATATATATGTACACACACCAATGAGTTCTGTCACAAGAACAGTATAAATATTCGTGATAAAAAAAAAATGAACAACATTGCATTTTAAAATATAGGCTAAAGCACAATACCTTATTACTTTTTGGAATTGATTAAATGTAGCATAAAATACCAAACAGCTCTATTGACAAATGTTGTAACACAATGTCCATGGTTTTTAACAAATAGATGTAACGTTAGTTCCTATGCCATGAATATTACCCATCTAGTAGCCAATCAAGAAAAATTATCTAAATATAGCGGCCAAACAAAACTAACAGCAACTGCTGGCGAGCGAACCATTCTGTTACGGATGGTTTGACGTCGTTTTCCTCCACTAATATGAAGTTTCTAATCACACTTACTTTATTAACAGGCACAAATTATCAATTCGCTTAAAGTTAAGAGGAAAAACTGGATGCGTGCAAGGCTGCAGGCTAAGAAAAGTGCTAATTTTACTGACAGAGCCACACCCCCTCTCCTTAGCCGTAACGAAGCTGTTGTTGAGTTATCATAGCAGATTACTTAACAGGACCCCACTGAAACGCCTTAATAAGTGTGCAACCAACAATCTATAGGGTACGCTAGCTAAATCATCTAACGTTAGCTAGGAATGGGTAATAGTGTGAACTGTAGATACATCATTCAGCACTTGGGTTTTTAAAGTGCGTAGCTTTCAACTATTTACATAAGTTTTACATAAATAAAACGGCTGTGGATAGTAACGTAACACTGGTTGTAAATACCCATGACATAGCTCTATTAGCTATATAACATTAGCTAGTTGTTGTTACTGAAGTTAACTTACCGGACTCCAGCAAATGAGAGGGTCAGTGTCCGGATCTTCCACTAAAGTCCAAAGTTTGGTTAGGAATGCAGGGACGTTACTTCCACTGACCAAGACCCCACCCGTAACACCGCCATTGTATTCCATTTCCATAAAGGTGGAATAACAAACAACTTAAAAAGTAACGTTAGGTGGCTGCAGCCTGGGTGACATCAACCAGGGCCAACCGAGAAAACAGACAGACTAACGTTACTACATTAGCAGGCTAGTTAGCTAACCAGCTGTATAGCTAGCCAGCAGGCTAACAGTACACAACAGAGCTGCTAGTGCTCCCCAGTCTTTGATATCGAGGATACTTTAGTTATTTAAATGTTGTAGTAACTACCCTTCTCTTCCCACCTCTAAATAGTTATTTAGTCGATGTACTGACTTCAAACCGCCCTATCCTAACCAGAGGAAATCTCCATTAAATTAACATTTCTACGAACTGCGTAGGGACGAAATCATCATTGCATAGTCGCATCTCGCATGGTAGTCGCCATTTTGTGACATCATTCGCGGAAAATTACAAACAATCCCAAAATAACTAAATATACGTAATTTTTCCAAACTCATGTTAAAACGACACATTTTAATAGTAACAATTACAGCTTGTGCATAGCTATTATTTCTAATAAAATGTTATTAAAACATTTACAGTAATCGCCCTCTGAACTTTGACCCTTGGCGACATTGACAATTATGCTGAATAAATATTTTGAAACAAACGTTTATTATTATTTTTAGCAAATCTAATTCGCGAACACTATCCTTGTAATTGGCCTAAATTAGGAAATGTGTTGCTAATCTCTGGGAAAGTCACTTCTTATCAATAACCTTACGACTAAAAATTTAACTACAACTACAAGTCCCACCATTTGCTATGAAACCTAGCGCCCTCATGGGAGTTGTAGTTCAACATTAATTTAGGCGTTCTTATGGTGGTCGGCCGATTCCTTAAAAAAATGTTTTTTTCATTAACGAATAATTAAAAGAACAACCCAGATGAAAAGACTTTGATGACTTTGATGAAAGACGTTTGTCTATCGTTGAATATGCCTTTGGAAAGTCCATCCCGGAAGTTGTTGAACATAGGTTCAACTATGAACTTTAACCTCTGTGGAACCCACATGGTCGCTTCGCAGCATGTCTGTTTCCAAAAGTGAATTGCAACAAAACGGGACAATGAGTAAAGCGAAAGGGAAAAGTGTAAAAAGAAGAAATTCTGAAGAGGACGAAGAACAGGTAGCTAACAATGAAATGCTGATTACTGCACCTGTGTGGTTCTATAAAACGGAAAGGTTATTCAGTTTTTCCATCTGCAGTGATCTGGCTAGCTGAACAGCAACTAACTAACTAACTAAAATAGCATGAGTTCGGTTACTATGTCAACTATTACATTTGGCTAGTTTACACGATCTGTAAAAAGGCACCTCGTATTTTTCTAGCTATTTGACCCATCTAATATGTGTGTGGTCTTTTTTCAAGCGTGCTTTCTGTATTATGTGGCTTGCTAACTAGATACTCCAACTTTATGGTAAATATGGAATGTTAAGTAAGTAGCTAGATAAAATTCGCCTCTGTCTTCCGGTGTATCCATGTGTTTTAAACAGGAGTTTACGGCTATAACTACTGGTTCAGCCTTTTCCGTCTTTTGTGAGTGAATCAGATTTACTCGTGTGATTAACCATTTGCTTTTGTATGATATGAACGGGCACCACACTTATTGTAATAAACTGCAAAAAAAGTTATTAAGAACTCTTGTTGTTTCAGCTTCCTATTTTTAAAACTGATGGTGAGGGCACCACCACTAAAGATGATAAAGAGGAGGATGACCTATCTGACAGCGAAGAGAGCGTGTTCTCTGGTCTAGAGGACTCTGGGAGTGACAGCGATGATGAAGACGATGATGAAGGTGACGACGAAGCCGATGACCAGGGAGATGAGTGTGAGGAAAAGACACCTAATGCAGATGAAAATGGAGAGAGCAGCACCTCTGTGGAGCTGTCAGAGAAACGCTCTCCTGCTCTCCCTCCCAGGACAAAGGACAAACTTAAGGTAAACGGGGAACCATTTGAGATCTGCAGTAATTGATGCTTATGTTCATCTCTCCAAGAGCACTGGGTATCCGTAACATACCGCTGCGATCAGCGTTTAGGTGATTATATACTCGCCATCTGCATGCTGCATCACCATCCAGCTGGCTTGCCTAGTCGTACCTTCAGCCCTGATCCGACCTCAGACTCGCCCCCATTCCTCGTTCCACCACCATCTAATCCCATCAGCCCAGCCCTACTGCTGGGACTCAGTCCCAATTTGTGAACACATCCTTACGTTAACCCTAAAATTTCCCAAACCCCGAACTCGTTCCCAACTGCAGCCCTAACCCTAACTGACCCACCCCCAGGCTTAGTCCTGTCCTGAGGTCAAAACCCTAACCTCCCTCTCACCTGGCCCCTGCCCATGTCTCACTACCAGATAAACCTCTGGTACTAGTGACGGTTGGCAGAAAACGTTCTGCACCGTCGAGCTAAGAAGGAACAGTCGTCATGCTCGATGTTTGTGCTGTTTTTCTTTTTTCTAAAGCATAATTTCTAAGACAGTAATGAGTTGCTCTTTTTTCAGTTGCCCAACAATCAGTGCAGTTATGACATGGTGAGAACGATGTTATGAAAGGTCTGAATAAAAAAATGACAAGTATCAGGGATAATGATTGTGATAGTTCACACGTCTACTCTCTGGTTCTGCCCGTTTTCTTTTTTTAACAATATCCCCTTTTCTCCAAATCATATTTTTAGGACCTTTCCATCACTGCAACTTACTGTCAATTGAGGGGATCAGGCTTCCATGTGCATGTGTGTTTACTCCTAACTGTGTATAGCCAGCTGACGCTTCTATTCACTCTGCAGTCCACCAGCTTAGATGTATGGTTTTTTTGCACAAAGAAACCACAAGACTTGTGCAGCTGGCGCAGAGAGACTGCAGGTGCCCAATCAACTAGGGGCTGTCACTCACTGTTGCGTGATACTGCCATCTGAACCGCTTCCCGGGTGACCGTTCGGCCATAGTGCTTCCCTGCAGGGCTGCTGGGCACAAGTAAGGTCAAGATCCAGTTTCCATCAGCCCATGTTTGCAGTGAACTATAACTTTTCAGTATACAGATGTAGAGAGAGCTCATCACGAAATGTCCATCCCATGCCATAAACTTCCATTTTAATGTAGTTACGATGCTGCATTTGGTTGAAGTTTGTTTTATTAAAGAATTAGACCTGGGGTGGGCAACTCCAGTCCTGGGGGACTGGTGTGTAAGCAGGTTTTTGCTGCCACCTGTTACCCTGGCTCAATAAGCTAATTGGTGACATACACCCCAACATCGATTTACTCGTACATTAGACCACGATAAAACGCAACAATACATGCATACAGGCACAGGAACATTCATCAGCTTCTGTTCATATCGTGGAATGTAGCTAAAATATCAGATTCAGATGATTGGGCTAATTAAATAATTGGTAACTGGTGGAAGCAAAAACCTGCATACACATCGGCCCCCCGGGACTGGAGTTGCTCACCCCTGAATTAGACAGTATTACTTAATCAGTGCGATGGTGGGAAGAATTCTACAGTAAGCCTTCTGCAAGTCATGTATACTCTGACTTGAGGAAACATCCCAGTGATTCAGCACTGCAGTGTGTATTATAATTCCTGTGCCTCAGAAGAAAGGTATAATATTATGACACTGATAAAAAGCTTAAAACTCAGGGGGTGCTACTAGGTAACATATCCAGGTGAAGTCACCAGTTCTTGGTGCTGCAGTGAACTGTAACCTTATCGCAGTACCGTGCGGTATGACAGTGCAAAATGGTCTATTGCGTGATCGCACGGGCGGGACGTTTCAGGAGGCAGGGTACTGCGCGTCTCCTCAGGCTCTCGGTTGGTCATTTGGTCGATCGAGCGTCTGCACACTCCCTGCAGTACGCCTGCACCAGCTAGATACTCTTCAGCTTATTGGCTGCATATTTCAGACGGTGGCCTGGAGAGTGGAACGAAATTGCTTTGTGAGCTACATAGGATGCACACGGTAATCTGTGAAATTGATGGAGGACGTTGTAGTGATGGGACTGGCTTAGAATTGCAACAAGCATTACATATTAAGAGAAAATTAAAAGTGGCGAGTTAGAAAATGTTAAAGAACCTGCAACGCCGTTGGGATATTAAGTGTATGTCATATCAGTGCAGCCGGTAAACACAAATCTAAAATATGCATATAGATGACGGATATCCTGCTCAGCAAAGCAATATGTTTTTAGAGCCATAGTTGTATGTTTCTTGTCATACACGCTTAGATTCTATGATGCATTATGGCACTAAATATTTTAACGAATGAGGGGTTATTTTTTAGGGGTCTCTAAAATCCTAAACTTTCTATTGTGAAGTATGTTACTATTATGTGCATGAGACAACCATATTTTACTTTTTGGCATTGTTGGTTTATTGACTCTACATAATTAGGTTTCAAAACACTACCCCCCCCTAGTGGTGAGGTTTATGCATGATCTTGAAATTGCAAAGAATGTGCAGTTTGTTGGATGTGTTAATGCCCTACATTTGATATTGTGATACTTCATGCTTCTAGTTCAAAGCGCACATTCACACAAGTGAGACACCCAACCCCGGCATCTACAACATTGAAATGCTTCACAGACACACTGTTGAAACTGCTTGTAGACCTGTGATGACCAAACCGCTTCTCATTTTACTTCCAAAAGAACGTTCATAACCCTCTCTCGTTCTCTTTATAGTGGGCCAAGCTGCACCATATTTATGACAACAGTGTGGCAAGTGCTTGTTGTTGACCGTCGGCCAATCAAAACATGGCAAACTACTGCACAGCTCAGTCCACAGAACCCTCATTAATGAGATTAAATGTGTTAAATGTGATCAAGATGGAAACTTTTTTTGTGAAATAAGACAAAAAATAGGCGAGGCAGAATACAGTAAGCAAAGGCCAGCAGGTAATTAATCTGTGGAGTAGGTTTGTGGTAATTTTCCCTTCTAGTATAAGGACAGGGAATCAGAGCATCAGAATATAGCAGCCTATTTTCATACACTTTTGATAAATGTGATATTTTCAGTTGCACATCTTTGTTTGGCTCTTGTTCACTTTATAAAATAGAGTAGCTTAATTCTCTTATGACTTGAGTGTTGCTATGTCAGTGTTTCCCCTACCGTTATCTTGGCCGGGCGGCTCGCCCGGCCAAACTCACGTGCCGCCCGGCTTGAACAAGAGGGAAAATAAATAATTTTATGAAAAAAAATTTTTTTTAATATTATTCTTTTTTTTTAATGTAGCTGCAATATTTCCCTTGCCGCAGAATGCGGGAATGATCAAAATAGCATCCTAATTAAAATTTTCAATGGCTGCGCTATTATGAGGGTGTAATTATAGTTTCCGCCTCTACGCAAAATGGCGCACTTTCACCGACCGGCCTGAAAAAAAATCTAGGGGAAACACTGTATGCAACCAAAAGAATATTATTATTATTATTATTATTATTATTATTATTATTATTCCCCAACACATATTTAAATGTTAACCTAAAAGTATGCCCAGTTATTTGTGGACTAGGTACTGGGGAATAAACGTATATATCGGCCGAATCGCATGTCGTGTCCGGTTGTACAGGAACAGTTCTGGTTATCCATTATCAGTGTTATTTGGGTTATGGTCTGCTTATCAGCAGGTCTGTTCGTGTCTGTCATTTGAAATAGAATCTATTCGCATCTGGTTCGGGGCAGGAAATTCATGGGAGCAATTCAGGTCAGGTACAACGTTTTGGAACATATTCATCCCGGCGATCAGGACCTCTAGTAAGTGGACTGCGGTGTAACCAAGGACTAACAGTCAAGATAACATTTTAGCAGACCTCACGCTTTAAAAAGAGCAGCGCCTGACAAATCCAGAAGGAATCCCTTTGATTGTCAGGAAGTGTTGTGTTTCATTTTGCTAAATGGGAGCCGTGAGCGTGCCTGACAGAGTCTAGTCCTCTGTGTGCTACTACCAGGCCTGGATTCCCACCCCCGAACGGTCGTTACCGTTCTGGCAGGCTACTTCGATGATGGCGGGGCGCGAGTGGGGTGGGGCGGAATAGTACAGGACGGGGTGGCCGGCTGCCTGCCCCTCCGAAGGCCCAGACTCCAGACGGACATCCAGACACCCGCGCACCGAGGCCCTGAGTTCAGACTCCTGTCACCGCTGGCAGGGAGTCGGAGACGGCAGCCAGGCTACTTCCGGGCTCACTTACTTAGAAGCTGATGAGACAGCTCTTGAATAGGGCAGGCTGGCCACGCAGGCCTGTTTCTGTCTTTGTGGGACACGTGAAACGCTGTCTTGGATTAGGCAATGCTCATCCGTCATCAAGCAGCCTACAGATATTCGTTGTATTCCATAACCCAACGTCATAAATCTTCATGGAAAACGATAGTCTGTTCTTTATTTATTGAGCACGTTCTTATGAGGTTGGGTATTGTCAGTTCTTGCATGTAGCCTAATCATAAAGATGCATGTATTTTTTCCAGCATATATAACTTCATGCTAGGCAGTCTTTATGACGGTGGAACCCATTTATGCGCCTTTATTTTCAAAGCAAATGAGGTGTAGTGCTTTACTCTGGCGGTACCAGTGCGCCTCATCTGGAACTTGAACTTTTTTCTGCTTCACAGTTCAGTGCCCCATCAATTATACCACACCCTCCCGCCTGAATATGATGTTAAAACATATTTACTTGACTCATAATTCAGTAATTTATGAAGGGCCTATCCAATAATGCCAAAACCCAAAGTGCTGTGCTGTAAATCATGTACACTCTGGCCTGAAACTGTAACTCAAGAGTCGTCGGGAAAGGGTTAAGCGAAATTTGGCAAAGTAACATGTTTACGTTATTGAAAAGTCCTGGAACTAATTCGGAACCTTGAAATCCTTGTCTGGAATTAGACTCCGTTCGGCAGGACACATTGTTCCCTTCCAGCATTTTAATCCACCCAGTCCCCTTGTTTTTTTCATGTTAAATTCCCGAGCTCCTCTGAATGAAGCATCGGGGTCCGTTACACTCCAGGCGGGAGTTAATGCGGCCGGTGGCGGGGTTTACGGTCCCGGCGGGAGCGCCTTCGCTCTCTGATCCGCCTGCCTAGCGCCGGCTGGTTTGCCGCGCGAGTGGGCGGGAGAGGGAGGCTCGGCTTTCCAGGAAGGCTCCACTCGTCGCGCACACGCGCGCCCACGCAGGAAGCTTTCCTCGCAGACGCGTCTAGCCCACTTCCACTGCCGGCGCACGAACGCTCGACCTCTGGGAGAGGGGGCCGCTAACGCTAAGTGTTTAAAGCTAGGCGCAGACGGGCCCGAGCTTCTCCGCGTGAAAATCCTAATTAATGAAGCTCGACAGTTCTGATCAGGGTTCACCCCATAATTCAGCAGAAGTGCTGGAGCGGTGAAGGTTTGCAGGTGACCTGGGGCCTACCTCTGCCTCCTCCGAGCGGATTTGAAGTCTGCGAGCCAGCGGAGAATAAAAGTTGTTGGCCAGAGCATGCGCGTGTGGGAGTGTGCCTTTGTGTGTGGGTACACAAAGGGATATGGGAAGGTCTGGATATGAAGCCCCTTTTTACACGGCTGTAAATTTTAGATTTTAAACCCCACCGTATGTGGAACAGCATGAAGCGATGAAGTCCGCTGTCCTCTCAATAGGGCCAGGGGTGGAAAATGATTTTCACATTTATTTTACGTTTGCCATAATGTCGCACTCCACTTGTTTGTCTGCTGGGGTTTTTTATTTTTATTTTTTTCAGCCGAGCAAGACCAGATCCAGTTGCCCTTACTTGAGTCCCACACTTCATTTCCCTGGTGGTTGTGGTCAGGCAGGCAGGCAGGGAGCCAGGCCCCGCTGGAAGTCCAGCGAGGCTGGTTTTCGATCTGCAGCCACTCTGTAAGACCTCCGTTTTTGGCTGGATGCACATCATCTGGACAATTCATCTGCCTTTCACCCCCTACCTCCATGTAACCCCCTCCACATCTTCCCCTCCCCTACTTTTTACAGTGAACAGATTGATCCTGTTAGCATCCCGCAGCACTGAGCTGTAGCACTTCATAAGGTGGTCCTGCTCGTTCACCAGAGCCTCCTAGGTTTTCACGTGCGTGCTGCAGTGCTGGGGAGTAAATATGTCACCCGCGTCTTCTTACAAACACGCCTTGAAAGATGTAAGAAAATGACTGCCAGCAACCACATTTCCGCTCAAGGTTCTCGCCATTGTTCATTTTGGAGCGAGAATAGCAGGCTTTTCGCTGCAGGTTAGGTCTCTGTACTTTCAGAATTTTCTGAAAGGATAAACTGTACAGCCGTCATGATGTCAATTTAACTAGACATCAGGGAGGAAGTGTTTCAGCTTGCCTTCTGAGTCCAAAAGATACTGTTTCCCTGAGTAGATATAAATCAGAGCAGGTTGCTTACCTGCCCAGAGGACCTCAAAGTCTTTCCTCCCTTTTCTCGAAAAGAATTTTGACAGTTGAAGCCGTGTGAATAATGGCCCACAGTAAATATTATCTCGTGGCGGACCTTTTCTGCTTTACTTGCATGTAAATGGTTGCAATTTGTGCTGAATTGTGTTTTACTGTCTGTGTAAATCACCTGCAGGAAGTTGCTTTAACAAAATAAACAGATTCAAGTCGTGCAAAAACTCTGTTACTTAGGCTACCGCAGTTTTCCAAATGCTTAGATGTTGTCCACTGAGTAGAAATGAGTATAACAACTTTTTGAAGAAATAAAGAAAATAAAAAAACTGGTCTCTGCCGTTCGCAGGGCGAGAAACAGAAACCGCCTCGGAAGGAGAAGATGGAGAAGGGGAGGGTGAGAGCGTCTGAAGATGGAGGAGGAGGGGAGAGTGGCCAGTTGGAGCAGGACAGCGAATTGTCAAAGCCCGCACCTCCGCAGGAGGACGAATACGAGCAGGACACCTCGGACGAGGAGGTAAGAAGGTGCCCTCGTCATACGCTGTCCAGGTTCCCCTCACTGGGGCTGATGGGGGCTGAGAAAAGCTATTGTAACAGGGCCCAAATCCCATCGCTCATGTACAATTCCTGTGTCATATGATCTGGGCATCTGCTCATCTGTTTTTTTGTTGCAAAATCCCAATTGAGAAAACTTTGAGTCTGGTAAAGAGTAATGATTATAGCGATTAAGAGAGCCACTTGAGCTTTATTTAACGATGAAGAGAGAAATTTGAATGATTGACAGTGTTTAAAGAGTAAGTACACCCACAGTCTCACCCTGTCTCCGCCTACTACACAATTTTGAAAAATACTTTGTGGGGTGGGGGAGGGGTGGTGGCGGAGGAACTATGTCCATCGTCATTTGCATAAATTAACGTACATTGTACAAATTATTTTGTATAACTCGGATCAAACTGTCAAAGTAGACGTTGCACATCAAATATGAATCAAGATTCAGTCTCACCTCAAATATTTTCAGCAATGCATTTTAGTGGACTATTCAGGTTGAATAAGAGAGTTGAACAGGACGCCACATTGTTCCAGTTTAAAAACGTGGAGCCGAAACGAAAGTAACGTAGTGGGTCTAACCAATCAGGTGCCGGCTGTTTCTGTTGTGGGCGACGACAATTATCCATATGACGGAGAGGTACCTCAAAAGAGGTACTCTGACATCATGATTGGGGTGGGGGCAGTGTGGGGAGCAGAAAGGAAATTTCAGCCGTTAGGGGCAGCACAAAGACGCTTTTCTACCAATTTCTTATGATATACAATATTATTTCAGAATTGTTGAAATAACGGAATGCGTGAATAAGTTTCATTAGAAGGTAGGCATACAAACATGTTTACAGCGGAAAAAAAGTGATCTAGGTTGTACTTACCCTTAAGTCGTTGTATTGAAAATTTGTACATAAAAAAAAAAACATTGTATTGGAATTGGAAAAAGTATGCAGAACAGTGAGGGATTAAATTGACTGTTGAGCTGCATTCAGACCAATCCTGTACCATTACTTCCAATATTATTACAGGTTCATTCATGAAATTCTCTGAAAAAGCCATCCACAGCCCATCACAAAACACTCACAAATCTGTCTCGTCTTATCCTTTCAGAAAAAGGCCAATGTTACAATACGGGGAAACAAGTGAGAACAGTCAGTTGGGATGGCTTTCTGCATCCCTATAAAAATATTTCCTCAGTTGCTGAGTGGGACATGCATATTATGGATTATTTGAAATGTAACTAAAATGGAGCCCTTTATTGATACCAGAATTACTTGCAGAACAATTTACTTTAATTTCTGCAGGTGATTTTCCCACTGTAACATACTGCTGCCAAAGTACAGCATGTTCAGTTTCAGCCATCTGTAGCTAGAGTTTAAGCAAACTGAAGAAATAAACCATATAGTGCATTGAATACATAATATGAAAGTAATCAAAAAACGTTTTCATATTTAGTCTCAAAGGGACTTTCTTTTTTTTGTATTTTTTTTTTCTTGCCCTCAACATAATATTGAAGTCTTTCAGCATGGTTAATTGAAGGGACATTGTGGTTATAATTATATATAATTGCTGCATATAAAAGTTTAAGATGGATTGGCTATTCGATGGGAAAGGACGTTAACTTGGGCCACTTAACCGGTGCACTGTTTGAGTGGAGAAGCTAAATTGGTGGTGTAAAGAGCATTTGTTTTTAACATTTTTGTTGTTCCCTTTATTGTTACTTGTGGCTGAAGCTTCATGAGTACATTTAATTTGCCACTGTTCTAAGATTACGTGTAGACTGCTGCATCCTGGAAGAAATGTTTTCAAATGTTTTTACAATCCTATGTGATGCTTGCATAGGCTTGGATAGCGTCGCGCATAGGTGAATCTTTAATCTTCCTATTATGTTGGGGTCTATATGACCCAAAATTACTTTTTGTTTTTGCATTAGTGATTTTCTTCAGCAAAACACATTTAAGACATCGAAGAGATTGACAAAATACATGTAAAAATATATATTTTTATGTTTATTTTTTTTATATTGACCCCTAACAACACCGTAACACAAAAAAAAGGCAGTCTTGTCAATGGATCTAATGCCTCTAACATTAACGCTAACCTTGATGCTAAATTAATTTGTAGAGACTACTGTACTTTCAATCTTACAGCATTTGAAAGGGTTTTGCTTTTAGATCAGGGGTGTCAAGATCCGGTCCTGGAGGGCCGCAGTGTCTGCTGGTTTTTGGTGCGTTTAAGCACAAGTGATTAATTTAAGTCACCAATTGGCTAAGAAGTCCACACACCTTGTTCTCAATGCTTTAACTGGGTGCTGATTGAAAGGAAACCACAAATACCTGTAGACACTGCGGCCCTCCAGGACTGGAGTTTGACACCCCTGTTTTAGATGAATGGACCTTTGTAACTGTGCTGAAGGATGCTCCTCTCCATTGATCGGTTTTCAGAGCACGGAATGCTTGTTAAATGGACTTGCTACAGGAAAATAGTGACACTTAGAAACTCTCTATTTAGCAGAGTTGTCACGAATCGTCTACCAATAGTTAAAACACAGAGTTTGTGATTTCCACTAATAGTTTGGCTGCAGGAGCAACGAATGTCTCAGTTGAGCAAAATGATGACACCAGTGTCATTATCACTAGGCATCTGCGCGAAGGGCTTAACTGAAGGGATTCATGAGGATCATACTACTCCACGAATGGCAACATTCCTTGGCACCAGTGGTTGATTTTTTCTGGTGTTCTTTCCCATTATAGTCTTCTATACTACCTCATGTTGTAACTACATTGCATACCCTTCCCACACACACACACACACACACACACTCCTTGGTAATTTTGCACTGTAGGAATCTATAAGACAGAGTTATGTACCTTTCCTAGAATTGTGTGGGCTGTATAATTCTGTTGTGGAAACATCATGTAATTTGGGGCTAACGTAAGTCAGTCTTTGCTGTGACTTGTGATTTTGGGCGCGTATGCTCTAACTGTGATCACCAGTTGCAGCTGATTTTTTGGAGCTTTTGATAGCTCGCATTGGAACCAGTTCTAAAATGGTCAACAAAAAATAATTTAAAATACTGAGGGAATGGTCTGTTGCATAATTGTTTTAAATAATTTATGCGGTTGAATTTTAGAATATTTTGGGTCAATAGATATTGACATACTCTTGCAAATGGATTTGTTTCCTGAAGACTAAATTCAGTATGTCTTCAGGGTGCTGTAGAAGACGGGATGCCGTGCTGAAGCCTTGAAGTCTCTAGACCATCACAATTTTCCTATTCGCTTGTCTGGCATTCTTCTTCTGTTTAATTTTTAGGGTCCATTGAAAGCTGTTGAACCTCACCATGGTGTGGTTTGAAATTTACCAGGCCATGTAACCTAAAATGCTGGCCATCCAAAACCGTTTCTGGCAATTCAGTGTGGATGGGGAATCCGTCGTAACATTCGTGTTGTGCCCAAGTTCGCTCCCAATATAAACAGGGATTGGGTTATGTATCCTGTCAAATTACAAAGAACACATCCCCCTACAACTGCTTCACTGACATGAAGGCCATAGGATTGTTTAACGGTTTTGAGCAGGACTCCCTAGTCTGCTTGAAATCACAATTTTGGCCTCGAGTCACTGCTCTACTACCTGCATCCACATAAAGACCACAGCAGCTGAAGTGTGTCAACTTCTCTGGTGCACTCATGTGAACCAGTGACTATTTTACATGCTACAAGTCATAGAGTACTACAGGAGAGCTAGAACTGTTCACAGGAGAGGGTATTCTTTCCCTGATGGCATCTGGTAGCTAGTGGGGGTCTGGCATGATATCGGGAGAAGGTGCCGCATCCTGACTGGATTAATGCAACCCATAAACCCATCTCCAGCAGTATGAAACCAACTGTGTCCTCCTGCTAAGGATATCCAGTCGAACCCAGGCTCAAATCTTAACTGTCCAGCCTATAGAGCCTGGCCTGCATTGGTTGAGCCATTCGGGTACAGGGGGACTCTGATATATAAAAAAGGATCTTGTTTTTGAAATTTGGGCTACTCTTTATTAAACGACTGGCTATAGTGCTGTCATTCATAACCGCGTCCGCTCCAGTGTAGTCAGGGGTGTCTGTTCCATGGGAAACTTGCTTACAGGACAGTGTGATGTTTGCGTCCAACATGATCCTGGGCATGTTCACCTGGTGTTCCCCCTCCTGCCGCAGACAAGTGTCCACCGTGAGGGAGAGCCTCGAGGCTTCTGCCTAGGAAGCAGTGAACCCAACGCTGAACACGTTTCACTGCTATCCAAATTTAGTGTCAGATTTCTTCTGAAAATATCCACCCCCCCCCCCCCCCCCACACACACACACTGGGCTCTCCAAAGCCAAATTTGTCTGAGGGGTTTATTTTATGAAATTATAATTTTTCTTTTTCCGTTTTGGAGTGTTTATTTTTGCTCTTGTCGCAGGAAATGGCCGGGAGCTGGGAGCAGATGGCTGGGAAACGGAAAACATTTGTCTTCGATCCTGTTGCTCTAGTTAGCGTTCCTTCAGCATTTCAACTTTCCATTTGTGGAGTGCGCTTATTAGAAACTTTAGAGCCTTGGCTTCTATGTGTGGTCACGGTACACTCCAGTGTATAAGCGTAGTAGTTATGGTGGTCCGGAGCCATTTGGCTTGTATTGAATTAGCCCCCTGCTTGCGGACAGCAGTGTGGCCTTCTCAGCACAAGTTGTCTACAAATAAAAGTCCAGAGTTTGAACCCCCCCCCCCCCCGCCCCGAAATTCCCTCCCTCGTCCTCCATCGTAATAAAGGGCTATTTCCTGCTCAAAGGCTGAAAGGGAATATGTGAGACGGCCGTGTCTGTCCGAGGCCTCGCTGGGAGGAAGAGGTTTTTCTCCGCAATGGCTTTTCCATGTGGAGTGTGAAATGAATGAAGACACATTGTGGAATAAAAGCGCCCTGGCTCCCGTTGGAAGCCAGCTTCCTGCCTCGCGCGGCTGCCGTAGCGAGACGGTGCCGCGCAGGAGAACTCAATTCGGTAGCAGCGGAGGGGGAAGAGAAGTGGGGAGGTGGGGGGGGGCGGCAATCAAAAATATTCGACGCAAGGCCAGGTTCTTAACAAGTTGGAGCACGAGCAAACTCTGTTTTGGAAGGCGCTTAGATTTGCGTGCGGCACAGGACGCTAGTGCTCTATATTAGTCACTCGCCCGTGTGTTCGACGGGCTGTTGGCAAGCGTAATATGTCTGGGTACGGAGCAGAAACTTGGATGGGATTCTTCGGAGAAGGCGTTAGCTAGTCCACCAATTCCACAGCACGCATCCCCTCCCCCTTAATTTGACAGTTTTTTTCAGTCTGGTTATTTCTGCCAATGTTTCCTCATGATGTAAACCCTGCTTGGGTCCAGAGCATTGCACTCGCATACCTGTGTTTTTTTTTTTTTCTTTTCCTTCCTCTCCCTGAGAAGGCTGGTGAAGTCGAGCTGTATTTTTAGGACATGTTTTCATCTCCAAAAAGTTGGAAGTCAGGGTAGCTTTAAGCAGGAGCCAATGATATGAGCATCTGTAGCAGGAGGTCAAAGATGAATGGATCACCTTTAATCTTGCTTCTGATTGTCATGCCGTTGGTCTATACCTTAGGGTCTATACCTTAGATGTGCTGCATTGCATGTCATTTCTAGGGTGGTAATGACAATAGGCAACACTGCATGCAAAGCAGATACCTAGAATAAAAGCACGTCAGTTTTGCCCAAGTGAAAGCACACCGAGGCTTATTTTCAAAAATAAGTTATCGTTTATCGTTTTAGTATCACTTTTTTCTGATTTCAATTCATGCTTCCAATTGACTGATGAAGGATATTTTAGACACTTGCATAAGTTTCTGACAACTTGCTGGCTTTACAATAGTGGATATCAGGGCGATCAGGGGTTAGTGGTCTAAAGCAAGAAAAGTCACTTCAAGTAACTCAATCAGTGTGTACAACATGGTTCCACAGGCTATACAAATGAGCAGCTAAATCTTATAGCATTTATTCACTATTATAAATATTACAATCTATTTTTATATTCTGCTGGTACTACCTTGATTCTTCATTATTAAGTAAGCTGTTCAGTCCCATGGAACAGTGTAATAATGTTGACATTGGAAGCTCTGTCACAATTTCTTTGAGGACAGTTTGTGTTTACTTGAAACACAAGTAAAGTGCCCTGATTCCTACCATTGTAAGTTACTTCTGTAAGTATCTAAAATATCTTTCATCGCTCACGCACAAAAACTGTCTTTGGCACTAGACTAGAATGGGTTTATTAAACATATATAAATGTAGCTTCAATTTATAAATATTAAAGAACACACCAATTAGATTGCTGTTAGAAGTTCTAAATGCTTGATACATCCTACTAAACCTGCCTTCTTGCTGAGTAATGGCAATATTACATTGGCCATTTGGCTTAGTGTCTGCTTATTTTTGTCCTTTGTCATTATATTTCACAACCCATTTGTTTTACTCTGTCTCATGTATGTAGCTGTTCATATGACCAAAGGACTTAAAGTGATACTGCAGTCAAAAACCGACTTTTCCCGTTGAAAACCGATGTTTTGGGTTAGATTATGATCATACACAACTGTTTATGTCCGAAAATCTCATGTTCAGTCAAAATAGTTTTATCTGAGTTTTTGTGTAGGCTTACCAATACGATAGTTTCCGGGGATTCGTGACGTCACGAGATCCTTAACATAAAAATGGGTGGATCCTAGGGGTGGTCTCGACTGGGCACGTGGTATAAAAGCAGAGACCAACGGGTTTTTTTCCTCTTTGAGACTGAGACCCTTACTGCTAACTAGTTCGTTCAAGTTCAAATGTGAATTGCTTTGTATTACTGCTAACGTTAATATCACGACTTATATCGACACACCCTTTCACTCTTTGACCGTATGAATATTCATAATATGACTACGTGGCACCATCGTCATATGACCACACCCACTCACTGGTTCCAGTTCAAATTGAAGCGGTAAAAAAGGCCTTAGAAAAGCCTCTTCAGTATCTCTTTAACACTGCAATACCCAATTAAAAAGGTCACCGGTTTAATTTGTATTGCTATGCAGTACCACAATTGCCTACAGAGGGCGGTGTTCAAATATGGACACCATAATTAAATGATTGCAATGGCAAATCAAAGTTCTTTGCCTTTTATCATGTCTATGTACATCGGTGATGCACATATGTTTCAGGCAGTTTCTGAATTTCCGCTTGAACATTTACAGTTTATTTGCTCTAAACGGTTGGTTGAACATGAGGTTGGTTGAACGTATGAAATTCTGGGTCTGGCGTCTGTTGTGTAATTGGCTGGAGAAACACAGGGAGGGGAGTGGCGTGGAGCGCTGGAGGAAGTCTGGCAGCTCACTGACGGTTGAACCCGGGAACCCTAGATGACCCCACCAGCTGAGTCGCTTGACTTAGGCCCATGCTAATTGTGCAGAGAGATGTATATTACTTCTCCAGATATCTAGCTCTCTCTCTCTGCCTCTCTCCTCTCTCTCCCCCCCCCTCTCTCTCTCACACACACACACACACACACATGCACACACACAGTCTCCGCATAACCATTGATAGCTTCTCAGACATCCACTCTTGATTTGCGCTACTCCAACACTTCACTGGAAAATGTTGCCGGAGAAGGAAATTTCCACTTGTCTGTCACGTCAACTTTTTCCACTTGCTACAACATTTGCAATGGGCTGTCCAAGCATTTTGAGCGCATGGAATAAATTATATTCCCTAAATTCAAAGGGGTAAACTGGAATTAAGCCGACCCATATTTCTCCCCGCAAACGGCACGCGAAATCCAACGCCGACATTGAAAAAAGGCCGATAGATTAAGTGTGCAAAGGTGCAGAGCGTGAGAAGCCCGCGCACTGAAATCAAAGAATGGCGGGGAGAAAAGCTATCGCAGGGCTGATGGCCTTTGGGGACATTTGCTATGCGGAGTTTGGGGTCACGGGGCTCACTGTGTGTTCAGCTGATGTTGCTGCTAATTCCTCGTAGCACGGTTTGTTGTTGAATGGCCCTGTGTAACCCACACCCTTGGATACCAGACTCTGTAGCAGCAGTTAGCAACCTGCAGCCCGGAACCTGTCTGCATGAAGCCCAATGACATGAAATATTAGGAATGCGTTTCAGTGCATCACTATCAAAATAGTTCAGGAGACAGAATGCTATATAGTGAAATGTGTAACTTGGAACAGAAAACTGAGTGTATTTTGTGGTTGTGTTGTCCTGAACATTTTGTAATCATATTTTGGTATATTTCATAAAATGCTATATTGCTCCTGCTGGTTCGCGTACGTGTCCTTACGGACTTGCCATCCATTAAGGAGAATGGCCTGCTTATAAGACCAGGTTCCTAGAATTTGAAAACACTCACCTTCTTGTGCTCAACCTTTTTGGTACCCTTGCTGTTTTTAGATATGATGGATCGATTTTTGTCCCCTTCATCTGATAGCACCTGGTACCACATAGAATTTGTCCAAGCACTTATTTATTGGCCTACGTCTTGGAAGTATAAAATGGGAGGTGTAATGTGGAGGCTGATGGAAAAAATGAAGTGCTTTTGTTGTTATCAAGGGAGGTATTTTGGCAATATGAAAATACTGGAATGGTTATTGGAATTACATGCCACATATTGTATGTACAATGTACATTGTTCAAAAAACATCAGTCACAAGTAGCATTATTTTTTCGTCAACCATTTTAAATGTATGTATCTGTAACATAATGCACAATGACAAACCATGGGGGGCAAGTCTTAAATGCATAACTAACCGAAAATAAGACTTTGCAATAGTCTTTACAAGAGAGACTATATAAGGCAGTGACACTGGAGTTGCTGCACTACTTTGTGGTACTTTGCCTCAGGGGCTGGTCACCAGTTGTGAGTTTGATTTACAGTGGGTCAGTCATGTTTAATTGGCCGTCTTTGGTGGTTTGGAAGGTAGCTGGGTTGATTTCTTGGCCTCATGGCTTGCTTGTTATTATCCTTCATTAAAAGGCTTGCTTCAACTCCCCTTCCAGTCAGACTTCCCCCACTGTCCCTCCCTTCTCTTGTGCTTGGAGTTCCCTCAGGCTCAGGAACAAGTGGAGATCAGCCGTTTACTTTCCGTTAGCAAGCAAAACAAACATGGTCTCTAATACGATGTGCAGGGTATCCCATTTTCAGTGAGGTTAGCCTCCTCTGCCCCTCCCTCCCCATTTAAAAATTTGAAAAACACTGAGGTGGTGGCACATACGTCTGGAAGTGGGGGTTTTTGGATAAATTTTTGGTAATCCCAAAGTTTAATTTCATGATTGGGAAGGCTCCAGGTGCCGGGTAATGCGCACCAGATGGGATCTGCAGCGATCCCAATTTTCCAGCGCTGGCTGAGGGCAATAAAAGCTGGGATTTTCACAGTTCCGCAGACACCCCTGCGCTCCCACTCTCAGAGGGTAATGAGAGCGAGTGAGACCGCAACGTTATACTTTATGTTTTTATTAAAGGCCGAGATTGACAGCAGGGGGAGATTTTTTCCAGTATTAAAATCCAGGCCCAATTGATGAGGACAGAGTGCACTGGGCTCAAGCTCCCAGCTGCTGGCTGCAGTGTGGGGCTCAGGGGAGCAAAGCTTCTCTTCTCTCTTTCTCTCTCTTTTTCTTTCTCTTTCTCTATCTCTCTCTCTCTCTCTCAATCCTTCCACTTTCACCTCTCTTGTCCTCCTTCCCTCTCTGCATCATTTCTGTCCTTTTTCCTTCCCCTACAGCTTTCTCTCCCTGCCTTGTGCTTTCCCTCCCACTTTCCGTCTCTCGCTCTCTCTAAGCACTATAGACCCCAGTCATCCGCAGGGAGCTGACAAATGGAACAGAGGAGGTTAGTCTTTTTTTAAATGATCAAAACGGTGTTAGCTCACTTTCAGTCCTGAGGTAAAATATGTCTGATGGCCTCCAGGTGAAGTGCACGAAAAAAGTGTCCACGTTTTGTGAGGGTGACGAGAGCACAGTGTGGAGCTTATTTAAATCTAAAGAGCCCTGTTAAAAGGGCGTGCATTCTCAGCTGCACAACACTATCAACCACGCCTCAGGTTTTCACAGTCCCTGTAGAGAGGCCATGGGGGTAGTTCCTGCTGCCTCCCCAGCAGGGGTCACTGTGATCCAGCCGTGAAATTGAACCAATTAAAGAAGTACGAGTGGAGGGGGCTTGGATATGTCTCTCCCAGGCTTTAAGTATTTCTAAACCGGATCCCAAAGATGAAAAACTGGGCAAGCAAATAAAGAGAAACCCAAAAGCTGTTCACCGAGTCACTAAAGCGACCCAAACTCTCAGGACATGCGTAAAAAGCTTCCCCCCGTGACAGGAGAACGAGCTGACCGCAAGGCGGCCCAAACTTGAACTCCTCACCCCTGACAAGCCGTAAAGAATTGGGGACTAGAAACTTCCATTATAAAGCTGGGGAAACTGGAGACCAGGTCTAGACCAGCTGACCATATATGAAAAACGCAGCAAAATTCTACAGCCTAATGGTTGTCCACACTACTCTGCCCTGCCTTCAAGTTAAAACCCATTGGATTCCTCTCTTCAAATATGTATTTTTAAATGTTTTTTTACTGGCATTAAATTCAGTTGCTTCAAAAAAGTTCTAGCTAGACACCCCTAGCCAGGTATATCAGTAATGGGGAAAGGCTTGCTACTGCATAGGAATGAAATAACCATTGCCAGCCCTCAGCGGCCACTAAAACTTCCTTTATGGAAGTCAGTGTAGCCGTTAAGAGTGTAGGAAGTGGAGCTGGTCGCGCCTTTCCCAAAGCCATCAGCGTTTTCTAGTATCTGCTTCTGATTTAAGCTCGCCCCTACTGCTTTTTCATTCATAAGAGAATGTTTCTCTCTTTATTAAAGGCGTAACCAGCCCTTACGTTTGCATATGGTGAGTTTTATTTCTTTTTTCCTGAAAGCCATTTGGCTGAAATTGATTTTTAGGAAGAAGAAAAAAAAAAAACTTTAAATGATTAATATATTTTGTATTACGACAGACACGGTGTGCTTTTTTTTTTAAATATTTGCGCTGTTAAAACAGACAAAGAGCAGTTTTGTGCTCCGTGCCATTGGCTGGAAGCTGCTTTCGATTTATCAAGTCAGACTAGCTAGGAGAACATGGGTGGTGTTCAATTACCAGTGGTAAAAGAGTGCTCACACATCGGGACCGAGTGATCGGACGTTCACTCACTCTCCACGTCATCCTCCACAGGGGCTTTGCAAGGAAGCTGTTTTTGATTGAACTTTCACTAAATGAGTCATTTCGGAGCAATAAACCACTGTGCAACTACACCGCAAGTTCTGCTACTTTTTAAGCACTTTTCACTATTTTGCTTAAAACGAGCATGGCAGTGTTATTGATCTTCTGTTTACATGCCTAGCAAGGGGAACTCAGTGACTTTAGTATTTCTCTCAACTCGACTATATCGCCAGCACTATTGAACGATGCCTAACTCCTGGCAGTGTTACTTACAGGACATCTGCTAAGGCTGTACACTCTCTTATATTCACACACACACACACACACACACACACACACACACACACACACACACACACACACACACACACACACACACACACACACACACACACACACACACACACACACACACACACACACACACACACACACACACACACACACACACACACACACACACACACACACACACACACACACACACACACACACACACACACACACACACACACACACAGGCCTTGGATACTCAAATCTGGCCCTCAAATACAAATCCGGCCCTGGTTTTCTTTTCTGTCAGGTAATTGGCTAACAATTAGTGCTACTGACTGGCCAGACTGTCTTCACACCTGACTCCCAGGTAAAGGGAGGGTGGAAAACCAGCAGTTCTTGCCCCTCAAGGACCATGATTCGAGTAACAGGGTCGTAGGCTGAAGGTGGAATATTTCACATTTTTGAATTCACCTGGTATCAGTATTGATACGTTGTCTGCCACATTAACTGTATGAATGATGAAACTTACTGTCATATCATGCAGGTTCACACACAATCTGCTGTATTAGAAAGACAAACTGATCATTTTGGTCTCATGCCAGCCAATGTCAAAAATGATATTGATCATCAATCCATCCTTTCCACTTTAATCTTGGGTGTGGGGCAGTTGGGCTTTTTTGGATTTCCAGAGCATTCTACGTAGGAGGCAAAGGTTTGCTTTCACTCCTCTGCTGTTCTTCTGAAATCAACACGCCGATAAAATTGACAGCGATCAGTAGTAAATCATGCGGAATCTTGGCCTGTCATGGCGCTGTCAGCAGGAAATCTCTTTTTAATAGTCTATTTAAGGAGAGCGGAGTTGTGTTTTTCTTAGTCGGAGGAATGTTGATATAGAGGACGTGTCTGGAGGGGAAGTTGTTGGATGAATCGCGTGCTGGTTCGGCTGTGCGAACGGGGACCAGGCCGCGGGACGGGGGACCCTCACAGGTGCGTGGAGGAGGAGGGAGGTGGGGGCGTTTTGGGAGGTGGGGGTGGGAGAGCGAGGGATTGCCAAACTAGCCACCTGTCGTTCCGTAGTTTTTAGGACTTCCTTTCATCCGGTCTTCAGCACTGCTCCCCGTTGGCCCAGCGTGCGTCCTGCCAGAAGGTCTGATTGAAACCAACTGCAGGCGGGGGCTGCCATGTGCGGGGGGGCGGCCCTCAAATCGAGCCCCTGGGAACTGGTGGGAGTAAAACCGGTGCGGGGGGGTGTCTCTCGCCCCCCAGTGCAGCCGAGAGATGAGCGTCTAGACCGCTTTCCTTCTCATACGCATCAGTCCCTCCTACCCCTGTTAGCGGTCCGGGCACATTTTCACGGCGAGACCTGCAAAATCATTTAACGCTCTCCGTCTCTAGAATGCTACGTGGGAGGAGCGTGGTAAAAGCCAACTGTCTTCAGTAGAGCCCCACTGCCTTCATCCGTTTCATCTGTCCATAGCTTAGCTGGCCCGCTGGTTCGTGTGCCATCAGCTCTCCCTTTATAAACGAAGGTATGGGTCCGTTAAATAAAAATAAGGCGACTCTCCACCACTTGTAAGAACACAGAATTCAGAAACGGCATCACTGACACGTTTTCCTTTACGGTGGAACTGGAGAGCCGCAACCACGGCACTAACCGCTGTTATGCCTAAATGGCTTTCTCTTCTGTCGTAATATAGTCCTGTCCGGGAACGCTTAGGGGCATCCTTAGACATTTAATTTCCAATAAATAACGACTTCTTTGAATGATATACCGGATGCGTGTCCAGGTGGAAAAATAGTTTAAAACCCGTCCGGCCAAAACGCAAATTTCCACATGCGTACATGAAGGTTAAGCCCCGTGTACGAGATCTCTGAAATTATTTATTCATCGGGTTAACGTGCTGCTGAGTCTCGGGCGACATGGGCGACATGGGCGACATGGGCGACAGGCAGCCTGGCTTTTTTATTTATTTATTTATTTTTTGCTGCATCTCAATATAAGTAAATGAGGTTTTGACCCCAAAGTGACCTTTTTTTAAACTGTGGTTTTGCCATTTTGAAAATAATGAGCAGCCTTATTTTTAGGGGGTCTGCTCCATTCAGCAGGACAGAGATGTTAGAAATGAAACAAGGGGAAACGTCTGGTGTCCAGCTGCAGCCCCTGTGGCATCAGGTGAGAGACGCGGCGCGTTTTCGCTGAGAAGCGTTCTCGTTGGACGCGTTGTCTGCGGGAGCTCGAGCCATGTCGTGGCGCCCTCCCCGCGGATAAAACGTATGAGGGCAGCCCCTCCTCGATCGGCCCGGAAGGCGACGGGGGCGAGGCTCGGCGGGACGCGCCGCGGCGAGACGCCGTCACCGGAGGGCAGGAGCAGAGATGATGTCATCGGCCGCAGTACCTGCGAGGAGAGCGGAGAAGGGGAAATGGTCTCGGGCGCAGGGCCCGCCGTGTAATCCCACTTCCTAATAAAGCTGGACTGCGATCAAAGTTGAGCTACAGCAGCGAGGGCCCGGGACCAGTGGCTCGCTCTGTCTTTCAAGTATCGCTTTCTTTGTTGAGTGGCCCCTTTAGTCTGCTGCATTTACACCCCCCAAACCCCGACCCCCACCCTCGTGTTCGGACAGAGAAGGTGGTTTGACAGTTTGCACTGTTGGTTGATGACCAGCAATGGCTGACAGGTGCAGGGCAGAGTAGCAGTTAACTGTGCGTCGTTCTTGTTCAAATATGGCAGGAAAAACTGTCATCGAGGGTTGTTTTTCTTGGAATGGAGATCGTTACCCCCCCCCCCCCCCCCCCGCCCCCTCCCCATCTCCCCCCCCCCCCGTCAGTAGGACCACAAACCCAAACCTCTGCCGTTGAGCTTGAGTTCAGCCTTTCTCCTCAATGCGAATGATGCCGTTTTTATTTATATCTACACTGCGCTGTAAAAATAAAACAAAAAACCAAGCACCATAAAGCTGGATCGTTTGGATTAAAGAAACCCCATAGGCTCCTAATTAAGTTGTTATCCACCAGCCTTGTATTTACACTGTAATTGGATTCAGAAGTCATCAGTTTCCTTCAGTGTGTGTGGTACAGAATGAACGCGGAGATTTCCGTTTTTGCTCCTGACATTTCTTTCTGACAATTAAACATTGCCATCTGTGGTGACAATAATCAAATTCTGCCGGGCTCATCATTTGCATGCATTTGGTCAGCCTTGGTCAGTGTGCATGAGGTCACACCCCACATTTACATGTCGTTTGGGGTCAGATTATTTCACCATTCAGTCAAACGATATGAGTCCACATTCAGATTTTTTCCGCGGACTTCAGTAAAATTTCAAGGGATTTGCCTATTTGGAAGAGTCTACAGGAGAGGGCGGTCTACCTTTGACCTCATTAAAATGAATGAACCTCTCCAGGTAGGGTTTGCCTGTGGGGAGCACAGGGAGATGAGCCATTGGAAAACACCTGTCAGTTGTCTCTTCAAATTCCGTGGCGTTCAGAGGGTTTGCTTCCCTTTTTTCTTCTCAGACCTTGAGCAAGACATCTATAATACATCTATGCTTACATGTACGGCTTAATGTCTTTTAGCTAAAGAAAGGACAAGACCACAGACAGATATGATGGTTAATGTGGTTTGGACAACTCCGATGTGAACACTTGTTAATAGAATTGTGAAATGAGCTGCTTTTGTTAAAATTGGTTGCTGCCCTGCTTTTGAGATGTAATGGAAGCTAGACAATGAGAGGAAAATAATTTTTATTAAATTTTGAATTCATTCGGTTCAATATTCACCTTTTTCCCCTCTGTTAAACGCAAACTGTTTATGTTAGAGAGAAGCTGGACTGCATCAGCTTAAGCAGATTTGCATCATTAAAGACGTTCTGGAACGGCCAAGGTCTCTGCAGCCAAAGTACACAGCATGATTTACAGTCTGACCATGTTAATTTTATATTTCTTAAAGATTAAATGATCCCACAATCATTTTATTAGGCTGGTTATCAAGGGCAAATGCATAATATAACATAACATCAAGAGAAATTTGAATATCATCTCTTAAATTATCTGCAACTGTTACCTCTTTAAATATGTTTATTTGCAATTAAAATGCAGTGGTTAACATGTTTCAACAAGTGTTTTCCTCAGAGCAATAATAATCTTTACTGGTCGAGGTGCAAATCTCCCATATGCAGACCTATCTGGTCGGGGTGTAATTGTACACGTATTCGTACCGAAACCTTCCTTACGGGACTTTCGGTTTGGCACGTGCTGCGATCCAAATAATTACAGTCTTGCTTTAACACACGTGCGGAACCTTTTTTTTTTTTTGTCTTTGTGAGGAACTTTAACACCAAGTCATCAGGGGGAACTTGGGAGTTGTGAGTTTAAGTTCCTTATTTAGTTCAGCAAGAATTTGCACTCTTTATATCTTCATAATACATGAAATGTAATTTCATATTTCGCTTTTATTATTTTTTTTCTGCTGTACCGAAAATGTACTGCACGAAGAAGTCAAAACCTGAGGTATCCCTAATATCATGGAGATCGTGTCGGCAACTGGTTGTTGATACGATGCAGAATGCAAGTGCCGAAAGACATTTCAGTGTCTTTGTTATGAAGAGACCTGATATGGGCTGTGGGGCAGAGGTTGTTTGCTGGGTCCTTGTGCCAGAGCACTGTGGGCCTGGTGAAGAATGAAAGAGAAAGAAATGGAAAAGCCACAAGCTGACACCACCTGTTTTTCACCTCTTTACCACCAGAAACGTTGGTCTGTGATTGTGACTGATTGGATTGCCGTGCCAATTTCTACCCTCCTTATCACTGAGCTTATGAACATTTGGTCTTGGGAGATAATGTGGGAGCAGGAGGAAGAAGAAGAAAAGTGGTTTTAACGGTCATATTATACTGTTTGCAGTTCACAGAATATATATTGGGCAAGATATTACCAACTGAAACCAGATGCGTTTGCTAAAGTATATTGTGCCTTCTGACGGAACGTCACACGCCGAGGTGCGCTGTCTGTTTCTAAAAGTTCTAACCACCTTCATACCCAGGGATACTTCAGTGACAATCACTCATGATTGGGTCTCCTAAATTGTAAAAATGATCAGTTGTTTTTGTCCTGATGTTGATTTGAATATGAATTTCTCATTTATGTCTAGCATTATTTATGTATATTATTTATATTTATGGCATTATGAATGGCTGTATTGTGCATTCCTTGTGGTGTTATAGTAGCATTGAAGCTATCGGCTAATCATAGTGAATTTGTCACGATGGACCAGAATAATGAGTAGGATGAATGAGCTGAATGGACGTGGCAGACGTGCACGCGCCCACACCCGCACAACCGCGCCAAAAAAAACAGTTTTTTTTTGTGCCATTTGACAGGATCTGTAGGCCAGTGAGTAGCTCGTACTTCAGCACATGGCAGTGTGATGTCTGAAAAACAGTGCCCTCAGGAAGGTCAACAGGGCAGACGAGTGCAGCGGGTTCAAGAAGCGACGGGGGAACGGAGCACGGACGCCGCGTCCCCCGTAATCCGACCGGCAGAGGTTGGCGAGAGAGAGACACTCCCCAGAGAGCGAGCGAGGTGGGAGGGAGAGGGAATGGGGGGAGTGAGAGGGAATGGGGGGAGTGAGAGGGAATGGGGGGAGTGAGAGGGAATGGGGGGAGTGAGAGGGACAGAGAAAGTGAGAGAGAGAGGGAGAGGGCGAGAGAGGGAGAGCGCGGAATTCCAGAGGTGCGGCTGCTTCCTCCGTAGCCAGACAGCCGGTTTCGGGGACGGGCAGGCTGCCAGGGCGCCTACCTGCGGATCCCATCTGCCCCTCCACGCTGCACAGCTGGCCAGTTTAAAGGCCCGCCCAGGCCAGAGCGCCCAAGCCCCCCCCCCCCCCCCCCCCCCCCCCCTTCGCTGTCAGCGCACCTTTAATGGGCCACTCCATTTAAGCAGTCTGTTGCTGCCCCCAACCCCCCGTTTGACCACCTGTGCGCTGCAAAGACAACGTGAGCCTGGCATTTGATTTTTAAGCATTGCGTACACGTTGTTTGCGTGACTGATGTGAAAGTTTTTCCTGGTGGATTACTCGCCTTTAGCAGGAAAGATGGAAAGTATAAAAATATCTCAATACATGTACCCCAGCTTGATGATTAGCGAGACAACTATAATACAAAATGTTAACAGAAATTCAAAATGGCAGCTGTTTTATTGGCCAGAAATTCATTGTTCATTGTTGATCATTGTTTGATGCTGCCTAGCCATATGGATCTGTGCCATATTTGCTGCCAGTATAACAAGGACCACAATTGAAATAAGTTTGTGGCTTTATTGTGCTAACCATGACATTTAAGCTAAGATGTAATCTTGTGATTGCTTTACTCTTATTGTCAAATAAACTCAAACTAATCTCAGTGTGCAAAATGTAAATATATATATTTTACATGCAGCCTTATTTAGCATTATTTGACTGCATAATCAAGATTCCAGAACTGTGTAGATTTTTTATTTTGAATTAATCAATATAAATTAATTCAAATAATTAAGCTGCCTATTTTTAAAAGAATGATGCAAAATATTGCCAAAGTAAAATCAGACCATCAATCTCCCTTTTTGGTTTGTGTAGCGGAATATGCTCTGCGGCTAAAGGAATTGATTGTACTTTATTATTCCATAGTGGTGTAATATACTAATGCTTGGGAATTACATGGCACATATTTTCAAATTAATCAAGTATACATTTAATCAGATACATTGATGCTTGCTGCTGCATATAACTGGATTTGTTTTTGTCACTATATTTTGTCTATTATGTTGTGCACAAATACATTTGTTTCAAGGGTCTAATTGTACATTATCAGGCCTTTTCTCTATTTACAGCAGTCAGAGCTAAGATTCTTCATGTTTCAAAGTGAGTGGAAAAACCCTGTGAAGCAGGGAGTTGAAAGAAGCAGTTGTCCGCAAACAACGCTTAGATTAGTTAAGATTCAATTTAAAGTGAAGAAATACAAGGAAACTGCATGGTTAACCTCTAAGAATAATGATCTCTCTGTATTATTCTTTATGCACATATGAAAAATGTAATCAAAATGCAAAAAAAAGTTAGTCCACACTCTGTAGAATGATATATTTATATACTTTTTTTTGGATAAATTAAATAAAATGAAAAGGGACAGCTGAAGCTATACAGTAAATGCAATTATTTAGAGAAAAGGCTGTGTATTCTCAATTGCTTCATAAAAATGTAATCAAAATGCAAAAAAAGTTAGTACACACTCTGTACAATGATATATGTATATACTTTTTTTTTGGATAAATTAAATAAAATGAAAAGGGACAGCTGAAGCTATACAGTAAATGCAATTATTTATAGAAAAGGCTGTGTATTCTCAATTGCTTCGTAATTATCATTTGGCATCAATGTAGTAATACTGGACATATCAAACACTAGAGGACATGTCATCACTGTAGTGCCATTTCATTGTACTTATGTCTTTTTGCAAGTGTCTCACAGTGGGCAGGAGTTATTTACCTCAGTTTGTGTCTCTCTTATGCACCTGTGATAAGCCTTTTTTCAGGTGTGCATCTAGTACTTTTCATAGTTAATACTGTAGCACAGCAAAGTATTTTACAGTAATCCAACTCTATCAGCATACTGTGCTGAAGAAGCCCAGATCTGAATGATTGGCCGAGCGTGTGTACATTATTGGGAGCAGTTAATGAGCTGTGGCTATGCTTAAAGGTTGTATCAGCGATTTTTGGTGGAAACATAAATGATCACATTCATCTGATTTTTCCTCACGATCCGCTAGCTGCCCGCCCCATAAGCAGGCCGTCAAAAAACCGCGTCTCTGTAGGCAGCCTATGCTCCGAGATCGTACACAAAAACAATGGTACTACCAACTACTCAAAACCAAAATAAACAGTATTCCAACCAATCACAATGATCTGCACAAACGTGACGTCACTTCTGAAGCGAAATCCCAAACAAACATACTTATGAATAATTATGTTATGTTTTAAAAAATAGTGTTCAAGCATCCAGAATTATAACCACGTTAATAACGTTTGTAAGAAACCAAACCGTTTGTAAATCCGTCAAGATTTCAGCGAGATAAGAGTATTAGCGTTTGTGCAGATCATTGTGATTGGTTGGAATACTGTTTATTTTGGTTTTGAGTGGTTGGTAGTACCATTTGTTTTTGTGTACGATCTCGGAGCATAGGCTGCCTACAGAGACGCGGTTTTTTGACGGCCTGCTTATGGGGCGGGCAGCTAGCGGATCGTGAGGAAAAAAAAAATCATTTATGTTTCCACCCAAAATCGCTGATACAACCTTTAAAGCCTAATTTAATTGTTCAGTTTTGTTTAAAAAAAGTTTTCAGAGGGATGTGATCTTGTTCTGGTTTTGTGTCACTGGTATTTGTTTCTGTAGCATGTTCTGTCTTTCCTGAGTGCATTAGCATGTTTTGTTTTGTCCTGTCGTCGTTTCCTCTTATTTACTGATTGACATAGCAGATGTGCTTATCTCCAAAAAATTGCCCAAACGTTTTTTCCAGTGTGTTTTTTTTTTTAACAACTTACACATTCAGGAGCCATTTATACAGCTGGATTCTCGTTGGAGCAGTTGAGGTAAAGGAGCTTGCCGGAGGTTATTACAACAAAGTTGTTCAAAATGGAAGTCAAAACTAAAAGCATCAGGGCCTGAGGCCTGCTGAACACACTTGCAGAAAGTCTTGTTTGCTGATCAACATCCTAATGTCTTACCCACAGCTGTATTTTACTCACTTTGAGACAGCAGGCTTTCAGTCCTATGTGTACTGATTAGTCAGAGGAGAGAACACTCTCTGGGCTTGCGTGATTCGTAACATAACCGCGTTTCAACAGAGTCTCGTCAAAGCTGTAGTTCTCAAGTAAAGCGGAGGGGAAAGACATCCGTCTTTAAAGCAGTCTTGCAATAATAAAATAGGCTTGGTTTTTATTTAGACACTGCACTAGACAACCCATAAATATGCCACATGTCTGAAGTTGAGCATTGAGATGCAATGGAAATAAAGGTTTTGCAGTTCTCCAGGGGTAGGTCAGAAGGATTTTGATCCCAATCTGTCATAGCTCTGTTTCTCATTTGAGGGAACATAGCAGAAGTACTGCTGAGATCTCTGCTAGCTTGAGTGGACACGCGTTATATATGTGTTACTAAAAGATGTACATCAACAGGATAAAATTTTCAAAATGGTCCGTCAAAGATGTACATCAACAGGATCAAATTTTCAAAATGGTCCGTCTATACCTATGCATGTGCACACTCCCATGTACACGCACACGCACACACAGAAAGATCTTTAAAAATAAAAAGCAAAGTATCTACATGGACTGGATAGCCATTATTGGAGCACCAGACTCAAAAAATTCAACCATATTTCAGTAGGGAACAATAATTCTCGTGGAACGGTTAAAAGAGGGAATGACTGATGTGCTTGAAACCACGGTCTTTGTAAACATATTTTATTTTGTCCAATATAAATGCATTTTATTTCAAACCAAATATTCACCGTTCGATACAGAACACGAAAGACATGTAAACCCAGCAGGTAGTCGCGAGAATGTGAAAGAGGAGTGTGCCACTTATTTTGGGCGAACGCGCACAAAGCACGGCACTGTTACGTGTGAAAGTGTGTGCCGCAGTTGTGAGGTGTGAGAACAGCTGGACTCCCTCCCAGGCAGGAAACAAGCCACGGTGCTCTCGTTGAAGTGAATTTTCTCCACAGACAGATGCTCTTTTTTTTTTTTTTTTTTTTTTTTGGGAGTACCAGAGTTTTGGGCATGTACACGGCGGGCACGTTAACGCATGAAGGCATCTGACGCTGCGTTGTCTGTCCGTTCTTCTGTTTTGCGTCACCTGGCCCGTCCATCCGCATTTTTTGGGAACTTAGTGCCGTATGCAAGCTCAAAAGCGGGACCTTTGGAAGTCCAGGAAGCCCGGTGTCTATCCAATCTGAGAATCCCATTTAAGCAGCCGGGCCTTCACGTCCCAGATGTTTAATGTATTTAAATATATATATATTTATATTTGCATATATACAACTGATACATGTCTTGAGTTTGTTTTCATTACAGGTCTGTGCTGTTTGTATTGCATAGTTCACTGCTTTATTCTGTGATTCCATTCCTGTTGGTATTAACTTCTTAGAGCTGTTTTTCTTTCTCTGTCCTTGCTCTGGAAGAGAGAAAAAAATAATTGTTTTCATTAGACTTAATAGCCACACAGAAAATGCATTTTAAAAATAAGAACCTGGATGAATGAGGCAACTTCTGTTTTCTGATGCAACGTTTATTCCAAATTCAGATTAATATTCAGAAAAAAGAAAAATAAATCAGAGAAGGTGTGAATTGGCAAAAACAGTCATGCTTTTATCAAAAGGACGTGCAACTCTACTGACAGGCTGAGAAATCGGCTCTCTGAGAAGGACTGCATTTCCTTGACATCCTAGTTTTCTGGCTCAGAAGGGGGCCTCAGAAAACAGTTAATATTTTCTGTTCTCACCTTTCCCTGTTTTTCGGGTGCACCTGGCTTAAATTACTCTCTGGCCATGGTGAGAATGCGAGGCACTGGAATGTCATTGTTTCCTCCTGTATAACATCTGATGTTGGACTGGTGCTCGTAGTCACAACACGCCGCTTAAACGGTCAGCGAAATTAAATCTCATTTAAAAAGGTATTAACTTTAATTTTTTTTCCCCCTTTTCCCTCTTTTTCAAAAACCTGAAGATCACTTGAACCAAACTAACAGGATTTTGTGTAACGTTTATCTTTCATATCCTGTATTTGGTATAATAATATTTTTTCATCTTCGCCGTTAGAACACATTCAGCTTATTAGAAGACATTGAGATTAAGCACGTGCCAGATGAGTTAATGTTTTCAATGGTTTGAATGAGTGGATTTCAATAATTTATTTTATAAATAGGAAAAAGGCCCCCCCCCCCCCCCTCAAGAGATGTTACGGTCATGGCAGAATATTATATTACCACGCGTAGACGCAGGTCCCCCCACCATCCCAGTTGTCACCTAAGACTTCTCTTTTAACACAAATATTTTGTTTGGTCCTGGCCTGACAGGTAATGTTGGCAGATTGGTAAATGGTTACAATGGGAGGACTTGTCAGCTACTCCTTGTGTGTGTGTGTGTGTGTATGTATGTGTGTGTGTGTGTGTGTGTGTGTATGTGTGTATGTGTCTGTGTGTCTGTGTGTGTGTGTGTGTGTGTGTGTGTGTTTGTATATATGTGTGTGTGTCTCTGTGTGTGTGTGTGTTTGTATATATGTGTGTGTATATGTATGTGTGTGTGTGTGTGTGTGTGTGTGTCTGTGTGTGTCTGTGTGTGTCTGTGTGTGTCTGTGTGTGTGTGTGTGTGTGTGTGTGTGTGTGTGTGTGTGTGTGTGTGTGTGTGTGTGTGTGTGTGTGTGTGTGTGTGTGTGTGTGAATGAGGTAAGAGGGGGATATGAGTTTCCAGCCCTGTAACTTTACTCCTCCCGACGACACGTCTGTTTGGGTTATTGAAAGCAGCTTCTCGCTCCCAGCCCAAAACGGCACATTTCACACCCCTAATCGTGCTGATTAGCTCTGATAATGTTATTCAAAGGAAGGGGATTAGTTGTCATTTTATCATAGAACTTTCACGGTCTCAGTGTTCACCAGTGTTATTTTAAGAAAAATCATAATGACGTAACTTGTCGGCGTTTTTTATTATTTCTCTCTTAACCTGCACGTAAGGATTACAAATCTAATTTACTTGAATACAATAAACATAAATCATTTCAAGTTGCTAGTAATATAACACTGCTTATAGTAAGGTATTTTCTGTACATTTCATATGCTCAGTCCATGCTGAAAGCACATGGTTACACAGTAATTATAATGACAACTGCAGTAAATGACCGTGTAAATCAATGCATTTAAATCTATGCCAAATTGATTTTTTCCCCCTTATTAAACTTCTCAAAACACCGGTCTGGGCTATATATTGAAGTTCTGTTTTTGCTCGTATTTTCAAATACAGCCGATCAGTAGCTTGTTTCTTCAGTTATCTTCTTCCTCTTTGGTTCTTTTGTGCTGTATTTTGTGCAATATTTCGAGCTGCACCCGTTTGCGTAACGCATCGTGTTCACAGTTGCAGTGATTGACTCCTGTCACATAGTGGATCAAGCCGCTATAACGGCTTCCATATGTTGATAATGAAAGCACTCGCACTGCTAATTACAGACAATATGAGACATGGTTTGAGCAAGCAGCTCTGGGACTGGGAAGCACTCCTTACCCAATTAGTAATTTACCCGGTTACTTCCACAGCGGGAAAAGCTATATGTTAATCCTTTTTTGCCGCACAGAAGTAGTTTCCCTCATGCTGGTGCTGAACATTTAGATTTGGCATGTCTGCCCCTGTGTGTATGGTTGTGTAATCCTCTATCACTGTTCAGAGGCCAGGCCATTGCCTGTTAGACATATTAGAGAGAGAGAATGTATCTTTTTACTGATGCAAGATGATATAACATTCTGGATGCTTAAGCTTTTTATTTAAAGTCCCAACCTGTACAAAAGGAAAAAGCCGCACAGTTGGGTCTTGCAAAAGCATCTGGACTACAAGGTGTGACTTGATTGCATCTTCCCACAGCCTTGTGGTCACTTTTATTGTACATCCTCTCCAAACGAGCAAAAGCTGGAAGACCTTGATGGAAAAGTGCGGTTTTTTTTTAAAGCCCAAGATATTGAACCGGAGTATGAATTTGTTTATGTAGAGAAATGTTAGGCCTATGCTACTCCGTTCAAGATGGATGCAAATGTTTGCCAGATGTGTAAAACCGTAGGCTGGAAAAAGGTATGGAGTTTGACAAGACGACCCACAAATGAGGGGAGTGGGTCGGGATGCGGGCACTCGTGGCTCGGCAAGCCCAGCCTCCCAAATCCCACGAGTGCTCCGACTAAGGCACCTTTGATGTTATCTTAACATCTGACAACCAGTGAACAGTAACATTAATGCTTCGTGAGGTTAAGATTATGGTAATAGTTGGCTTTTTTTAAAGTGTCGGGGCTATGTGCAGACAAGCGGCAGTTCCAGTCGTCAGTTTTGATCTCCGTGCAGTTTATATTTCTGAGGCGTCCCTATCCTCGGTGACCCGTTTGCCCCGGCTGCGTTGGGATACGGAAATATATTTTTGGCGCCTGTTTTACGTTTGAAATTTGAAATCCATCAATGAGTTTCCTTTTTTATTTCGAGTTACTTTTTACTCCCCTTTTTTTTTTTTTTTCAAAACAATAAAGAAATGAGACTTGGCTGAATGGGGCTTTCATGGTGTAATGAGCTCTAAATATGGGTAAGGAGTGAGTGTGGTTTAAAGTGAGTGGTTTTGGCTCTTAAACCCAACTTCAAAAGAAAAGGCCAATCTGTTTCAAATATCAGCCGAACCAAAAATTGTATAGACAAGGCTTTAATACTGGATAAAACACTTAAAGCGCCATTATCTCATTTGCCGGTTTACTCTGCCCAAGAAGGGAGATGTGGAATTGCTTCCAGCCATGAGAAAGTTGTCCATTAGGGTTTATTGTTATTAATCATGTGACCTGAAGTTGCTTTATTTCCCTATTACTTCATGCTGACAATAAGCATTGATTATACTAAAAGCGGAGCACTGAGCGATTGCCACAAAACAATTTTTTTGAAAAACAGGCTAATTAAAACAATTCATATAGAAAGTCGAAAAAATTGACAACGCTGGAATATTTATCAGTTTAGCCCCAATACATCATGAGCCAATCAGTATACGCCGTTTCTAGAAGCAACGTGTGAAATAATAGATGGTGTCCATACAGGAATCTATGGCACCTTCAGTTGTGCCCCTATGTGGTTTGCAGGATGTTTCACACCGGTTCCACACAAGGCACAGGGAAGCCAGTGTGTTAAAAAAATAAAAATAAATAAAGAATGCATGCAGTTCACAAATGACCTACTTCAAAGCAAAGCAGTGTGCCATCGGCTGCTCTGACTCCCTGAATCACAGGTGTCTGTCTTTTAAAACGGTGAGAGAGAGTGAAATCCTCTGATTGCCTCAAATAATCATTTCTGGTGACTCGGCTGTGACTCTTGGGCTGATGGCTCAAACTCGTGCCACCACAGACATTGTGGCGCGAGAGGCACATTTTGTCACTTAATAACTTAGCTGAGTTGTAATTATCTAAATATTACACAGTTGCTCGTACATAATTCAGTTACATTTGAGGATATGTCATTGCTATGGATTTGGGAGCGCACAGAGGATGAGCATGTGCTCTTCTCCGTAGGCCATTAAGTCTGTTTATCACACCACAGTGGCAAGTGGGGCTTTAATCCCGGCGAACCGACACTCAAACCTGGGTGACACTAGAGCCGGCTGGGCATCGCCCTGCGGGACTGCCAGCCAATCAGCACTTGCACGGTCCAGATTTTAAACCAGACCACGGGGCACATCCGTGCACTCGACCGCTGCTTTAAGAGAACGAGCCACCTCACAGCCCAGCAGTACATTTATTATTGAAACTACGCATTTGTGTAGCTGGTGCATTTTTTTTAAATATTGCCACTTTTTTTTCTCTTCATGTTCTCTTCATAGAACAAATACCATGTTAGTGAAATCAAACTAAATTGAGCCTGTTTTACTTCCAGCTTATGTAGGAAGAATACTTTGAAATGGACTAAATACTTAGGCCTATTATTTTTGTTTGAAATACATGGTTAGTAATGTAATTAAACTGTCTTTGCATGTAGGAAACCCATTCAGATACCGTGCCAATACCATGCCAGTTGTTAAAGCAGGAGGGGAAGCGGGTATCTAATGTATAGCAAGTTGAAATGTAGTTGTGCTTTAAACCAATGTAAATAATTTAATATGTAGGCTTTATTTTTGTTATATTGACATAATGATGCTATGAGGTCCAAGATAGACATGCTTGAATCAGATTTTGAGTTTGAGGAAAGTAAACCTTTTGTTGCAATGCAGTTGATCCGTCAAAGAATATGTGGCAGATTGAGTTTGCATGATGGCATTATTACTTAAAAATCAGGGATTTAGGATTCAGAGTCAGGATGTAGGATTAAATCTCTCGGGATGCCACACAGGTAGCCTTGAAAATACTGCAGAAGGGAATGCTTGACCTTCCATGCAATTCTGTTTCCAGCTGTCAGAGAGTTAAATCATGCCAACACATTTCTTGTTTTCACTTTAGAGGAAATTTAATGCACATTTCTGCTAGATATTCTGACTCTCTATTTGATTGACTTTTGCTAAGGACATGCTTTCTGGAAACATTTTTAAGTTCCATTGGATAAAATAGGCATTGTGGTCGTGATTTTACCAGTCATAGTGGACTATACCCATCTGGAGCGTATGGTATATTTCAGATTTGAAAACCCCTTTGCGTGTAAGTCTAAATTACAGTTCCTTCTCTTTCTGGCTTTTGTATTTTTGTGCTCTCGTGCCTGCGTGTGATACACTGTTTTATTTTTAATGTAGTGCGGTGTTACTTTTACAAGCTTTGGTCGACAAAAGTGTTTACAGAGGAGTACAACAGAGGGTACCAAAGTTTGTCTTTGAAATGTTGTGCTCTGGCAAGCATGTAGAACTGTTCTGTTTCCTTCAGTGTGTGCTGCTAAGCTGCTTAAAAAGCATAGCATGCTCCCATTCATCTGTCCATTTCAATGGCTGACCCCAAAGACCTTGCCCCTGACACCAAGGGGGACAGGTGTCCACACTGTTTTACAGCGAGAACATTGACTGCCTGCAGGTGGTATACAAAGTGCTGTATGAGCTGATATCTCTGCAGTGAAAAGCCAACAGGTTGGTGGTGAATTGTTGATCTTTGGAAAGCTCGTCGCATTTATTTACGAAAGACGAGCGAGATGCTTTACCTGAAGGACCGTTATTGTACATCTTTGCTATAACTCTTGGTGCAAGTTAAATAATACAGTCTTGGAGCCTGTCTGAGGTGCATATTTAAAACGATTTGCTTTGAATCAGAACTTGGATCTTGTTTTACGCACAGTAATAAACACACATTTTTTCCAGGATTTTAATGGAGAGAAGTAATATTTTATCCTCTCCCGGTCTTGAAAGATTTCCACCCTATCGGGCTATTTCAGCGTCTAGACATGCAGTGTGCGGGACAAATAATGATACAGTCGCCTGAGTAAGAAATGGATAAATGGGACCGATTCCTGAATGCAGAAAATGTGCACTTGACCTCAAATCGCTTCACAGGGACGCCCATGACGGCCAAACTGTGGTCGGGTTGCAGTGCTGAAGGAGTGGCAAAGCAGTACTCACCACTCGTCTCTGGTTGCTGAGGCAGAAAGTGCAGATCTGCTTGGGCTGGGAGTTCTCCGAGTCGCGGCCGGGCGAGCTGTGGTGGTAGAAGGACGAGGTGGTGTGGCACGGCTGGCCGTCTCCGCAGGCCTCGCCCACCAGCAGCACGTTGCCCAGGTGCGAGATGTAGCTGGAGGCCAGGCGCAAGGTCTCGATCTTGGACAGCTTCCTGTCCGCGGGCTCGGTGGGGATGAGAGTCCGCAGGGCGGTGAAGGCCGTGTTGACGCTGTTGGTCCGGTCGCGCTCGCGGGCGTTGGCGGCGTTCCGCTGCCGGGGTTCGCCGATCGGGGGCAGCAGCTGCTCCAGCCGGACCCCGGGCTTCCTCTTTCGGCCCACCTTGATGTCGTAGCCCGAGCCGTCCAAACGGAAGGACTTCTCGTCGGAACCGGAGCTCTCGCTGCCGTTCTCCTCGTCCTCGGACAGCATGCTGATGTCGGAGTACAGAAACCTGCTGGGGGCCGCGCGCACCATCGCGAAAGACATCTTTCCCTTCTCTATCTCTTCTTCTTCTTTTTTTTTGTCTGGTTATCGTTCGTGAGGCAACTCGCAAGCCGCTACTACTTTTGGTTGCACGTGCGCGTCAGAGCAAGCAGCCTTGAACACTCCAGTACCTATAACTTATCCTTAGGACTTGAGAACACATTGAGCGCTCATGGTTCTCGCGTAAAGTTCCTGTGTGGTTTCCCTTCTGTAAAAAAAAAAAAAAAAAAAAAAAAATAGGAAAGGCTCCCGGTGGCAGCTGGCTCTTTGTCAGAATGCCTGCGTCTCGGCTCCTCTCGAACGCGTCTTTCCAGCTACACAGATACACGTGTGATTTCTGTCTGAGTGTTTCAGTATGGTTTGGGCTTTATAGCCAGTGGGAGTGGCCTTCGCTGCATATGCAAATCCCAGAGCTGGCCGGCTGAGCTGGAGTGGCTCTGCTGTGCTACTATTGATACACTTTTAACCCTCTAAATGCTGGCTGTACTTGGGAACAGGGTGTAGCCTCAGTGAGCAGCGTATGTAAGGAGGTTGTCTGCACTTGGTGTCCTCACAAGGCTCTAAACTTTTTAGCCGGTGATAACTGGACCCTCTACTTTACTAATTAAGAAAGCCATACACATGCCCATCAGGCATATGCGCGGGCACACAAATGCTGTGTGTGTGTGTGTGCGCGTGCGTGCGTGCGTGCGTGCGTGCGTGCGTGCGTGCGTGCGTGCGTGCGTGCGTGCGTGCGTGCGCGCACACGCACATGCACAAACACAGAGTTTGATGCAACACTCATACCACAGTACCATAAAATCCTTCAAGTATAAGGTTATCACTGGTTCAAAGGATGGACCTTAGTTTTGATTAGTATGACATTAGTAGAGTTAACTAAATCCACAGAAAAGAGTCTGTGGCAGAAGATATGCGAGTAAATGATATAGAAAACTTATTGTCAAGTTTTGCGTTGTGTTTCGCAAAGGATTTTTAATGAAAATGTTGTGCTTTGCAGTAAGATTGGCTATGTGGGCTTAGGTCATGCACAGACCGCCAGGCAGATGTTCCCTCAGTAGCTCGGCCTGCTCGATAACAGATGGAAACGCGAGTCGGCTCTGTTATGTTTTCTGCCATTAACCCCAACTGGATTAGCTTGGTCACGCCGTTCAAACCAAAATTAAACAAAATAACACAAGCTGTAGTCTCCACCGCACCATAAGTCACCTGCACCTGTTCAATCCTGAATCATTTGTCAGGCAAAATGGCATGGCTTTCCTTTAATGTCCCCCCCATCATTTACCTGGCAGTTCCAATGTGACGTAATTCTGCGCCAGGTGGAACGGTGGGAAGAACTGAATTTGTAACAAGAGGCTTGTAGCTTCCAGATGAGACATTGACATTGATCCCTAGAACTATTAGGCCTAATGATCCCTGTCTTCAATTTTATATACATACTCAGTGCTCTACGCTAACATTTTTCCCAGGGAGCACATGTGCTCCTAAATTAAAAAGTTTAAAATTGATGTGTGCTAACTGGAAAAAATAGTTTAGGAGCACATCTATGAATTGGGATTCATTATGTGCTCCTAAACTATTTTTTCCAGTTGGCACACATCAATTTTCAAGTGCAAATGCTCCTAAAATGGGAGCATTGTAGAGCCCTGATGCTCTTTAAGATAAGTTTTCAGTCTCATGAATGCATTATAGAAATGTTTATGCATATGTACGTATTTCTGTTTTTCGTCATTCTGTGTATTCTCTGTGTGAAGACTTCCGTTAAACAAACGAATGATTTAATCATTAATCATGTAAATGACTGGTAGGCATTTATCAGGCCTCAAGAATGAACAGTAATCAATAGTGCATTGGTAGCAGTGCAGTGCAGTATGACTGTCCTGGTCAAACAGATGGTAATTTCTTCTTTGTTTTATGTATTTATTAAATAGGATGAAAAAGTAATAGTAAGTTTGGTCGCATGGAAAATATGAAATGATATTTTTGACCAGCTTTTTTCCCCCAGAAACGTATTATACACATTTTTAACTTATAAGGTCAATGCTAGTCTGACAATTTAATGATGTGGTCAATTGCAGTCTGGCTCTTCACAAATGGCAACTTTTGCTTCTCTTAAGTAGTGATAATAGCATTTGAGGAGCCCTAAACCCAAATCTGTAATGGAGATGTTGTAAAACCACTTAAATATAGATGTGTTCTATTTCTTCTGGTCCATTGATATTAATGATGTAAGGGTCATATTTGCATTCTGGCCAGTCGAGTATCTCATTACCCAGAATCTACTAGAGTTATATTGTGTCAACCACCGTCTACCTACCTAGTGATGCCCTCTTGCTGTCGGGTGTATAATGAATGGGGTCGAAGGGTAGCCTCCACTGTATTGGCCTACATGAAATATTGTTTATGTTTGCATGCGGTCCATGAGGAAGTAGTGGAGGAGATGAGCTGACGCAATGAGAAGGTCGTTGGCAGGCGAGCAGGCGGAACGTTGTGGGGTGTTTGATACAATACGCACGTCTCTCTCTCCCCCAGTGCCTCCCTAAATAAGATAAATAACTCCGATATATGCTTCACTGGAAATTGTATTCTTACTTACTGGACGCACATGCATTTAATATAGTTTTTAAGGCAGTTTCTGAAGCTCTGCAAGCTGTGACTATTTTTAATCCTTAATAGTAAAAAGTCCCCCCCCCTCAAAAAAATAAAAGCCTGCGCTGAAGCTATAGCACAACAGTGTGCTTTCAGGCCAAATTACATTGCAAATTACTTTATTCATGGCTAGACTGAAAGGCAACCAAAAATATTTTTTTGTGGTTGGAGAGCAGTCTTTTATATGAAAAAGTTAATACAAACCTTTTTTCTCAATGCCTTTTTTTTATTATATTGGGTACTAAATCATCATTTGCGTTTAAACACAATAGTAGTGCAGTGTTTTCCTCATGTAGAAACGTGTTTGATTATCTTGTTCCAAAGAAATAATAGTCCATTTTTTCACCTAAGTAACTGGAAGAAACTGTAAAGTTATCTGGCTTTTCATTTCCCGGTGAAACCAATTTTAAGACAGAATTGCTTTAGCATTTGCCATCGATATAGTGCTCTTTGCAATTTGTCAATTTTTTCAAAAACTCAAATAATACATTTATTATGTGGGTAGTAAGTGTTTTCACCTTCAGCATATCACTATATTTCCGACATATAAATTGAAGCTATGTATATTTTGTATTGTATTTCAATTTTGGATAAAAATAAATGGTAATCTTATGTCACTGTAATTGAAACAAATGTGTTTTTCTGTGTAGACTAAATAATTGGATGTTTAACGATATTCTAGTGGGAAGACCAGCAGCATTGCATTACATTTTTGATAAGTTTAGTTGATAGTAAAAGCTATTTTCACCAGGTTGGTAGCAGGTACTCTATAACAGACTCCAGTGGTTGGATTAATAGGAAGTGGTGCAATTACAACAGTGTTTAAAATTTAGTCCATTCAGAAAGATAAATTCAGTGACATCTTTGCTTGAAGTGTGGTTAAAATGGTGTAGCGACATCAAATCAAGTTTTGCAAATTGAAATTTTAGCTCATTAGCTCATCAGACTTTGTAAGAATGATCTATTCTCTAGAACCTCTATATATAATGGAAAAGTAATTGTTTTTTATTTTTTGTTTTCTTTTTTAACTCTCGAAAAAGCTGTGTCTCAAAGGTACCAGGCTATTTTCTTCCTTTCTGTGAGCCTAGACAGGATTGTAACACACGTAATTAGTAGTGTGTCTTAATTGATATGGTTCTAGAGAAGTACCTTTTCAGGTTTTAATATTTCATTTCGTTTCAGTTGAATTGAGATATTTGGTGGAAGACAATTTAAAGGAAGTATTTGGGTCGTATAATGACAGCTTTTATTAAGCATATTTAAACCCTCTTCAGATGTTACCTGTTGGTACATCATAAAGGCTGACATTTCAAGTAACAAATGACAATGGCTGTTATCTCCCTGTCCTCCAAGGGCACCCCTCCCACACACACACACACACACACACACACACACACACACACACACACACACACTCCCACCCGCCATCGGCCTACTTTAAAGCGTCAGTACAGTCTAGCATCTGACTGTAATTATTCCCCTTTACTCCCTTCTCTCTGGGCTGACATTTAATCCCTACACCCATCTGTAAAACGCTCCTGCTGAATTTTTGCACCCGCTTCCCTCAGACACATACATATACACAGCAGTCAACGTGTTCCGGCGTGGGTGCGCAACAGGTCCGGGGACCGATCCCCGGCAACGGACCACAACTGGAGCGGTCGCATTGTCTGCTGTCCAGCCTGGAGGGGGGCAGGGGGGATCTGGGGGTTGCGCTAACGCCGCCACTGTCTGGAAGTCCCAGAAACCGGTCTGTATCGCGCTCCACGGCTCCTAACACCACACAGGCACAACAGCTGCAGTTATTAAAGTGAGCCGGCGAGTGGGCGTGCGGGCAGGCGGGTGGAAGAAAGAACCTGCTAGGGTCAGGGGAACCCATGCCTTCAATTAATTTATTTACCGTAGTGAAGGAGGAAGGGGGAGGGGCTACACAAAAGGAAAAATGCAATTAGGCCGGCCTTTTGTTCTAGGCTGAAACTGCTCCGAGTTTTCCGTCATTAAAGTGTTCTTGCCCCCTTTCTTTTATTGCGTGTTTTCTCTTGGGTACATTTACAGTGCATTAAGCATATAAACAGGCCTGTAATACAAAGAGCACTGAAGCAAAACTCATTTTGACTTCATTCTTTCCTCCAAAAAATGCAGTAAAAGGGGATGGGGACCAAAAAGCTACGAAAGCAGCCAGGCCCTTTTCTCCTGCAGTCGTGTGTCCACTTACCACTCAGACAATTTATTGTTATCAAAAGGTTAAGGTTGTCGTTGAGGCCCCATCATATTTTTAGTGTAATTTACAACATTAAATGGAATACAATTTAATTTATACTCCTTTTCATAACACGTTGTAAATACAGAATTAAAATGTCTGTTGGGCCAAGGGATGCTATAAAAACCGAAACGAGGGCGATCACCGCCAACCTGAATCAGCGGTGCGCACCTCTTCTGCATTTCTTTAAGATTTATCGAGCGGTTAGTGGGTGTGCTTGGAAGTGTTCCTCCAACACTGGAGCTCTGTGAGGTTTTGTCAGATTAGAATGTGAAAAGTTTCTACTCCCAAGTTTAATTAAGGTTAGATATTGCCTTTTGGCGGTTTCTTGCGTTGGATGGGATTATAACGATTTGTTAAGTAAAGATGCCACAGAGGGTATTAAAATATATTCCATGAAGGACCACGAAATAGCTTCAAAGAATATGTCAGGGTACTGGAATAGAAGTCAAAATATCTAAGTTTGGCGAAAAGAAAATAGCCTAATATTGCCTGAATTTTGCAAGACTACCATATTAGGCTTTCTGTGAAATAGATTTGCAGTGATGTAATGAAAGTGAAAGCCTGAGCTCAGGAATGTGCTATACGTCTCTATTTTGCATTATGCATGCAGCATTCTCGGTTTTGGACATCATTCTGTGGTCATTTTCCAATTTCTTCCAACCCACTCCCACTTCTCTGCCAGGTTCTTCCTTGTTAGCGGTAGTGCCTGTAACACTGTCTGTAACAGGCTGCGTTCAGCCGCCGCGCACTGAACCCACAACGCATTGGCCAGCGCGCGCGTGTTCCAGTTAGTCACATCACCCTGTCAAGGATGATTCATGACGGAAAAGGGAACGGGAATCGGATTGCAAGGATTCGGTCAGGAATTTCACATTTGGGTAGAGATTACTGGGGATTATAAATGATCACATTAGACGGAGTGCAAACGTACATTTACTTGCAATTGCGGGGAGCTGAGTGAGTTAACGGATTTGTGGATGCCACGGTGTTCGAACGTGTGAGCGAAATGTGAACCACGAGTGTATGGGTGGCTGGAGATTCCCTATGCCGTTGACATTTTGAAAATGCGTTGACATTTTGAAAATGTTCATTTGGCCCACCCTGATCCACCCTAGTACCTCCTTCACTTTGGTCGTGTGATCTGTTCCTGCTACTTGGCTGGTTAGTTTAAGTATAAACTGTACTTTTCGCCTTGAGTGGAGTTACACACACCATGTCAGCATATCAAATACTATATTCTTTGGAATGGTCAGTAGCCTACGGCTTGATGCAGACCGATCCGTATCTGTGATTGCATTTGTGGATGAAAGAAAATGTTTAATTTGGAAATGCAATCCCCATTTGGGAATGAATGCTTTGCTGTCCATGACTTGAATGTTGAAAACCGATCGGTGAGATAAGGTCTAATCCATGATAAACAAAAAAAGTCTCGTACTACTAGACGCAGTCCTGTTAGAAAAAGCAATCAAATTTTTTAATTTGAAGCTCGCTGGTGCGTGTTAAACAGTAAAAGTGAAGTTTGTGTCTCAAGTGGTAAAGGTCTCAGATGTTCATCATTAAGAATACAAAAGGCGTAAATGGAGTGAACGCAGAGACTGGTCCAGTTTCTTCTGCGCATGTGGACAGCGTGGCAGAAAGACTGCTTGATTCTGATCAAAAGGCCCGCAAACCGTGAACCGGTGACTCAGCGCGATGTTACTCTTTTATGACATGCATGTAATAAGGAAGTTTGCGACCGTTTTGTACCATGATGAAACGGTGGTAAAAAAAATATAAAACATTCTCCCACCAGTAAAAATTTTTACATTTTCCCATTAGTCTTGGGAAAAATTGATTGAAATGTATGGTTTTCCATTGTTTGAAGTTGGGAGGTTTCTTTATGTGCGATTAGTTCTGTTGGTGATGCTGCAGAGTCAGTGATAGGCTGCTGATAGTGACGAGTGAACCATCAGCAAAAACAAACTTAAGCATTTTCTCATTCTATAACAGACGCACCAGCCTTTACGTTCACGGTCTGAAGGTAGGGTTACAAGTTGAACATTCCAATATGCTATGGCTTCTCATATTTTCGGTAAATATGGTTAATGTTTAGTCTATTAAAGCCAGCTCAGGTGCTTGCGTTTTTTTTGTTTTGTTAGTTTTTCAGTGTAAATGTCAGATAGATTTTTTGTATCCTATGAGCCTGAACCTTTCCTGTGTGTGAATTGAGGGTGGATGGGCGGTTCAGTAGGGGTCTGCTTTTCCTTCTGGGGGTGGGGCTCCACCTTCAGAGACGGTGGTAATGACGGGTGGACATTTGGTGTGTGTGATGTACAGGTGCTGTAACGCGAAACCCCTGCCGCCCCCCTTCCCAAGTCCAGAGATCCCCGAAGCAAACAGGCCATCCATAAACGTCTGGAATATCAAACACGCTTTGCTAATAGACCTCTGCATGTACAGGGACTCGGAACCACAAACCTGCACACACATCCGCCACCAGCTGCTGAAAACATTATCTGTGTCTGGTACGGATTTCTGTGCTTTCATAATACTGAGACTTTTAATGTGTAAATTCAGGATATCAGCTATTTTGACAAACTGTTGTGAAAATATAGTTTGTAGCTCCTTCTTTATGTCATCTGTCATAAATAATAATTTGATTGTCCTCTGCTGTTGCAAGTTAAGAGTCTTTACCTCCAAAGGGAATAACAGTAACTGGGGATTGACCAGTACAAATACACACATGCACACAGGCCCCACGCACACGCAGACGCTCATGCACACACGCACGCACGCACGCACACACACCCCCACCCACACACACACACACATTTAATTTGGAACTAGATAAGTGTATTGAACTTGCCTGGTGATGAATGTTTTTTTTTTTTTTTTATGATGTGCTATGCAAATTGAATCATACATCTATCACATTGGTCTACCACTGTTTACACAAATGGATATCTTAATCTTTTAGTGTAGCATTTTTTTCATTAACAGATTTGTTGTCATTTTCCAAAGCAATAAAAAAAATTTAGTTTACAGAGCAAATTCTGCGGATGGCTAACTTTTAAAACCTCATAACCGTAGTTAAGTGCATGACATTCACCTTTGCTCATTACATTGTAGAATTTACAAACCGCAGAAATGACAGAAAATTAATGTTAAAAAATTTTTTTTTTTACCTCTACCAGTTTATTTTATATTACTGTCATTACTTCATGTCTCTGGGATAGTTGAACTGCAGCTATGTAACAATGTAAGAGCCAAAGGCATGCCGCCTCCCTGCAGAGGATGCTAGTTCCATCCTTGTGATGGTTTAACATGCTGTGGAAACACCGAGCTGTCGTCTCCAGGGTAGGACGGTGGACATTGGAAGGGCTCTAGGGACTCCTCCTTCTGGTCCGCTTCTCTAGTCCTGTCTGCTGCTGGAGCCCGGTCCCAGATCGCCTCCATTTTCCCAACCAAACCCTTGGAGCCTTCATCAAGGCCCTTTCAAACGGCAGGGATTAGCTAGCACCGCAACGCCTTGCGCTTCAAAGTAAACAGAAAAATTAAACGGGGTTAAGATAAATGAAGGCAAGAGGCAATTTATTTGCCCGGAGAGCCTGCCAGTCCCCTGAGCACCACAAGTCCTGCGGATGTTTTGAGGGAAGCCCTTTTCCTTCCAGCGAAGCCCGGTCGCTAAGAATCCCGCGCCTCCCGTAATGCAAATCCCAGTCCAAAAACAACTTCCAGGCGAGCGCTCCCGAGCCACAGCAGGTGGAGGGCGTTGTTGGGAGGGGTTATGTAGGAAGAGGGCGTCAGGGAGGAAGCACCTCACATCAGGTGAAACGGGGTCCGAGGTAAACGCGCTGCAGACAAGCACGCTCCTCTGTCCCTCCCCTGATCTCTTGTTCCACCCTGTCGTCATTTTCAGAGCCAAAGCGTCTGCATGAGTTACCAGCACCTGGACTGCATTGTGGAAGCCTGTCCTTCAAGCCCCGGCTCGCATAAAAGCAATTCATTCAGTCATTCGCAGAACGTTCCAACACATTTCAAATGCTATGCTCATTATTACTGCCCGTAATTACGTCTGTATAAACAGAGGGTTAAGCTTTGCTTGTGGATTCTGATGTGAGGACTGTTTGAAGTGTGTTCAGCACAAGTAGACGGGGTGTTCCTGGTTGACTGAGGACGCTTAGTCATGCCCTGACACTGAAGCTGTATCACTTTCTTGCACATTGAGAGAGAGCGCAGTTCTTCCTGACCTTTTGAGTGTCCAAGAGAAATAGGCATACAATTTATTGTATATCTGTTTACTGTTTACACATGCGCGTGCACGCACGCACGCACACACACACACACACGTTTTTACACATATGCAAAATTCTATTCTATTTTGAAAGTCTCCTTGATTGTGAGTACAGCAGGTACTGTGACAGTTGAAAACTCACTCGAGGACTTTGATGTACTGGATATCAGTGCGGTGGTCTGCTTTCCCCTCTGTCTAGACAGGCTTGGGTTATGGTGCTTATTTAAATAAGTGGGTGAGAACTATATGGAGCTTTTTCATTGAGGGAATAATGGGTACATTAGTGATGTCATTCCTGTCTGACGAACTGGGAACAGTAATCCTGGGATCTACTCAAGAATTCGTAGAAGTGTTTTCCTCTCCAGTACTTTTAAATTCAAATCAGAGTCCTTCAGGATAGCTCACTAAAAATAGAGGCTGCTAAGTAGCCTCAATACGTTTTCTATGAGGAACTTGACAAAAAGCATGTTCATGGCTTTCACTGTTTTTGAAATGTAAATGAACATAGTATGCCCAAGTCATTCTTTTCCTGCTTTAATTTTTTTCTTCACCTTTTACTTCCATTTTAAAACATAGGCGTGATGTTGACAATATTTTACGTGTAGAGCTTTTTGGTGAACTGGTAGCTGCAGTGACAGGCTTCACAAGCTTGAGAAGCTGGGTGTCTGTTTGAAAGGCAGCACTTTCCCTCTCAGCAAATCTGGAAATTCTTAGTTTTAGTTCAACTTTTCAGTTCAATTTTGAAACTGAAATTAGCGCCATTCTCAAATTGTGCATTGGTACTTTCACAAGCTGCCTTTTTGTCTGTTTTGGTGTTCTTGGCCTCTTTAAATGATCAGAGAGCTGCATTTGCAACAAAAAATGTTTCTTTGTGTTTTTCTATTTGACTTTTTGCCTCCTCTATACCATAAAAAAAAAAAAAATCTCATTTTAATTTTAATCATATGATTTTTTTCCCATGACATCGCTAGTGTCTTCTGAATTGGTTTTATTGTTGACTATTCTCACTGTTCAGTGGACTTTCATATGTCTAGTAGATTATCATCAAGCTGAAAGAAAAGCAAAAATATAAACATTCGGTTCATCAGTCATCCCGATCATAGCTTTTCATCTAAATTGTAGTTATTGCATTGATCCCGTTTAGACACAAAGAGACAGGCAAGTCATATGACCTCCACTCCACCTTCCATTGGCAGATAAAAAGATGGAACTCCAAATACACAGATGCTCCAGTTCCCCAGCCCAGTGCTTAGCCAAAGGTCCTCAGCTGAGAAACCCAATCATCATTTACTCATCAGCTGCCTGAGGCTGACATTCACATTTTCCTTTTACTCTTGGCATCAGACGTCATTTTTTTTTTCCCCCTCAGCTCAGCTTTTTTAAAAATTTGATTTGATTTTTATTTTGGTATGGAGTTTTTTGGTCACGCTCTCCACCGTACTTGAATAAAATGGGACACCACGTTGGGGCTGCGCTCACCGCAATTAAGAGCGAGGACTTGGATTCACCCGAGGGGGGGGCAGGGATGGGAAAACGCCACAGAGACGCCCCTGCGGCCGACAGCACGCGTCCGGTAGTGTGTCGGTGAACGATTCCGTAACCTTTTGCTTTCTCCTGCGGGATGCCTAATTGCCTTTTTTTTTTGTCAGACTCTTTTCTTTTTTTTTCATAATAAAAGATGAAGTCACACTCTTCTTAAATTCCATGCTGCAATCCTTCTGTTATCCAGCAGCCGAGGAATTCAGCCGACCGAGGGGTCAGCGGTGCCGAGGAGCGGAAAGAGTGAGCCACGCGCCTGTCTGAAAGACACACTCTGGGAATTATTTGCCAACCGCAGCTATTCCGACTGCACACCAGCTAATTTTTTTTTCTTACATCAATTCCAGCGGCGTTATAGCAAACCTATTAACGCTTGAGATCTTAAACGGATTTTTCTTTGTTTTGTTTCATTTGTTTGTTTGTTTTTCTGAGATGTCATTGCCCCCTTTTTTGACTTCCGATTCCTGGCATGCTCCCCCTGCTGGCCACGACCCTTCCTGCCCACGACCCTTCCTGCCCAACCTTGACTAAATGAGTGACTGCCTGGGGCCTCTTTTTTTTTTTCTTTTTTTTTTTTTTTCTTTCTTTACAGGCCTGCCTGCTTATTTCATTTCCTCACCACACTCAAACCTTTTAATTTGTCAAGTTGTGAAAATCGTTACATAGTTTATACATTATGCTTCGATGCTTTCTGTATTCATTCATCAGTTCCTCGCCCAGCTTACTGTGAAGGCCGCTTGCAAAATATGGTTGGACGGGCTTTATTCAACGATGAAAGGGAATGTCGCCTCTGAAGCCGTGCTTTAGTGCCTTCAGGCTGTTGTGATTTGTGAATGCCTGAAGTGAAAATGGAAAGACCCTGGCTGTGTGGCACGTCTTTGAGGCAAGGTGACCACACGGTAGCGGTCTTGCCATCTTCCACCTCCTTAAGCACAGCAGAAACATAAACCACGTGAGAAAAATACCTACTGTTGGGCGCTGAGATGATTAATGATTAATGGGGTCTTTCACTTTCAACAATGGAGGTTATTCTAAGCAGGCAAACTAGGTTCCCAAATAATTCTGTTAAACAAATGGGAACTGGAAAGCCCTCTCAGGGTTAAGTCCAGAGCTTTTGCTCAACGGAGTCGGAGGTCTCCCGAGGTTTGGAGAGCCCTGCAATCTCTTAAAGATGTCGACCTCTAGCAGTGTAGCTTGTCGTTGCACCCGGCCACAAAAAAGGGTGAGATATGCGGGGCGAAGCGGGGTCACGGCCCCGCATGTTTGATGTTGTCGTCCCGCGATGCAGCAACCGGAGGCGTGCTCCCCCATAGGGGGGAAACCCCTCTCTTTGCACTCATAAAGCAGTCCTCTAGGGACGTGCCAAAACGGCTGTTTCACTTCCGAAAGTACAAAAGGAGCTTAGTAAGACAGAAAATGAAGTTGTGTTTCTCTGTCCAAAGGAACTCCCACCCCCAACTCCTCACAAAGGACGGCGATGCGTGTATACGTGCATTAACTTAAGGATGATTCTCTATTTAGTCAAATATGCTAATTGAGTTCCTCTCAGATATTTGCCCAATACAGCTGACTGACCATTTATGAAGTCTTGCTGTGCTACACATTTTCTGCAATAGTAGTCTCTCTTCTTTGACACCTTAAGCGTATATGCCTCATGAGAATAGACTAATTATACCAAGCATAATATCTGACTGTATACTAGAGTCCGACCAATAATGGATTTTCGTGTTCGATACCGATTCTGAAATTTAGAGGGGGATTAAATCCGATAACCAATATATAGATACTATAGATACTATAGATACTATATAGATACTACAAAATTACTATGAAAAAACAGACTTTTTTTGCATGGATCCCTCAAGTTTTGTTATCACAGAGAAATTGTGAGAAAGATGCACTGAAGGCAGTATATTCTTCAAATGAACAATTCACTTAATTGTCAATTTACATAAGAACATTTGCAACATTAAAACAAAGTATTTCCAAGAAGTAAGTAATGAGGTAGTAATCTGTCGGGCTCTAATTTATAAACCATTTGTTTTGAATTGGGTTGAGAATGAGGGGTAAGTTACTGTGAAAAGTCAATAAATCTGTATGATACCACTTATCTTTTGTTGGTTGTGGGATGCTAGGTAAGGGACCCCAAGCATCAGTTATAGCAGGGAAACAACGGCATAATTTCCTCTGCTCAGTACTATTGTGCAGCCACAACAGGTGCCCTCAGTCCTCCAGGAAAAGTAACAGGATGATTCCAACACTGTCTGCAGTTGGGCCTTGGGCAGTATGCAGCGCATGATACAGGTGCCATGGGAATACATTTCCCAGAGGCTCAAGCTGAGGAGGCTCAGACGCAGGCATCTATACGTTTTTCCAGGAGGTTGGGTTTCCAGACAGGAAATGTCAAATTAGCGCTAGAGTTTCATTACTCGTTGTGTCTTGTGACTGGTTGGAGCCGACGCTACCTGCCCCCGATTACAGCACTGACAGAGGGGCTGCTGGGACGGCAACGCCCACATGCCGTCTGAGAGCTCAGACTAATCAGCCAGCACAGAGGAGAAACGTTTGCCTTTCTGCGTCACCCCTCCAAACCTGCACGCCATTAAGACAGAAGACATTCCTAGAACAGGATACAGTGGGTCAAGCAATGCGGTCACACGCTCAGTTTTTCTCTGGCATTAATTATGAATTCTCTCTCACCTACACATCCAAAATATGAATTTAGTCTATACACTTCTCAATAGGTCTGTATCAGTTTGGTTTTCTGCTGTTTTGGTAGAGATAGAATTGATCATCGGCACAGTTCTGAGATGGGTCTGAGGTTTGGTGTGTCTCGGGTACCTTTTGTCTCTGCAACACTTGACCTGGGACCAGCTTACCAAACGAAAATGACCTCAACATTTATATGGAAAAGTCCCTCAAACTGATCCAGGGTCAGTTTTTAGGGGTAGGATCAGACTACACCCTGTTCTGTGCCGATTTAAAAAGGCATGACGGCTCAGCCCAGTCGTCCCTAACTGGACATGGTAGGGGTGGTTTTATTGAAATCACTCACAGGTGCTGTCTGGAGTTTTAAAGGGAGGGCACCACTTCTGAGAGGCTTAAACTAGTTTGTGTGTGTTTCTTTAAGGACAAAGAAGCTTCTTATTTTCAAAACGCTTTCTACACCCATCCAGTCTTATAAATTATGTGGTTTATATAACCGTTTGGTAATGTAAAACAAGTGTGCAAAACACCCAGCTGAATTAAACCAGCCTAGAATGAAGCGATATATTTGTCATGGCAGCGCAGCATAGGCCCAATCATGTATCTGACCATCAACGCTGCATTAAATCCTAATCCAGGCACTGAGATGGGGGGGAAAGGAGATTGCGATGAGTGAAAACACGGTTGCAGCCAAGGCTTAGAGAGAAGAGGGGAAAAAGCACAGCCCGGGAGACAGGCCTGCATTGCTGTGGAAAGGGAAAGCGGATGATGGAGTTTTAGCAATATTTCCTTGCTGGATTGCCCACCTGTACTGGGAAAATACTGAAGCTGTCAATAACCTACATTCCTTTTTTTGCAGGATATCCGCAACACTGTTGGCAACATTCCAATGGAGTGGTACAACGACTACCCCCATATTGGCTATGACTTGGACGGGAAGAAGATCTTTAAGCCAATCAGAAACAAGGATGAGCTGGATGAGTTTCTGGACAAGATGGAAAACCCTGATTACTGGTGAGATGCTAATGGAACATTTAAATTAATGAGATGTTAGGGCAATATGAAGGTGGTGCCCCAACAGAGAAGAGGGACTGGAGTCTCTCATCCTCCTACTCTTTCATCTCTTCTGTTTTATTCCCTTTTGTTTCCTCTCTCACTTTTTATGTCTCCTACTTTCATTCTATTATACCCTCTTTGTCACTCTTTCTCACACTACACATATTTCTCCCTCTCTCTCTGCCACTAGGCGTACTGTCCATGATAAGATGACGGGCACCGATATCCGGCTCTCCGACGACCAAATCGATCTTGTCCACCGACTCCAAAAGGGCCAATTTGGGGCTGTCAACTTCAATGAGTACGAGGTAAACATCTGTCAGAGCCAGAGCTAAGAGCCAGAGCCGTGGCTAAGCACGATTCCCTCGAACTGGCGAGTCGAGTCAGACGAGTCGTTCAAAAATACCGATTCGTTTGCGAACTGCACATCACTACAACAGTCACAGCATGACCAGGGCTATCCTCACTAAAATGTCCTATCCATTTATAACCCAGCATTAGTCTGTGCTCAGCATATATATGTGGGTCGAAGACACTGACAAACTCCTCAGCAGGGGCATTTACTTACAGCAGGGGCAGTTGCAACTGAGCTGTGTTACAGCTTTGGTTTACAAGCAGATGTAGTAGTGTCTAGATTGTGTCATTGGCATCATCATGGGGATAATGGTGAAGCCTTCATTAACACTTATGCTCGTAGTAAAAGGCCTGTTCAGAATTACCAGAAGTGTGAGTCATCCTCCAGAAAGGACAGTCGCTGCTAAAAACAATTGTTAAATCGCCAGCTTTTGACTTCATTTGCAACAATTAAGAAACAGACTACAACAATAATTAAAATTAAGAGCTTGCGGAAGAATTGTTTTAAGGCTTGTAAAATGTTTAGCGTAGCTGTTTTGTCTGAAAGATTGGTGACACTGAAAGCTCTTTTCCATCTTGAACCAGTTCAGAACTTGAACTTGTCCCTCTCTCATCCCCTCCAGCCTTCTGTGGATTTTTTCTCCAGCGAGACCATGATCCACCCCGTGACCAACCGACCGCAAGACAAGCGCAGCTTCATCCCATCCCTAATCGAAAAGGAGAAGGTGACGCCCTCCCCTTCCAAGCACTTCCTTGCCGTAGAGAATCCTCTACCTGTGCAAATGTTTAGAGTCTATTGCACACCCAGTACAGTCATCAGACAGCATGTAAACATTCTTGCAAACATTAGACCAGGTAGCTAGCTATGTATTAGTGGACACAGTTAGCTTACAGTAGCTAGTACCTTACACCTTTAGTTAGCCAGCAAGCAAACAGACTCTGAAGTGCATGCAGCATGTCTGCCACCGAGTTGGGTAAATGTTGCTGTTTTTAAAAGGTAGGGGACTCCAACTTTGGTGAACTTTCTGTGACCAGCTGTTTGTATATTTCATGTGCCATAAGCTCCCTGCTGGCCAGAATAATATCAGTATGATAATTTTAGTTTGGGTAGCCTTTCCTGTGGAAGCACAAGCAAAACATTCTCTACACTGCTACAAGCTACACTCTCAAATTCACCCAGAAACCTCAACTCTTTTATAAAAAATAAAAAAAAAACTTTGGAAGAGGGATTTGGAAAAGGCTTGCTTTGGGCAGATGGACACCTTTCCTGGATGTTTTCACAAATTTCGATCATGTAGAAAATTGGCATTTATAGTCATCGTAAATAAGGCTGGAATGATACAAAATGTTCATGTTTCGAACAATTTTACCCCTAACTGCTCCCATATGTGTAGTATTAGATATAATGATTCCCACATAGTTCCCAAAGTGGAAACGGAGGTGAAATTCTGTAGCAACTGGTCTCCAAAATGGAAAGCTTAAAGTAATTGGACCTCCAATTGAAAGTGAAATTGCAGAGTTTCTCCCCTCCCACAGTGGCTGCGGAATCGTGTTTTTGGATATCCCTGCAATTTTCTTATGTTTTTTCCTTCTACAAAATGAAACATTTATCAGGATTGTAGGTGCGCATAAGTGCCTTGCATTGGTCTCTTTACGGTATTCTGGTAGCACTTAGTCTTATTCTGCATAGCGGAAATGAAGTGGTTTTTCTGTGTTAATTGTTACGATATTGCACATCGTGCTCTGCTTGAGTAATGTACAACACTGCTCCGTGGACCTCTGTACTGCAGGTGTCGAAGCTGGTCCACGCAATAAAGATGGGCTGGATCAAGCCTCGCAAGCCCAAGGACAGTGCCCCACAGTTCTACGACCTGTGGGCCAAGGAGGACCCCAACGCCATCTTAGGGAGGCACAAGATGCACGTGCCCGCACCCAAGATGAGGCTCCCGGGCCACGAGGAATCCTACAACCCTCCCCCGGAGTACCTGTTCACAGAGGAGGAGGTAGGGCACAGGGCCCACACTTATCGGTGTCGCGCCAAAACCATATGTTTTCATATTCTCATCCAGATCCATGCTGAGACGGTTTCCACAATAAGGCCCATTCATTATCTCATTTGATAAAACCCAAAAATATATACTTTTTGTCCAATTAAATTTAACAGGGTACACTATAATTTTTGTGTAACACTCAGTATGTACTTAAAATAAACATTAATGTAGGTGTACCAGACCCTGGCTGTCTTGTTGTATGGTGCTTCTGTGAGAAAATCAAGATATACTGGGAATGGTATTTGGTTAGATGTACCAGGCAACCTTCCATGAATTTTATTGTAAAACAACCTTTGACGTTGTTGGAAAAAAATAAAACTGTTCATCCCCAGCGAGAGATAAACGTGAAGGAACGTCTGTGAGGTAAAGTGTGGATAATTTTGTCGGACGATGGCCCAAGATGCCTTTTAAATTGCAACGGAAACCTGAGAGGAGAGTTTGGCTCGTGCGATTGCCAGTTAGCTGTTTGCTAAACTCGTTTCCCCCCTCAGAAACTGGCGTGGGAGCAACAGGACCCCGAGGACCGGAAGCTGGGCTACATCCCGCAGAAGCACTCCTGCCTCCGCGCTGTGCCTGCCTTCTCCCGCTTCATCCACGAGAGGTTCGAGCGCTGCCTGGACCTCTACCTCTGCCCCCGGCAGCGCAAGATGAGGGTAGGCGCCTGCCTCGGGCTCCCGGGGACTCTACTGTTTCACGCCCGGCCTTCAGTCCACAGCGTCACTCCAGATATACACAGGAAACGCTGAAAACGGTGCACCATTACCCCTGACGCTCGGACTGGGCGGATTGCCCGGACCGCATTCAAACCATTCCCCCCCCCCTCTCCGTTCCAGGTGAACGTGGATCCCGAGGACCTGATCCCGAAGCTGCCCAAACCGAAAGATCTGCAGCCGTTCCCCACTACACAGTCCCTGGTAAGACCACCTCTCTTATGGACTCTGCGTACTGCAGCCATTGTGATTGCAGTGAAACCAGCTGCAACCGGTTTTAATGAACTGTGACTGGGGTGTTAACCTAAGAAATTCTTGGACGGGACTAAGTAGAGTGAGCTTTACTACGCACGTGTCACAGCAGCAAGATGAGTGTGAAAACGAGGGGAATGGTGCTGATGTGTCAAATTAACTTGAGCAGAATTTGGATCAAAGACCAAAAATTTCAACAGCAATCACATTCTTTTAAAGGCAATTGTCTTGATTTAAACAAAACTAAAGGAACAAAGATTTTACATCACATGGAGCCTGCTAAGCAGACGTACGTCTGAGAGTCGGCTATTGTGCGTGGTGTATCGGCTGTTATAATCCCTGAAAAAGAGCAATTGTTTCCATGTGTTAGTGCTGAAATCCTGTAATTAGAGCTGGTAAGGCCTTTTGAGGATGGCGCTTAAAACCCTGTGTCTGGACACCTAAAAGTGTGTGTGTCCCAGGAAATGCTCCCCTTCCCAACGCAGGCACACACACACACACACACACACACACACACACACACACACACATACACACACTTCTTCGCTCAGATTTTCTCTCTCTCCCTCTCTCTCTCTCCCCCTCTCTCCCTCCTTCCATCTATCTCAGTCTCTGTCACCTTTTATTAACTGTGTTTAAATCTGACCTCTCTCCACAGGTTTACCGCGGCCACTCCAACTTGGTGCGCTGCATTAGCTTGTCCCCTGGTGGGCAGTGGCTGGCTTCGGGTAAGTGCCCCGGTTCCTCATCTTTGATGTGGGGGCTAGGCCCTGTTGCCATTTCATTTTTATTTTTTTTTTCAAGCTCCTGAGTCCCGGCTCCTCCATAGATAATTTCTTGTGGTTGCTTGTAATATAAGCGGTAGCTAACTGGCTGCTTTTATCATCTCCACAGCACGAGCCGTGATTTCATGCCTTTGGCTTCAATACCCCGATCGGTACCGAAAAAACAAGTGATCCATTTTGGGGGGCAGGGCAAGCAAGCGGGGACACATTGTGGGAACAGTCATTAGCTAGCACACTTCTGAGCGATAACTAATGGTAACAATCCGAGGTAACTAATGGTCTCACTTCTCTCAAATTTAGATGCCGTGGTCTCTTCCCTTTATAGGTTTTGGCAAGATGGCCTCACTGGGAGCCACATCAGGAAATATGAAAATGCTTAATGCGGGTTGTAAAAATTCAATTGCTTTACAAATCACTCTGAAATAAACCGTCAACTAAGGATGCAACACATTTGTGCTTCCCAGTGATTATGAAGAAGCATGTCACATGCAGCTTCAGCTCTTAAAGACCAAATATATGTTGAAGGAAATCTAGTGACAGTACCGTTATTGTCCATCGTGTTAAAAGTATGTTTTATAAAATAAAAATAACGAAGGTACTATTTTCTCATTTAAAATCTGATTTATATCATGATTTTTAAAATGGATTGAATGGCTAAAGCTAAGCTTTCTGTATTCTGTAAACCTTGGGGGAAGGGCCATAATGTTGGTTTTAGATCGCCTACCTTTCCCTGTGGAAGTTGGTATTTTGTGAAGAGCACAATACAACACACATATGATTGTGTCATTATTCACGGAAATAGTGCTTTTAGTGTATTGCTTTTTGGATGAAAATGAGCGCTTTTGACTCAGTTTTTTTATTTTTTGTGGCCAAAAAAAACCAAACTATTTTGTTCGTTTGGCAGTTTCAATCATGACGTTCCAAAGTGGCTACTGCTCCCCAGCCAGTTTGCTGCAGCTGCCTGTCTGGCCCCGCAGCTTTACTTATTGGGGATGACATTTGATGCGACTGGGGAGGTCAACAGCAGCATGCTTATGTAAATCAAGAGGTGAGCTCAGGAGACACAAAGCAGTGGCATGCTTTGTTGAGGTGCTGTTGGGAAATGTAGTCCAGATTAAGCTCTCAAGCGTGCCGCACAGCCTGTAAGGTCAAACCTCACTTGCGCCCTTTGCATCAGCTGCAGAAAGGATATTGATTCTGGCACTGACATTTATTTATTTATTCATTTACTTCACTTCACTGATGTTGTAAAGTAATGTCTCTTTAATGAAGTCCAGTTTCTACCTGCCGCCACTATTTCACTGGAAGCTTTACATGATTGTCTTTACATGTCAAGACAGCTGGAATGGTGGCAGCGTTTTATTTTCTTGGTTCATGGAGAAAATATGTTTTTACTTGCCTCAATGCAGGGGCAGACCCAAACTGATTGCCACTGAATTTTATAGAGAAAAATGGCATCTAAATACATAGAGAATTTTTTCCTGTTGCTTCAATGTCACAGCACTACTGCAAAAACGCTAGCTATAATATTACAGCTGCGATAGCTGTAATGTTCTGTTCTCTGAGGATGCTCTGAGCGCCATAGCCTAAATGTTAAGGTATTACCTGCTGTATTGCAGATGAGTTGTGGGATAATTTTGAGGGCGGTTTGCTGTAGAGTTCTTGTAGGCCTTACTCTCCGTAACGCCAGGGAAATGGCTTTATCAAAGACAACAAGCAGCATTGATGACATTGATGACTATGACAGTGTGATGACGTTTGCACAGATGATTATAACATGGTGGCAGAGGTAATCAAATTCTCCTTACTCCAAAAAAAGACTGATGTGTCACACGACAAAGACACAGGAACAATGGGCACTTTTGAGAAGCTAGCAGCAATTTAGTGACAGTATCTGTTAAGCCTTCCATGGCAAAGGACTTAATAAATCTGAGACACAAAACCACTACAGTCACTGCCACTCTTTTGTATTGCTGTAAAATATATTAAACTAGTAATAAAATGTTCTTTCCCACAGTAAAAACAGCCCTTGACAACCTCCCAGGAACTTTATTTGAAATAATAAATAATTCCACCCCCTTTCCACAACCCCCAATTTGTTTTCCTATTGTCTGAAGTTTTAAAATAATTAATTCCATGTCAGTTGAGCCTCAAGTTTAATAAAATGTGTGAACCCTCTTTGAGCCACTCCAGACTGAATTAGTAGTATTATAGTCTGCTTGTTGTTCCAGGGGAGGGGACTGCTGATGCCAGGTTTTTCTGTATAATAATGTTGCTAAAACTTAAGTTGGAAAATACGATACAAAGCCAAAGCCTGTAAAAGCTGAACAATTTCAGTTTAATCCGTGTGTAACAGGAAACGACAGCAGCGCCATAAAGTCATTTGTCATGGTTTTGGGTCTGCAAACACAATGATGGAATGCCACACATGCTTATATCTGTTATCTGCCACTTTCACTTCAGACCGGCTATAGCAGTCCGAGTGTGACATCATCTGAGTTGCATGACAGAATGGACAAGCCGTATATTCATAATGCGCACACACACACACTCCCTTGTGCTCGCGCACACACACACACACACACACACACACACACACACACACACACACACAGACACACACACACACACACAAGCAGGGAGGAATAAACAAAATCACATTTACGTTCCAGCTGGCATTCCAGGCTAATTATGTGGATAAAACGGGATGTGCTGTGGTATTTCATTCTAGCGGCTCTCGTGTGAACCCGCGACGCAGAGGGCAATCACAGCACTGTAGTGTAATGATGTGATTCCTCAAAAGCGGTTGGCTACTGGATTCCATGTGAGCTGCAGGCAGGAATTTTTCCAGAAGTGTTTTTTTGTTTGTTTGTTTTTCTCCCTAACTGGGAACTTAACCCTTTGCGGTCTTGTACCCTCTATTACTGGGCTACCAATCCAGGGTGCTGTTGACTCAAGGACAAAGGTTCAACCGTTTCAGCTCAAATTACATATTCAGTAGAGTAAACGATAGGTCAAGCGGAACAAAAACCTGCCCCCTTTAGCCTCTGGGGTTGCCAGAGGCCTGCACCATGCTCTGGGAACGTCCCTAGCCAGTCCATTCACCCCTGCCCAATTTAGACATAGCCGGAAAACACAAGTGTTGCTTAGGAGCACAACTACTAATTAACTGGGTAACGTAACAGGATACGAGGGGGTCACCAGTAGGCAGCCCGGGGACACGGTGTACTTTACGACCACAACTAGAAAAGGAATGGGAATTCTGCTGGAAAAGGAAAAGAATGGGGAAATTTATTTGTGCTTCCAATAAATATGCAGTCCCAAGGTGTTATGAGTACTCATAATATTCAGTGTATTGTCAGAATTCAGGAAGTTCTGTCTGTGGTAGTGTTCAGTTTGTCTCCTCATCCCCGGCTTCTATTTGCATTACTGACAGTGAAATGAGCACTACGCAGAAAGAGCTTCTTGTTCTGTCACAATACATCGAATATTGTTGATATTTGTTGTATTCTGTCAAATTTGAGGAAGTTTTATCTGTGTAATCGGTGTTTAGTTTACTGTCTTTGTGTTCATCCCCAGCCTCCTCTTACAGTACTGATAGTAAAGTTGACACTACACATACAGAGCTTCTTGAATTCTGACACAATACACGGTATATTGCGGATTAGAGATCAGCATCGGACTAGAAATCCGGCCCGACCCAAACCAGCCCTACAAGCCCTTGCCAGATTTTAAGGCCGACGTTCCCCGAATCTAATTGAGCCATTAAGATCGTGGTCCGGGGGGGGGGGGGCAGTCCCTTTGTTTATGAACCAGTCTCACTTTGTCCTGTCAGCTGATACATAATTTATTTAATCAGGGAGTGGCTTTGTTTTTAGTTGCCGTATTTTTTTTTTTGGCATGAGATGTGTTTGGGTAGCGTCAGAGTGCGAGACAGGGCCTGTATGTGCAGTGTTCAGTCAGTTTACTGTCTGATCGTCCCCAGCCTCCATTTGTATTACTGACGGTAGTGCTGCTTGTTGACATCTTGTTTCATTTCTCTGGACGGAGGCCAGAAGAGCTTGCAGTTCCTGATAGACTGTAAAAAGAGGCAAGATAGAAAATAAACAGCGGAAAAAAATCTTTACAACTCAAAACCACTGCATGCTTGATGAAAGACCATAAATTTTGATTTTTTCCCCCTGCATTTAAAAAAAATCATAGTTTCCAGAGGCCATGCCTTGAATTTATGTCCGCAAGCTGTCAAGCCGACAGTTTTTAAGGAGCAAAAGGGAGATGCCTCGAGCCCGGACCTCCCCAGACACGCACCAAACGCGAGGCGACTTCTGTTCCACACAGGGCCCAGCCTTTTCCAAACCGCCAAGTCTATTCGCCCCGTTGCACCGGCCGGTCCCGGTACATTTCCACAGGCGACCGCAGCTATGTGTGCCAGACGGGACTCCCAAACCACCAACAGGACATAGGCTTAGGAACCGTTCCTCTTTCTATATCTGTCCCCAAAGCGCTTAATACTTAAAAAGTGATTATGGTTTTAGAGTTGTTACGCTCCACCCTCCAGCAGTGCTGGTACCAGAACGCCAACGTTTCCATGTTGTTTTTCTTTGTTTTATGGGGCGTGCAGGTACAGAAATAAAATCCTTTTACAAGGGTTTCTGCACTTCCGTGAAGTAGTCGTGTTCATATCAGGAGCCGTTCATTTTGTTGTGGTTTGTAGTTCTCTTCCTCATTGGTCAAGAGAAACAAAGAACAGAGTTTTGGTTTTGATTTCATTATAAAAGGGAATTTGGCTTAGAAGGACAAGGATATCCATGGCAACCTGATAATGTCAGTTTAAGCCCTTTGAAAACTTCCTCAGGCAAAATTGAAGATGATGTGTTAAGTGGGCTGTGATATTGAGCAGATTAGTTAAACACAGACCCTTAAATTTTAAATTTACCACCGCGAAGTAGTATTGTGACTGGAAAAAAAGACCAAGCAATTTGCGGGCGTGTACTGATCATACATAAATCTGCTTTGTAAGGACTATTTAGTGTTTTCCCTGGATTACATTTCCAAATACTCCACGACCTTTTCCAGAGATGCTGAAATTATTCACAAGGTCCAGTTAAATACACAAGTTAACTGATCATTGTTAGGTAAAGTACTGATCTTTGAAGTATAAAAGCCCAAGGGGCCTTTTAAAAAGTAATATGAAGCTAGGTGGGATATTAAGCAGTGGGGATGCCCTGACTATTTTATTTCCCCATAAATCAACTATACGATGCAGAGGCCTGAAATTATTACACGTATGCCCTTTGAGAATGCACATCCGCCCTTTACAGTATTCTGGTCTCTAATATTTTGTGCATGTTAGAAAATGTAACATTCTCATACTATCATCTCCGATCCATTATGCATTAAACTTGGTACACACATCTATGGATGTATTAGTGTAGGAATTGTTACGTTTAGATGATAAAGCAGTCATTTTCAATGCACATATAAAATATGAATGTTGGGGAAACTGCAATCTTCTCATTAATTGCTGCACCAGTGTCACGCATGATCATTGGGAAGACCTTTGTAAAGTTTGTTCTTGAAAAGTTTCTTAAAACAATATCACCCCTACAGCCAATCAAATTGCAGATATAATTAAAAGACCTTCCATTCTTAATTACGTGACATACGTCCAGGCATATACCACTGATTAGACAATTTATGGTGGTCAAAATTGTTCTGATTTATAAAGCGCATTTTCCAAATAGTTTATTACAGTCCGCTTCACAGTATACCCCAGCCTGAACACCCACAAATTAAGCCAAAGGGGGACAGTGGCATGGAAACTGGCTGGCATGTAGGAAGAAACCTTAGGAGGAACCAGACTCAAGAGCTCAGTGTATGGGTTCATAGTCAAAATACCTACAGCTGAAATCTGAACCAGCTGTAGGTTCTTTGATAAAGTGTTGGAGCATGCAGTTTCTTTGCATCCTCTAATGATAAGAAGTGTTTGATTTTTAGCAACATTCCACAAGTGACATTGTTAATATGGGCATCACAAGTGAGACCAGGGTAGATGGTAGCACCAAGGTATTTCACAGCCACATTTGGTAGAGCTAAGCAATCCTCAAGTATTAAAGAAAGGTTTTTATATATCCTCGTTTTTAGGACCTAAAATCAACATTACGCTTTTATTTGGAGTTCAAACACAGAAACACTTTTTCTAAATTATGTTATATGTAAAGGGAGCATATAAAGTGAACAGAGAAGTCAGCCAAGCACTGGCCCCTGTGGAACACCATATCTTAACTTTGAGAAATGAGAAAATGATTAATCTAGTTGAACAAACTGACATGGTAAATCATGGGGCTGTCAGACTCATTTTGGAATGCAATGTGTGATCCTTATTCTGAGATGTTCTTGAAAAATGGTTTCAAGAAAAACTTCACCATGGTCCAATTAAATATTTTCTTGGATTTTATGTACATTTTTACGTGTACATTTAATTCATTGAATGGGACACATGCTTTAGTCATCTCACTGGTGACTGTCATGACTGTTGGCCTGTATGGATGCCATAAGCATAAGCCCTTTATTCTGTTCTTTTTGGGCAACTGGAATTTTTGAGTCTTCCAGCCAGGGGTGTCCAGTTAAGCTCAGATGATACACATTTACTCCTCCAAAAACGTAGACTGTCTGGAAGGGGAAAAAAGCTCAGAGTCCCTGTGCCTCCAGTTATGGACATCACGTTCGTAGTCCCTAACGTGGTCTTAAGTAAAATCATATCCTGCCCTCCGTTTGCCAAACAGATTGATGAGGTGCATGTTATGAACACAATATTCAGAAATGATACCCTGTGCGCCCACATTTGGCATGGTTCATACTGTCTTTTGGACCATTTCTAAGGCCTGTTATAATACTCTCTCCTGCATTCAGTTCCATTTCCTCCTCTGTCCTTTCCTATTCCCCCATCAGACTCCGCTACAGCACAAAGCAGGTCACATACCGTCCTACTTTGGAAAATGCAAGTAGTGATTCTGCTGTAATGCAATGTAAGGAAAGTTGGTTCCTTAATAGTTCCGAAAAAAGCAGTTGAAAACCTAGAGCATATGTGACTAATACTACTGAGTTACCAGGGTTAATTGTGTCCTTAGTGAAGTTCACATTTATTCCTTCTTCCTTGCTGGAGTGATCATATGTCTAAGCCTAAGGTGCGTTCAATCCCGTCCTAAAAGGTTGAAATTGTGTTATTTTTCCTGTCCAGTTGAGCCCTTGAGCAGTTAATTTGGCTGTACCCCCAGCTGTGGGTGTGGTAGTGTTGTAGAGTGAGCTGAATAGACTCTACCGAGAGTCAGAACTGAGCTTTCCCTCCTGGTCCATAACAATACACAAGTTGTTTCTGTAAGATAATCCACCAGCCGCTGAGTTTGTGTTCCCGCCTCCTGCTGTTTGACCCCAGGCTCTGACGACTGCACCGTGCGCCTCTGGGAGGTCAGCACAGCCCGCTGTATGAAGACAATCGAGGTGGGCGGAGCCGTGAAGAGCATCGCATGGAACCCCAACCCAGCTATCTGCCTGGTGGCGCTCTCCTTGTAAGACCCGTCCTTTTCTCCAGACTTCACCGCACTGCTTACAAGCGCTTTCTCTCCGAAAGTCCGAAAACTCCCCACAAGTTTGAGTAGCTCTCACTGTTTTAGAGCTCCTATGGGGTTTATTTGTTTGGCGGCACAGTGTTGTAGTGGATAGCATAGTCACCTCACAGCAGGAATGTCCAGGCTTCCTATCTTGGCTGGGGCCTTTCTGTGCGGAGTTTGCATGTTCTCCCCGTGTTCACGTGGGTTTCCTTCATGTGCTCCGGTTTCCTCCCACGATCCAAAGACATGCAGGTTAGGCTAACTGGGGGGTGCTGTAAAAGAGCATACATGCTCAGTCAACCTACCCTGTATAAATAAAGGTAAAAAATATAATAATAATTTTCTGTGTCTCTCAACAGTAATCAGACTGTGCTGGTGTTGAACCCGGGCTTGGGAGACAAGCTGATCTGCAGCAGTACTGATCAGATCATCTCCTCTTATGTGGAGCCAGAGGAGGAGAAGGCGCTGGCCGTGCAGTGGGTTGCCGCCGAAGGGAAGGACCATGAGAAAGGAGTCCGCCTCATCATCAACCATCCTAAGGTGCTTAACGCAAACGCTGTGCACTTTCCACTGATTGGCCTACGGTCCTTCATGTGACGTATCAGAGCCAATCACAGACAGATTCAAGGAGATAAGCAACATACCCTCTCAGATCATCGCCATTCCTTCCCATCCAGGGCTATAAAGTCCACTCTGCATTCAAAACTAGATTTTCCATCCAGTTTTTATGGTTAGCACTTACTCTGCATGCTAGCTACTAGTACCTCTGCATGCATGACTACATTAAGAATTTTTTCCGTCTCGACCCATTTTATAACCTGTGAGCAGTAGTTTGGCTGTTTAGCAGATCTTGGAAAATTGTGGTCTGTTGCATTTTCATATGGAAATAAATATGAGAACTGTAGCATTCCAATTAAAAAGGAAGGAAAATGTAGGAAAATGTCGCTTCAAACCCAACGAGCATTGCGAGTCAATTCGCAACCTGGAAGTAATCATGATATTAAGCAGACTTCATCCTGCGTTTTCCCTCTGTGCAGCGAATTGGAGCCGTCACTGTTTAATAAGCCGCACGTGCATGACAGAGTGCATGACAAATGAAAATGATAACTGGAAAAGATAAATGACATCTTCATGCTGAGTTTTCAATAAAATAGATTTCTCCTGCCCCCCCTCTAGGCTGTGAAACAGGTGACTTGGCACGGCAAAGGGGACTACCTGGCCAGTGTACTGCCGGATACCAGCAACATGCAAGTGCTGATACACCAGATAAGCAAGCGGCGCTCACAGAACCCCTTCAGCAAGAACAAGGGCCTGGTGCAGTGCGTATCCTTCCACCCCATCCGGCCCTACTTTTTTGTGGCCACTCAGCGCTACGTCCGCGTCTACAACCTCATCAAGCAGGAGCTCACCAAGAAACTCATGGCCAACTGCAAGTGGATTTCTAGCATGGCCATCCACCCTGGAGGTTAGTTATTTCTTTTAACATAGTCATCCCAACCCTGTGGGGACACTAGTCTTGGCCATTTGTAAAATGCGTAAAATGTACACCTGTTTCAATGAATTTTGTATTTTTGCATAACAAACAAATGCATGTCCACTTCTCATTGCCAGAAAAAGACGGTTACCTCTTTTAATTGTCAGCTCATTTATGGCAAAAACCTGGAACTGATATAACTATAAAGCTCTGACCCTGATTCACGTCTGATTGAAACTCTGAGCTGGTTAAGGTGCTTGCCACAGACTTTGTCAATTGATCCTTGTCTTTATACACCACCATTTACGAAGTTGTCACACCGAGCTTCACTGAATGATGAATGCAGTAATTTACAGGCCAGCATGACTATTAGGGAGAAATGCTGAACGAAAAGGCAAAAAGGTCCCACTGGGTGAGGTTGGTTCCAGGGTTTCTCAGGTTATTTCTACATAGCAAGTTACCAGACACCTCCTTGTTACCAGTTTTCATCAGTGAGAAATTTTCTTCTGTCTGCCACTAGCTGTGCTGTGGTAAACCGTGGCGTATGTTGTGTGGAAAATACTTTATAAGGGGACAGGCGCATCTAAGGAGTGTACTTCAGCTTAGTACTCTGTGTGCCGAATGCCAAAAAGTGATTTTTTAAAAAGCGCTTTTATAAGCCCTTTTAATTCAGTGTCACAAGCATATTCTCTTAAGTTTACGGTTCAGTGTGGCTCGATTATCTCTGACACACATCTGCATGCCTGAGGTGCGCTCCAACTAGCCTGACTTGGCGATTTCCACAGGCGACAACGTGATCTGCGGCAGCTACGACAGCCGGCTGGCCTGGTTTGACTTGGACCTCTCCACAAAGCCCTACAAAGTTCTCCGGTGAGTAAGCCATCCCAAATATAAAGCAGGTTTTAATTGCTCGGCCCAGGCAAAGGATTAGTAATGTGAGGCCTGTCTTTTGTTGGTCCTGACTCATTCTGTCGTCCCTCTGAACTGGCCAGGCACCACAAGAAGGCCCTTAGAGGGGTGGCGTTCCACAAGCACTACCCGCTCTTCGCCTCTGCCTCCGACGATGGCAGCGTGATCGTCTGCCACGGCATGGTCTACAAGTGAGTCTTCCTCTCTAATCTGTCTACAACTTTCACCAGTTTTGCCTCAGCACAGTCCACTCCAGGGAGATTCTTCAGCAGTCAGATGTTCTCTTTGAGAGCTGTTAATGAAGCGTCAGTGGCGGAAGGCAACGCACTTGAACCAAAGCGATACATGGGCTAGCCTTAATAGAGCTCAAAGCGGCACTGATATTTTCCGGTTTCACTCTCTGAACCAAAGGTTGAAGCATTAGCTGTGAACCATATTTACACTATTATGCTTTTATAAGTAGTATAGCCTCCGCTTCGATTTTAGTGACCAAAAGCATTACATGCTAATTATGTGTGCAGTTTATACCCTGGTTTACCAGTTCAATGAAGAAGAAGAATTTTAATTTGCTCAAGTCAGGCATCTCAGATTTTGTTTGTGTACAGCTCCCTTTTTTTCATGCTGCACTAAACTCATCTATTGATGCCCACCTGTTTTATCAGCTAACTTGGTTATGCATTTTGTGGATATGCTGATGAAATGTACATTCAATAAAGACTAGTCCTCGATTTGAGTTGAATATTGGTTTTAATGTCTGACACACCTCACTTTCTGTTATGGTACACAGTTCAAAGTGACATACTTGCCGTATGTTGTCGTATGTTTTGTCTTGAGGGTCTATAAATAAAATAATATGATTTATAGTCCATGACACCTGCCACAATGCTAGATTTTAATTGGAAATAAAGCAAAAACCGGTGTACTTGACCTCTGACCCCTTTCACCGTCTGTCCCTACAGCGATCTGCTCCAGAATCCTCTCATCGTCCCCGTCAAAGTGCTAAAGGGCCATGCAATCACCAACGACCTGGGTGTGCTAGATGTCACCTTCCACCCCACGCAGCCCTGGGTCTTCTCCTCTGGAGCCGATGCCACCATCCGCCTATTTTCCTAGACCTCCTCATTGGTGCTCCACGCTTGGAGGCGCCGCTCACCGATTCTGAATTCAGTCCCAAAGCCTGGAATGAACAGTCTTGCTCCTTAAGTCCAACTTTGTCAGTGTGGACACCCACAAGCCATTATAACCAAGTCCAGCAGAGTAGGACAGGGTAGATTTACTGAGAAGCGTCCCCCATTCAAATTAGATTAGTGTATTGTCTTTTGAGCGATGATGTAAAAATGTTTTGTTCACTTGTATCAACGGAGTCCAGCTCTTCACTGACAGTAGAGCAAATTTACAAAGTGCCTGTTTTATTTCTCATTTATTCCTGATTTTAAAGTCACAGAACCAATTTTTGTCTGAGTGGAGAGAGCCGCATCCCAGCAAGGACATTTCTGTGGAGGGAGAAAAACGTTTGGTTCCGTACACCGACCCAAATCTGGACAAGGCTAACTTGTTCCAGTTTTCAGAAATATACAGCTGCCACTGCTGTGAGCATAGCACGTAAAGTCTAACCACAAATGCATGGATTCCGAGACTCCTTGTGAAAAGTAAGATGTTCATAGAAAGGCTTGCCAATGGAAACAGCCATTGAGACCATAGCTGTTGTGAGCCTTGACAACTGCTTCCCAGCAAATAAATGTGCAAGTTCTCCCCTTTAATTTAAAAAAAAAAGGGAAGCCGTATCAATTTGAAGGTCCGCAGGGCCGGTGTCAGTGATGTTACGGAGTTGGTGATAGATTGTTTTTACTTATGGGATACACCAGACCTTTCCTGTTCCTTAAAAAAAGAGAATTATGCTTTTTAATTAAACATGGTGTTCCCTGAAGCGTCCGAAGTTTTCTTTCCTTTTTGTTTGTGTGTCACCACAGGTCACCGCGGGTGAATTCGCTTTAAGAAATATATGCAGGAAGGGATGTGGGAATACGGCTTATTTCCTTTTCCTCCAGCAGACCCCAGAAGCGAGCGGTAAAAAAGCAGCGTATTATATATCGTGTTTAGTCAAGGCCGTGCACCTGCGACTCCCTCCCCTGCACTCTGTCAGTCTCGGCAGAATGAATAACACTTCTGCTTTCTGGGAGAGGCTAAGAAGGGCTCTCTGCTTGCGCTGGCCAGGGGGAACAGACTCCTGCCACTCAGCGCTCCCTAATCACAGCCTGCCACACTTCTGCCGCTCCGCATTTCTCACAATTTATCGCAGGGCATCTAACACAGGCACAGTAATAGACAGTAAATGCTATCTTGCCTTTTCAATAAGGGTGTGTAACAGAAGTAAATTTGTGAGTGCACATGCATGTGTGTATGTGTGTCTCTTTCCTTCCTTTTTAATTGGAATGCTGTCTGTCTGTTTTTGTGTCTGTTTGATCTGACTAAAAATGAAATGCCAGGTGTAACCATCCATGGCCAAACAGTGTCACCAATTCAGTTCTTAAAGGGTTAGTTCGGAATTTTGGACATATCTAATTTACTACTTAGCCGTGATCTTGTCAATTGATGGAGACCATTTTCAGCTGATTCCATCCTGTCCTTCATATGGACGTCCAGCTATTGCTAATGCTAGCGCAACCTAATGGTATCAGTTAGCGTCCACTACCAAACGCACTTAAACACACTCCACGGTGCACCCAAAGCAAATAAAATACCACAACAGACTATCGGGGTGGATTTGAGTGTTTATACCATCATTTTGAAGTCAAACTATCGTTGAATTCTTTGCTTTGTGCTATCACCCCATGTTCTCTGTGGAAGGAGCCAATGCATTGACGTGCAGCGGTGGAGCGATACTTTGTGAATCAATTAGTTGTTTTGCACCTCATACACAACAGACCAATAAACGACAGTCACAAATAGTGAAGACACACAAAAACAATGACAGTTATACAATATAAGGCTCTGGACTGGTCCAAATATTGATAAACCTTCAAAGTAATCGCCAGCTGTAGATCTGTAACATTACCGGTATAGAGCTGAAAATAGCTGCCTGTAGGTTATGTGCTCAGCATATCATGGCTATTCCACTGTTGCCAAAGCAATCCGTTTTGTTTAGATTATTTCAAAAACATTTGCTACCCTGAATTACAGGTTGGGAATGTGGTAAATTTATTAATCTTGATTAAATACATGATTTGGATTTTGGGATGAATGGCCTTTGAGCACAGTGGTTTCTTCATAAACATCTATTTGGTAATTGGGAGCAAAACATTCGATTGCTACATTAATATGAATTTACAAACCCCAATTCCAAAGAAGTTGGGACAGTATGTAAAATGCACATAAAAGCAGAAAGCAGTGATTTGTGAATTCTCTTTTACATTAATTGAAAACAGTACAAAGAAAAGATGTCAACTTTATTGATTTTTGTAAATATATGCTAATTCCAAATTTGATGCCTGCAACACATTCCAAAAAAGGGTTCCATACTATTCTCGTGTAATTTACAGCTTAGTCTAGTCCCACCTCCCTATTCCCATAGAGATCCATTCAAATGCCGAGAGGTTATAGTAGGCTATCACTTGTAAGAGTTCCTGAAAATAAGAGTCTTTGATATAATTTTATACCCAGTCATGATAGCATCACCTGTTTACCTGTGGAATGTTCCAAACAGGGTTTTTTTTTTTTTTTCTTAACTTCCCAGTCTTTGTTTTGCCCCTGTCCCAATGTTGTTGGAACGTGTTGCAGGCATCAAATTCGGAATTAGCGTATATTTACAAAAATCTGTAAAGTTGATATGGTGAAACTTTTTTCTTTGTACTGTTTTCGATTAAATATACACTACTCACAAAAAGTTAGGGATATTCGGCTTTCGGGTGAAATTTCAGGATGAACCTAAAATGCACTATAACCTTTACAGGTGAAATTAATTTGACCTTCTCTAAACTTTTGAATGCACATGTCCAACTATTCAATGTTTCAGTACTTTTTGCACAACTTGCTGTTCTCTAACAAGGAGCTGAACGGCAAAATTCACAACAGGTGTTTGATCCATGAATCGACCAATAAATTTCCTGGTTCAATTAGAATTGGTGTTTAAACAGTCCTCTTCATCATGCTGTTCACATTTTGACATCATGAGACCAAGACGACACCTAACAATTGATCAACAGTACCTCGCCATTGCGAGGCTTCAAACAGGATGTTCTCAGAGGGAAGTGGCCACAGCTTAGAGTGTCACAGAGTGTCATCAGCAGGTTGCAACAGAGATACAGAGAGACTGGAAGAGTCACAGAAAGGCATAGAAGTGGACGTCCTTTGGCCTCATCCCACACTGATGACCGCTTCATTGTGAACAGTGCCCTGCGGAACCGGATGATGAATGCCACTCAACTCCAGGCACATTTAAGGGAGGTGAGAGGCACCCAAGTGTCACGTCAGACCATTCGAAACCGTTTACATCAGCGTGGTCTGCGTGCTAGACGACCTGCAAGGGTACCTGACCACACCACCAGGCACAGGCGTCATCGTCTTGCATGGGCCAGGGAGCATTTACGCTGGACGAGGGACCAGTGGGCCTCAGTGCTGTTCTCTGATGAAAGTCGATTCACATTGAGCAGAAATGATGGCCGCCAACGATGTTGGAGACGTCAAGGAGAGCGCTATGCATCAGCCACTGTTGTCACCAGACGACTCTTTGGTGGTGGCGGTGTTACAGTGTGGGCAGGTGTGTCTAGTCAATACAGAACTGCCCTACACTTTGTGAATGGTACAGTGACAAGCCCATACTACCTGAATAACATCATTAATCCAGTCATTGTGCCCCTGCATGAACAACACAGGCCTAATTTCATCTTCATGGACGACAATGCTCCAGCTCATCGAGGTCGCATCATTAGGGAAAGGCTGCTGGAGACTGGGGTACCTCAAATGGAGTGGCCTGCACTTTCTCCAGACCTGAATCCCATAGAAAACCTATGGGATCAGCTGACTCACCGTGTAGAGGCTCGTAACTCTGTACCCCAGAACCTCAATGACCTGAGGGCCGCCCTTCAAGAAGAGTGGGATGCCATGCCTCAGCAGACAATAAGTCGACTTGTGAACAGCATGAGACGTCGTTGTCAAGCTGTAATTGATGCTCAAGGGCACATGACAAGTTATTGAGACATTGACATTTTTGTTGTGGTATACCCACCACTGTTGTTGGCTTTTGTTTCAATAAATTGTTTGAGATGAGGAAATCACCATTGCATGCTTCTACTTAAATGCCCTACTTTCATGATACGTATAATATCACTGTAGCGTGACCTTACATTTTCCATAAATTTCACCCGAAAGCCAAATATCCATAACTTTTTGTGAGTAGTGTATGTAAAAGAGAATTTACAAATCACTGCTTTCTGCTTTTATGTGTATTTTACATACTGTCCCAACTTTTTTAGAACTGGGGTTTGTACCTTAATAAGGGAAGCGCATTGATATTGCATGCAGGGTGTGTGCGTGAGTGCGTGAGTGCGTGAGTGCGTGAGTGCGTGAGTGCGTGAGTGCGTGAGTGCGTGAGTGCGTGAGTGCGTGAGTGCGTGAGTGCGTGAGTGCGTGAGTGCGTGAGTGCGTGAGTGCGTGAGTGCGTGAGTGCGGGTGTGTGTGCCCCATAAAGAGTATTGACGTGTCTATACACTACTTAATGTGCTCCTCTCTTGAAGTTCTTACAAAAGCTCGGGATTGTTCCCTTTACCACATTTATCAATTAGCATGGGCAGTAGCCGGAGAAACCACTCAATTGACTACAGCTGTCCCCCTCTTTGATGTTTCACTCGCTTGTGTCTGAAGACTGGAGAGGAGAACAGACAGGCATAAAATTATTTTTAATCAATGCTATGGGATCGCCCACTGCCCCGTTCTTTTAACTGGGAAAAGCGAAGGCTTTTTAAAACCATAAAATTGCCAACAGGCGTTGAATCTCATATTTTTTGGGGAATAATAAATAATCTGACAGACGGACAATCTCCAGAGCAACGTGGACACTTTAAATGCCTGACTGACACTTCAGTTTACAGCCAAAGGGACACAAACAAATTGTGTGTGAAACTTCAGTTCTGGGAAATGTTGTTCTAAACTTAAAAACTGTGATCCCTTAAGGACCACGTGACTCTTGGAGAACAAACACAAGGAGATGGCCATTTAGGTTTAGACCCAGCTCTCAAATATGCTCCGTGTGAGTGTTAAAGAAAATCCAAAATAGGAGTTAATTATCATGGAATTATTAGCATATTATACATACTTATTATTAGCATATGCCAAGTTATTTCACATAGTAGTACAAAGTGTGATGATGTATAAAGAAAAAGAAAAAATATATATATATATATGTATACGTATATACAGTGCCCTCCACTATTATTGGCAACTATTGGCACCTATTATTGGTAAAGATGACTAAAAAGGGTTATAAAAACTTCACCGTTTGGTGAATTCGCTTAATGTCACACTGAAAAAATGAGAAAAATCCAACCTTTGATTGAAGTAAATGTATTATGAGAGAAAAAAATCCCTCATGCATGCCTTGACTTCCGGATGTCTGTGACCCAACAACATCAAAAGACTCTTGATATCTTATTTTCTGGTACTCTTACAAGCGATACTATAACGTCTCTGCATTTGAATGGATCTCTATGGGAATTGGGGGCTGGGACTAGATTTAGCTGTAAATTACACTGGAACAGTATGGAACACATGGTTGGCTAAATGGCTGTAAGTCATCAAGGGTCTGACGTATCAAACAAGCCTTAAGCCATCACTCTGCTGCCAGAAATACAGTAGATATGGATGGATAACTTGAAGGGTTTCTTCTCCTGACTTATTTTTCCATAGAGTTCAATAGGAAAATTTGTCAGGAGAAACAACCCTTAAAGTGATCCATCCATATCTACTGTATATCTGGCAGCAGAGTAATGGTTTGAGCATAGGCGGAAATCCCGGGGGGAACGGGGGGGACACGACCCCCCCATCCTGGGAAAAATATGATCAAAAAAAATATATCACTGTAAACATAACAATGTAATTTCAATAATATTAATAATACGGAATGAAAGCACTTGTGCTGATTATAGACACGTAATATCGCGTTTTTAAGTTTCAAAAGATTGCGACCCCCTTCCCTTGGCCTCACTGCACCCCCCCAGCCCTCAGCAGTGGCACATGATACAGTCAGGTACAGTGCTTGTGTGAGAAGGAATCTGACAGAGTCTGTCGTTGGTGGCTGACCTCGAGTAAGTAGTTAGTTCAAACAAAGGATATGTTAGGCATTTCTTTACTTCAAACACATTTATAATCGTCACCAGTCTTCATTTTCGCTTTTTTGAATTACAGGTCACTCTTTTTGTTAGCTAGCGTTTGCTAGCTAGCTACAGTAACATCAACCAGTGTTTGAAGCTGTTTGAATTAGAGTCAATGAGAGAAGCTAGCAATGTAATGTTCCTTAGCTGGCAAGGTAACAGAGCATTCGTGTCTACCGTCTGAAAGGCACTCAATGCACGTAGCTAACGTGGAAGTTAATCCATTCAATCGCACCATAGCAATTTAGTTTTATGTTGGCAGGGTTCACACACACAATAGCTGAATTTGCAGAGCTAGCGAGCAAAACGATGGAGCAAACTAAAGCAAACATTAGCTAGCGACCTAGCTAGCACCTATTCCATTTATGTGGCGTCGTCAAAGATGAAATCTTTGCTATCGTCAGTTTATTCCAAGATCAGCATGCAGTTGTAGTGCTTCAAAGTCCCTGTGATAAGGTTAGCGATAAACTGAACTCCAAACTGAACAGAACTACACTCTTCTACAATTGTCTTAAATATTTTTAATGGTCTCATTGCAAAAGCTAAATTGTCGCGAGGGGACTTTGAAGCACCTGTGTGCCGATCTTGGAGTAAACTGACCATAGCAAAGATTATAGCAAACACCACAGAAACGGAATTGGTGCTCGCTAGCTCTGCAAATTCAGATATTGTGGAAAGCCAGCCAATATAAAACGAAAACATAAACTATATTAAAATAACAAAAGGTTGCAGCTTACATTGTGTAAATTGTGAACTCATACAGCTGTCAACCCTTGTCACTGCAATCCGTTTCACATTTGCTAGCTGACTAGCTAGCTACCTGGTAGATCGAAGCCCATTATAGAATGATAGAAGATAATAGATGATAGAAGCCCATCTCCTACTGTAAATACCCTGCACATATGTGTGTGTGTGTGTGTGTGTAGCCAGCCAGCCAGGTAGAACATGGCAGAAAAAAGACATCAGAGAATTTTTCAATACACCAAAACGCAAAGTAAAAACCCTAGTAGCTTAATATCTCAAAGACTAGTTGATCAGATGTTCAGAAGTGAAATGCTAATGGAAATGTTTCATAATGATGTCATTAGGCAGAGCAGCCAACAGATGGCACACAGACAGCAGAGCTGGGGACAGATAGGCAGAGACGTTTGTTGAGTTTTTGTTTGGCGACATTATGAAAGGTTCTCTCTTTTTTAGACTTGTAAAATAGGGACATAATTGGACAGTGCCATGGATACCCCCACTCTCAACTTAAACTGGTGACTGAACCAAGATTTGTTTAAGGCAATGGTATTGCTGTTGTGATTAATTGTGTAGTTTTGGGTACTGGTAGATAGGGGTATGGCAAACACCTTATTTCTTTTCTAGGAGACAGACTGTGAGTCAGTGAGGGTGGTGAAAGGGAAAGAGCCAGGGAGAGAGACTTTAGATGACAGTGTCACAGTTCCTCAATATACATTTAACATTACATGATAAAATATCATGTAATTGTCACCCCCAAAGTTGAAATCAGATTTTCTCCCCTGGGTTTGAGGCTCGTTTGATACCTCAGACCCTTGATGACGTTACAGATAAATCTAGTCCCACCCCCCAATTCCCATAGAGATCCATTCAAATGCAGAGATGTTATAGTATCGCTTGTAAGAGTACCAGAAAATAAGATATCAAGAGTCTTGATGTTGTTGGGTCACAAACATCAGAAAGTCATGGCATGCAAAGGATATGTGACCAAATATAAAACATGATTACTTCATTCTATATATAAATGCAGGAGTGCCAATAATTGTGGCACACATGGTTTTGTTAAAAATAATTATTACATTACATTACATTACATTTATTTAGCAGACGCTTTTATCCAAAGCGACGTACAGTAAGTGCGTACAGAGACATCATCATCATTACAGAACAGACAAGGCAAAGCACATCCTTTGCATAATGTAGCAGCTATCCCTAGCAATGAACGTTGACTGTAGTTCACAGTAAGCTGTGGGCAAATCAGCAACACCACACTTTCATTCCAAATACTATTATAAACTATACTATTATAAACCATTCCAAATACTATTATAAACTATGCTATTATAAACCATTCCAAAATACTATTATAAACTATACTATTATAAACCATTCCAAATACTATTATAAACTGTGCTATTATAAACCATTCCAAATACTATTATAAACTATAATAAACAAACAGGAAAACACAGGGAACAGGGAACTGATATTCCTAGGTGAGGATATCAGTCAAGGTGGAGTCTGAAGAGGTGTGTCTTCAGGCCTCGACGGAATGCAGGCAGGGTTGGAGTAGAACGTAGGGGAATGGGAAGTTCATTCCACCACTGAGGTGCTAATGTGGAAAAACTCCGCAGTCGGGACAAGCGAGAGCCTTTGACACGGAGGGGGGGAAGTGCCAGTCGCCCTGCTGTAGAAGAGCGAAGTGGTCGAGCAGGAACATAGTTCTGGATTAAGTCCTGCAGGTAGGCGGGGCCTGTCCTATTTGCTGCAGTGTAGGCCAGGGTCAGAACTTTGAACCTGATCCTGGCTGCAACTGGCAGCCAGTGGAGAGACCTCAGCAGGGGGGTTACGTGGGAAAATTTCGGGAGGTTGAACACAAGCCGGGCAGCTGCATTCTGGATGAGTTGAAGAGGCAGAATGGCGCAGGCCGGTAGGCTTGCGAGCAGGGAGTTGCAGTAGTCCAGGCGTGAGGTGACCATGGTCTGGACAAGAAGCTGGGTGGAGTAGGTGGTCAGGTACGGTCGAATCCTCCTGATGTTGTACAGGAGGAACCTGCAGGACCGTGCCGTCGCCCTGATGTGCTCTTTGAAGTCCAGCCGGTCGTCCAGGACCACCCCCAGGTTCCTTGCAGAGCGGGAGGCAGCCACCACGGTCCCATCAACGGTGATGGAGAGGTCATGTAGTGGGGAGGTCTTGTACGGCATGAAGAGGAGCTCTGTCTTGTCAAGGTTGAGCTTCAGGTGATGGGTAGCCATCCACTCAGAGATGTCAGTCAGACAAGCAGATATCCTCTCCTTAACCTGTGGGGTAGAGGGAGGGAAAGAGAGGAAGAGTTGAGTATCGTCAGCATAGCTATGGTATGAGAAGCCATGTGAATGGATTATTGAGCCAAGAGACTTAGTATACATAGAGAACAGCAGAGGACCCAGTACAGATCCCTGCGGGACTCCTGTAGACAGGGGACGGGGAGCAGAGACGGAACCCTTCCAGGAGACTTGGTAGGATCTATCAGTGAGGTACGATACAAACCAAGAGAGGGCAGTTCCAGAAATGCCCATCTCAGCGAGTGTGGAGATCAGGAGTTTGTGGTTGACCGTGTCGAATGCCGCAGACAGGTCAAGGAGAATCAGAACAGAGGAGAGGGAGGAGGCTCTAGCAGTGGCGAGTGCCTCAGTCACAGCCAGGAGAGCAGTTTCGGTGGAATGGCCGGTTCTGAAGCCAGACTGATGCGGGTCAAGCAGGTTGTTCTGGTGGAGAAAAACAGACAGTTGGTTAAGGACAGCACGTTCAAGTGTTTTGGACAGGAAGGGCAAGAGAGATACAGGACGGTAGTTCCTGACATCAGCGGGATCTAAGCTAGGTTTTTTAAGGAGTGGGGTTACACGGGCAGTTTTAAAGGCAGCAGGAACATGGCCACAGATTAGGGAGGTGTTAATAACGGAGGACAGATATGGAAGGAGCTCAGCAGATATAGACTGGAGGACTGCTGAAGGTATGGGGTCTAGTGGACAGGTGGTTGCGCGCTGGCGCGTCACCAGCTCGAGCACATCGGAGTCCTTCAGAGTCTTGAAGGACGACAGTGTAGCGATGGGTTCAGTATGGGGGATGTGGGGTGTCACCGGATGCGTGAAGGAGTTCCGGATCGTAGCCACCTTCCCCTCAAAGTGGGTCAGGAAGTCATCTGCAGAGAGGGAGGAGGGTGAAGGGGGTGGAGGGGGGGTGAGCAGGGAGGAGAAGGTGGAAAAGAGTTTACGTGGGTTAGATAGACATGTATCAATTTTCGACTGGAAAAATGAAGTTTAGCTGATGTAGTTGCAGCTGTGAAGGCTGCCAGCAGAGTGTGGTAGGAGGCCAGGTCATCTGGGGATCTGGATTTCCTCCACTTTCTCTCAGCGGCTCGTAGCATGGTTCTGCTGGATCTGAGAGAATCCGTCAGCCACGGGGAAGGGGGTGATAGTCGGGCTGGTTTGGAGACAAGAGGGCATAGTTTGTTGAGAGACTGAGAGAGGCATGAGTTAAACACAGAGGTGGCGACATCAATGGGCATTTTGGCAAAGGTAGCAGGAGGAGGAAGTGCAGAGAGAGCAGAAGTAGTGAGAGAGGTGTGAGAGAGGGTGCGGAGATTTCTCCTGAACATAACAGCGGGTGGGTTGTTAGCGGATTTGAGGGAGAGTGGGCAGGAGAGAGAAAATGAGAGAAAAAATTATTTCTTGATGAGGGATTTTTTTTTTCTTATAATAAATTTACTTCAATAAAGGTTGGATTTTTCTCATTTTTTCAGTGTGAGATTGAGCTAATTCAACAAACGGTGAATTTTTTATAACCCTTTTTACTCATCTTTACCAGGGGTGCCAATAATAGTGGAGGGCACTGTATATTGATTTCCAATGCATGCTGCAGTAGCTCTAAAAATTACATACATGAAGTAGGGGTACGTCTAGGTTTTAGACATCCAATATTTTCTCTTCAGTATCTTCCAGTTGCAGTAATTGGATGGGTTTGTTTCAAATGCAAGGTCTTCAGTCGCAGCAACATGCCTACAAATGGTTATTTTGTAATACCATGCCATGTACCATGTACTACATACAGTATATACAGTACCATGTACTACTTCTAATACACACTCCTTGTACACTCATCTCATGCAATCCAATCAACTGTCATGCACTTATCATGTTCAGTGGATAACATTTCTGTCAGGGCAACTCACGTATTGAATATACAATTATTTTGGTTTGGCACTGAATCTGCTCTAGGTGCTTTAACCAATCAAACGGTGAGCATGACACATCTCCCATACTAAACAGGAGATATACCAAAACTCCCCCAGTACATACAGTTGAAGTCGGAAGTTTACATACACTTAGGCTGAAGTCATTAAAACTCATTTTTAACCACTCCACAGATTTCATGTTAGCAAACTATAGTGTTGGCAAGTCAGTTATCTACTTTGTGCATGACACAAGTAATTTTTCCAACAATTGTTTACAGACAGATTATTTCACTTTTAATTCACTATATCACAATTCCAGTGGGTCAGAGGTTTACATACTTGACTGTGCCTTTAAACAGCTTGGAAAATTCCAGAAAATTATGTAATAGCTTTAGAAACTTCTGATAGGCTAATTGACATTATTTCAGTCAATTGGAGGTGTATCTTTGGATGTATTTTAAGGCCTACCTTCAAACTCAGTGCCTCTTTGCTTGACATCATGGGAAAATCAAAAGAAATCAGCCCAGACCTCAGAAAGAAAATTGTGGACCTCCGCAAGTCTGGTTCATCCTTGGGAGCAATTTCCAAACGCCTGAAGGTACCACGTTTGTCTGTATAAACAATAGTACGCAAGTATAAACACCATGGTACCACGCAGCTGTCATACCGCTCAGGAAGGAGACATGTTCTGTCTCCTAGAGATGAACTTGCTTTGGTGCAAAAAGTGCAAATCAATTGCAACAGCAAAGGACCTTGTGAAGATGCTGGAGGGAACAGGTACAAAAGTATCTATATCCACAGTAAAACAAGTCCTATTTCAACATAACCTGAAAGGCTGCTCAGCAAGGAAGAAGCCACTACTCCAAAACCGCCATAAAAAACCAGAATACAGTTTGCAACTGCACATGGGGACAAAGATCTTACTTTTTGGAGAAATGTCCTCTGGTCTGATGAAACAAAAATTGAACTGTTTGGCCATAATGACCATCGTTATGTTTGGAGGAAAAAGGGTGAGTCTTGCAAGCCAAAGAACACCATCCCAACCGTGAAGCACGGGGGGGTAGCATCATGTTGTGGGGGTGCTTTGCTTCTCGGGGGAAATAAGAGCACATGGGTGTATCAGAAACCAAGAAGTGTGTTTAGGTATGGTAGTTGTAATTCTTGTTTAGACAAATTACCAACTAAACTCTTTTATTTTCATGGTTCGAACAGGATCAAAAATATCAACTGTGTTATGAATTGCAGTGGCACATTTGTGATTTACTGTCTGGAGTGTCGTTGTGCTCGCTATATTAGAAGAACAAAGCACAGGTTATGCAATTAAAACAACAGGCAATGAGGATTATCCAATAGCCAAACACTATAAGGCAGTCCATGGGCATTGAGGCAACTGTCAAAACAGTGAGAAGTGGTGACTGAGCGTAGAGGCTGCTGTAACAAGGAACATGAGCTGGATTTTCTATGTTTTCTTTGAATCTGTTCTGTAATGACGGTATATTGACTGTATTTCGTCTGTATGTGTGTCTCCCTGTTCAACGTGGTCTCACGCGGACTCGTCACATAGCGACACTTCTGCCCAAGCGTCGCTATGTGACGCCAAAGGTAGCCTTTTGCGTTGTATATTGACGCAGCCTTTTGCGTCGTATATTGACGGTTGTGGCCACATAATTTGTCTTTGGTTGTGGCACTTCAATATTATGCTTTTTTATGCTTTTTTTTTATTCATCTGGTAGAGAGTTACGTGAACTCTTGTGGTCGGGCTCGCCCACTATCTTAACAGTTCGGGCATGAGCCCGAGTTACATGAACTCCTGTGAGGTTATGTTTAGGGGTTGGGGATGGGGTACGGGAATCACGAAATCAGAAAGATCTCCGCGCACACGGCGAAGACTGAGCGGGCATGCTCGCAGTCGGTTATCATGAGCAAAGCCTTCGCCATAGTAGGATTCGTAAATTCGCGACGAGTGCGTCAAATAATGACGCAAAAGGCCTCCTTCTGCGTCTAAAGGATGACGCCGTAGGAGCTGCCCAAGCGTCGCTATGTGACGACTTGGGAGTGAGACCAGGCTGCCCTGTTAACCATTATTGTTGATAATGTGAGGTGTTGTGCACCTCTTCAGAAGCGTTTCCTCTATTTTCCATTCCACCATATCACCTCATCTAGTTTATTGCAGTACAGTACAAAACTGCATCTCCGATCCCAGAATATCTTAAATCATTATCCGTCATTCATATGGATACTGTTAATGTGTCCTCCATAATATAGCATAACAGCTCAAATGGTCTGCGCTTGAAGCATGCTCCTTAAAAAATTAAGTATTTAATTTCAAAGTACAGCAGATTACTGAGAAAATTCCCTCAGGCCACATTTTACATAAGTGCCTACGTTTTCCTACATATAATTAAAAGAGAACCAAGCCAGTGATTATTAATGTGATCATTTTAAGAGATTGGGGTGTGTCTGGGAGTTACAGTAGCCTATACAATACTTTTGGTGAAAAGAGAAAAGATTGTGCTGTCCACTGGTGGGAATTTTGAACTCATTTTTATGAACACTTAATGCACTGAAAACATTCTTGTAACATGTTAAAGTAATGTTATTTCCTTTTAATGTACTGGACACAGCAGAAGACATGTTAAAGTAATGTTATTTCCTTTTAATGTACTGGACACAGCAGAAGACATGTTAAAGTAATGTTATTTCCTCTTAATGTACTGGACACAGCAGAAGACATGTTAAAGTAATGTTACTTCCTCTTAATGTACTGGACACAGCAGAAGACATGTTAAAGTAATGTTATTTCCTTTTAATGTACTGGACACAGCAGAAGACATGTTAAAGTAATGTTATTTCCTCTTAATGTACTGGACACAGCAGAAGACATGTTAAAGTAATGCTATTTCCTTTTAATGTACTGGACACAGCAGAAGACATGTTAAAGTAATGCTATTTCCTTTTAATGTACTGGACACAGCAGAAGACATGTTAAAGTAATGCTATTTCCTTTTAATGTACTGGACACAGCAGACGACATGTTAAAGTAATGTTATTTCCTTTTAATGTACTGGACACAGCAGAAAACATGGTAAAGTAATGTTATTTCCTTTTAATGTACTGGACACAGCAGAAGACATGTTAAAGTAATGTTATTTCCTTTTAATGTACTGGACACAGCAGAAGACATGTTAAAGTAATGTTATTTCCTCTTAATGTACTGGACACAGCAGAAGACATGTTAAAGTAATGTTATTTCCTTTTAATGTACTGGACACAGCAGAAGACATGTTAAAGTAATGTTATTTCCTTTTAATGTACTGGACACAGCAGAAGACATGGTAAAGTAATGTTATTTCCTTTTAATGTACTGGACACAGCAGAAGACATGGTAAAGTAATGTTATTTCCTTTTAATGTACTGGACACCGCAGAAGACATGTTAAAGTAATGTTATTTCCTCTTAATGTACTGGACACAGCAGAAGACATGTTAAAGTAATGTTATTTCCTCTTAATGTACTGGACACAGCAGAAGACATGTTAAAGTAATGTTATTTCCTCTTAATGTACTGGACACAGCAGAAGACATGTTAAAGTAATGTTATTTCCTTTTAATGTACTGGACACAGCAGAAGCCATGTTAAAGTAATGTTATTTCCTCTTAATGTACTGGACACAGCAGAAGACATGTTAAAGTAATGTTATTTCCTCTTAATGTACTGGACACAGCAGAAGACATGTTAAAGTAATGTTATTTCCTCAATGTACTGGACACAGCAGAAGACATGTTAAAGTAATGTTATTTCCTCAATGTACTGGACACAGCAGAAGTTTCTACTTTTTCAAGTTTTTTTCCCAACACCTTTTTTTCCTCCCAAATTTGGAATTGGTCAGTTTTTGGCCTTTTCAGTTACTGCTGTGCCACCTGCTTGCCAGACACCAGCAGTACTTCAGCTGAAGCATGTACACTTCCCCAGTGTACTCATCTGCCAAGCCTGTGACCCATATGTCACAGGTCTGAACAGTACTGTGTGGAGATGTTGCCAGTTGTAGGAGAGGCATATTTCTCACTGACCACCGCTGGTGGTCCATACTAATGTAATGGTCCTAATGTAACTGTAATGTAACTGTAACTTGAGAGACTTCTCCACTTACTCCGGACGGGGATAACGCCAATTGTATCCCACCACTGCTCCGGCCAGTGTCACAGTCCTTTGTTCTGTACATATCCATGACTTACAAAGTGTTTTTCATACAATTTAGGTCCAGTCACAGAACTTATAAAGCCCCCACTGTACATTTGTATCACTTTTGCAGTTGGTCTTAACACACCTCTGCTGTCTTCTGGAATAGTTCACACTGATACAGTCTGTTCCCGAAGGGAAAATGTCTCTTGGAAGAATTTGGTCGGCTGTTATTGTGCGTCTAGCCCACAACACCAAGCTGTGTGTACCTGTGGTTTTCCTCTCAGTGAAACTCAATAACACTCCCATTGCATCATATTGAACAGTTTTAAACGAAATGGAAGCAGCGTTGGCGGGCTCTCAGGGTTTCCATCCTTTTTTTTTTCTTCAGTGGAGTATGGTCAAAACAAACAGCAAATATGTGCTTTTTAAAACTGGACTCATCAAATGCTGCATTCCACCCTAAATGGAAAACATTAGAGTTATGCTATCCCCTAATTCCATTCTTAAACATTCCAAAGAGTAGGTTTAGCAGTATCCCCTACAGTATTGCCCTTTTTTGTCCTGTGGATCTTTTGCGATGATCAGTACCTTCCTCCTTTCCATCCCATTTCTGTTATTTAATCCATCTAGGAGAGGAATATAATTTTAATTCCACAATTAACTCTACATTATCAAGCTGCAAATGGGGGACACACTTACTCCTGCTTACACATTATTAAGCAGTAGTAAGCCCCCAGCAATTACATTTCGGTGCCTTTTTGAATACCATTGACATATTTGAACGCATCCTTTTCACCCTTTGAATGGATTGTATTGGCATTGATGGATGACTGCCATATGTATCGATGGTATCACAGACATGGGCCACAGTGAAGGAGGTAAGTGCCTATATGAGTACAATAAATGAAATAGTAAAAATAAATCCTGTACAATGGTAGCCTCATCACCAGAGACAGATCTGACTTTGACAAGCTCTGACTTCCCCCCCGCTTTTCAAAAGTTGAGTCATTCAAGACAGTAGTGGCCAAGCTCATTATTGACATTGCAAGGCTATATTAATATTTTCCCTGCACGTGGTATTTTGTGGGACAGTTTTAAAAGGATTTTCTTAAATTGAGACCACAGTTAACAGATGAGGTTTTCCTGTCAAATTCTGGAAGATGGTATTTTTAAGCAAATCTTGGTTTGTGACTGATTTTTTGTAGCAAAGCAGAGGGAGTATTACTATTTGAACTCTGCCATGATGAAATAAAACTCCTTGGCCATGCTAAGCCAGCCTGTCTTTTTGAGAATTGCACACGGTTGTGCCGTATATGTAAGAACAAAGCCAGTGGACGCATCCCCTTTTCCTGTCTTGTGAGCTGGCCCGCTGTCGGAGCAATAATCTCCCCAGCAGAGCGATGCATCAGTGCTAGCCCAGCTTAAGTCCCACTCTGTCTGGCTGTTGTATAACTCCAGCATGCTCTCACCGCTGCTGTCATTCCAGGCGGATTCCATTTGAGCCAGTTGACTCACTATGGCGGTTGTCCTTAAACTGGAAACGAGTCAAATAGATCCATCACCCATCTTGGTGTGGGAAGGACAGATTCTGTCACCTGACTCTGTGTAACTACTCCATGCCGTGTGCAGTTTACTTCCATGTGGTTTGCATTTAATTAAACATAGTAATTAGCCAGAGAGTTCACAGAGAGTAGAGTCATTCAAATAAGAGCGTTTTGTAGGGTTTCCCGCAGAAGTAACTGAAATGACCGCAGACTCTCACTCTGTACAGACGTTTACTTCTGCAGCCTCTGACCACATGAAAATGTACATAATTCGGATTCAACTCAGCTATACCAGCCACACAATAATGCTCCTAAATTGGGTTATTTTTACAGTTATTTTTACAGTTCATTACATTTCAGCATTGAGCAGATGCTCTTATCCAGTGTGACACAGATTACATTTTTACATACAATCCATTCGTACAGCTGGATTTGTTTTATTGAAGCAATTCAGATGAAGTACCCTGCTAAAGGGTAGAACAGTAGATTAAATTCTCAGATGGGAATTTAATCTACCGTCCACCTTTGAGTTCCAAGCCCAGTTCCTTAACCATTATACTACACTGCTGCCCAATTTTTAATTTTCAGTATTTTTTTGTTTCTTCTGTTTTTTCCCTCTTTTCCTTGTCATTAAGTTTCCTGCTGCTTACTTCATCAGAAATGCTCCAGTCCCACAAGAAATATTCTCCCCATTGGTCAATCTTCAGCTTCGGCTAAAAACATCTGTTCTGTCCTACTTCAACCAATAACGGCTTCTGATCATAGCAACCAACTACAGGACACACAGGTTGAACAAAAATAATATACGTATATCATTTTAACATTAGGATATGCTACACTATTACATTACACTATTTTCAACTATAGGATATACACTATTTCAGCCAAAGAATATTTCCTATATAGACGCCTTTCTTTTCTCTCACTTTAGTTTTTATTTCTCACATGTATTAGTAACTGCAGGATTAATACTATTGCTTATAGAGTTGTATAATTTCTGAAGCCAACAAAAATACAGTTATAACATGTATTTCTTATAATTTAACATGTAACAATGTATTATTATGTGGCTCAGATATTTAGCATAACAACAATGTAAGCTGTAAAACCCTGGACTAAATTTGTATTCTTGAGCTGAAAAGATTTTGGTGTCACGAGCTACCGCATCTGAGCAGCCTAGCTACATCATGTTTCATTAAAACTGCTGGGTAGATAGCTTTCTGGCTTCGGGTAGTTCACTTACAGTAAAACTACTAAGTGTAGCTAGCCTGTCACACATTCCAGACATTTAGCAGGATGGCTATTGTAAGAATATATGCCTTTATATTCTTACACTATATAGCAGTTAAAGGATAAGGCTGCCATTTTTTAAATATTTTTTCTTATTGTTACAACCTATTATTATGAACAACATTTTGAAGTAAACCAACAGTATTTCGGTGCCGCACATTTGTACACATTCAATGTGGTCATGAATAGGAAAGCTAAGGGAAGCCACAACACACAGGCAGTATACACAGCAGTAGCTACTAGCTGTGTTTTGGAAGTACCCTTAAATTAAAGCTGAGAGTATGCACTTTAACATCATATTCATTGTTTCATTTCATATCCATTGTGCTGGAGTACAGTGCAAAACAACAAAAATGGTGTCACTGTCCAGATACTTATGGACTGCAGTGTATAGTAGTTACTATAAGCCAGATTTTGAATGCACAAAAATATTTTTAATTGATTGCTATCAACCCTCTCCTTACCAATGGATTCAACACAATCGATTGATCAGCAATGATACAATCATTAATCGTTTTTAGAAACAACTAAAGTGATTATCAGTTAGTTATAAAGGCCTTATTATAGGCTTATTAATAAAAATGTACTATACTGGGTTATCAGTGTAAGTTGTTCTTGTTCTTTCCATTGCTCCAAACACAATAATCAATAAAAAACACTATGTCCCAAAGGTCAGTGCAGGCTATGAATTATTTTCCTGAAGCTCCTCAATCTTGTTTCATATGTCCCTTCCCTGCCCTGACAATGGAACCCTTCTTCCACTTTGAAGACTTTGGCAGATGTAAAACGAAACATTCCTTGGCATTTTTTTTTACATACTCAGAATGCAGAAACAGCCCTGCATATGCCATTTAAGTGTCTTTCAGCAAACCAGAAAATGTGATGCTCCTTGACCTCAATTTGCGGGACGTGTAAATCTTAACGCCAGAGTTTACCGTCTTTTTAATTGGAAGGAAAACAGTATTGTGAACTTTTGGCAGTTGGCTTAATTCAGATCTGTTACAAATTACCCTTAAGTAAGGGACCTTTTTTTTGCTCCACATGTGCCTACAACCTACAATGACATCATGGTTCTCTAGGCCTGCAGACAGTGGTAGAAGTAAACCACAGTGAAATTGAGTTGCCTGTGCTAATTTAAAAAAGAAGGCAGGTCTCTGGTTACTTTAAACACCACATTTGATATGGCTATGGCTTTGAAGAAAGGCCAGGGAAATAATATTGTTCTTTATTCCCTCCATATGCTAGTAATGAGCATAAGCTGCCTTGACAACAATCTTTTATATCTATACCGTGCACATATAGCACACTTCTGTGACTGCTAACAGCCGGGGTGTTGACAAAGACAAACTAGCAGGAGTCCATTACACCTTGGCTAGTAGTATTACACTATAGTCCCATGTGTTTTAGAATTGGTGTTTATTTTTACTTTATTTTAAAACATGAAGGGGTTAGCACATTATTTTTTTATCAAATCAGTTTTTTAAACACAATTTTGAGTGTAGCTGTCATTTATACATAAATTAGCAAATGTTTGAATAACACAATATTTCCAATATTTGCTTTGTTATTTCAAGCAAAGGGAAATTGCCTTTAGGTTGAATGGAGGCCCCAATGTGTGTATCTGCTTCAAACTATAGAAAGCTAACAGCTAATTAAAACCTTTCTATTTAACTTCTAACAAAAATATACTGTATATTAAAAAACACATTCTATTTGATGTTGTTTATTCCATGAATAATGATGGCCTCTTGTTTCTTTTGGTTAGACCCATTAGTTTGTATAGTATATACAGTAAAACTAGTAGAAACTCATTACACCTGAAGGTAAAAATATGTACAATTATACATCTAAAATAAGCAATCTGTGGAAACTTTTTAATTTATGCAAATAATTACATGATATCCCTTCAGCATTATTGAATATGCTACCTGGAACATCAGGAACGATTTCGCTCAGATAATGTGTATTAAAATCACAAAATATTTTTTTTGTTGAACTTTAGTTATTGCCTCTCCTTTATGTTTATATTTACAGTTATTAAATACAGGTTTAAAATTTAAATGTGCTGGTCCCTAGGCCAAGAAGTGATAAAAATACTTCTGCACCCACTTCTGGGCACGCGTCCCCCATTACTGCTCATTCTTAAATAAATTGACATTGGCATGTCTCTAAAAACAGGATGTGGTGAGCCTCACCGGCAGATGACCAGCTTTCGCCTGGGCTGTGGAACACTGTTTCCAGCGGTAATGGTCTCCTCACATTATTAGCAGTCTCTTCAGTCCGCCCACAAAAGGAGCCTCACACCGTCTGCACTCGGCTGCCGTATGTTTCTGCCACATGCTGTAAGGGGTCTTACGGCTGTGGCTTTGTTCATTTCACGCCGGTAAAGTTGTGTGCCTGTCATTGTTATGGGGACTGACTTCAATGCCAGGAGGGTTCCCTTATGCTTGAAACCAACTGTTATCAACACTGGGACACCGTGTCTCATGTCCCTGACTCTGGTGAATTAATGTACATTCTAATGCAAATCTACCCGACCATGCTCAAGACCAGATGCATTTTTTTGGCGGGAGCCGGATGTATCTAATTAGCGGACAGACAGAGCGGGATGGATCTAAGGCTCTGTCGTGGCATTGTTATCCGCAATGCTTTGTATTTCCTTTTTAAAAAGACTGCTGGTCTGCTTAGCATCCTTGATTGTTTATTGAAATCATGCCCTTTGATAATAAATTCCCGCAAGAAACCTACGTGCACAGCAGGGCAGTGCCCTTCACATAATTTGGCTTGCACAGATCAAGGGCTAAGTGTCAAAATTGGATGAAAGGCAAGCTGTACACTTGATGCTGTGACTTTACACCTGGCTTTCATCTCAATATCAAGTCTCGGATACAAAGATTAAATGAAACAGCACTTCACCTCAGTGCGCAAAATAGTACAGTATATGGAATGTTTGTGTGTGTGTGTGTGTGTGTGTGTGTGTGTGTGTGCACCTGTAAATGATTGACTTGTTCACACTCACACTTTGTTTATAAAATACTACAATTTAGGACAATAAGCTGAGGACTACTCATCAACAATAAACCCTGTCTTGAGTCCCAGTTAAAAGAGAACAGTCAAGCTCTCTCTGCCTATCAAATCCCTCCATTGTCAGATTTCTCCCCATTTCCTTTGTCCCTCTGTAGTCCTCCTCTGTCCCAAAATCAGAGCGAGACCCCTGATTTATTTCCTCAAAACCTTCCCTGCTCCAGCCCTCGGCTAATCCCCACCCCAGCTGTGGGGTCCCCACCGGGCCGTAAATCTGAGCTACTAAATCCGTACCTGGACAGTGCTCAGAATGTGTACTCTGTCCAGGAAGCTGGAGGAGGGGGGGAGGGTGGTGGGGGCAATTTGATCCCTAAGCTAGCCTTTAACCATATCACACAGAAATATCCCTGTTTTTCTTCAACGGACAGGGCCTTTCGTTATAAAGAAGATGGAGCTGCTAACTGTTGTCCCTGTCTTGAACGTGTGTTTTTATGTCACTGCGGACACCATCGGTCCCCATGAGTAATTCCCAGTTCTCATTGCTCTTGCCATTGTGAGGTGTTTTCAGTGTTTTTGTTCCAGTGCTTCTCCGCACAGAAGAGCCCAGCTTCTCCTTCCCCCACCGAGGACAGTGTTAGTCTGATTTTATGCTTAGGAGCTCTGTGGTGGATCACTGTAAAGGAGTGCTATACATTTTGCCGGAACTGCTCGTGCCGATATTAAAATTAGATTGGGACCCTTTCTGTGGATTTTCCATTAACCAGCCGGCTAGTGCGCCCTTTTTGCAATTTAATTGCACTATGGGTTACCATTTGCTGAGGTTTCTAAGACTCATTGAGGACCACTCGCTCATCTGTTGCATATTACCCCCTCTGTGGAACATAGCCTACACTTTGCCCTGACTGTTTAATTTCAGGCTAACAGTAATTACAGGGCTGGGCTAAGACTAGGCCTGCTTCGCTCATTCATATTCATTCAGTGAATAAACTGAAACTCTCCTACCCTCTCCCCTTTTTCTGACATAAGCATGTCTGCTTGGTGTCAGTTCCTGGTCCCTTGACTTCAGGCCATGCCTACAACAGCTGACTGAAGCCTCCTACTGCCCCCAAGGTGGCCAAACAGATTTAAGCAGTTCCATCTGGGAGGGTTCCAACACCCACAATGCCCTACTGTGTCCTCATGATGCTTTAAAAAGCTCATGCTTACTGTTGCTTGTTATGTGCTGACTGACTAATGATAGACTATCTGAAACATGATCCATTACCACTAATTTATTATTATGCTTCTTTTTTAGACTTTTAGCTGTTTTATAATGAATGTACGTTGGGAAAATAAATGTCCTGATCTTATTAGATCTTAACCGAAAAGGGCCGGCGTGGGTGCAGGTTTTTGCTTTAGCCGAGCACAGTTGGTTTCACTGATTCAACTAATTACATAATCATGGTCTTCAATAAAGACCTTCATAAGTAGAATCAGGTGGGGCAGGAACAAAATCCTGCACCCACACCGGCCCCTTTCAGATAAGATTGGACACTCCTGTATTAGATTATTCATCTGAAATGTCGTTATGTATGAAACATTTGTAATGTTTGCTTAATATTTTACTGCTTTCATTGTTCTTGGATATCTTTCTTCTTTGACTAACAATGTTCTTAAGAGGAAAAAACCATAAGAAAATTAATCTTTTCCTTTTAATGTATAATTTTCTCTTTTTGGAAGACTGTCCACAGCATAGCTACTTTCAAATGAAAAATGTCATTAAGCAGACATCTGACATTTGTTTTGCGACCTAAGGACCTTTTAATATTTTCATCAAATCCCCTCCTCACCTACTTAAAATGAGATTATCAGAAGTGGACTGTCCCACACACAGTCTCCCACAGTCACCCACTTCCTGCTTGAACACGAAAGAAACGCTGAAGGCATAAATTATTGGGATTGTTTAAAAACCAACAATTATATCAATTTACAATGGCCATAAATTTTCTGGAAATCTAACACCTGATGTATTCTCAACGAAACCCAATTCGTATTGAGTGCAATCAATCTCACCACCTTAAGAGGAGGACTAGACTGTGCTGAAATGGATTGTTGCCTGGGGCTCTCAGGAGACTAGTTACAGTAAGTATCACACTCGGAGAGGGTTCCACCGGTTCAAGGCCGCAAGCTAAATGCAAGGCAGATGCTGTCTGCAAGGGAAGGAGATGCTTGTCACTGCAGGGGTTGCACCACTCTCCTAAATACGCAACGCACCACATCCAGTTGACCCATTTGAATTATGTGCTCGGTCTGTCACAGACCGGCCACATATGGAGGAAGGAAAAGAGTAGATGACTTTTGTATTTGATAAAATAAGACGTTTTTGTATGTGATGTGAAATTGGACCCATTCAGACTGGGCCTCTTGTGTGGCTTTGTCCTGTGTGAGTCTATGTGTTGAACGAGGGTCCCATATGAAGGAAATAAGGCCTGTGCTTAAATTTAGGGAACACCTCACCCCCCACAGAAAAGACATGTATCGCAATATATTTTTGCAAAAATGCGTTGAAGGGGCCTCCTGGGTGTCGTATCCAATTTAGGCACTTGTGCTTGGTGCAGGATTTCGTCCAATCAGAGCTGACTCAGTGCCTTAATTGTCCGTAACACTACTCACGTAGGGGGAAAGGGCTTCGGTCCTCTGCTGTCCCCTGGCTCATCGCTCAATAGCCGCTCCTCTCGTTAATCAGGCATCCATGACACGCGTGTTCCAGCTGTGTTATTAGCATATAGTAACTGCACAGCCCAGCTGACGGATTGTGAAAAGAATCAAAAGAGGTTTGAATATCTCTGTGGTTCAAACTGTGTTCTACTGAGAAATAGTCTTGCATAACGTTAGGTGAAAATACACTATCATTATAAACGTCCCAATCTCATAGCCTAGCATAATGGCATGTACTTCATGTTTAGCTAGCATCCACCACCCAGTGTCATCCCTGACTGTTGGAAACTTCACTTGAGTTACAGTATTTGGACAGTAGTTAACAGATTTGCTAACCAAAACATTATCGCACGTCGTACCTATACATGTGTCACTGACACACAGGCAGCCCAACGTAAACAAATGAACTCAGGGCAACGCCGGCGTAACATGTGTGTTGGGTGGCCCACTGCACTGAATAAAACTTTATACAGTCAAATTTACTGATTCACAAACTGCCAGGGGTCAGTCGGAAGAGAGGGGAAGAGGGGAGAACTCGTATTTTAAGTGTTGAATGTACTCGGGAGAAGTCGGATCGCACTTAACTGCTGTTAAAACACAAAAATATTTTGCCGTGGTCAACAAGAGGCAGTCCAAATAGGCTGTAAAATAATGCAATAAAATGCAACCAAACTGTGTTACCCATGCGCCAGGAGAGCGCCAGAGATAACCATGGTGCGGCGCTGTCTGGCATGGGCGACTGACCGCTCGCGCTCTGATTTATACAGCGAGGGGGGTTTGCCATGCGACATGTTGCATTTGGGTCATAAGAGGAAAAGATCGCGCACCTCCACAGCAGGGGGCCGACCTTCCCTCATATCATCTGTCACACAAAACATAGAGCCAGTGTATTACTGTGAGAATGGGGCCGTAATATTGTGGTTAAGAAACTGGGCTTGCAATGCTCAGGTTCAAATGGCAGGTGGTCAGAACAGTGTAAATGGGTATGTATTAAAAAATAACACCCTAAGGGTATCTGTTAGCAAATGTGTGTTTATTTAAATAAAGAGGGGACAGAAAATGCACGTCTTGCCCTATGTTAGTCTTTAAAAATAAATTGCAAGTCTCACTGCAAGATCTCTTATCTCTCTAGCTGCAGTTAGGTGTCAGGCCTGTTAGGTTTGGGACAATGTTGTGCGTTACTGTGCGGTTGGTGCAGTAGTATTTTTAGCCACTTCTTGTGTTTCTCTCTTTGGTAACAGTAGCACATAATCTGTCAGTGGGCTTGTAAAGCTGATGATTGTGCAAGTTTTAGTGAATGAAAGGCACCTGAATGGGGATGAAGTCAGGGGAAAGAAAGGGCATAACTAACCTCGCCAACGGGTCGAAGGAAGAGAGAAAATGTTGCGGACATTTATTTAAGACATGTCCCGGTTTTTACTTATTTCATGTAATTTGTTATTCTTCCTGGTTTATTTTGCCATGCCGTATGAAATGCAGGAGATTGTTTTTGATGGCATGTGTCCATTTGGTTTTCAAGTGCTTCCCAGTTAATACTCTTACCACCTGTTCTGTCCCTGTCTTTTACCCAGGGCGCTGAGAAGGCCCCATGTTCCATATGTGCTCAGTTCAGCATTTAAGAGACTGAGATTACTCCGAACAGGGAATGCTGTCCTGTCTTCTTTGTTTGCTTGCTTGATTGTTGTTGTTTTTTTTTAATTGATGAAGTTGAAAAATAATTTATAGAATTATGGCAGACCTTTATTTAAGGCTGTCTCCTGTATCATGAAAAGGGATGACTTCTATAGGAACTGTTTTAGTAATTCAGTAACTGTTCTTGAAGAGGGAAAGGCCCAGAATATTTCAAGATATAAATATACATTTAGTCTATTGTAAAAAAATATATATATTTTTTAATCTGGAAAAAATATCACCATTTGGAAAAATTGACAATTCCAAGCAATTGTCAGCAAGTCTGTGGTCGCTTGATAACTTGAACACTGGGATGTTGTAAACCAAGATAATTATAATAATTCAGAATGGGCTCTATGCTCGCTGTAGGTTTTATGTCTCCAGAGTCTTATGGGCCAATGTGTCTGAGCGGAGGGCTAAACGTCGCCGCTCTTCTGTCATCTGAATGGAGGGATGTCTTCGTAGCGTAGCCTACCTGCTCTGCGTCCGATGTTCTGACAAGAGGTGGAGCGGAAAAAATGCACATGATGGGAACTCCCCTTGGCCCCATGGTTCCAGAGGTGCGAATCCATTCGCCGGCTTTCCGCCAGCTGTCGAGCCTCACCGCAGCGGTCTGATGAATGCCTCTCCGCGAAATTGCCTCGTTTGAAATGTCTCGGTGTGAACGATATCTTGGTTTTTTAATGAGGGAACAGCTGAGGAAACCGGCCCCCGTCCCCTCGCCCACAGGAAGAGTGCTGATTGCACTTGGCTGAGAGGTAGGGTAAGGGGGAGGGTACGTGTTGTGGTCTGAGCTGGGCTGCCGGAAAACCAGACGATTCTTAGCTTTTCCTCAAAACCGACAGACCAGCATAACATGTTAAAATAGTCACTTCGTTCATAGGCGTAGCCTACTCACATCTTCATCACTGCCAATCGCAATTGCAATGGAAAAATTAACACAGTGGCTGATGCAAGTAAGAAGCTTGAGATGTTTATCAAAATGTTACCTCCTTTAGGACCTACAGTTAATTTCTCAGCAAATGGGCACACTAGTTTATGTAGGGAAGATTTCTCACCTGCAATTCAGTCATCTCAGCAAGAGGTCAATAGAGCTTTCTTGCCAGTCATGTTGCCGCTCCCCAATAATCTACAACAATTGGCATTAATCAAGCACAGGTGATGATTGACATTAAGGTTCCCTATTCAATATTGCATGCTGCTTTTAGTGCATAGAACCACAGACGTTTTTGTAGTGTTGGGCGGTAATGTTTTTTGTTTTTCTCTCTAAGCAATGGAAGTAGGTCTACTCATAATGTACATTTATATTACCTGCATAAAATTATTAAATAAGACTACTCATAACAATGACTTAGCTTTCAGCAGTTTACTCTTATAAAAGACGAAAGGCCAAAGCAGATTAACTCAAATTAAAAATTGCGAGATTAAATTTGATCATGGTCAGTTGTCATCTGTCATTCTGTGGCGGTGCTTATAGTGTAAACAAGAGACATATCTTTCTGCATCAAAAGAGTTAATTGGAACAGATAAATATGGTTTTGCCAACTGTACAATATTTGGAACGATTTTGCGCCTCTGTCTCAGAGCTCTCTGGGCATCAGTGTAGTTTTATATGTGCCAATAATTTCTAATTAACTAGTTTGGATGTACAGTAGGCCTACTCGTCAACTCCTGTAATCCAGTGACAGTATTGTCTAGCTTTATGGCAAGCCTGAACCGTTCCTGAACTGCACTCCTTGAAGCGCTGTATAGTGCAACTTACTGGTAGGACAATGCTTGAAAATCTATTATATTACTCCCACAAATTTTACACCATTTTGGAAATTGCTTGCCCCGAGTGCCACATTGTGAGCATTACATGTTAAATTAATTGCATTTGGCATCAAGTCTTTGAGGGTTTTATAAGCTTTCAACACATAACTTGTATCATCTGAGACAAATGCAGTTACATTGTTGAAATCAACCTCAAAGTTCAATTGCCTTCGTTTGATTCTACCCATGACCAAGCTGTAACTTGCAGTGCCATGCATCATCAAAGCCATGCAGTGTCAGCAAGAAAACTTTAAAATTCACTGCAACTGATATTCCTTGCAGAACATCTAAAATGTTCAAAACATAACTGTCTGGGCGTCGAGGGTGTCCGTGTAGTTACGGAATTGGGCTTAAAGGTTGGAGGTTTGATACCCAGGTAGGGCACTACCATTGTACCCTTGAGCAAGGCACTTGTCCTCAACTGCTTCAGTGTACATCAAGTTGTATAAATGGATAATATGCAAAAAACGTCACTCTGGATTAGCATGAAATTGTGATAAATGCCAGTACTGAGAGAGGATTGCCCCTTGTTGTTTATTGCAGACCAGGATCAATGTTGCCTGTATGGATTCATTGCAAAACTCTGCAAAACAAATTGACTCCATCTGTGTGCAGTATACCGAAGGGTACTGTTGCACCTGGTCACTCAAAGACTTTTTAGTGTTTGACATTCTGTCCTTCTGTCCACACTCCTTCCTGTCACCTAATGTAGCCTATTACGTACGTCAACTAAATGCTTATATGAGTGTACAAATTGCTCACTAATTGTCTAATTAGTCAGATGAATGTGACAATCCATTTCCGATAGTGACTCCATGGGGATTTCATGCAAGTTGAAATAATTTTGGGTCACATTCCCTAAATAATTTGATGTCCCTATACTCATAAGACAAAGTACTTGGCTTTAAAATGACAGATTTTAAACCCACATGGAGCAGTACCTAATATAATCTTTTTTAGCTGGTATCCTGTGCTATTTTACACATTTGGGATTGCTCTGAAATGCAATCATTTCATCCTAAGGAGAAACTGTGCTCTTTTCAGGTGATTTTTCTCCCAGACATCTGTAATCACTGCCTTTTTTTCAAGATGTTTAGTCAGAAAGTGGAGAAATGCCTGTATTATTGGAAGTTTGCCTGTATACCATGCCGTTTTTTCATTTCAGATTGTCATCAAACAAAAAAATCCTCACTTTACATTTAAACCTAAAATAAAGTATTTCCCACCTTGCAACTTCTGGTTTTGGTTTGCAGTTAAGCTAACAATTAATTGCCAATGTGGGCGTGCAATCACCAAGGGACCGGATTCAGAGATGGCATGCTCTTAAGTGCCTCTCCTGCGTAGATTTAACGTGGGATGAGATACGTCGTATTCTAACCTGCTACCTGTGCGTTTCTCAAAATGTGGGTGGCGCAGGGCATGATATTCTAATGACCTGTTTCTTGTACCTGCCCCCTGGGTTGCCAGCTTTCTACTAAAAAAAAATGTGTGTGGGGGTATACATTTTCAACCTGTCAGTGACAATGGGCCACATTCACCAACCATTCTACAAACAAATTTGGTCTTAAGACTTTTCTTTAAAACGTTTTTATGAACATTCTGGAATTCAGTAATGTTTTTCTGTTTTGGGATTTTTTCTTGGGTAGAACAGAAGCTCAGAATGCAAACATCAGTTAATCCCGATATGTTTGTAAAAACGTTTTAAGAAAGTCTTAGGAACAAATTTGTTCGTAGAGTGATTGGTGAATGAGGCCCATTGCCTTTAATAACCGCATTTGCCCTTGTAAAATCCCACCTTTGTGCCTCGTAGTTGTTCTTGCGTGATGGGGGAGAGGCAGTGAATGTATTAATCCATCACATTCATAAAATGATCATAGCTCCTATTGACGACTTTGATATACCCATCACACAATCAAAATAAAATGATCGATGGACAGTGGTTGCACGCAATATTATTAAGTAAACAAATAAATCATTGGATTTACTGAAAAAAAAGATTTAAATATCAAATTTTGTTTGAAACGATTTACCTAATAAAGTCATGTAGCCTACGGCGGTGTAACACAATAGTCTATATGCGATGTCTTAAACTTAATAATTGTGGAGATGCTGTGCTGACACAGATCGTCTCTCTGTCAAAGCGAATATGATCCAGATACTGTCTATCAATTAATCCATCTAATAAGATGGTCAATCATAGCCTACGTTTACATATTTTTCTTTTCATGACAGCACTTTGATAATTGCAAGTTAGCTATGCAAAGGAAAATATGACCAATATTATGTTCAAATAACATGCACTCATTTTAATATCAATTTATGCGAAAGATGCTGTATTTTTCATAATAATCTATTGGCGGCGCTAGACATAAACCACCTTTTTTTGTGAACAAAGTTGCACGGAAAAAAATAATTAAGTGAAAACTCGTAAGTGAAATACGCGTATCTTGCACAACTTGTGACACGCCTCATTTTCAACAAATCTCCACCCCGCGCACCGTAATGCTGTGTATATACTGGAGACTTAAAACAGTGGATAATTCAAATGTCTGAATCACATGTCTGAATTTCAGGAGTAAGTCGCATTTGGGCGTGCTTATCTCAACTCCGAATCTGGCCCTAAGTGAATCCGCGTATCTTGGAGACACACCTCGTTTCCACCCCACGTGTGTATATACTGGAGAGGTGCTTAAAACAGCAGAGTCAAATGTCTGAATCACAAATAGCTTAAGCTACGCAGAATTTCGGGAGTAAGTCCCATTTGCGCGTGACTATCTCAACTCTGAATCTGACTATGACTATGGCGTGAAATGGGAATGCCGGTGAGCTATTTAAATTTAATGTTCCTTTTGTTCTGGGCTTCGATATTAATTGTTAATTGTTCATTGTGATTGTTTGATTTGTTTGTTCTGTGGTGTATTTTCTGGTATTAGTTGTGTTGTTTTGTGTACGGTTTATTTTGCCCTTTTAAAGTTTTAATCGTATGATTAGATCTAGGTTTTTAAGGAGACCATTTTGCTCCGTTGTGCTTTTATTGGAGTTTTGCGGGTACTGGCCTTTGTTTGTCGTTTTTACCTAGATCTATTGCCTTTTACTAAGAGACAGGGCATTTGTATCATACTGACTTTAGAGTTTTATTTATTCTTAGAGGTAGGTTGGGTATTTTCGATTAAGTTTGCGTTGGTCTTTTGTTACAGCTGTTCCTGTTCGTCCTTTTCACCTACGAGACGATTTTGTTCGGAACTGTAGTTCTGTTCGTTCTCTGGGTGTGTCCCCTCCTTATATGGAGCTTGGACGATGCTATGGACATGTTTGTGTTTGATTGCGCATTTATGAAAGTAACCATGGAACGTTATCTCTGTTCCTCCGCCTCGTTGCATTTCCCATTATTGAGAGGCTAGGGCGTGTGTTTTCAATTAAGCTTGCGTTAGTCATGTTTGCTAGTAAAGTTATGGGACGACGGTGTTCCGTCGGCTCGCCTGTAAAATGTTTCTCTCTCCTGGGAGATCGGGCGTTTACCCCTTTACGTTTTCTCGATCAATGCGGGACTTGCCTATGTGGATGTAGTTATTCGGACTCTTCCCCCCCTGGCGTACTTGCCTATGTGGAAGTAGCTATTAGGACTCGTCCCCTCTGGCGTATTTGCCTATGTAGATGTAGTTATTAGGACATCTCCCCTGGCTTTTCTGTTCCTGCTTCCTGGTCGTTGCATTTGACTGCGAGCCTATCAAACTACCCATGGAATGTTATATCTGTTCCTTCGCCTCATTACATCCCTCTTTATCAAGAGGCACGGCATTTATTTTCTATTTAACTCGCGTTAGTCTTTTAGCCGGTGATGTCCGGTGCTGCTGTCCTGTTCGTCCTTTTCACCCACGGGACGATTTTGTTTGGAACTGTAGTTCTGCTCGCTCCCCGGGTGTGTCCCTCCTTATATGGAGCTTGGACGATGCTATGGACATGTTTGCGTTTGACTGCGAGCCCTCGATAGTAGCCTTGGAACTTTAGATCCCCGTTCCTTTCGCCTCTTGGTATACTCATTTCTATTCGTTTTCAGTGTTTGTTAGTTGTGTGTGTTTTATGTGTACCTTTTATGCTACTCGCCTGTTCTTATGCGTCTCGTTGCAGAGACAGGGCGTTTGTTGTTTCTGGTTCTTTCTTCTGTCACTTTGCTCGTAGAAGTATGGGAACCTTGTGCTCTGTTCCATTGGCCTTATTTGGTTTTCTTGCTGAAAACTTGGCGTTTGCGCTTCTACTTATTAGTGTGTGACAGTGAGCCAGTTTGTAGCTTTGGTGCGTGTGTTCCCTGTCTTGTCTCCTCCCTTAATTGCTGGGTTTCCCGCCTTAGTGGCCCTAGGGCTTAAAGAATCCCCTTGCTACGTTTGGCTCCTCCTACCTCACACGTCACGCCCCATTACAACAGTATATATATATATATATATATATATATATATATATATATATAAAAGAAATGAAAATGAAGTGGAGGGCTATGTACAAAAGGTTCTATAATTTTGAAATGGTTCATCCGATATGGATGAAAATACCCTCAAATTAAAGTGACAGCTCTTCAACCTCTATCCTTTCAAACCCAAAGTGTACAGAACCAAAATAACAAAAAATGTTTCACTGTCCAAAGAATTATGGTGCTCACTATATATATCAGTGATACTATAGCCTCTCTGCATTTGAATGGATCTCTATGGGAATGGGGGGGGGGGGGGGGGGGGGGGGGGGTTACTAGATTTAGCTGTAAATTACACAGGAACAGTATGGAACACATGGTTGGCTAAATGGCTGTAAGTCATCAAGGGTCTACGAGCCTCAAACCATGCTGCCAGATATGCAGTAGATGTGGATGGATCACATTAAGTCTTCCTGACTTCTTTTTTCCAAAGAGTTCAATAGGAAAATGAGTCAGGAGAAACAACTTCATCCATATCTACTGCATATGTGGCAGCAGAGTGATGGTTTAAGGCTCGTTAAAGTCCAGCTGATAGTCTGGACTTTAACCTCAGTCACTGTTCCATTTTATACCTCATATTAATTTTAATTTTAATTTCAAATCCATTGTGCTGGAGTAGACAGTCAAAACAACAAAAAAATGTGTCACACAATTTTAGTTGCTTTGATTCTGTACTCCAGCACATTGGATTTTAAATGAAAATGAAAATTAATATGAGGTTAATGTGCAGACTTGCATTTACATCCATATACGATGATCCATGTAGGAATAACAGCCCGTTTTATATATTGTACCCGATTTTATATATAAATACACACTCACAATGTACAATTTTTCTGGTTTACAATGAAGGACCACAAGGTGAGAAATAGCAAATATGAATTTAAAAAACTAGAATAAAAGTGAAAAAAAAATGTACATTTTAAATGTTTTTTTTTTTTTTACTTCTAAAAACAGGTCCCTCTGATAAGAAGATCCAAAGTAAACAGCTGTCACACCGATGTGAGGTACCAGACCCCAAATCTCCAGTCCCTGTGTGCCAAAGAAAAGCAGAGGAGCTGGGAGAGGGGACAGTGCATGATGTAGCTGTCACCTGTATCCTGCCGAGTCACCTTACAGTCCACATGGGCCCACTCTGCTGCACGTTCATATTGACCAAGAGAGACTAATACACAGCTATTATTTTACATTGTTTTGTTATTTATATTAATTGCAGAACACTGTTCTATTAAGTAATTCCATACAAAAAGATCAGGACACTTTGCTCCTTTGCAAATTTTGAAAAAAATGTTTGAAAAATGTTTTTCAATTAAAATGTCAGGAAACATACGGTAACGTCTGAATAAATCCCATCCAATATTATCTATATCTGTAAATTAACTCACATGAAGCTCCTGTTCATTTCCACTGACTTCCACATGGGGGAGATGTAATACCCTGCAGATGGCAAAGACACATAATTTTCTGTTTGGTTTTCTGTTCTGCTTTCATTGATGCAGTGTCTCTCTCTGTTCTACATATATTATTCAAATGTGAAAATTACTGCCAGAGCACCTAATATTAGATATATGAGAGTCAAAATAATTGGCTGTATTTAAAAACAGGCTTACTGCATTTTACCTGCATAATCATATAAAAACTGAAATGGGACAAGTTTTGCAATCTGAGTAGGCCTATACATTTAGTACAAAATTCACCCATGCAGGCACAGATCATCGTACATTTTATGTTTCCTTTAACTGGGAGCAACCCATTCACTGTCCCATGTGATTACTGGTTGTTTTCATTTCCTTGCAGTCTTCAGTTCTTTCCAGCCATCTCAGGTGTTAATCAGGCACCATGTTAGCCCTGGCCCCACCAATCTCCTACTGAATACTGGAAATTCAAAGTGAGTAAAACTACTAAAGAAAATTATAGGAATGTCAATGTCAATAGAAACCACTAAAAATAAATTGTAAAAGTTTTGGAGTGCATTGCATACATGTGCTTGGCCAAATTTATATTGCACCATAACATGGCAGATCATGTTTTTGCCTTGCAGATCCTAGGTCCAGGGTTTAAAAAAAAAGTGATTAACTACATCCTGAGCCCAAAACAAACAGCGCGTGATTGTCGAACAAATAGACTACTTGGTCTAGTCAGGGAAAGTGTCATCCGACAGTTGAAATAAGTTATCCTCCATCGCAACAAATGCCTGATGTCACGTGACACTTGCCCAGACTAGACCAAGTAGTCTATTTTTTTGTGTCGTGCGACATTTGCAAGCGAAAATGTGCATACAAAATAAAGAAAAACAAGTGGCAGTTGGAGAACTGGAAATATGGGTTGCAAAAACATTACCTTTTTAAAGTTTCAACCTGTTTCCATGTTTTTTCCTTGGGTAACAAAACAATTAAGTCACCAAATATAAATACCAACAGGTACAATTATTCTCTAGTCTATTTAGGCTAGTAGTAGTAGCCTATTCTTTTTCTGGACATCACAAAATTTGTCCATATCCACGTATTTAGTAGTAATAATAATCCCTAATGAAAATTAACTATAGTAAAACTATAGTATGTCGACAGCATATACTATACAAATACTATAGTATTACTGTAGTTTTTTTTGTACACACTATAGTCATACTATTGTCCTATAGGGATACATACTACATAATTATTATAGGGGGTGAAAATACTATAGTGATACTATTGTACTATAGTGACAAATACTATAGCATTATTATAGTGGGCGAAAAAACTAATATTCTTATAGTTTTCTAGAAGATAACTATAGTAATACTATAGTTCATTTTTGTTAGGGATAATATTAATAATAATGTTGTGGTACAGACACTGGAATGGACCCAAATGCAGGACTCGGAGTCAGACTCAGGAACTAACTCTGTAAAGAGTAAATATTTATTCAAATAAGGCAAGCGGCCAGACAGGGGAATTAGGTGACTGATTGTATGCGGGGTTGGCGAACTAAAGCAGGCAGGACAGGGGTAAGCAGGAACAGGGAAGCAGGCAGGGGAGTAGGTGAAGGGCTGGATACAGGGCTGGCGAGAAACAAGTGGGCAGGACCGAGAACAGGGCAGGACCGAGCAGGAACAGGAAGGCAGGCTGGACGAGCGAAATTAGAATGGGACAAACAAACAGGTTAAATGCACAAAGCATACACAGAGACCAAACACGTCAAGCACAAGGCAAACAGACGGAACAAACTGGCGACGAGACAAACAAAGAGTGGAACTTATGGAACTTAAGAGTGGAATGTAGCTAAAATACACTGCCTGGCCAAAAAAAAAGTTGCACACTGTAATATTTTGTTGGACCACCTTTAGCTTTGATTACGGCGCGCATTCGTCGTGGCATTGTTTTGACAACCTTATGCAACGTCACAACATTTATTTACATCCAGAGTTGCATTCATTTTTGGCCGAGATCTTGTATTGACGACGGGAGAGTCGAACCACTCCGTAAAGTCTTCTCCAGCACATCACAAAGACTTTCAATGGGGTTAAGGTCAGGACTTGGTGGCCAATTCATGTGTGAAAATGATTCCTCATGCTCCCTGAACCACTCTTTCACAATTTGAGACCTATGAATCTTGGCATTGTCGTCCTGGAATATGCCCATTGATGGGATAACCTGGTCATTCAGTGCATTCAGGTACTCAGCTGACTTCATTTTATTGCTGCATAACGTTGCTGAGCCTAGACCTGACCAATTGAAGCAACCCCAGATCATAACACTGCCTCCAGAGGTTTGTACAGTGGGCACTATGCATGACGGGTGCAACGGCGACTTTTTTTTTGGCCAGGCAGTGTATCATCCAACGTAAATGTATGGGCTAATTAAATAATTAAGGGCAGAAGTTAGTCTGAAATCCAGAAACAGATACGGCCCTCCAGGACTGGTGTTGCCCACCCCTGATTTAGATGGTTATTTTAAAGCAAGTTAGCCGGAGAGAAATTATATACAATTGCAAGATGCTAATTGTTAGCATTGCTCCAATTCAGGATTTACTATAATTTTTGCTACAACTGTGAGACCAGGACAGCATAACTACAGCTTAACATACTATTTTGGGGCTAAGTAAAACAATATCAAATTATTTAAAATGGGTGAACTATCCCTTTAAGTACAGGCAGGTTTGCACCATAACATGGCAGACAATGTTTTTGCCTTGCAGATCCTAGGTCCAGGGTTCAAAACTACTGGGTGCAGTTGCCTCTCTAGCAGTTAACAGACATACATTAAGTTCATACTTTGTGTCCTGTAATGAACCAGTGTCCCATAGGAATTGTAGCAGACACTGAAGTACTACCATTTTTACTTTAAGCTGTTCAACATTAAACTTTGGAGGACAGGAATGTGTTAGGCTTCTTTCCCTAAAGTCCTTAAAATAAATCCTGCCACTGATTTTAATTTAAAAAGATAAATGGTATGGCATTTTCCATTTTTAAGTGTACAAAATACCCATTGGAATTAAATTTAAGTCCAAACTCTTTCTGGAAAATGTTGACAACTTTACCTCAGAATATGAAATCTGCTAGCTTTAATTCATAAACGACTTTAATGCTTATCCATTTTTAGATTTTATACCAAACTGCACTGTAAGGAAGTACCTATCATCTATTACCGGTGACAGAATCATACCATTTGGAACATTGTCAGTGCATTCAGTCAGTACTCTACCAGTTTGTAAGACAGTCCGTCCACCTTTAGCAGGCACATTCAGTGTTAAATAAACTTAGAGTATATGGTCCCTATTGGAATCATATGTACTCTGTTAGAGTTGAATTACCACTGGACATTTTACTGTGCACCAGCTTGACTTTGGATTATAAAGAATATGTGGTGGTTTCCAAGGAAAACAGGTGTCTCCCTATCTTTCAGAAGTCATTTGAGGGTGTGTGCTTCTCAGTGAATTAACAGTCATCCAAGTGCTGGTTGGATCCCAACTCAGGCTTCCATAAGTCTATACTTCTGTTATTACTGCTCACAAGGCCTAATGACATTGAGGAGGAGACAAAGAAGGTGCCTTGGGGGCATCACCATATCATTGATTTGTGTATGCAAAAAATAGGTTTCTAAATGCCGATTTACTGTGAAGTGAAAATTCAGTCTTTAACTTGTAGCCCGCTGGTCTTCGTATACACACTACGACATGTTTTTAAGCTTTCAGACACCTGGGAGAATACTCTAAACCACTCCGAGGAACCTTGATAACTGGGACCAGGGCCTATATATTCATAAAGCATCTTCGAGTAGCTAGGCTGAACTATCAGGTTTCCCCCGTCCATATCCCAACATCATCAATTATATGCTGAAAGTGAAAGTGATCCTAGATCAGCACTCCTACTTTGAGATAGATTATAAATATGGGCCCCAATTTCTCTCTGGGTTATTTTTTCTTCAAGTCAAATTTGAATAGCAGAAGTCAAAGGTGAGTGAAATAGGCACATGCCTGTACAGTTTTATGCAGGCTCACGCTAGAAGCAGTCTTCATTCTTTTCCAAACTGGTCTTCCCAACAGGGATAAAGTAGATTGGCTTAAATTGCTTTCATTCCCCATATGCACAGACTCAAGGCCAAATCATCTCGGTGTTATGCATTCCTAATTAAAACTGGTCTTGAAATCATTATGCTTGTTTATCACCGGTTCTGTCATTTATCCCTTCTCAACCTTTTTCAGAGCTCTGGAGGATAACACAGACAGCTATGTCTGTCCATAAAAATGTTCTGCTCTGGATAATTTGCTTAGGCCATGAAAATATGTTTCATAAACGGGGGAGCTCACAAATCACTGTGGAGATATTAAACTGAAAGTGACCGTGTCATGCTATTGTTGGTTCTCAAACAATACTCCAGAAATTAAAGAGATTCTCCAAGTAATTTAGGACAAAGTTAACCAAGATCCAGTTTTATTGAAAAAATGTGTTATTTATTGTTATGTTATTTGCGTAAATTTCAATGGAGAAACCGTTAGCTCTGGATGAAAGACCATCGATGAGACATAATTTCTCATGAACAGTCCTTCATCCAGAGCTAGCGGTTAACGATTGTCACATGTGACTTCACCCAATTGGTTTCTTCCCTTGTGCGTGGTTAAAAAATGCATTGCAGCCAATAGATCAATTCTATGTCAAGAGCCTTACCTGTGGGGACCTTGTCTTGCCCATCAGGGAAATTTGTGCTGATGCTGACACTGCAAACACAAATCCAAACAGAGCAAGCTCCCAATTTCCATTAAAAACTCCAAAATTCCCTGCTGCCAAGCATCACATGGCTGTTATTTATTAAGTAACTTAAACTGTTATAATTGATTTGTATCTCAATTAAACAAAGCCAGAATCTGAGGATTAACACACTTCCACGATTCAATATCTTTTATTCAGTAATGTTCCCAAGCAGAAGCCTGTACAGAACAGGCTGCGAGAGATATGGGGAAAAGTGCCTTTCATCTCTGATGAGCGATGGACAAGCCTGAAAGACGAGCCGTTCATTCAACCTCAAAATAGATGATTATCCTTGTAGTTCTGTGGACTGTAGAATGCGGATGTGGACCTCAATCATCTGAGGAATGAATCTCAAGTCCTAGTGGACTATGGCTGTTAAATGTTCGTTTGTGCTGCACATGTGACAAGGGGGCTCTGCTCTTATCCCCCTGAACAATAGATACTGTATGCAATTAAACCGTTTCATGTTTACCCCCACAAGGAATTAGCAAACCTTGAACCCTGAATGTGCCCTAGCTGACTGGCTTCTTTCTGCCATTGGGGGCAGAAACTCCTCACTGCTGCCACAGACAACTACCTTTCAAGCAAGTGTCAGCATGCACTAGCCAACAATTTTCTTGCCTGTCAAAACTGAGTATTTTAATTTTTTCCCCCTCACAGCATGTAAAATTCCATAAATGAAGGGCAATAGACCACCGCGGCACATCCAGGTACTTGACGGTTCACGCGGGGGGAATACAAAGGGAAATACGTCCATTCAACCCAACAGGATTGCCCTGAGACACAACAACAAAAAATCCCTGTATAAATTTAAAAAAGACAAACAATGAAATATATGTTTTGTAATGTATAGAACTAAAATGTCTACTGATTATATTACATCACTACCCAGCATTGAGTGGGAAACATACAGTGGGGTGCAAACATTTGGGCACCCCTGGTTAAAATGCCTTTTACAATTAATATCTAAGTGAACAGAAGCTAACCGGACCTCTAAATGGTAAAAAGTTTAACATGACACATTTCTTCAAATTTTAAACTTTTTATTCATTTTTTTTACATTTTCAAAATAATTAAAAAAAGAAAACGGCCCTGTGCAAAAGTTTGGGAACCCTGTTAGTTAGTACTTTGTAACTCCTCCACGGCAACTATAACAGCTTGCAAACACTTCCTGTAGCCGGCTTTCAATTCTTGCTTTTGGAATTTTTCCCCATTCTTCCTGGCAGAACACCTCTAGCTCAGAAATATTCTTCAGCCTCCTTGCATGCATGGCATGTTTGAGATCTCTCCACAGATTTTCAATAATATTCAAGTCAGGGGACTGTGGAGTCCATTCCAAAACCTTCATCCGTCTTTCCTGGAGGTACTTCATGGTTGATTTCGAGATATGCTTTGGATCATTGTTTTGCTGGAATACCCAACCTCTCTTCAACTTCAATGTCTGGACTGACCTTCGAACATTAGCCTCTAGAATTTCTTGATATTTGGTGGAATCCATTATTCCTTCCACCCGCACAATATTTCCTGCCCCCTGCTGCCACACAAACCCAAAGGATAATGGATTCACCTCCATGCATAACAGTTGGCAAGGTGTTCTTCTCTACAAATGCTTCACCCTTTTTTTTTCCAAACATACCTTCTTTGGTTGTGGCCAAAAAGTTCCATTTTGGCTTTGTCAGTCCAAAGCACATTGCATTGTTGTCCTGTGAACAACTAGACCTGCGTCTGCTACTCTTTTTTGCAGCTCTTTTGCAGTGATGTGTGGGTTCTTCTGAGCATTTCTCACCAGGTCTCAGACCATTATATCTGAAATAGTTCTTGATCTTCCAGATCTTGCCTTGACTTCAAATCTTCCATTCATCTTCCATTTTCTGATAATGTTTCTGATGGAGTTTTTTTTTTTTAGCCTTCTACTTGTTGGTAGAAGTGAACTATCTTGATTCTGACATCCTTGGACAACTGTTTAGAGGAACCCATGGTTGTTAACACCAGACAGAACAGCCACCACAGTGGCTTTAGAAGGCATGGGAGTTACTTCAGAATAAATAGTTCAGCCCTGGAATTATATTCACCTGACCCATTGAAGCCCTAATGAGTAAATCACCTGGGCCTGGGCCTTAGTAATCATCTTTTTACAAAGTAACAAAGAATAATCCAAAAGGGTTCCCAAACTTTTGCACAGGGCATTTTTCCTTTTTTTTATTATTTTGAAACTGTAAAAAATAAGAATAAAAAGTAATCTTGCTTTAAAATTTAAAGAAATGTGTCATGTTTAACTTTGTACCATTTAGAGGTCAGGTTAGCTTCTGTGCACTTAGATATTAATTGTAAAAGGCATTTTCACCAGGGGTGCCCAAATTTTTGCACCCCACTGTACAATGTTAAATTTGACTTGCTTGGTCTGGCGACAGGCCCAGACCAAATCAGTCTTCCAAGTTACAGTGAAAAAAACATCAACAAGTTTCCTTTTCTCCGACATTTCAGTGTGGTAACGTTACTGAGACCCCAAAGTAGTTATTTCTTAAGGTACATAAGTATTTGCTACATATTGCAATTTTGAGAAGTGTAAAACAGATCTCACTTAGGCTACGTGCTAGTTTACATTAGCGTCCATGAGGTTTTCCATAGTTGTTAGCATTAAGCTAATCGGGAGTTGAACAACAGTTAAGCCAACTGTATTTCCGTCTTGTTTGATTCTGGAGAGGAATAGCTGGTATTGCCCGATTGCAACAGTGAGCTCTCAAGTTTCGGGCCACCGTTATTGTTGAACCCTGTAGTTCTAACTATCCATATTATGTTTGACGTTTATTTACCTGTTGGAAAGTGCTTTCCACAGACATACAGTTGAAGTCGGAAGTTTACATACACTTAGGTTGAAGTCATTAAAACTAATTTATAACTACTCCACAGATTTCACGTTAGCAAACTATAGTGTTGGCAAGTCAGTTAGGACATCCACTTTGTGCATGACGCAAGTCATTTTTCCAACAATTGTTTACAGATTATTTCACTTTTAATTCACTATATCACAATTCCAGTGGGTCAGAAGTTTATATACACTAAGTTGACTGTGCCTTTAAACAGCTTGGAAAATTCCATAAAATGATGTCATGGCTTTAGAAATAATTGGCTTCTGATAATTGACATTATTTGAGTTAATTGGAGGTGAACCTGTGGATGTATTTTAAGGCCTACCTTCAAACTCAGTGTCTCTTTGCTTGAAATCATGGGAAAATCAAAGGAAATCAGCCAAGACCTCAGAAAGAAAATTGTGGACCTCCACAAGTCTGGTTCATCCTTGGGAGCAATTTCCAAACACCTGAAGGTACCACGTTTGTCTGTACAAACAATAGTACACAAATATAAACACCATGGGACCATGCAGCCATCATACCGCTCGGGAAGGAGATGCGTTCGGTCTCCTAGAGATGAATGTGCTTTGGTGTGAAAAGTGCAAATCAATCCCAGCAAAGGAGAAGATGCTGCAGGGAACAGGTACAAAAGTATCTATATCCACAGTAAAACGAGTCCTATATCGACATAACCTGAAAGGCTGCTCAGCAAGGAAGAAGCCACTACTCCAAGACTGCCTTAAAAAAGGCAGACTACAGTTTGCAACTGCACATGGGGACAAAGATCTTACTTTTTGGAGAATTGTCCTCTGGTCTGATGAAACAAAAATTTAACTGTTTGGCCATAATGACCATTGTTATGTTTGGAGAAAAAAGGGTGAGGCTTGCAAGCCGAAGAACACCATCCCAACCGTGAAGCACGGGGGTGGCAGCATCATGTTGTGGGGGTGCTTTGCTGCAGGAGGGACTGGTGCACTTCATAAAATAGATGGCATCATGAGGAAGGAAAATTATGTGGATATATTGAAGCAACATCTCAAGACATCAGCCTGGAAGTTAAAGCTTAGTCGCAAATGGCTCTTCCAAATGGACAATGACCCAAAGCATACTTCCAAAGTTGTGGAAAAATGGCTGAAGGACAACAAAGTCAAGATGTTGGAGTGGCCATCACAAAGTCCTGACCTCAATCCAATCGAAACTTTGTGGGCATGCTACGAGGTCTTCACTTCACTGCACCTCACTGTGCTTACTAGCGAACTAGCCGAGCTGCACCCACTACATAATCAACTGCTTTAATTGACCCTGCAGCTCTCAATGACCAGGGTTGCCTACCTCTGTGCTAGATTAATGTAAAACTTTCCTTGGAGTCATTATTCTCTTTAAAAAAAAAACAGCAAAGAAATGTGCGTTTTCCCAGGGCATGAAGAAAAAGAATACATACTGTAGAGTACAGGAAAAAAGGTGCAAGAGTGAATGATTAGGCTACACGTTTAGGTGTGTGTAACAGTGTGATATCTATGTTTTCATCTTAAACATCTATCTTGATGCTTTATAATGGACAAAAATATTTTATTCATTTTAGGACATGTTTTGGATAGGGTATTGGACCTATAGATCTCTATCCCCCTATACTGATGAAAAGATGACTTGTGACGAAATTTGCTACGTGCAGCAAGCAAGCTTAACAGGTGATCTGCAAGGAAGGATTGGCGAGAAACAAAAAAAAAACCTGAACAGAACCGCCCTCGCAACACATCGGAAGTGCAACACCAGAGTTGAAAACATGACCACCCTCTTTTTCCATGTGCAACATTGCATTGTGGGATTCCCTTCTTGCTGGAAGCTTGCATTTTATACCCTTGGTAGAATGGAGGATAAACAAGGGAGTGAGGGAATAGAATTACTTCCTCCTCTTTCTTAAATTGGAACCGAATCCTACTTGTTGTGGCTGCCATATTTCATCCTGGCATTTTGGGGATTCCCCCTTGAAGCTAGGGAAGGGTACGACAGGAAGAAAGCATAAAATCTGGATCCGAACGCAGCCCGTGATCCAGGAAATGTATAGTTTTACCTATTTCACATATGTACCTCTCAGTATTTCATTGCAAACTAAAGTTTCTTTGCATTTGTGACACTTTATTTTGACCAAAATTATGAAAATAAATCTAAATACTGTAAATGGTACAACTGTCTTGTTTAATTTAAGCCATTTTCCAAGTTTCTGTGATGGTCACACCTGAGGCCCTATCTTACACCTGGCGCTAAGCAGCACAAACCCAAACGCAAGTGTCTTTAGCATCTTACACCCGGTGTAGGAGTCATTATAGCGCCCAGCACTCACGTCGTTTAAATACCAGGTGATCTTGTGCCCATAGCAAGTGAACTGGGCTGGTTGGTCTTAAGATGAGGTGTGGCCAGGATAATTTTTTCTGTACAGTTATCTTGAGCCAGCAGAAAGCGCATGCGCTAAAACCACCACAAACCTGGTCTAAAGTCATGTTTACATGTTATTTTAAAGGCGCATATAAGTGCGTCTACATAGGCGTGCGCAGCACGAGCATGTCTGTTTCGCCATCATAATACGCAATCCACCATGGTGGAAATGCAGGCTTTTAAAGGGAATGGAATATGACATTTTGATCGGTTTATTGCATGTTACGCCCAAGACACACCTATAATTGGTAAAAGTGGACTTGGACACGCGCTAAATGCACTTGCGCCATGCTTTAAGCCAAGCGCTAAGATCGTCAAGATGGAGCCCCTGGAGTTATAAAGCCTTAAACAGAGCACCCCATAAATAGGTTTGAATTGACCAAATTTGCCATCTGCACACGAAGGAGTTAAGGCTATTGAAGGAGAAACACTGGCAAATGCAATAACCGCCGGAAATACACTTGGATAATGTTTTGACGAAGGGGGTGGCCAGACCTGTCAGTTACTTCACCCTGTTGTAAGGGTGTGATAACAGGTGCAGCCTACTCTTAAATAATAATTTAATTTGAGATTGTACAGCCTGACAGTATATTTAATTAAAATCCATATACCATTTTCTACAATTATGGCAACATTTCAAGAAATTAATTAGCAAAAGCATGATTCTTTCCAATGTCTTTCCAAAACATTTTTTGTACACTTCCAAATTTGTAATATACTACCAGTGGAATTTTGCATTGTGACACAGGTAAGGCTGTCTGTACTTTATCTGCTCAGTCCATCCTTGGGCGTAATATTGGGCTCCTCCTTTTCCGATTCAGATTTTAGCAGCTCTTCCTTCTCCCGTTCTATCTGCTCCTGTTCTTTTGCCTCCATGTCTTTCAGCTTCACTTCCACATCTTCAGGAATGTCGAGTTCCATCAGATTCTCCATTCCAGGCTCTGGTTCATCCCCAATCAAGACCTGGAGGGAACACAGTGCAATTTAATCAATACGACCATATGATTAACCATCGCCTCATTCATCCACCTTTCTTTTCCGTTCGCCTTGAGCAGGGCAGCTGACCGGATTAAATCAGGACCAAGTTACCACACCCTGTCCCATGTCTTAACGGACACACAATCTGGACAGTTTGCTCAAATATCAGAATGAGGATAAAATATGACAGTGAAAAAAAATTAAAAATCTAACCTCATTATATGATCAAACTTCTCATCACCTGACTTTTTAATAATGTTACCAGTTTATGGTAGAGCAGTGCATATACATATACATGCACACACATCCAATTTTCTATCATTGTAGTATGCCCATATTAGCCTTGAACAAAAACAAACACATGCAATATACAACCATATATATCAACTTTAACAAATGTTGACACAAGTCGCCAATGGTGATTACAGTATGAAGACTGAGTGAGACACCAAATAAAAATAAATTAAAAAGTCCAGAGAAATACTTCATTTCTGTGTCAAAAAAGGATAGTACACACTTAAAAAGAAAAAAAAACAACTTAAATCTGCCAATTACGAGGTAAATAGCACTGAGACTATTGGCTATCAGTTTATTTTTTCCACTTTACTATTATAGCAGTACCTAAAGGTCTATTGCTTATGAAACATGTCAGATAAACATCTATCATTTGGCACTGCAGTTAATCAAGATTTAAAACTACAATTTTTCTCCCCAGAATTCTACATAACATCACATTAGTCCAAGATAAGTCTGAAATTAAAGCAGACAACTTAACACTGTCCAATTTTATGTTTTATTAAACCAATTTCATAGGCTAGGAAAAATTAAACGACTGAAGTACTTGTGCGTTCTGGACCCTAGTTCAAGCGGAACCCCCAGACATTATGAAGAAGATGGAGGTTTAATGCAAGACAACGTGGCGTCTTTTCCACAGAGCAGCCCCCGTTTATGAGCCTCGACCGTTTTTCCAGCAAATTAGCGTATCCAATTTAAAACGCCAAAGCAGTAAATTTCTGCAGAGTGCTGGGCTTTATTTACTTGAGAAATTGGTCCCTTACCAAGTACAACAATGGGTATAAATAAATTCAGTGAACAGTTGGATTTATGTGATGTACTGCAGACTGGTAATGGAATGTTGTTGGAAAATTCACGTGTTGGGATTCCTTTCAAAGACAAAGCAGCAGTCGATGAAAGGACAGGTTCTGCGGTCACAAATTATAAGGGGTTTTGACAAAAAGCCAAGCTCTTGCTGTACCTCTATAAGCTTCTCGCAGGTTGCCGCCACGTCAGGTTCCCTCTCCCACCTGTGAAACTCCCTCATGACAGGGTACACGCTCTTATTCTTCAAAATCAGGCGACCTGCTTTTGTAGCCATTAGCTAGAGACAAAAAGAAGTAATCAGATTTGGTCTCAAAAGTACAGCCCCTGAGTGTGCGCTACGTCAGAGAAGAAGTATGCAATGTGGAATAACAAATTAATTCATGTTTAGACCATCAACAGTCATTACAATACATGAGTTTTTTTAACTGACAAATAAATCTAGATGTGCTGCATTATTAAATGACAGTTGGTGTTTCCCGCTGATGGATTTCAGTCTACGTGTGACTATTCTTACCAGGTTCAGAGTCTCAATGAGCATTTTGCGAATATCAGGGTCTTCCTCCCTCTTCTTATCCTCTGGAAGATACTGCAGATCCACAGGTAGTCCTACAGTTGGAAAGGCCCAGAAATTCAACTCTGTGAGCAATCTTTGTTGCAACTTACTTCTTATAGGGTTTTTGATGTCATTTTTCTAAGATAGTTTGGATTGGATGAATGTTTGAACGTGGTTCAAGAACAATAACAGAGTGCAAATACTTGACCTTCATTCTCTTCCTCAGTCAGTTCTTCGGGCCCAGCGAGCGGCAGCAAGAGGAATGGCAGGATATCCACTGCATCACTTAGCAACCACTCATGATGGCCTGGAGGTGCACAATCAACTCATCAATGCATGTCATCGTTCAAACATCATTGCCACCAGCTTTCTTTGATATTCTGAATGATTAAAAAATAATTATAATAATTGTATGATGCAGCCAGCCTATCAGCATTGCCCACAGCACAGCCAGACTTCATGTGCCAGCCTAGGGGGTGTTATAATTTTATCACTTACTGTAGTCAAAGCAGCAGTTTCTCAATGTCCCCACAACTCCACCACGCCTGACCGTCGACTGATCATACTGTGTGTAAGGCAGGAGTCGCTGGACCACACACCTGAATGAAGAAAGTGAAAAATAAAGGCTGAGCTATTAAAAACAGAGGCTAATTACTGCATGGTAACACTGGTAGATTACAGACATATCCAGCAACAGTTGCGCTCAAAATTATTCAACCCCCTTCACTTTCTTGCACACTTTATTGTGTTGTAGATTTAACTGTAAATGGATAAAATTATCATATTTCATATTTGGTCACATATCCTTTGCATGCTGTTACTTCCTGAAGTCTGTGACCCATCAACATCAGAAGACTCTCAATATCTTATTTTCAGGCACTGTTACAAGTTGTATTAAAGCGATACTATAATCTCTCTGCATTTGAATGGATCTCTATGGGAATTGGGGGGTGAGACTAGATTCAGCTGTAAATTATGCTGGTACAGTATGGAACACATGACTGGCGAAATGGCTGTAAGTCATCAAGGGTCTAAGGTATCAAACGAGCCCCAAACCATCGCTCTACGGCCAGATATGGAGTAGATATGGATGGATCACTTTAAGTGTGTCTTCTCCTGACTTTTTTCCCAATAGAGTTCTATAGGAAAATTAGTCAGGAGAAGAAACCCTTAAAGTGATCCATCCATATCTACTCTGGCCGTAGAGTGATGGTTTGGGGCTTGTTTGATACCTTAGACCCTTGATGACTTACAGCCATTTCACCAGTCATGTGTTCCATACTATAGAAGCATAATTTACAGCTGAATCTAGTCTCACCCCCCAATTCCCACAGAGATCCATTCAAATGCATTATGGGTAATTGAGTGTAGATTGATGGGCAAAAATGGCAATTTTATCCATTTAAAATTAAATCTACAACACAATAAAGTGTGCAAAAAGTGAAGGTGGTTGAATAATTTTGAGTACAACTGTATGTTCTAGGAGCTTCTAAAAACTTTCTTTCCCATATAACCAGCATTTATTTTGACCAATCACTCCTTTTATGTACCAAATTTAGCTAATCTGTCTCCCACCAGCTTGGTATACACCTTTTTCTAGGCAGCAATTGACTACAGCACCCCAACTGGGGCACAGCCAGGAGAGGGCAGTGGGGACCCTTGCTTTATTACAATTAAACCCTCTTTTAGGGCGACAAATGAATAGTAAACAAGACGCCATGCTGGCCAACTAAAAAATATAAATTTGTGTTAAGTTACCTTTCCTTGTCCAGGATGAAGTGCCTAGCCTCTGGCAACTGGGTGAGGTTTGACAGCAGTGGGCCCAGGTAATGTAGGGGGGCCTTCTTGTTGTACTCCTCAGTGCAGAAGATCTCCACTATTTTTGCCAGGCCAATCTCCTGCTCCTGGAGCACCCTGAACACATCCTTGCAGGTCTTCTTGTGGCGAGAGAGGTTTGAAAGAATGGTACAAATCCTGTCTGCAAAGTCATAATCCGGGTCCAGGAGATTGCCAAACAGAATAGGTAAAATGTTTGCCTCCTTCACCAGGACCTGGTGCAAGGTCTCGTCTGCAGAGAGGTTGACAAGCGCATGGTAGCAGTCCTTAACAATGGCAACAGAGTGGTCCCTAGTGAGGGTCAAGAGAGCCCTAAGGCAGTTGGGTTTCCCACGCAGGTACCTGCAGCCATCTTGGGTGCCAGTGAGACCCAGGATATACTCGGTGGCCCGACCCTTCACATCGGGCCTCATTTCCAGCGTGAGGAAAGACAAGAGTTCTTTAGCCTCCACTTCTCTCAGCATCTTAGTTGATGTCTGTAAAATACTCAAATGCAGTTTGTTCCTTGACACTTAACCAGGAACTAGTTAATTGCCTGTAAAAACAGAATACAATGGTCAGCTATGAAGTACCATACGTTGTGAAATGTCACATTTGACAATGTAGTCATTTTGAAATCAAAATACTTGCGTGCATTCATTGACAACTAGCAGCGAAAGCAAGTTAACATTAACTGGCTATAAAGCCAATGTTAGTCAGAATAAACCTTCTACTGGGATTAAAGAGATATGGATAATGATACAAAGCAGCTAGCCAGCTATCTTGTGTAAAACCTAGAAAATTAGTTCAGGCAGCTATCTAGAGATGATGATCACTTTGCGAGCTGTAACCTCAAGGAATTAGCTAACGTTATTCAATGCGTTAGTTAACAATGAGCACACGCACATTTCCTAAAATATTTTTTTCGTTATCTGAAAATACCTCACAACCAATTCACATTAATTAAAATACCGCCATATATCAGATAAAGGCTGCATAATGTTACTTACTATGAACAAATTGGCACTTCCCTACCTGCGTCCACATGTCAGCATGCGCGTTGTGCCCTGCTGTGTTGTTAGTGACATAACGCTCATCCAATAAGAGGTCGAGTCTTTGAACTATTTCCGGATTGACATTAACTGTTGCTGTCTGGAAGATGTAGTTTATACAACCTAATCCAGTCACTTATTTCTGATAGGCTGTTCAACTTGTCAGGACTACCAAGCAAACATCCGGGATTGGTGAAATTCCTAACGTCAGTTTTACTGCGCGGTAAAATTTTAAAGCACCAGTTCTGTATCTGGTTAGCTAATGCAAGCGAGGGAGAGACTATCCATTATACAATGTGATCGTTACGTTGCTAATGTCATACTGTTCTAATGATGCAAACTAACTTACACGCTGAGCAGGAGGCAAGGTATCCTCTATCATCTCACGGTAGACTAGATAACACTTGCTAGCCAAGTTAGCTCGATAGCTCTATTTTTTAAATATACGAACTAAGTTAGCTATCTACAGCTTGGAGGCATTGGCTTACTGGCTAAAACTTATTCGGTAATAATTTATCCGTTGTTGAGTATGTTATAAATTCTCTTTTGGACAACGAGATGGATCGATACAATGATGTCAAAGTGCTGCTAAAAAACTGGGAGCTGTCTTTTGTTCAGCAAAACAACAGGAAACCAAACAAGGTAGGCTAGTGAAACTGAAGGGCTTTGCCACTAACGTTAACGTAACAATGTTGAATACAGCAACGTTATGTTTCTGTTATCTTTATTTCAGTCACATTATTCCCATGTCGTGTTTTTTCTTTTCAGGATGATATTGACAGGGCCCCAGAGGATACTAAAAGTAAGTTAATTGACGTGCATAACCTTTGCTTATACATTTTACATGGCTGCAAGGGGGAGTATTACATATTCGTATTTTTATCTTTTTATCTTATATATTGGAAATGATAAGCCTTGAATTGTTTAACGTTAAAAAGGTTGTTGTGTTCAGCAACACAAGCTACTCTTTACTTTCAGGATAATAGTGTAATAAACAAACCGTGTGACAAACAAACATTCTTTCATTACATTGTCCATTCTTGGTGTGTTCAACAGAACTTTACAGAGAGTACAGAACTCTTAAACAAGCAAAGGAAACTAGTTGCAATGGGACGTCTGGACATACAGACCAAGCAAAGTCGACAGAAAGACAGCAGGAGACGGTAAGCCAGAGGCACAACATTCAGTAACGTACTGAAATTACTAATGCTAATCGTGCTCATTTAGTTATTGTAAAACTTGAGCTTGTCCCATGTCATACAACATGATTGTCATCACTGTCACAGATTTGGTCAGGTCATGCTTTTGGTGTGCAAATGTCCTATGCATACAGATGTCTGATTGTTGGGGATCTCACCTGAACCGCAAGAACATGCCCACAGCTGTCCCAAAGCTGACATCCCAGGACAGAGATTCACTGCAGGCTTCTGCTCAGTACTATGGGATGAAGCTGAAGTCAAAATTAGGAGCCTCCGCAAAGGCAAGTTTTGGAGATATGCTTAGCCTGTGTATTTTTTCCACGATTTGTGAAATCTTACCTGTGGCAGAGGGAATAGCGATAAGGCTTGCCACAGTTCCCAATTTTCTGTTTTCCTAGGCATTAGTATGTCTGAACATCAAATGGCCGTTAGACACCATGCATTATTTTACAAACCCCAATTCCAAAAAAGTTGGGATAATATGTAAAATGCACATAAAAGCAGAAAGCAGTGATTTGTACATTTGCAACACGTTCCAAAAAAGTTGGGACAGGGGCAAAAAAAAAAAAAAGACTGGGAAGTTAAAAAAATACATGGAATATTCCACACGTAAACAAGTGATGCTATCATGACTGGGTATAAAAGGATATCAAAAGACTCTTGATATTTTATTTTCAGTTACTCTTAGAAGTGATACGATAACCTTTCTGCATTTGAATGGATCTCTATGGGAATCGGGGGATGGGACTAGATTAAGCTGTAAATTACACGGGAATAGTATGGAACCCATGGTTGGCTAAATGGCTATAAGTCATCAAGTGTCTGAGGTATCAAACGAGCCACAAACCATCATTGCTGCCAGATATGCAGTAGATATGGATGGATCACTTGGAGGGTTGTTTCTCTTGACTTGTTTTTCCATCGACTTCAAATATATATGTAAATATATATATTAAATATATGTAAAATAGAATTTACAAATCACTGCTTTCTGCTTTTATGTGCATTTTACATACTGTCCCAACTTTTTTGGAATTGGGGTTTGTACAGTCAAGCGGAAAGACTGCACACCCCTTTCACCTTCTCCACGTTTTATTACGTTACAGACTTATACTACAATAGATTGAGTTAATTTTTTGCCTCAAACATCTACACACAATAGCCAATAATGACGAAGTGAAAACAGGTTTTTAGAAAATATGCAATTTTATTTTACTGACATATTACATATCTGTACACACCCTTAGCCTAATACTTGGTTGCTGCACCTTTGGCAGCGATTACAGCTTCAAGGCGTCTTGGGAAAGAAGCTACGAGCTTGGCACACTTGTTTCTGGACATTTTTGCCCATTCCTCTTGGCATATCCTTGCAAGCTCCGTCAGGTTGGATGGGGAGCGTCAGTACACCGCCATTTTCAGCTCTTTCCACAGATGTTCAATTGGATTCAGGTCTGGGCTCTGGCTGGGCCACTCAAGGACATGCACAGACTTTCTCCGAAGCCACTCCTTTGTTCTCTTGGCTGTGTGCTTCGGGTCGTTGTCATGTTGGAAGGTAAACCTTCGCCCCAATCTGAGGTCCAGAGTGCTCTGGAGCAGGTTTTCTTCAAGGATCTCGGTGTACTTAGCTGCATTCATCTTTCCCTCTATCAGGACTAGTCGCCCCGTTCCCGCTGCTGAAAAACATCCCCACATCATGATGCTGCCACCGCCATGCTTCACTGTAGGGATGGTATTAGCCAGGTGATGAGCGGTGCCTGGTTTCCTCCAGACATGACGCTTGGTATTCAGGCCAAAAAGTTCCATTTTGGTTTCATCAGACCAGAGATTCTTGATTCTCATGGTTTGAGAGTCCTCTAGGTGCCTTTTGGCAAACTCCAAGCGGGCTGTGATGTGCCTTTTACTAAGGAGGGGCTTCCGTCTGGCCACTCTGCCATAAAGGCCTGATTGGTGGAGTGCTGCCTGGATGGTTGATCTTCTGAAAGGTTCTCCCATCTCCAGAAGGATACGCTTGAGTTCTGTCAGAGTGACCCTCGGGTTCCTGCTCACCTCCCTGGCCAAGGCCCGTCTTCCCCGATTGCTCAGTTTGGCCGGGCGGCCAGGTCTAGGAAGATTCTTGGTGGTTCCAAACTTCTTCCATTTACGAATGATGGTGGCCACTGTGCTCTTTGGGACCTGTAAAGCTGCAGAGATTTTTCCGTACCCTTCTCCAGATCTATGCCTTGACACAATCCTGTTTCTGAGGTCTGCAGATAATTCCTTTGACCCCATGGCTTGGAGTTTGCTCTGACATGCACTGTCAACTGTGGGACCTTATATAGGCAGGTGTTGGCAATCCCCAATCATGTCCAATCAATTGAATCTATCACAGGTGTACTCCAATTAAGTTGTAGAAACATCTCAAGCAGTATCAGTGGAAACAAAATGCACCTCAGCTCACTTTTGGGTGTCATATCAATCAATATGCACACTTGTTTACATATGATATTTTACATTTTGATTTTTAATAAATTAGCACAAATGTCTAAAAACCTGTTTTCACTTTGTCATTATGGGCTATTTTGTGTAGAATTTTGAGAAGAAAATGAACTCAATCTATTGTAGAATATGTCTGTAACGTAATAAAACGTGGAGAAGGTGAACGGGGTGTGCAGACTTTCCGGCTTGACTGTATATTATATTATATGTTAGTGTCCTTGCTCTGCATCTCTGCCTGCAATGCCTTGCTAAGAAGTACGTGCTGTGCCTTTGGTGACCCCACAAAGATTTTTAAGATTCAGACATTATGGCTCGTGTGTTTAAATATTCTTATTATTGAAATTATAATATTCAGACCTTTTGACTTGGAAAAAGTATTTAACGCCCAGTTATGGCTGACCATAGGGGGCACACACGCACATAAATAAAGAGTGAATCTAAAATAAAGGTAACACAAGCAAACCTTAAAAGGTTGATGTGGAAGTTCATGAAGAATGACCAAACCCATTTTTAAATCAATGGCGAGATCTGTATACCTCTTCAGGCTTCATCCTTAGAGAAATATGGGCCATTTCAAAATAAAGGCTTTATTACAGATGGGGTGCAGGATGTGCTCGTTTATTATTTGAGAAATATCCTTTATTACCCCATGTGCTTGTGTCCAGGAAAGGTCTGTCTCTCTGAAGAAAACGTATACTCCGCGGAGAACTGCTCAGAAGCCATGGAAAGAGGGCCAGGGTCCAAGTGATGACACGAGGAGCCAGGGTCTTCTGCCCCGGCCAGCCAACACTTGTCCGGATCCCTGTGCGGCTCTGCCGCAGACCTCGAGCACCGAGGGGGCGGAGGAGCCGTTTGAAACCGTACCCGCCTTCACGCCGTCCAAGGCCCGCTCGCCAGACGGTCTGGCGCTGAAAGCACAGATTTTGAGACAGTCCATTACCAGGAGGCTGTCTTCGGTGGACAGTGCTTGGCTCAAGCGCTGCCAGGTGTTTGATGAAGTGGAGAACAAAGAGAAACCAGTCACAGGAAATTTGTCCCCCGCGGAAGGAGGGGGTGAGACGGTCCCCGACGACGGCCGCGCTGCCGCGCCCGCGGGGCCTAGCGAAGCGGCCCTCAGGAGGGGGGGCGTCCCCGGGAGCGCGCAGAAGCCGGCGGCCTCTCAGCCCAGTGGCCCCTCATTAGAGGCCGGCACGGAAGAGGGAGATGGGCAAACCAGATGGGGCCAGACGGGAGAGGCCCACGAAGGAGCGGAGACCCTCGCTGTCGGCACCGCGGAGAAAACTCGGCCGGGAGCCAAGGACAGCGAGCAGACATGGAGGAGCTCTGGACCGGATGGTCCCGAAGCCTGGCCGGAGGAGAAAGGGGGCGGAGCCGGTCCGAAGGGGAAAGGGGCGAAGGCCCGAAAAAGACGGAGGGAAGGCGATGCCGAAGGCACGGAGGGAGAGAGGCCCGACACGGCCGACGAGAGCACGGCCGCGAAGAGGCGGAGGACCAGAAAGGGCCCTGCAGAGAGCCCCACTGCACCCCGCGCGAGGAAGAAGAAGAAGGCCGAGGCAGCCGACGAAGAAGGCAGTGACCCGGCGCCTCCTGCTGGCTCGGGGAAGACAGCAAAGCTGAAGGTCCCACTGCAGAACATCCTGGGGGAGGAGGAAGAGGAGGACATCAAAGCCGCTTCTGCCAGGGTGAAGAACACGGTGAAAGCGAGGTACAGCACAGATGTAGTATTCAGCTGATGTACAGTTTACCTCTCATAACCGCATACGTTTCTGTTGTGGAATTAGCACTTGACTGGAGAGTGCATGCAACGGGAGAAAGTAAAGCAGCTGTGATAAATCAGGAATATGTCTGTACTATGCAGTAAAATGTATGCAATTATCAGATTTGTTTTAGACAGGGAAATTAACTTTGTCACCCACTGGCTTGGGGATTCTAAAAATCACCAGCCATTTACCAGCCACAATACCTTTCACCATATAACACAACCTGGTTGGTTACCTACCAAAGTGGCTGCTGGAGTAGATAATGTTAGCAGCATTTGGCTGGTGCCAGATGTTAATTTCACACCCTGGTTTTAGGGAGTATGTTATCTTTAATTCAAAATATAATAATTTTAATACGCACAAGTTCTGTAAGTTCTGTATCTATTGAGTGCACATTCAAGATTACCATTTCAAATATGTAAGTAGGCCTGCTGTCTGTACATCATCTGTGTTTTCACTTGTTGCTGTGACGTCCCCGCCCTCCAGAGCCTCCAAGAATTCCGACGGGAACTTTGTGAAAATTAACCTGAAGATAAAGAGTCACGTCAAAGGCTTCGCGCTGAGAGGGGCCGCCCTTCGCAAGCAGGTCAGCAGGGGTCAGCGCTCTGGGAGCTGGGCAGACGGACCTCCTTGTGGATCAAACCAAATCCAGTCACTGTACCATGTTAGATCAGCTGTGGGGGTTTTTGTTTTGTTTTTTAAATATAAATTTAGCGTCCAGTGCGGGGCTGAGCATATCCAATTCCCACCCCAATTTGGGATGGCCAATCGTCTGCAACCACAGCCGCGTACACTGCGCGAACCCCACTGCTGATTTGGGAGAGTGCAGACATCCACGGTTCTCCTCTGAAACACGTGGGTGTCGCCAGCCGCTTCTTTTCACACTGCAGACTACAGCTAAGCTCGCATAGAGCGGAGTCTGAGTTGGGACCTTTCATATGCGGCTTTCAATGCGATCTATGGGTGCCTGATCCACCAGCAGGGGTCGCTAGATAACAATACTCACTGAACCGTCCCTTTCCCTGAGCGACGCAATCGTGTGTCACCCCATGGAGCTATTGGCCACAGAAAACACTTGCACGGTCCGGATTCAATCTGAGGCCGTGTGGCTCATCCGTGCACCACAGTGTGGTGCCTTAACCGAATGAGCCATCCATCAGCCCTCAGCTGTGGTTTCTAAGATGTATTGCCTGCACTGAAAGCTTTCCTCCAGAATAACGGTGGTCGACTCGCAATCGGGATGAATACTCCCTCTCCTGCTGTAGGTTGCGCTGCGAGAGTTTTCCGGCTTGATTCTTTCTCTGAAATGCATGCAACCAGCAGACTGCGTTTCACTTTGTCGCGTGTCCGCTGAGTCTGAAGGCTGTGCATGCGCGGCAGCTGCTGGTGCGGGCAGACTAACAGAGAAGCCGCTGGTCAGAGAGCGGGTGTTAAGGTCAATTCATAGTCGCCGAAAAACCTATGCAGACGGACATCCGCAGGGTCTGCGCGGGCCTAAATTACATCATAGCAGAACCAAAACAGTCGTTTTTTTGTGTCCACACTCTGTAACAGCCTTTACTCTCCTGATTGAAGCACTCTCTCATTGGCCGAATACGATCCCACTATCACTTGACTCCAATACAGTCTGGATTAAATTCAGGCGTCAGGAGTTCGTTCTTTCCCAAATATGTATTTTTTTGGCCAACTCGCGTATACACATAAACATTTAAAGTTGTGACAACTAACCCAACAAAGCTGAGACAGCATACACAAGACCAAAAAGTAACAGAACAAGACAAACAGAAAAACACTATATCATCATATAATTACATATGAGCCGTGATGAGATTTGCGCAAAGGATTTGATGATGGTGGGCTTTGTCATCAGCAGCAGGATGCTTGTGGATGCTTTGTGGATGCTTTGTGGATGCTTTGTGCTTGTTCTCCCTCTTTAGACCTGCCTCTGTCATTTCAGATGTACATAGAGAAGTTCCAGCTGAAGGGGGAGCGTTTCGGAGGCAGCGGGGGGAGAGGAGGCCGGCGCTTCGGCGGTTTCAACCGTCAGGGCGACAGCTGCTTCAAGTGCGGCGGCACCGGACACTGGGCCCGTGACTGCAGGGGGCGGGGTGAGGATCCGTACTGTCGTCCTGGCAACCTGACCGCTCCTGCAGGGCTCCACATCGTAACGTGGCCCCTGGCACTGCGCGAGCTCGTCGGGCTATTTCGCTTCGGTCTCTCGTTCTGACCGCTCATTCGCCCTGTTGGTACTGTTAACGACATAAAACAGGAATTTCATTGGCTGTTCGCACCTACACCTTTTTTCAAAGTCAGTGTTCTAGAACCCCATTGCTTTCAGTTACCAGTCGTGATTAGAATGTTACCATTAGAATGTTCAGCTCAGAACATTCTGATCACATATTTGTGATCTTACACCTTAAAGGGTTAATGATGAAGGAGCTACTAGAGAAGTGTTCTATGCCGCTGATAGCCCCTTGTGTGTGTCTGCAGCTCCTGCTCCCACGGCGAGCAGCGGAGGAGCGGAAGAAGTGGAGGAGGCAGGGGAGCTGGTGCCGTTTGAGCTGCCCACACTGAAGGAGGTGGCGCTGGCCACGGGCACCCTGAGCTCTGAGCCTCTCGGTGAGTGACCTCACGCTCTCCCTCTCAATCGGCCTTCTTACCGAGCATGCTGGGTAATGTGGTGCAGCTGCATGGCATATAGTGGCATTACACCTTTATTCGTACATACACACTATGTCTCTATTTCTTAAAATGGAAGGCAGTGTGTCTGGCAAGTTTCGGTTCTGAAAACATAGTGGAGGAGGTTGTGTGAATTTCTTTGTTTTCCTTTATCAAATTTGCACCAATGCAGGTTGTGCATCTCTTGTATCTACAGTATGCTAATTGTATGTAAATATAACAATGTGATTAAAACAGACAAAAAATAGTGTACCAAATTAAAGTTGAACCATTTAGAGCAGGGGTTTCCAACCTTATCTGAATCAGGAGCCTCCATCCATGCACAAAGGTCTCCAGGGGACTCCCATCATAAGTTAAAAAAGGTTATATTTAAATATAACTGTTTTATATTTTGAAATGTTTACCCAAATCTATATATATTCTTTGCATCTCATCCCAGAGGTCCATGGACCTCCTGTTGAAAACCCAGGATTTATGGGAATTGCAAAATGTTTCCTAAATTCTCATTTAAATGCCCCTAATTCAAAGGACATGAAATGCCACAGCTAAAGTAGCTCTTTGGTTTGGTTGAATGGAGCTGATAAGTTTGATTGTGAGGGCACTGTGCTTATGGACCACAGCATCATCATCAAAACGAAGGTGAAATATCAATGAGAATTAGAGGGACATTGGAGCCATCGGGACAGTTTCAGACCAGTGTGGAAAGAATTGCACTAAATCCAAGCAGACGGCCAACACAGCCACAATCTGCGCAGAAGAGAAACCGCATTTTACTCAAGCGGCTCATTAGTTTCACTGAAGCTGTAAGGCTTTTAAACCCACAATAAGTATCCAAAATGTATTAAAGGGAAAAATGTCACTCTCACAAAGCACAATTACCGAATGCCTAAACTCATGCAACATGTCCACCAATTTCCACAGAATTTGGACAAGCAGCCGACATAGAGACGATGTCCAGTGTTGAAATGTTCACGAAAATAAACCCGGAGCCCACAGTTTGACACTCGAGTAGTCTTGTGGCTAAGCAGATGATCATAGCAGGTCTCCGCTTGTCTGGCGATGATGTCATGCTAACCTGTTTGCCAACAGGTCAGAGCTCATAGCTGTGCACCGTTCTTTCCCCCCCCCCCCACCTGCTTGTCCCAACAGCGCCACCCGGCTGCAGCGAGGGGAATGACGAGACGGGGACCGAGGGCGAGGAGGTCCTGCTCAATGTGATGCGGCCCGACTACGAGAAACCCGCCCCTCCCCCGCCGATGGAGCCCCTATACGACCTCGGGGAGGACGGAAAAGTGCAAGGTATCGCGGCCGTCTCGACGTCTATTCGCGTCTTCCCCTCAAGCCACAAGGGGGTGTTTTTTCATGGGCAATGCGAGGTCCAGCCATGGTGGACTTTAAAGCTCATCCTTTGGTAGGGAAAAAGAGTTCTCATCAAGACTTGGCCTCAGTTCATTAACAAACCACTGATTTCTTGCTCCGGTGTTCCCCTAGCTGCCCCTCCAGAAGTTTACGAAGCGCTGACAGACTTTGGGTATAAGAGCTTCCGGCCTGGACAGGAAATGGCCATCATGAGAATCCTCTCAGGTTGGTATATGTCAAGATGGCACATTCTGAGGGATTGTCTATAATGCTGGAATTGGCTTGACGTGAACAAGCTGAATCCACCATGTACATGGCAGTGTAGTGCAATGTAGTGGTTAAAGACCCTGTCATCATTTTTTAATAGTTGCGCATAAGAATAAAAGAAAACAATTACTCCCATATTAAGCCTAATTTACTAAGTTGAGGTTTTAAGTTTTTTTTTGTTATTCTGAAACCAAAGGTTTGTAAACTGCCCACTACAGAGAATTTTGGGGACCATGCATATTGTGAAATTAACATGGCATTTACATTTTAACCAAGCAGTGTAACCATTTAATGGGCTGCCAATAAGAAGTGAACTTGAGTGAGTATCCATATAGAATGGACACACCATGAAAAAAAACATTGTTCCTGTTTCAAAATGGCATACTTGCATCAAAAAGACTATTGTTTTCTCCTTTATATAAAGTAAGTTTATACAGCTATCTTCTTGCTTAATAAACACTTTAAATGCAGGAAAGAAGTGATGCACTGGCTCTTTAAGCAACTGGCCTTGTAACTCCAGCAAAGTGCATAACCCGAATTGCTTCTGTAATATAATATAGATAGATTATATGCACATTACGCAACAAAGTTGCTTTGGATAAGAGCGTCTGCTTAGCAAATAAATAATATAATGGAATGGAATGAGATCTGTTCATATGCTGAAGTACAGGCACCAGTGTTGAGAAAATTGAAATGAGGCTTGTGCATTGTTGATCAGTGCTGCCTAGCTAGGGATGTTCCATTTTCCATCCAGCCCCATAATGAATATTCATAATAGTCAGCAAATCAGAATTCCGACCTATTAACAATGGCACAGACAGAACTTTGAATGGTTAGAATATGGACCTTACCATCTGTTTTGTAGTTTGACTCTCAGTGGCACTGTTGTTTTTCTTAGGTCTGTCTACCCTGGTCGTCCTGTCCACTGGAATGGGGAAGTCTCTGTGCTATCAGCTCCCGGCCTACCTCTATGCCAAAAGGTCAAAGAGCATTGCGTTGGTGGTGTCCCCGTTGGTTTCACTGATGGACGATCAGGTATTGGCGCATTTTATCTCACAGAGCTTGGTGATGCTACACAGTAGCGTCTTTAATCACTGCCTGTCACCATCTGTCATATTACTGTCGTCAGCAGTAGACTGTACTCTCTCAGGATTGAGTTCAGCCTGGAGGCATGTTGCAAAAGGAATTACTATAAAATATGTAGTGCTCTGTAATTTCAGACATCAGCTCTCTTAAACGCTGTCCTCCTTGGTATGGAATCTGTTTCCACAGTGTTGGATAAAGAAGAAATACTCCTCCAGAAAATGTCTCCTATGTCTGATTGAATATATAGAGCGGTACGAGAGGGAAATAGAGTGTGAACTTGTTAGTTGTCAGTTGAGGCAGAATGGCCAAGATTTCATAGCTTTGCATGAGGCCATTTTCACATTTCAGTGTCGACTGCACTCTACTTAAGACACGAGTCATTACCAGAATGGATGGCTTCCCCTAAAACATCAGAGCTGCAGTGCAACGCATTTCAGGAAAACCGTCGCTAAAACGTTATTTGAAGGGCACAGGTGTGGTTCAGAGATAAATTATCAGTGCCATCATTAGAGAGACTAGGAAAAAAAGGGTTTTTCAATGTGAACTGACTTAAGTATCATAGTTTTCTTTGTTTTCTTACATATATAGCATTTGTTTTGTGTGAATGTTTCGATTTTGACAGCTGAAAAGCAATGTTTGGACAGCATTGATCGTTTCTTTGTAACATATTTTCTCTCCCCAAGTTGTCTGGACTCCCTCCAATCTTTAAAGCTGCCTGTATCCATTCCAACATGTCCAGGAAACAGCGGGAGGCAGCAATCGAAAAGGTTTTTCCTTCCTTCGAAATTTGAAACATTGCGATTACACAGCTGTATTTTTTAAATCAAATCCAACGCGGCGTGGCATTTTATTACGGTTCCTGTGATTGTTGCTGTTGATTTAGAATGGTTAACACTTTTTTGAAATATTGCCAATGCTGGCTCGCTTCGTGATTTTCCCTCCTTAAACTTGTCTTTGTGGTGAGATGGTGCTTGTGGTAGTAATTATCTAGTTGTGCCCCTGTGTTGACGTGTTTTCGCAGGTGAAGGCGGGCCAGGTCCACGTCCTGCTCCTGTCCCCAGAGGCGCTGGTGGGCGGGGGGCGCATGGGGACTGCCTGCCTCCCTCCGGCTGACCAGCTCCCCCCGGTGGCCTTCGCCTGCATTGATGAGGCCCACTGCGTGTCTGAGTGGTCTCATAACTTCCGGCCCTGCTACCTGAGGCTGTGTAAGGTGAGACTGAAGTTCAACATGCCGGTTTTTCCCCATTGTTTTCATTTCTGTCCCTTAAGTTGGATTTCAGTTATTAGAACGGTGTCAGAACCTGGACTTTTAGACCATGTTTTTTTCCCATCATCTGACACGTTCGCTCGACAGAGATTCAGTTCACTTTGCTTGCTGTCCAGCTTAGTTAATCAATGATCTGACATGTTTTGCATTTTAAAAACTGCTGTGTTCTTTTGAGATGGGGTAATATGAGATCGTAAATAACCACATCTGCATGTAAGCAAGAAAGTTAATTCAATAGATGCCAGACTGTAGGACCCAACCATGTACTAGAAGATTACCTTAACAGGATGGGCCACCCACTAGCCATAATCTCCCCAATTTAAGTGTAAGCCTACTTATGTTAGTTTGTCTGTTGCAAAGCAGAGGCTGCTAAAAGCCGTTGAATTGATGTGTGCAAAACTCCAAAACGCACATGCTCACAGGATATAACAGTACGCAATGGTCTAGATTAGAAACAGTTAGACATCGATAGGTATAAGTATAGGTGAAGGATTAGGTTAGCATTTAAACTGATTGTGATTTTGTCCTATGTTCTAAGGTACTTGTGCTTCTCAGAGACAAAGACATGAGTAAACGTATCCGTTCTGGTTGCTTGGTTGTTGTGGGCTGCGGCGCTTGTCCCATCATGTGAGTGAAGGGTGTCTCTCTCAGGTGCTGAGGGACCGCCTGGGTGTGCGCTGTCTCCTGGGGCTCACCGCCACCGCCACCCTGTCCACAGCCCTGGACATCGCTCACCACCTGGAGATCAGAGACCAGGAGGGCATCGCCGTCCGCTCGGCCGCCGTCCCGCTCAACCTGCAGCTGTCGGTGTCCACAGACCGGGATAAGGACCAGGCACGTCCCTAATGCACGTCCCTACATTTTCCTAAAGATACTAGAACCTCATAGTTCCTGACCAGTCACCCCAACAGGGTGTAATTAATGTCTAATCATGTCTATTAGCACCATTGCTGAAAATACAATGTGGAAAAGACAACAGTATTTGATTTTAAGAAGGCTCAGTACAGAAACAAAAATGTTGCTAAATAAGCCAAAGATAGTGAGTGGGTAACCACATGGAAATGTTTCTTTCAGACATTCAATATAGAAAAATAATCATGAGTTTATGACATCCTGATTATAGCTGGGAGTGACTTTTTTAGGGGAATTAATTTACATTCATATTAATGTTAGCATTCATACGTACATGTGTATGACAAGTATATTTGTTTCTTTGTATTTTGCCACTCATAACTGTCTTCTGTTTCTGGGCAAGGCTCTGGTGACTTTGCTGAAAGGAGAACGCTTCGGGTCTTTGGATTCCATTATCGTTTACTGCACCCGGCGAGAGGAGACGACCCGAATCTCTGCGCTGCTACGGACCTGCCTGCAGGGGGTGAAAGTGAGGGAGTCGACCGCTGCGATAAAAGAGGAAGGGGCAGAGGAGAATCCTGTTAGTAGGAAGAAGAAAGCCCTGGGTATGTATTCTTTTATTATTGCTCTTATGTTGTTCAAGGAAGATCTGCAGCAGGACTGCGTTACTGACAGCATGGAGACTGGCGAGTGGGAGGAGGTCTGGCTAGGATTAGTGAGAGGAGAGTGCTTTGCTGGCAAGTAGACAAGGCCTGTCTTGGAGATGACCTGAGAAAATAGTGAATCGCATGGGGGAAAGAGTGGATTATCATTGACATCATAATGACAGGGAAAACCATGAGAAGAGTTAACAAAACAAGTGGTCACATGTGGAGAGAGGCGAGAAGGGGGCCGATGACTCAGCCATGAGGCTGAGGATGGGGGTTAGGAGGTGGACCACTTTAGGGCAGTGTCAGATTCCAGTGCCAGTTTGGGTGAATAGCAGGACCTGGTGGTCAGCTTTGTTGAATGTTGCATGGAGGTCCAGAAGAATCCCAGCTGAGGAGGGGAGAGCGGTTATTACAGGGCAAAGGGCCTTAGTGAATGCGTACAAGTGGTAATGTACACATATGCAGATTAATGGATCATAAATGAAGAAGCCTACCTTGACAGTATTCTTACGCATAAAAACTGATATACCAAGACCAACAACAATTATGAGACATGTTGAGTAAGTCAGGCTATTGAATGCACTGATTAGGGTTGTGTCAATCTTAGGGATGTAAACGGTTATTCGGGTAATCGGTTACTCGTTCGAAATTTTAAACTCGTTTAATGCAAACAAATAATGAATAATAAAAATTATGTTACACCTCCTGACCGCACGAGGGCGCTATGAGGGTGCTTTAGACAAATAAACTCCATGGCAGATATGAGCAAACCAGGCTGTCTAGCAAAGCTACACATGCCGTAGCTACGTTAGCTTTCGTTGTCTCTTTCTGCTGCGCGTCTGCTGTAGTCCTGTCCGAGTAGCATCAACATAGCGCTTCTTTTAGGACGAGGTTCGTTCTCACCCCCGTCTGTGTCAGCTGTCGCAGCCGCCCCTACAGTATATAATAAATTCAATATTGTAATAAAAATAACACAAATATTAAAGAAGTTCGGTATATAGCATTATAAGCCCTGTTATAAGGTTATTTACGATCATATACAACGGTCCATATCAACATATCAACGTTATTTGCAATTTAACGCATTTTAATGTATCTTTTTATATATTTAATTTTATTTATCTGAATTCATATACCTTAAGGTTATTCTGTACTTTTTGTTGCTTAATGGTAAAAGTAATACAATAAACATTATTTCTTGATCTGAACTTTAGCATAGGCTACTATCATTTTTGCCGACGCCTTTGTCAACATAAAGGCGATTTTTGGGCCATGTAACCCTTTTTAAATAGTTTTTAATGAATTGTTTAAAAATTGTAATCCACAAATAATTTCCTAAATACATGTTTAAAATTTTTTAATTCCTATAAATAAAATGAATTGGTAGAAAATTACAAAATAAGCTCTTCTCCCTTCAGTGCATCACTGTCCATTTCGCTTCTGCATTGTATGCATGTGAATGACTGCAGTCCCGACAATTTGCTGTCGGCTGAACACGTGTCAAGTGTCGACTGCAATGAAGAAGGCTGCATATATAGCCTAATACATTTAGTGTACGTAAATTATCACATAACCTACTATTTGAAAGAGATTAACTATTGAGCAAATTTTAGCCTGCCTCCCCCAAAAGAGCCAAAAAATGGCTCTTTTTAAAATTATAAACACATTGCCAATCCACCAAATAATATGAATCCATCCCATCTTTGTACTTTGTTTCAGTTAGGCAATCTCAATGTAGCATTCTGTGTTGCGCTTGAGCGCTGAAGCGATAGGCTACATTGTATTCAGTTTTGAATCCAATCAAACCAAAACCAATCAGCACCTACAGCGCAGCCCGTCTCATATAGAATAATTGCTAAAAAATAATAGCACCACCACTGGTTGTTAGGTAAAACGGCAATAGTCATCTCATTTCACAATAATTAAAGTCGGAGGACAAGCTTTATTTTAAATACAAATATGCGACATATGTTGATCATTTTAAAAAGAGCCATTTGACAGCGTTGACAACTTAATGGGGAGTAGGTTAACATTTGCTAAATAGTTAATCTCTTTCTAATAGTAGGTTATGTGATAATTTATGTATGCTAAATGTATTATATATTCAGCCTGCTTTGTTGCAGTTGACACTTGACACGTGTTCAGCCGACGGCAAATTGTCGGGACTGCAGTCTTTCACACGCATACAATGCAGGCGTAAACGTAGGCTAAATTATAACTTCATTGGAAAGTAACACAATATGCGGATAGTAATAATAATAATAATCATCATCATATTAAGTGTGCCCGTCTTTTGTGTTTCAGTTTTCCATAGCCAGTGTTAAAAATACCTATCAGGAAAAATCTAAAATATGTGTTCTGCTTTAAGTGAATATGTCCAACTTTGAATCCTAGCCCGTAAAAAGATCCGGAAGCCGCTGAAGTGGATCGCAGAGTCCTACCACGCAGGCTTGTCGGCTGCGGAGAGGCGGCGGGTCCAGAACAATTTCATGTGTGGGGAGCTGCGGGTGGTGGTGGCCACCGTGGCCTTCGGGATGGGCCTGGACAAGTCGGACGTCCGTGGCGTCATCCACTACAACATGCCCAAGAGCTTCGAGAGCTACGTGCAGGAGATTGGGCGGGCTGGGCGAGACGGCCAGCCGGCGCACTGCCACCTCTTCCTGGATCCTGAGGTGAGATTCCAGGAGAAGATCCAGACCGCCGTCACCAGCACTTATTCGTGGATAGCGCACTCGCGCGGTTAACTTTTTCCCTCAAACACAATGTAGTGCCACTGGTTACCTGTGAGTCATGACCTTTTCCTCAGTGGAACTGAGGTTGTGACTTTTGACCTTTCTGTGCAGGGAGGGGACCTGCACGAACTGCGCAGGCACATCTACGCCGACACGGTAGATTACTTCACCATTAAGAAGCTGGTGCAGAAGGCCTTTCCCTCCTGCAAGTGCAGAAAGATCCACCAAAAGCGGCAGGACCTGGCAAAGGTTGCACTTCTCTTACCCTTCTCAAATCTTCTTTTACTCTATTGTTTAACCACTTTAACAATCATTTCATAATCATGTGAATTACACCTCTCAAAGTCTGTGACAGCTGTGCACTGCAAAAAGTTAAAAATAAGCCAATCTTAACAAGAATTTTAGTCTTATATTTACACTTAAAATCTTATTCCTATTACTTTTCTGCTAAATAAGACAAAAATATTACCATTGAGGTTACGATTTCAGTTGTCAAGAAAAAGATTACTTAAAACAAGATAATATTTTCTACTTTACAAGACTTTTTTTTTTTTTTGCAGTATATGATGTCACTTCCTCAATGTTATTATTGGTTGCTGATTTAGGCATGGGAGGTGGATGACACTGAGATGCTGGAGCTGATGGACACCTGCGAGGAAACCGCGCAGCTCCCACAGCAACATGGCGAGCAGGGTGCAGAGGACCCGGTCGCAGGGCCGGGGCTGGAGGCGGAGCTGCAGGAAGGGAGGGGAAACGAACAGGAGCAGGAGGAGTGTGATGAGCCAATGGATCGGCCGCAGGGTGGGCGGGAGGAACCCCCCGGGGATGCAGAGCGGAGGGAGGACGGGAGGGAGCAGAACAGCCCAGAACAGCCGAGTGCAGAGCAGCTGCACCCGGAAGGACAGACGGACAAAGAGCAAGAGCACGGCGTGGAGGACGTCCTGCCTCCCCGCGTGTGCCACACGCATGAAAGGGCCATACCGATACAGGAGACTGTGGAGGCCCTGGACATCACAGAGGAAGGTAGGCTCTACACTAAAATATGCACTTGTTTTTTTTTTTCATTTGTTTTATTACAAAATATGGAACCCAGGAGAGTGGAAGTAGAAACTATACAACCCAGAAAATGCAATTCTGTATACTTTAAAACAATTGCATTATTATACTCAAATAGATAATTTAAGAAACTATACTTACAAATAATGTGATGGTTACACTTTGATGATTGATAAAGTCTCTGATGAAATCACAAAATGCTTATGGATAATACAAGTAAAACTGCCATAATAAACCTTTAAAAATTATAAAAGTTAAATGGATAAAAATTGTTCACGTTGATGAAGTATCTTCTCTCCTTTAAGCTAAGTATTTATACATCCCTACCATCCAAGACAGGGAGACCAATTTACCAGGTTATAAGTCATATACTATTACTTGCTGACTCTAGCAAAGAACATGAATCAACAAAAAAAATACTATTTGATATACAGTATTTTCAAAAGAAAAAATACACTATCTGAATTATATGTATAAACACAAAAAAAAAAGTAAGAGAAAAGATAACTGTTAAGACCAGATAATATCTGTTAAAACAAAATGCAAACTGCGATTTCTTTTGGCCCCGTTCCACCAGTCGAAATGTCCCAGAGACCGTAAGAGCCGGTGTGCTGCTTGAGACGTGCTCCATCATGTGACATGCCAGGTTTGGCAGGGCTTCCCCGTGCCTGGTCCAAGCACAGCGTCGGTTAACCTGGTCACTGCACACCTTGGCTCTGGTGGAAACCAGTCAGGGAATCGTTTTGCGCCTTTGTTACGTTTCTCAGGGGTGACCTTTGTTTCCTTTCCAAGCTTGGTGGCAGGAAGATTCACTCGGGCGTTCTGTTGGCTTTTTCACGAGGAGAGGGAGGGGCAGGAAGATTCACTCGGGCGTTCTGTTGGCTTTTTCACAAGGGGAGGGAGGGGCAGGAAGATTCACTCGGGCGTTCTGTTGGCTTTTTCACAAGGGGAGGGAGGGGCAGGAAGATTCACTCGGGCGTTCTGTTGGCTTTTTCACAAGGAGAGGGAGGGGCAGGGAGAACAGGAGCCGGAGTCGCTGCTTGACTCAGAAATCCCTGAAAAAGAGTCCAGGCATTTGAACACCTCTCATTATCACTGTCTCCCTCAGGCCTGGAGACGTTGCTGTGCTACCTGGAGCTGCACCCACAGCAGTGGGTGGAGCTACTGCACCCCACCCTGTCTGCCTGCCGCCTGGAATGCTACGGCGGACCCCAGCAGCTTTGCAAACTCACCAAAATGTACGTCAAAAACTACACGTGTACTCCCTGTATGTCGGCACGTGTACGCACTGTGCTACCAGCGTGTCAAAATGTTTGTACATGCTACCAGCGTGTAAAATATATGTATATTCTCCCAATGTCTTAAAGCAACATGCTGCCAGATTGTACCAATCAAAATCTCCATAAGTTATCTAGTTGCCCTTATTTGAAGTGAATGCAGCTTGTAAACCATGAGCTTCTTTTTTCTTAAATGTTTTTGACGTGGGAGGGGTTTGTGTGTTGGCATGTGTCGCAGCTGCCCCCCTGTGGCTGTTACTCTGGCCCGGAAGCGGATGGCGGGGGAGCGGGTGGAGGTCTGCGACTCTCTGGCGTTTGACGTGGTGGAGCTGGCGGACACCATGGGCTGGCAGCTGCCCCTGGTTAAGAGAGGCCTGAGGCAGCTCCAGTGGTGCACTGAGAGGGGTGAGGAAGCTTTCCTTTGGCCTTGTGGGGGAGAGAGAGGCTGATAGTGTGGTGTGGTGTGGTGTTAAGGGAACTGGGCTTGTAACCAGTTCCTTGAAAATGTGAGTCACGTTAGCTGTGTAACTCACCCTGGATAAGGGCATCAAGTGAGCAATAATGCATTTGAATGCTGGAAGCATACTAAAATGCAATGATACCAGATGAATAAAGATTTGCACACTGAAGGTGGTGAACACCAGTGTCTTTCTCCTTCGGTCATGTTTGCGCAGGGATGTTTGGAGGCACTGGAAAGAGCGGAGTCCTGGTGGAGTTCTCCAGCCTGTCCTTCTACTTCCGTTCCTATGGAGACTTGACGGCAGACGAGATGGACGGCGTGTGCGAGTTCCTGCACGGGCGGGTCCAAGCCCAGGAGAGAACCCAGCTTTACCAGCTCAAGGCCTCCTTCAGAGCATTCCGCAGGTAAGGCGAAAATCACCTGACCCGTCGAGGCCTGTACAGTACCTGTCTTACCAACTACAGCCCTCCCTGTATGGCCTGACCTGTCTTACCAACCACAGTCCTCCCTGTATGGCCTGACCTGTCTTACCAACCACAGCCCTCCCTGTATGGCCTGACCTGTCTTACCAACCACAGCCCTCCCTGTATGGCCTGACCTGTCTTACCAACCACAGCCCTCCCTGTATGGCCTGACCTGTCTTACCAACCACAGCCCTCCCTGTATGGCCTGACCTGTCTTACCAACCACAGCCCTCCCTGTATGAGGACTAGAGCTTGGTTTCCTTCTGTTCATGATTATTTTGTCATGCTTTTTTCCCTGCCCAGTGTTGCATATCGAAACTGCAGCTTTTGCACTGATGAGATGGACGAAAAGCGAAGTTTAATGCTCAAGGAGCTGCTGAGGGACTACTTTGATAAGAAGAGGGACCTGGACATGAGTAAAAAGTACCAGGAGGATGATGAGGACGATGAGGTGCTGAATAAATATAAGGTGGGTAGTTGTGCACTGGGTCGTACGGAGCTTTTAACCCTACTCCTTCCCCTCAAACGGCGGGGTCAGGGCTGCACTGTGCGACCGATCTCCTGGCATTTGTGACTAAATAATATTCTGCATGAACCGACATTCAATCACTGCTGTGCAACAACAATGAACTACTGCTGCTCTCAGGAAATGCCCCAACATTGTTAGCTGTCTGTAGTTTATTTTTAAAATGTAGATTCACACCGGACTCCTTACAAGAGCAATGCAGCAAGGGAATGTATTTCTGAGGTGCCAAAAGAATTGACTTTTAAAATGTTCTTGTTACTATGCAAATGAGCTTGGTTGTGCGAGTGTGGACGGGAATGGGAGTTGACAACTGGTAGCAGATGCGCAGTGATTAACTGTACAACGCTCCCTGACTTCCATAGACAGAGCGTGCTAAGGGCAACATTGAGTACTGTTAAAAGAAGCATTAGTCAACATTGCTTCATTTGCTGCCAGATCAGATGTGGAAACGCATGTCTTCTCTGGCTTCTCTCGGCAGAGATTAACAAAAACTGAATGGCCATGGGTGCGTCCCAATAATGTAAAACTGCACCCTCCTTTCCTCCACTACCACCTCCTCTCCTCCGTGCCCCGGAAACAGATCTTTGTGTCCTAATCTAATGTTGCTCAATCTTAATGCCTCAACGCTAACCGCAATGTCAGGTACATTGTATACTGTACATGCAACTCCTTGTACTGGAAACGTTCAGGCAGTTTTGCATACTTCCGGATAGGAGAGAGAGGAGTGGAGGAAAGGAGGTGAGGAGTGAAGAATATTGGGACGCAGCCCTCGTTTGCTGCCATTGGAGATCACGTTTACACCTGCGCGATAATTGAAATGCGAGATTTATGTTCAGAGCAAATCTCGCGCTATTACAAAATTACTGACAGCGTTGTAAATACAGGAGCGAGTCCTGGGGGGTATACTATGAAGGAAGCTTAACATAGCCAGGGTTTCTTTGCGTTAACTGGCTTCAGAAAGTCTAACCACTGCAATCTGGCTTAACTGGTACTACGAACCTGGTTATCAACTTGCTAAGTGAACACGGGCTTTATTAATGACGATATGTGCGCGTTCCCATAAAAGGGGCGGTGTCTGCATGGGCTGTACTAGAGCAGCGTATTTCTCTCCTGTGGGGGAAAAAGACTGATACGGACAGATATAATGGAGAGATAAGAACATGAAACAATCATATGAGCAAAAGGCAACACCTTTGCCTCCAACAAAGCCAGGAAGCTTTTGCAAAAAAATAAAATAAAATAAATGCTCATCGTGTAGGTTAAATTCGTTAGGCTAGTTAATACTTTATTCACCTTACCTCACCGTAACAAATAAATCTATACTCTCAGTACATTGTCATACAGTTTATTTCTAATGTGACAGCTGTACTACTATATTCTAGAGCTCCTAAAGTTTAAACTTGATACAGCATGTTTAAAATATTGCTGAAGCAATCACATCAATGTTTTTTCATAAAGAAAAGTCTCAAGAATTTTCCGGAACTCAGAAAATCTTTTGCTGAACTTGCCCTGCGAAGAGATTCCCTCAGTATCGACACATATCTCTTCGGAATTCTTTGGAATGGAGACACCTTTTTCCAAAGCCAAGGAGTTGATTGGTCGAAGGCCGGTGCTTTAATATATTTGAATCTGTTATCCTGAACATAGCCGTGCAAAGTAAGTTTCCATGGCAATATACCCCGATTAAAAGTGAGTCGGCTTTGTGATACAGAAAACCCAGGGTTGAAGCTTAATTGAGCTTACTATCTCCTGAATCTTGCTTCGTAGTACACCCCTCTGTACTCATACCACTTGTAAGCGGTCTGTCTTCTAAATATGCGTGTGTGTGTGTGTGTGTGTGTGTGTGTGTGTGTGTGTGTGTGTGTGTGTGTGTGTGTACAGATACAGAACATGAGCGACTCCAGCTAATAACTTTGGTTGTCAAAATGCAAGTGTGAACGTGGCCTAAGAGTAATGGCTAGTTCGGAATATTGTCATATTTCACAATCTTTAACTTTTAAACTTTCAATCTCTGGTGTATAAAGCTGACATCAGCTACAGTAGCTAATCCTCATTCACCAATCACTCTACGAACAAATTTGCTCTTAAGACTTTCTTTAAAATGTTTTTACAAACATTTCGGGATTAACTGATGTTTGCGTTCTGAGCTTCTGTTCTACCCAAGAAAAAATCCCAATTAAGAAAACATTGGTGAATGCCAGAATGTTCATAAAAATGTTTTAAAGAAAGTCTTAAGACCAAATTTGTTCTTAGAATGGTTGGTGAATGAGGCCCAATGTTCATTGCATGTACAGGGAGGACCAGAGGACAACCTCTGGTATATATTATAAGTATATACACTGCCTGGCCAAAAAAAAAGTCGCAGTTGCACCAGTCATGCATAGTGCCCACTGTACAAGCCTCTGGAGGCAGTGTTATGATCTGGGGTTGCTTCAATTGGTCAGGTCTAGGCTCAGCAACGTTATGCAGCAATAAAATGAAGTCAGCTGAGTACCTGAATGTACTGAATGACCAGGTTATCCTATCAATGGGCATATTCCAGGACGACAATGCCAAGATTCATTGGGCTCAAATTGTGAAAGAGTGGTTCAGGGAGTATGAGGAATCATTTTCACACATGAATTGGCCACCAGAGTCCTGACCTTAACCCCATTGAAAGTCTTTGGGATGTGCTGGAGAAGACTTCACGGAGTGGTTCAACTCTCCCGTCGTCAATACAAGATCTCGGCCAAAAATGAATGCAAGTCTGGACGGAAATAAATGTTGTGACGTTGCATAAGGTTGTCGAAACAATGCCACGACGAATGCGCGCCATAATCAAAGCTAAAGGCGGTCCAACAAAATATTACAGTGTTTTTGGCCGGGCAGTGTATATATACAGTATAACTTCACTAAAGCACTAATGGAAATTAAGTATGCTTAGAAAGATCCAAAATACAAATCATGAACACATACAGATTATATCCATAACAAGCCCAATTAACAAGAACCATAAAAAAACACTATAAACTGAACTAGTACAAAAGGTAATGGGTTGGGGATGGGAGGGGAATTAAGATGCAGTCTGAAAAGGTGAGTCTTCAGTCTGCGTCTGTAAATGATTCTCCTGTCCTGACCACCATAAGGAGTTTGTTCAACCATTGGGGAGCCAGTACAGGCAGACATCGTGACTGGGAGGGGACAGCCAGTTGACATTGTTTTGTCATAATTTATAGAATTTAATGTTATCATTCTTAATAAAACAAAGTTACAGCTGTACCTGTGTGCTGCTAAATTTTTATGACATTTTTTCAGTGAGCTTATATACATTTTTGAGCTCGCTAACAGCAGCGCTACTGCCCCAGGGTACAGGGTAGGTAAGTAAGGGTACAGCCCTGGGGTTTTTGTTGTGCTCAATCACTAAGGCTATACGCTGGTGTATTTTCAGCTGAAAGACTGGGAGGACCAGATTCGGGCTGACATTCGGAGCTTCCTGGCCTGTCGCAGTGATGAAAAGTTTTCCGGCAGAGCTGTGGCCAGGATTTTCCATGGAATCGGTTGGTTTATTTATTTATTTATTTATGTATTTATTTAAGTCAAGGAACATGTCTCACAAATTCATTTTGATGTTAACAATTGTACACAGTATTGTTATTTTAATCAAAGGATAATCAGTAGTGCCACTTGTATATTAATCATTAAAAAGATCGACCAAAAGTGTGTTGATTGATCAAAAGATCGTTGCACAAGGTCCTCAAATACAATCACTTTACAGTTCAACCTGTGGACTTCAAAATGAAAAGTTGTGGCTTCTTTTATCCCATGTGGCAGAGAATGTGGTCTGGCCTATACTTACAAATTCACTGAAGATTCTTCAGTAATGAGACGGACATCTGAAATGCATTGTTCTGCATTTTGGTACAAGACGGATGCTCAGTGCATTGTCAGTCTTGATTTCCACAGCTGGTCCACCATAGCTTGAACATGGGGGATGTCACCTATTCTACAATATAAAGTCAAAGAGGAGTTAGCACTTTTTCCCTTGACACTCCTCTCTTAGTGGAACTGTCTTGTGGCCTATGTATTTTTGCTTTGCTCATCCTCATCTCTGCTTTTGAATTGTCCTTTGCAGGAAGTCCCTGTTATCCTGCACAAACGTTTGGCCGAGACAGACGATACTGGAGGAAATACATTCAGTTTGATTTCAATGAAATCATCCGTTTTGCCACTCAAGAAATTATACGGACTAAGTGAAACTAATGGGACATTGAGAAAACATCTGATCAACGTTTGTTTTTTGTGTGTAGATCATGGCTATATTCATGGTGAAGTATTTTGTTTCCAGAGCTTTGTTTTTCTTACATTTTATACATTGTAAAAAGTAAATAGGATGTTGTTTTGTATGTTGTGAATATATGGCTAAATGTATTTAAACATTCCGTTTCATGTATCACAGTGCATCTTGAATATATTTTATTTAAATAAAACTATCAGATGACCGTTTCAGTTGCAGGCCTATTACTACATAAACCTGATGAGAATGATTACCTGTGAAAACGATTTATACATATATTACAGTGAATAGCTCTTGTTTTTGCCCAGTCAGTTAAATTTAATTATGAATATTTGTCCAGAACTATCCAATTTTCCACTATGTCGTATTTTGATATTCATGTTAAATGTGACGCTGACACGCCTACCCTGAATCTGAGTGTTGACCGTGCTGACTCCAAACTGCGATCAAGTGTGTGTATGGATTTAACAGCGTCGTAAGCTTCACTAAGTGGCTCCTGCCAGGGAAGAATGATAAAAACCTGCGAAATACAAAATTACTTCGATTTTAGTTGGTTCAACACTGAATGATTCGGTTTCAATGTAATTCGGATGAAGTCTGAGTTTTAAAAAGGTAAGTTTGCACTCCATTCAAGCACAGTAAGCATGCTCTAACTTTGAACGGGAAAATCATGGTTTTAAGTCGACAATATATATATATAAACTTCGGCAATAAACCGCCGAAGAATTACCAAAAGTTCTCGATTAGTTTCTTCAAATAACCGCTGTAGAACGCTGGACGTTTTTGTCAGGTGCTGCAGCTGCACTGTGTAAGTAGGCTATAGGATGCAGTCAGATACAGACGTAGCCTACAATTATAAGCAGCGGTGTCCCGCTTTATTTATGCTAAATGTATTCGAATGACTTGACAAAATAGTGTTTAGACTGATCATCCTGACTTTTACTTTGCAAAGTGTATTGATTCGTGTAATTTCTCCTTTTAGCGTCAAATGTAAGCTGTGCTGTTGACCTATTTTTAGCTTCAGAGAAAATGACTTTTTCCCTAGGCAACATGAAGACAGCCGTGTAAAGGATTAACGACTAGACTTCTGCACTGCATTCCACAATTTCATGCATCGCTAACAGTCTTAACAAATCCATACAGAGGAAGTAAAGAATAGTTCAAGTTTTTTTCTGTAAAAACAAGCACATTGAGAATATAACCGCAGTATTAGGCCTATGTATTTTGAATTCGACTTTCCAGCTTCTCATTTTATTACAATCATTTCTATTGCTCACAGAAGTGGCCGACATTATTCTGTGTCTGCAAAAGAACCAACGCATGTTTTTAGCCAGATTCTATTACGTCGTGTGAAAGCTTATCAGCCTTCTACTGTCTTGGCATCAACAAATAATTGTGGCCTGTTTTAGGCTGTCATTGAGTTTCCCCTTCTCTCCTTCATCGAGACTTAGAGGGGCAAGGTTCATACACCCGGGTCACCAGATGTATTCCTGAGCATCCACCTCAGGCCTCTCTACAGGAACCATGGAAGAGTCAGATGTGGCACGTGAGTGCACACACTTGTCCGTTGCTTCATCTAGGGCATCTAATAGATTGTACCACACTTTAGTAGAATACCAAATTTCACCCAATTTGCCCTATTTGACCTTTTTGTTATTCCTTACCATACAAAGACAATGTAAATATATTAAGTGACAAGGAAGCATATTGAGGTTTCTCTTCTCTTTTCTACATGGTTTTTCAGAATGGTCAGTACTCTTCTAGTGTTTATTCCCATGTTCCTACTGTACACCAGTAGGATAAGAACTTTGCATGTTGTATTTTGGGTTCTTGTCTTAACTACAAATTTAGTCATAAACCTGGTCCTATTGGCTTAAGAATGTAAAATGCGATCATAAAGATTTACGAGCTTCCTTTTGGACACAGTTTTGACCATTAGCCTGTAAGTGTGAAGCATTGCATCACAGAAAAGTAGTCCCTGCGCTTTTCTGCCATCTGATCTGTTCTTGCGTCCCAGGGGCTTCACTGGCTCTGATGGATGCAGCTAATGACAGGGACCCTGCAGTCCGTGAACAGGTCAGAAAGTCACTGCTTACACTGGGGAAACAGAGGACTGGCAAGATTCTGTCCATGTGCCAGGATTACCTCATACAGCATTCTAAGGTCAGAAAGCACTAACCCGTAACATGCCTTCTGCACCAGACATAGTCTGAAGCCTGGGTTTTCAACAGGGGGTCCTTGAAGGTACTGTAGGGGGTCCCTGGCCAGACTTGACATGCAATGACTATATGTAGATTTGGGAAAATACTTCAAAGTATAAAACCTTTTTTAAAATATAACTGTTTTTAACTTATGATGGGGGTCCCCTGGATACCTTTAAGCCTGGGTGGGGGTCTCTGAAACAGAAAAGGTTGAGAACCCATGGTCTAAAGCCACACATTAGGTTTACTGGCCAGTTTATATTTTAATCTGATCAGTGATAATAGAAAAATAGAATATTTGCGGAATACAGCAATTAAGTGGCTTTTCTGTCTGACCACAGTGAAGATCTCAGGGAACTGAAAGATTGCACTGGCCCTTACAATGTCAATGTATTTAAAAACAACACTCCCAATGTACTAGTTCCACAAAATCACACTAGCTGCCTTATAAGTAACTCTTATTTAAAATATTGCTTGCTTACTGTGTTGAAACAAAACAGTAGCATTTCAGACAGGTGGTGGTCGCTTGTTTTCCAAATGCTTGTTCTTTTATGGGCAGCTTGAAGTTGGACATCGAGTGGTTCTGTTGCAGACCATTGAGCTGGTGGTAAAGTGTAAGATTGGTGAGATAAGCTATCCTAAGATGAAGAGTCTTATTTACCTGGCCTCAGATGAAATGACTAGATCAAAGGTAAGGATGGCTCTTAATATGCAGTACTGTGCAAAAGTCTTAGGCATTCTGTAAAGCGAAGATGCTTTCAAAAATAATGAAATGTAAAGTTTCTAAATATCAAACAATTGACTATAAAGAGAAGTTAACAGTAAAAAACTAAATCAGATCAATATTTGGTGTGACCACCCTCTGCCTTTGCATCAATTCTCTTAGGTATACTGTTAGGTACAGTTTTTTTTTAGGTTGTTCCAAGCATCTTGGAGAACTTGCCACAGTTCTTCTGCAGACTTTGGCTGTCTCGCTTGCTTCTGTCTGTCCAGGTAATCCCAGATCCCACTTGATGATGTTTAGATCAGGGCTCTGTGGAGGCCATACCATCTGTTGCAGAACTCCTTGTTCTTCTTTTTGCTGAAGATAGTTCAATACATTTTTTGGAAAATGAATGTTTGGAAATCGAAAATGTGCTCTTTTCTACTGACAAACAGACTACTACTGCAGAATACAAAAAATAAACATCTAAAAAATGTATATAAAAAATCTAGGGTGCCTAAGGATTTTGCACAGTACTTTATGGAAATAAGTTTAATAGTCACATGCATATGTTTTATTGGTTAAAAATGTATGCTATATTATACCCTCATAATATCATCACATTTGTCCTGTGTGATATCTTTTAAGTGCTTGATTATTTCATACCAGTGTTATATTAGTTATATTACATTGCATTCACTTAGGAGTCTCTCATCCAGAGCGACTTTATAATTTAGGTTAAGCATAGGCATGTGCTCATTGCCGATCCTGGAAGGCTGCAATCCTGAAGATTGTTGAACCTCGTTAATCCACTGTCACTCCCACAACTGGAGATTGGAGTTCAATTTGTGAATTTAGAACAACAATTAGTTGAATTTGGTGTCTAAGCCTGGCTGTAACAAGTTTGCATATATTTTTGCCCTCCTAGAACAAAATTCTGAGCAGCCACATTGTAATTTCAATGGGGGTTTATTACCTTGACCATAGATACCATTATATATAAATTATATATACTGTATATACAGTGAGCACCATAATTCATTGGACAGTGACACATTTTTTGTTATTTTGGTTCTGTACTCTAGCACTTTGAGTTTGAAAGGATACAGTGACAATGAGGTTGAAGTGCAGACTGTCAGCTTTAATTTTGTTTTAGAAATTATAGAACCTTTTGTACATAGTCCCCCCCCATTTTCGGGCATCAACAAATATTGGACAGTTTAACACAATGTAGAATAAAGTAATAATTTTAAATATTTGGTCGCATATCCTTTGCATGCCATGACTTCCTGATGTCTGTGACCCAACAATATCAAAAGACTCTTGACATCTTATTTTCTGGTATTTGTCAGGAGAAACAACCCTTAAAGTGATCCATCCATATCTACTGCATATCTGGCAGCAGAGTGATGGTTTGAGGCTCGTTTGATACCTCAGACCTTGATGACTTACAGCCATTTTGCCAACCATGTATTAATGGGGGAGACTATGTACGAATGTGTCACTGTCCAATGAATTATGGTGCTCACTGTATATACATATATTTAAGAAATAGATCACGAGAGGGAGTGCGTTATTGAAAATATAATCACTGCCGTGACGTCGCAGCAACGAGACCGCAGGTCGAGTTGCAAAGTACTCTCAGCAGTGATTATATCCAATAAAGCATGAACCTCGAGTGATCTATTGCTTTTATCCCACAATGTTAACATAAACATTTAATAAATAATGAAAAAATATTGAAACAATAACTTTTGATTAACTAATTCTTTATTTTGGACTCGCCAAATTGCTAGCACCCTGTTGCTGTTGCTATTGTTGTTGTTTATGCTTCCTAGGCAACGCTCTATAGAACGCGTCTACGCACTGCAGTGTGGTTGTGCTAAATACCAGCACTGGTGGAACGCGTTTCAGCCAATTGCGTTACTCATTCGGATCTCATTGTTGTATAAATATATATGTGTGTGTGTGTGTGTGTGTTGGTATTTATTTACTGACACTACTGAGCAACCAACTTCTTTTACTGTCAAGGGAACCAAACATTCCAAAAATGGTGCTTAGTGAGTGAAATCCTCTTTATGGACTGCAATTTTTTTTTAAACAGCTTATTTAAAATAATGCTTATCTGCTGCATTTAAAAAATATTTATTTTCTGTATCACTTTTGCTTTGAAACTGTGTTTTATTTTTAATATTTGCATTGGTACTTAATAACAATAACAGTTTGAAAATGTCTGTGAAGGAAAAATATGTTTGTTACAGTCAGTATCTAGACATGCTCACTGTGGTTCATGGTCAACTAATAATAATTTATTATAATCTTACACCCAGGACATAGTACCTGACTGGCAGCAGGCAGCCAGCAATATTTTGGTTGCTGTGGGCGACAGATACATTAAGGATGTCATGGAAGAAGTCCTCAGTAAATTCCTGCCAGGGCTTCCCCCTCATTTCTTTGTGGTGCAAACATTAGCTAATCTTTCTTACTCCAATGGTAAGCACAGATTTAATTTAACTGCCAAAATGTCTTCAGATAATACACTTTAACACTGCACTACAATTAGGCTAATATCTGTTGGAGAATATCCAGAACAGTTCTCAGTTTCTTTGCTGATGAAACAGTGCCTGATGAATATTGATGTTGTTATAATCATGAAAGTAGAAGTTTATGCTAAAGGCGTTCTGTTATGGGTCTCTTTCTTCATTGTGGTATTTAAAAAGGCCATTGTTTGGGGTAGCAGTATGCAAATGCTTTGTATTTCAGCCTGTGGAGATCAACTTAATACTTTTCTGTCTTCAAATGAGAATTACACATGCTGCCCCATAAACTGATGTGAGATTTCATTGTGAATAAATTTCACCCAGTGTAATTCTGTAGAGTTTACATCACATGCAGTATTAACTGATTACATTTTGGTCACATTTTGAGCTCTTTGAATTAAATTCCTCAGATGTACTTGGCAATTATGTGTTATCTTGGTTTCCAGTATATGGCGTAGTGCCTTTCCTGGGCACCATCCTGACGACCATGCTGCCGATGTTGGGCATGACGAGGCAGGACAACATGAAGTGGGTGTTTTCGTCTGGTAAGGTCTGAGATGTTCAGTGTGCTGTGGATTTAATTACGTCACCAAAGGTCTTGCAGCATTTATTCAGTGCACTGTGGAGAAGCCATAGTTTTTTGGACCGCATTTTATTTAGCAGTAGTGTGTTGTGCGACCGACAGTTCTTGTCTTCTGTTCGGCAGTTGTTGAGAAACTTTATATGTAAGTCCTGGAGGGGAATATTGCGGGAAGGCACAGATCTCTTCAGTCTCGCTCCTGCTATTGGTCGCAGCCCTGTACCGCTTCAGTGAGAGCATTGTGGATTACCTCGCCAATATGGACAAGGCCCCTGACCCTGCAGTGAGAAAGGACGCCTTCTCTGCTGAGATCTATGCTGCCTGTGACATCCTCTTCTGCAACTGGCTGCAGAGCAAGGAGACCAAGGTATGCAAAATTAGAAATGGTAGGAGTCCAATTTCTCTCAAATTCAGTTTGTCCACCTCAACAACTCAGTCATTGTTAGCCCTGAAAGACGCTCTGTGTGAGCCGTTGTTCCTCGTTGAAGTAGCAGGCCGACCCATGCAATTGGGTCGACGCACGGCACTGTGCTTTGCTCGAGTTTCTGGGGTGGGATTCCTGAACGGGGTGGAGGAATGTGCAATTTGCACTGCTTTCCCTGGATTCATTTCTGGAACCGTAACAGCTAATGGCTGACTGTCTGTGATGCCTGACCAAATGTCCACATACTGTAGGTTAGTGTCAGTAATCTATGCATGAGCTGCAGTTTGAAGTCTCTTATTAAAGGTACAAGCAGCGTGTGAAATCTGCTCCATGATCTTATTTGAAATTGTTATTTTTCACTGTCGCTCTTCTCAATGAAAACAACAATGAAGTTGTGAGGAGGTCACTGTGCATGTTACAGTAACCTTTACTTTTGCTGATTTTACATTAGATAAAATGATGGCTTCCTTGGTGTTAAATCATGACCATGATGGTGGCATCTGACCTTGGGAAGTCCCACTGGTGAATGCATAATTAGCCGTAGTGTTGCCATGGGAGGGAGAGTTTCAGTTTGCAGAGTATCCACTTCCCCTGCGACAGCAACTCTTATGGTTACAACCTCAGCTTGCATGGAACTGCTGTGTCTGCTGCGCAGTCCTGTGCTGCGATAGCTGTGCTGGCTGGCTGCACACATTTAGGAAGACATGATGGCTGCACACATTTAAGAAGACATGCTCATCTGTGCCTTGTAGGATGTTGTAAGCAGAGATGGGCCTATAATCAGTTAGGCAGTCCAAAACCGGTAGAAAATAAGGGAAATTAAAAATCACCACAACAAAATCTGAAAGGGGTAATCACCCATGTAAACAAATATTTTGCCATATTTGGCACTGCTGAACCTGACTGACACATGTTCCCTGTCATAATTGGCACAGCTGAGGTTGACTGTCATTAGCGCCCTGGCGTCCATGAGTCTCCTGTTGGCTCAAGATAAGTTGGAGGAGCTGCTTCCCAAGCTTATTCCCACAGTTCTCCCTCTCTACAAGAAGACCTCAGATCATTACATCATCAGCAAGGTGGGCCTTCCTTTTTCGGTGGTCTGTTTTACCAAAACACATGTGCTTTGCCTCTTTGCCTATTTTTTTCTTCCAAGTTGGCATGGGTTTGGTTAATTCTCATCCCAGAGGGCCACAGTGTCAGCTGGCATTTGTTCCCAGGCCAACGCTTAAGCACCAAATTCAACTAATCGCTGCCTTAATTTAAACAATTTAGCTCCCGGCTCCACCCATTTCTGTGTGTTAGCTGTTTGGTAACTGCTGGAAAACCGGCTAAATTGTTGCTCTTGAGGATTGGAGTAATACATGTCCTGTAATGACAAAGGACACCAGTAAAGATTTATAAAGGGATTAAACCCAGAAGCCTTTGGACCTACAAAGTACAGAATTGAATCTTGGACTTAATTTTTTGTCTTGTCAAGGTTTCCATTTGTACTGTTGTAGAATGATGGACTGTTTCAGTGCAGATGTAAGATTCTCTTGGGTGCTGTATCGGTTGGGTTTTTCACATTATCTGTGCTGTTGTTCTCTTGCAGTTAATCAGCATGTTATGAGCATGCATGTACATATCTTTCCTCAGAGCCTGTGTCAGATTCTGGAAGCTTCCATGAGCACTGACAGTCGTGTTCTGGAGACACAGATTGATGGCCTCATGCTCACGCTGCACCACCAGGTAACCTGTGGCCTGCTGATGGATGGACCATTTTGTAAGAGCAGAATCAAAGGAACGCGGTACTGATGCGATACTTTCCACATGACAGGTTCAGTTGGCATGAACTGAAATTTTATGAACACATGTTGCTCAAGAACATATATTAATTATTTTAGGTCTTGGTCACATTTGTATTAGGGATGGGCAAAACTCATAACTTACTCAATACACTGCAAAAAAATGTGTTTAAATGTCAAATGTGCCATGTAACTTTTAGGGACTGGGCGCTCCCGCGCCAGTAAAGATGCAGGCGTCTTTTACCTATACTGTTAAATGTCCTGTGAAAATAACCCCAGGTTATAGCAATCCTGTGCGAAAAAATCAAGACGTCGCTTTAATTCAAAGCTAAAACATTGCCTTGCGTAACAGAGTATGTTGTGTTCTGTAGAACATTAACAAAATATTATTGATAGGCTACTGCCATTCACATTTAGACAAAATACTAGCCTATTAATTTACTCATGGTAGGTCTTGTCAATTCTTGCACTTAGGCTTTTCAGCTCAGGATCGTATATCCTGGCTCGAGATAAGCCCTCATCTTACATGAGAGATATTGGCTTGTAGCCTACATCCGTGGTAATCATTTTGACGATCAACCTGGTCACACGTTCTTGTCTAGTATCGTCACACCTTTTCAAAGCGAAAGCCCTCGTTGATGTTTGCTAAGAAGCGGTTGGGCTTGAGCTGACTTGGCTGCTGTCGTCACTCACGGTCACTGTTGGGTGTTTAAGTCTCACATGATTTTGCATCATTCCAGTGCTGTTGGAGTGAGTTAGCTCTGTGTCGAAAAGTTAACATTTAATTTTATTTTCTGTAATCTGCTCAAAGTGAGACTTAGTGAGTGCTTTTTTCAAAGCATTTCAAGGAACGTCAGTTTGAGTTACACCATGCACACTCACGTTATCGCATGAGAGTTGATCAAGGAACATATGCTTTCCCCTGTTAGTCTAACGTTACCTCACTGACCCCAGATCAGCATTAATAGTCTTTTAACATTTAAACACGAGCCTACGACAATCACAGTAAAAATAAAATAAAATAAAAAACCTATGGAAATTATTTTTAATGTTAGCAATTTATATTTTAAATTGTGATTAAACATCTAGAGATTTTCCAAAACGTTTATATTTTTTTACATTTTTGTTAACGTTTAACGTTTAAACGGTTTGAAGTCACACCCCTAATTTGTATCAAATTTAATACCAAAAATGACTAGTTTTGGACTGGATGTTGCTGCAGTATTCAGCAGCATAGTAAAGGGGTGGATGGTGATGATGATTCAGTGGGTCCTGAGCTGGACGGGGCATCAGAATTCATATGATGTACCATTTATTATTAGGTCTTGAAATTACGCAATTTTTTCCAAGCAAAATAAAAAAAACCAACATGAAAATGATATAATCTGTGATGAAAATAGTTTCTAAATCACTCTGAAATGTATTCGCCAAAATGAAAATGAAAATATGTTCCATTGCATGCCTTTTGAACTTGCAGGATTGACCTACCGTACTTACTTAACTGCACGCATGAAAATGTATTGTTTCCAGTGCTGTGTGGCTACCTTTGTAAGCTAATGTGGAAAATCCAAATGGAAAGCCTTTTGCAATGGCTGATTATTCATCAGACTCTTACAAGGATGTTGAGTCTCTTCACTTTAATGACCACCTATTGCCAATACTCTGGCAAGACCAGAGTATTCTGTGTATTCCAGTAGGTCAATTCTGCATGTTCAAAGCTACTTCTCTTTCATGGGGCCCAGAATTCCTGGCTACGCCCCTGGCAGTATGATACAGCAATGTAACCATAGCGTTTCAAATCGTTGCTACTAGTTTTAGTACCAGTCCTCGTAAGTGTGTTGCTGTATTGTTTTAGGTATGCATACCTGTTGACTGTAGGAAACCACCAACTCTGAAGAACCACAATGAGATCTTGAGATGCTTCACTGTTCTGGGTGAGTGGGATTTATGTGTCAACAGAAGACAGGAATACAATAAAACAATGTAAGAACAAAAAATAAAACTATTGGGTACTGAGGGTACAACCAAACAAACAACCAAAAAAAATTTCAGAAGGTGACACACTTGAGTTACTCCCAGCTTAAACTGTCAGTGTGATAATGTGGCCACATATTGTGTCTTAGGGCTGGAGTTCTATAATGATAACACAAGGGTTTAAAAGATAGATGACGTGCAGAACTTCAGTAGTACTGGAGTCCTGTGAATTTCACTATTTGTTTCTGGGTTGGTATGTGCTACAACCTAAATTTTGTACCATGAGTCAGAGTCAGTTGAGAATAGACATAATCAGTCGGACGTGAGAATTGAGAATGGGGTTTTAAAAGCAGCCAGAATGTAGTTGGGGTGCATATTGTGTTGGGGAACATGTTCTGTCATTTAAAGCACTGGAACCAGAAAAGGCCATCATTGTAGTTCAGTATTTATGAAGGGTTACTGTGCAAATAATACATTTGTAATAATAACAGCTTTTGTCATGTTTTCTAATATTTGTGATATATTGTCAGATACATTTTAATAATTAATATTTTTTCTACAATTTTGGGTTTAATTACATCTTGATTAATTAAGTCTTGCAACACTAATTCAGTGCACTGTGGAGAAGCTAGTTTTTGGACCGCATTTTATTTAGCAGTAGGTTGTTATATAGCACACAGTTCTTGTCGTTGGCAGTTTCATTGAGAAACTTTATATGTAAGCTATTGAAACTTTATATGTAAGCTATTGAACCCTTAATAATTTAATCTTATTCTTCCCCATTTTAGCCAACACCTTCTCAGACCGCTTGATACGATTTGTCCTTCAGAAGCTGCAGATCAGCAGCGAACAGACCCGCCTCGGCTCCCTAGCGGTGCTGAAACACCTCATCAACACTTCCAGTAAGACCAAAGAACCACACGCTGGGTATTCGCCCTCTCGTTTTGCAAATTTACCGCAGTTTCCGAAATATCTCTGCTGTTCCCATAATTTCTGCTCTTTATTCTTCAAGCCTGTAAATAACAAAACACTGATTGCACAGCACATGAGTGATTTAATCTATTTTTGCAAGTACTTAACACACCTGTAAAACGTTCAGATGTGTGGTACTCCAGGGCCAGGGTCACCCCCCTCAGGCTTATATAGTGCAAAGGTGTTAAATGAGTTGTGGTACTGTATTGTGTGTGATAAAATGGTCAGGTGCACTGACTGACTAAAACATTTCATTTTAGGCTCTGTCATGGAATCCAAGAAGCTTCTTATTCTCAACAGTGTACGGCAGCTGATGCTCGATCGTAGCAACAAGGTAAAGGTCATCACTCTGTGACAAATGAGTGCCTTTCAAGGATGTAAGTGTTCTTACCAGTGAAGGCGAGCTAGCTGATGCATGACAACCATTTTGCACTCGAATGGTCACCTCACATCAGCTGAAGTGGGGATCAAGATGAATTTTAAACTATTAAGCCCATTACAAACCACGTGTTAAACCACAGCAACGGTCACCTTGGCAGCTTGGAATGTACCATATATTTGCAATAGCAACTTTTGTTTCTCATTTATACTAAAGTTTGTTGCTTGGTTCATTGACATACTTAGACATCTCTAAGGTGATTTCTAAGCTTTTTATTTTGGCTGGAGTAATTTAAAAGACTAGCTCAATAATTGTGATTCCATTCAACGAATGCATTCTAGACTTTGTTGCTGCTAGTGTACTGATTGAGAAGTCCCCAAATGCAAGCACTTTCATCTGTGTGGACCTTGTGAATAACACCAATCAATAGCAGACGCAGGCAGCACCAGCTTTGCGTCTTCTTCTGTTTTTGAGCTAAGCTGTAAACAAGTTGTATGTCGCACTGCCCCCTGCAGGTGAAAAAGATATTTGTTCAGGTAATCAGTGCCATGGCTCACCATGGATACCTGAAGCAAGAGGGAGGGGAGCTGCTGGTTAGGTTCATCATCCTACACTGTGCACTCCCTGACACTTACCAGGTATATCCATCCTACTTGTTCTGTCTTGTATTGGAAGGTGATTGTAGAACCATAGGTAATTATAGAATGCCATTGCCGTCTCTAATAGCAATATCCTCCTACTCTTCCTCCTTCTCCTTCTGTGCCCTACAGTCTCAGCGTGGGGGTCGGCCCCATGATCAGGAGGATGTGACCAATGAGATGATACGGAGCATGTGTGAGGACATGCTGCACCTCTTCACCACCACCGTGGACCATCTGATCGATGTAAGCCCCTGCCCCTTCCTCACAGCATTGCTGCTGCCATCACTGGTTACATGATCAGTCAAGACCATCACACTGCCTCCACTATGCTTGACAGATGAAGTAGTATGCCGAGGGTCCAGAGCTGTCCATTTATTTATCCACACTTTCACCTTTCCATCACTTTGGTAAAGGTTTATATTTGTCTCATCTGTCCATAGGACTTGGTTCCAAAACTCATTAGGCTCTTCTTGGTATTTAAAATGTTTTTTTTTATTTGCAAATTCTAATCTTGCCTTTCTGTTCTTGGTGCTGGTGAGAGGCTTACTGGCTTATCTGGAAGTGTATCCTCTGTAATTTGCCTCTCAATCTTCTGCACACAGTGCCCTGCGATACTTTCATCCCCAATGTATGGAAATCATTAGAAATTACTCAAGTTGACAATTTAGGATTTTTTTTGTTCACAACTTAGAATCATCCTGTCATCACTTTCTGATGTCTTGTGGACGGCCTCAATTTCTTTTTTAGGACATTCCATACTGTTGACTTTGGAATACGTAAACATTTTGCATTAGCGCTAATTGATTTTTTTCTTTTCTTCATCTTCAGAATAACTTTCTTGTCATACTCAGTTCTCTGGCCATCATCTGCAGTTTTCTTGTCCTGTATCTTTTTGCTTATAAAATTGACTCTAAAGCCCGTCCACACCAAGAACGATAACTACAACGCCAACGATGTGAGCATCCACACTGATGAATGATAACGTTTTATAAACAGTGGCACCAAGCACGCGCTGCACTGCGCGCTCCTGCTGTGTCGGCAGCTTGTAAAAACGATATCGTTTGTCACTGTTGTTGTCGTTATGGTTGTGGTGTGGACTCCGCCATCCACTTGAGTTAGAACGATTTTTAAAACAATATATTTATCGTTATAGTTATCGTTCTTGGTGTGGACGGCCTTAACCCATACCGTAACACTCACAGCTTTCCATTTAAAAATAATTTGAGTAATATGGTAAACCTGTAAACAACTGACGGTCAATTCTGACTTGGAAGAGGGGGAATTGGCTCATTGAATGGCATTGTTTAATATAGTTCAATTTCTGTTTAAAAAAACTAGATGAAATAAATGTAAAACATTTCTATCCTGATGGGAGTGGTCTCTTCCCGGATGACAATGCTCCCATCCACAGGGCACGAGGGGTTAATAAGTGATTAATAAGTATGAAAATTATGTGAATCATATGCTATGACCTTCACAGTCACCAGATCTCAACCCAGTTGAACACCTATTAGAGATTTTGGATCGACGTGTTAGACAGTGCTCTCCACCACCATCATCAAAACACCAAATGTGGGAATATCTTTTGGAAGAATGATGTTCCATCCATAGAGGTCCAGAGACTAGAATCTATGCTAGACTAGAGGTAGAATCTATGCCAAGGCAAATTGAAGCTGTTCTCACAGCTCGTGGTGGCCCAACACCTTTAATGTGTCATCCATCTGTACATACTAAACATTACATACATTGTGAAAGTCAGAGTTTCATTGGATTGAACATTGTCGTCAATGTTTTGTAAGTTTTTTGCCACATATTAATATCTCTAACATTTTTGTAGAGGGATTTTTTGTGAGCCAGACATTTCTCTTTGTCTCCCTCCTTGAAGTAGCATCCTTTGGAAGGTGTTCGCCCTCTCTTTTTTTGCGCTGTAATCATTTCCCTTACGTCACCAACGACCAGAAGTCATTATGCTGTTGACAGTGCGCATTAATCATCCGCCACAGTAACTGTAGCCGAATATTAAGTCCGAGCCTCAATTGTATGCATTGCCATCCTGCTACATCGCGGGTAGCGTAAAAGCCGGTTGTGGGGAATCATACTATTTTTAATAAACTGAGCTCTTGCCATAAATATCTTTCAGTTTATAATTAGGCCTTTACGCCCTCCCGTTGGGTTTTCCGCTGCGCAATCTGTAAACTGTGTGAGCATTCCGCCGAGCTGCTTCAGAGCAATTCTCACCTCCTCCTGCCACCTAATGTGGCGTGTATTGGCGTGCTTTTCTTACAGTTAAAACACTGAAGGGTTATCACAGTAAAGGGCTACTGTTTGTGTCAAGTGGGCTGTGCCTCAGTCTGCCTTTGGAAAGGAAAATTTAGCACTAATTTGGCTTGATGTGATTTCTCACATTATGTCCCACTATCACGCGGTGATCACCACAGCTGTAAGTGACAAAAAAACACGTATTCCACAGGGTCCGGGGGTTTCGCAGATATTTTTGATGCGAGTTATTTTCAGATTCAATTTTTCTGTTAAGAAACTACTGTTAGAAAGTAACAGGGCCAATAAGCCCTTTAGGACTGGGAACTTTTAGAGGCCAGTTCTGAGGGTAACATTGATATTTACAGTATGTCCCAGAATTTGTGTATAAAATACCTGTCTCAAGACCAGCAACCAACATAAGATTGGCTGTAAGCCCTCTGTGTCTCGATTCAAATTTGTCTTGATAGAAAAATAGTTATCCCCCTGGGTGGGGAAAAACTCACCCATAAATAGTGATCATATGATTTCCACTTCACAGCCAGGCCTCTTTTGCTTTGCTTACAGTAGAAATTAGATTTTGTGTTTTTTCTGTGCGGTTACCAACCCAAACACATTTTCATCACGTTAGACAAGAAAGTTTTCAGGAGGTACCAGCAGTCTTTTTTTGTGGTAAATCCAGAGAATATTTCTTAATATTTCTTGTGAAGCAAATGGGTCTGAACAGATCTTCATAAATCTATAATTTTTGTTGGCAGTCTGATTAAGGTGACTGGGAACAGATTGGGTTTCACACATGAGGGCTCACTAACCCGATTCTTAACGTCTTGTCTCAGACTTTGCAAAATCTTGCAGAAACACGACGGCTCAAAAAGGATTGTGGTTGATGTTGTTGTTAAAGTGAGTTCACTTACTGCTTGTTCTGTTTATCTTTCTCTTGAGCTTAAATCCAATTGGCTGTTGCCAGCGCCTGTGTCTGATTTCAGTTTTTGACCAATTCACACTACAGACAGCAGTCAGGCTGAAAATCAGGAGAATTATCGCCAAGTGTGAACCAAGCTCAAGACATCCTGATTTTCTGTGATTCAGCATTACGATATTCTTTGTAGAAACCAGATGTCAGGTCCTGACTTCTTCTCTAGCCTCTGTACGTCCTTATTAATGTGCTGTCTACATTGCTACCCTACTAGCTATGAATACTCCACAATGGCAGAGGGAAACCTTTCTGTGTATGGAAGATCGTGTTAGATTTGTTGACAAATGTGGTTTAAATAGGGGTCTAGTCAAGGAGTTGGCTAGCGCGCAGGTTCATTGTGTTCTTGTCTTCTCACCCCCCAGGTTCTTTGGCCTTCTCTCTTTTGCTATCTGATCCAGTCTCAGTACACCGATGCCACCACGCCTCTGTGCAAGAGCCTGATCCTGCTCGCCAACAAGAAGAAAGCTGTCTTGGAACCTGGCTCCATCATTGACTTCAATGCAAAAGGTTGCACATCTCATGAAAGTGACTACCGTAGCCTGGAATTAGTGCGTGGCGATGTGTAATTGGCTGTGCCCCTGGATGGAGGGCAGCCCCAAATGCATCGCTCATAAGCAACTCCTGTCCTCTCCTCTGCTTGCATCAGCTGCGCGTTATCTGGCTGCAGTAGCTGTGCCCGCTGGCAGATTGCAGATTAGAAAAGCAGCACTGTATGTGTTTCAGAGGCTGTACAGCATGCATACAAAACTGGGGTGACAAATGTGGGGAACAGTTGAAGGTAATGTGGTGACACAGGTGTCCAGGAAAATCTAGCGGCACAGTCTAAATAGACATAGGTGTTGGGACATAGACGACTGGTTTGGTAAAACTTTGGCTGTTAACTGGTCATTCTTGATGGGTTAACAAAATAATACACATTTATTTATTATCTGAATTAATCCCAGAAATGATTTACGATGCCAAGGAGAACATTAGATGTAAGCGGAATACGAAATGAGATTTTAAAATAATGTAGTGTCATGTCAACACCGACAAAACACCGTTGATACTCTTTGCCTGCATGAACTTCCCTGAACTTTCTGATCTGAGACCGTTAATGCCACCCTAGACTCTATACTATGTATTGGGAATATGAAATAAATGAGCGTCGCGAATGTAATGCGCATAGCAAGTTCTGTCGGGAAGCTCTTGCAGGTCGGTTAGCAACCACACGTCTCGTACTCAACCAATCACATGCACACACCTCTAATGGAGCGCCCCTTTTTAAACCAATAATCAGACCTCTCTTTGCTGCTCATTTGTTTGCTGCCACGTTTGCTTAGGTTTCTGCGTTAAAATGTGTGATCACCCTCCACAAGATGCCCGTGCTCCGGAGTGGTACTTAAAGCAGATCCATTCAGCAGCAAAACAAAATTATTATGCAGCACATTCATTCATTAAAACATGTTATTTGAATATATTGTCCTGACAGAAATCTGTTTTAGAGAGGCAGGGACAGGCTTACTTGAATGATTTAAGCTCTTCTTTTCTGTTTTGAGTAATGATCCATATCAACAGGAACCTTCAGTTGGTCGAGAGGGAAATAAAAATGCCTCTGATTGCTACTCTTCAGACTTTCACTGTGAGAAGTAACTCCCTCCAGAGATATTTTCAGTGACATCTCAGATATTTAATAAACAGCTAGGCTACTTTGTGTTCATTGCAGATGGTTGCCTCAGCCAGACTTGACTATGTTTTTAATGACTGAATGGGTGAAAAAGTTTCATTATATAGCCAAACCCACTTGTAACAATAGCATCTGTCTTGGATTGTATTCTTACAAGTGGCATATTCATATAAGGGGTGTGTAACAAGCTTGTTTTCCTGAAGAAAATTTTTCATAAATGACAGGCATTTTTATTTTCACAAAATCAGCTATCAAAGTTTCTGACATTACTTTTAACAAAATGCAGTAGTTATAGTACTATTCCTTAAAGCTGGCTTACTCACTCTAGCACAGGAACTGTGTGATACTGTATTTGAACTTTGCTCAATGTATTGGCAACATGACAGCTCTGTCCACTCAACTTAATAATAAACATACTTCATTTTATTATTTATTTCACAGATTTTACTAAATTTATATGAATGAAAGTTGTTTTTGTTGGATTTTGAACTTATAAATTTATGACGGAAAAGGCACTATTTCAAAATGAACATTTGAAACCATTTACCATAAATTTACCATTTTCACCAACATCATTATGTAATTATGTTAAAGATTATTGCTTCACGTTTTTGATGTGCTCAAACTAGCGCTGCAAATTCACAGACATTTTTGGTCTCCCTCCTTTTGCATGATTGTGTCCTTGTCATTGAGACATTTTGAGAGTGTTGACTGGGGGATGTTCAGAGACTTGCTGCCTTTACTTGTCGTTTTTATTTTTAGACTGTCACGCTCTTCAAACAAGTGATGGTGTTATTGTCAGCGGAACTAATCTGCCTTTTTACTGCCTTTTCATTTGTTGTAATCTTATTTGATGTGATCTTGTTTTCCCAAACATCTTACATGAGGCTAGGAGACTTTGGGTTGGCTACACAAGAGGATTCACCAATTTGGACAAAAATGCCTTTTATTAGCTTATTTATGAATCTGAAAGGGAATGTAAATTGAATCGGTTATTATGTGTCATTAATAGATGTTTTCTGTGAATACTTGAGGATTTTACAGAGCTGAAATCATTCTTAGAAGTTCTTTATTAATACAAGCTGCACTTGCATAGTCCCATGGACCTTTTATGACTGTATCCAGATTGTTATATCCAAATATATTTACGAACTGCTTCAACTGAGTCAGTGTGAAAACATTGCCTTCCATTCCGTGAGCTAACCTCACTTGTCACTTTGGGGAGTCATGTTCATTAGAAAGAGCAAACATACCTACTGGGATAATCAGTATGGTATAGTGAGAATATAGTGGCTTACTCTTATTGACTGCTATAATGTTTGGAGCGTGAGCTTGCCAACTGTCTAACCCTGATTTTTTTGTTTGTTTTTTTGCATGTAGTTAATCTTCCAAGTCCCTATGTGCTCATGGTGAGGTTGTTGGTAAGTGTATGCAAAGGCATCTGAAATTTAAAAGGCTGCAGAGAATCAGTTGGCCAGATTGGACTTCCCGTCTGTTTCTTCCCAGGTCAACGCCTCCTTCCCGTTCCGCTGTCGGGGTCGGGGCGCCCCCTCATTGGGCCTGATGAAGGTCCTCAGCTCCAGCATCCACCCCAAACTCGAGTGTGTGTGGCAGGCCGAGATTCCCCCACTCCTACACTACCTGGAAGGTAAGGGGCTCTGTTATTGCACGAGAAGCGCAGTGCAGAATGTCATGTCCACATCTACAAAACTGCTGCTCCAAAATAATTTTATTGCTTCATCATCGTATTTTAGTCTCATAGCAATTTTACGTTTTACATAGCTATAAATGCATAATTAACTGTCTAACTAAATTTGTAGGAAATCGGCCATCCAAGTATGCAAATGACCAGATACCTGGGTCTACCTCTTTATGTTGTGTTTATTTCATACAAAGCACTTCCTGTTATAAAGAGCCAGGACGCATAATAGCTCTGCAGTGTAATACAGTTACATTATTTTTTTGGAAAAGGGAATTTTTTTTAACTTGGCATATCCCTTCAGTAGTACAGTAGTAAATTACTGTCTCCTACAGAGCATTTTGAGTTCAAGTAGGGCCCTGAGTATTTCTATAGGTCTTCAATCATATGAAGTGTTTGGTTGTATTGGATCACATGCAGAATTACGGGCAGAACCATTGCTTTCCCCTCGGAGTGCAACTGGAAGTTATTAACATCAGATTCAAAGTTGAGGGCATGGCACGAAGATGCCCTTTACAAGTGCAGTCTATTTTTGTACCTGTTTATACAAGAACAGCAATTTCACATCTATTGACCTTTCTCGTATCACTGATTTTTTGTGTAGTCAGGAATACAAATGGAATACAACAGCAAAATAAGTCCTGGTGTTAAAACTCATCTTTGAAAATGACAAGAGTAAGATTTGGGTGTGGTTCACAAAAGCCTATTGCAAGTGGGTAGTGAATGACTGTGTCACAGAAATCGTTGTTCATGTAGCTTTTTTATATGCATATTATATTTGATAAATGAATACATTAAAAAAAAAAGTAAAAGAAATATGTATTTCTTCCTGCCTGCCTGTCTGTCTGTCACATTTAAAACCCTGTCTGTTCGGCACAGAGTCAGCAGAGGACACGTTAGACAGGAGGAGATGGGAGGGACGGCTGCTTGAGGTTTGCCATTGTTTATTCATGCAAATATTCTCATGGCTCTGTGCTATTTCCTCAAGATTGTCAAGCTTTGTTTTAATGGGCATAGTTTTGCATGTGTGTGAGTGTTTATGAAATGGATGAGCACTTAATGATAGACAGGAGAGCTTTGGTGACAAGCGATCTTGTTGCAGCTCTTGTCCAAAACTCTGGTGGCCATTTCATATGACAAGTGGAGCTGTCAGCTCGCTACAGAGGCAACCCGCTACCTTCCCACATACAACAGTTACCTGGAGGAGAAGGTGAATGAGGGTCTTTGGAGAACCCCATACCTTTAATATCACTTGCACGTTTATCATATCTCACATACAAACCTTTTTCACCTGACTTACACAGCTCCCTCCTCACCTATGCCTTTTTCATCTTTCATAGACCTCTCACTACTGATCTACACACCTTCTGTCCTCACCCCTACAACTCTCTCTACTCATCTTTGTACCCAACTTCTCTCCTCATCTCTACTCTGCTCTGTCTACACACACTCTCTACTCACTCACTCTCTGCTTTCTCTTCCACTAAATACTGTAAATAAAATCATTATCTTTAATATTTGGGTGGATTGATTTCAATTAAAACATATTTTTAAAAGTTACTTGCTGCTTGAAATGTGCACTATGTTGTGAAATTAAATTGATTTACATACTTTTTTTTTTACAGTAATTGATTTCTCACATACAGTATATATTCTTGTGTGTGTTTATGTGTCTGTGTGCATGTGTGTGTGTCCATGAGTGTGTTGGTTCAGTAAGAGAATGAATGACTTTGCTTTGGTGACCACCCTTGCTCACTGACTCCCGGTTTGTCGCCCTGAGCAGAGCTTTCTGTACAAATGCATCGGCGTGACCCTGCAGCACTGCAACAACAAGGAGGTCGTGAGGAGGCAGCTCCAGGAGGTTCTGCTCTGCGCGCGTCACCACAGCGCCATGGAGAGAGAGGTCCATTGCTCCAGTCTCTTAACAGCCAGCGGGATGACTGGCTTGTTTCAGTCTGCCAAATTGCCAGCTGAATGATAGCCTTGTGGCCCATATATGCTCTACACTGTCAGTTGTTTTGAATTCTCGCCTGCCCTCTAAGATGTAATTTATGCCTCTGAGCTTAATTCATTTTCATGTTTCTTCAAAAGAATTCAATTATTATCATTTTCTGGTTTTAATGTCTGTAATGAAAGGGCCGTGGGCAGCAAGGATACTGTAAATATATTGTTTGGGGCTTTGGGGGTTATAATATCCATTTGAAATCTGTTAATAATGGGTATTCTGGATAATTGGTTTTGCAGGGAGCAGCAATGGGAATTGGCCTTTGCGCCAGCAGTCATCTTGATGATACTTTGGCAAAACTGGAAGACTTCGGGAAATCCGACATCTTCAAGAAAGCCTCAGGAATATTTGGGCTGCTTAAAGTAGGTTTTACATAGATTTGCTTAATCTGAAAACGAACCGTCTATAATTTGCAAGCCTCAGTATGCCGGCAAGGAATGCTTAATATTTTTTCTTCTCTATACAAAATGACCAGGCCCATTGTGTCATTAGCATGGGATCCAAATGTTATGGTAATAATGGTTAGCCAGATGCATTCATCTCCCACTTTGGAATAACAAGAAAAGTGAAAAGAAGAATCCATTTCTGCTGCAATATTTCTGTTACTGGCAGTTATGGCCCATGGTGATTTCAGTCTGTTATACACAGGTGAAAAATAAAAAGATGAAATCTGGTTAATATTTTATATCACAGTTTTTATTTAACAAGTACATTGCATCGTTAAACTCCTACTTATGTGTTATCGACATAACTTCTAATTCAAAAAATGAATTTGACGATCAACCTTAGGGTAACCATTTCTGCATACGGTATACACAGGTACGTTGCTGCACTCCGATATCGGACCGCAGTTAAACCCCTTCACCAGGCATCCATGCAGTCTACAGCTATCAGCTGTAGCTCATGATTATTCAAACATGTCAGATCAGATAAATGAGTGTGCTAATTTTATAGATGAAAGCAGGAGGTGGCATTAAATCCCAAAATAAGATCAGGCCTCTTCGCGCGCCCCTGGGTTAGCGTAACAGAACCCGCAGCATGCATTCACCCGGTGCTTACACCAGCCCTCCGATTATTCCCCGGCCACAGGACAAGAGTGATGGGAACGTCGAGAAGGCGAAGAGCACGCTGATCTTGTGCTACGGGTACGTTGCCCTGCTTGCCCCCGAGGACCAAATCCTGTCCAGAATCGACTCTGAGATCTTGCGGAACATCGGCAAGCTGTTCAACACCAAGGTACAGTAACGGTCAGCGTAGTGGAAAGTGAGCAGCAAGCACTTTTTTATGGACGATAACGACGACAAAGTGTAAAGCACCAAAACGGCAAGCTAATGTAGCACATCTGGTTCTCTGCAGCCTCCTTAGCCAATGTTCTAAAAAGATATTCCAGGAAATGTCATCCCGACTGAATTTTACTGAATAGTGGGATCTGACCAGTCTTTCAAGATTGATTTCTCAGAGGAAGTATCATAAGCACTTTAAGCACAAATGTGTATTTTCCAGTCCGGAGAACTCCCCTGGGCCAGTCTATGTACATGCTGTGTAACTACAGTGGTCCTGTATATCGTATGCCCATAACAGTGCTTCTAAATTATGCTCCTAGCTCCTGTTGTAATGCATGACAGGAGCTGGTTTTCGTCTCACTGTCAAAAAGCAAACACAGAAAAGTAACCAAATCACCGGGCCATTTTGGCGGCTTCAGATACTGCCAGAAAATACCTCTGCCTTTTTTTTTGTTGCTTTGAACTGGTGAGGTTTTTTTAAATGGCACGGGAAATAATTGGAGTTGCTGAGGTTTAACATTATGCTTGAAAATCAATTTCTCCGGTTCCTGGAACGCTGCACTTGCTATGGTTGGCATTATGTGGAATGACTTCATAGGGTTCGGCCGTGGAGGGGTAAGGACATGCTGATCAGACGGTTGGTGCTGTTCACAAGGGCAGTGTGCAGGAAAATGTCTCTTTTTAAACAGCGTCACTCCAAAGCTTGCAGACACAATGTCAAGTTTTTAGTTGGAGCATATATCATTCTGGAATATTAATAAATATAATTTTCTATCTGGATAGCATTTATCAATGTTTTTTCATTACAATATAAAATGTCACCACACCACTTAAAACAGGCTTTACTAACTTTTTGTTAAAGACCCTGTGCAATCACTTTTTTGTATTTAAAATGCTCTTTAAGTCACAATGAAAAGAAAATAAAGTTTTATTTTGATGTACTGGATATTCACTTTTGATGTACTGGATATTCATTGGCATTGACAGTACAATAGACACTGTTATTCATAGCAACTTGCACAGACTACATTTTCACATAGAATCGATTTATACAGTTGAATATTTTTATTGAAGCCATTTAGGTTAAGGATATTTATTAAGGCTACAATGGCAGCACCCCAACTGAGAATTGAACCCAATACCTTTGATTTACAGGCCCAGTTCCCTAACCATAATACTATTTTGCCAGCCTAGAGAGTTCACATTACAAAACCAAATCTTTTTGGAGTGAGTAGTATAAGATTGTTGTTGCTGTCAGGATAAAAAACTGAATTAAATAGTCTTGGTAGTGTAGTATTCATTTTTTTTGGTTCTGTACAATATGACTATTTAAAAAATTATTTTGACTTGAAGGTCTTTAACAGTTAAATGGTCATCTTAAGTGTTTTGTTGCTTTCCTTGGATATGGGTAGATATTAGCATTTGTATGACATATGTTTATGGTTTTCTAAATTCACACTTTCATAGAGGGCAGTGGTACAATTTCACTACATTTCCATTTTTGTCGCTACGTTAAGTACGTGGATTGTATTGGTGATGGAGGGAGATTTGTGTTTTTTTTAAATAAATAGTAAATACATAGTTAATAAATTTAAATAGTATTTTCTTTTCCTCTGGAAACTCATTCATACTGTATATGAAATTAAGTGCATCTGTTACTTTTTTGTTATGCAGGTACTGGGAGTGGAAGTTGAGACTAAGGTATTGTCAAAGGAAATCAGTAGAACAACCCTCTGCTTTAACTAAACTCTCAACCCTCTAAACTGCTTCTCAGAATCTTGGCATGCAGGTAACAGTGTCCCAGTATCAATCTTCTTAACTTCTGAACTTCTTAAAAATGCTCCAGTAGGGCCTGTCCTATGTTTAGTTTGGGTTTGTTGCACAGGAACTGAAATACTTGAGCACATGTTTCACTACAGAGGAAAAAAAATGTCTGGCTTCTTTGTTATATTTGGAAATAAGCATGTGGTCTCCTTTAATGAGCCAGAGGCATTGGCTGATTCAGATATAACACTAAATATCTTCCTTTTGACTCTGATTTTTAAAAAGTAAGAATTCCATCCAAAAATTCCACCACCACACCGTGTTCATTCCCATGATGGGATTTTCTGTCTTTCACTAAATTTCCAAATTAGTGTTAGTTTGGCACTACTTAGCAGTTTAAAAAGTTCAGAAAATCACACTGTTTTCTAAAATGAAGGTTTCTTTCTGAGTTTCTTACTAACCTGGGCCGATGCCAAACTTCCCAGTTTAGTACTTGCCTGTCATCATAGTTTTCTGCATTAAGCTTGTGCTGTGTTGTTCACAATTGTATTTACATCTGAATTAACTGAAGTTTTTATATCCTACACATTTCTGAGGTATGTTTACTTTTTTGAGAACTTTGAATTTTGGCATTTACGTTTACTTATTTACTTTACGGACTTTATCCCAGTAGATTTTGCTATATTTAAGATAATTTTATCCCGTTTAAATTTTTTCCCGATTTAGAATGCACGTTCATGTTTTGTAGGCCAGGCCAGTCTCAGAAATGTAATTTGCACCCTGCAGACTTAGGGCTCTATTTTCTGGCGAACAGCACATAGGTGCAATCAATGGTGCAGTGCATGGGGAACTGGGCATGGCTACTGAATTTCGAAAGGCAAGGAGTGCACAGCTCACAGCACACTGCGCATGTTGAAAATGGGCTGGATTAGGCAGAATATTTATCGGGTGTGTTGCACCTGGATTCAATCATAGCCAATCAAATTACCTCTTTTCCTTCCCTTTAAGAGCCGTGCGCTTTGTGACCCCGCGTACTGCCAATTTCCGACCACTGCAGTGGAAGACTATATATATTTTGCATTGAATAAAAATGTACACTTTCACTGTAATAATGCATTTGTTTCACAAGGTAATCTCTACAATCACAAACTAAGTAGGCCTGTACTTAATCATTAGTGTTTTAGTCCTATTGTTTAGGCTATATAGCCCTGGTATTCAAATCACGGTCCTCGAGGTATGAGAACTACTGGTTTCCCACTCTGCCTTTACCTGGGAGTCAGGTGTGAAGGCAGTCTTGCCAATCAGTAGCAGTAATTGTTCAGTTAATTACCTGGGAGAAAGAAAACCAGGGCCAGATTTGGATTCGAGGTCCCGATTTTAATATCCATGCTATATATGATATGTGAAGTGATGGCCATCAGATTGTCAATAAAGTCAACAAGTTGTCACTAAAATGTTAGGCTATATAGGAAAATGCGTGCCTTCGTGTGGTACAATTATAGTATAATAACATGAAGTCCACCATATACTGAAATAACCCGAATACACAGAAACTATATACAGAAACTAGCTTATTTGTATAACTGACCAACTAAACAACTGTTAACAAATTATTTCCCCTTGCATTTTATAATCTTTGATGGCAATTAGGTGCAAATGCTGCTTCGCCAGTGCGACGGCTCACCACCGGCCGGAAAATAGAGCCCTAGATACCAACCACTGCTTCTTTTAGCTCTACAAATCCATCAGCCTGAGCATGACATTAACGTTTTCACCCACTGGCCAGAGTGGCTTGTGGATTCTAAAAATCACCAGCCATTTTCTACCCACATTACCTTTTACAATATAACACAGTCGGTTGGTTATCTGGCAAAGTGGCTGCTGGAGTAGAAAAGATTACCAGCCACAGTCAAGATTTTACCAGCATTTGGCTGGTGGCGGGTGTTAATTTCACACCCTAGCATCAGCTGTCCTGTGCAGTTATTGGGCCCTGATTTCAATGCACAAGCTGTACTGGCAGACTGCAGGGGCCCAAACTTCTAGAGGAGTCACTCTTGGCAGGGATCTCTACCAGCTGAAACCCTGACAATGCTATGGCCTAATGTGCATCATGTCATCTTTTTTTTTTTTTTTGCATTTCTGGCTGTCTTACCATGGTTCAGAACTGAATATATTAAAAATGTCAATATTTTTCAGTGCTCGTAACTAAGATTGAGCCCATTACACCCATGGCCTAATTAAACAGTGTGTTTGATTCTGTCCATCAAATGGCATACTGTGAGACCTTCTTATTATTTCCTATAAATAGATTTTCCTGGTTAATTCTCCGTGCAGTTGGTAGATTAGTGGCTCAAAGAGTCTGGTGTTTGCCAGTTTAGTTTAGTTTGCTTGCTGTCTGTTCAGCCTCCATGATGCGCTGTACCTTCTGTCATGATGGATATCATAGTGGGGAAGTTATCTGTCTGTACCTATCTACGCTTGTCTGGTGAATTCAAAGTCAATGTGTTGCGTGTGTGTGTGTGTATGTTTGTGTGTGTGTGCGTGCACGTGTGTTCTGTATCTCCATTAGGACCTGACCATGAAGCTGAGTCTGATTCAGAGTGTGGGTCTTATTGGCCAGGCCGTCAGTGCCTGTGTGCGCCGGCAGGGCTACCTGTTCACCCGTAAACAGGAACTCATGGGCGTAATCATGGTCAGTAGCCATATATTTCTACATCCTTTGAGATGTTGAAATGAACATGATGGTAGAGAGAATAAAAACTCTAACATTTGGATTTCAGTAGTAAATTACACTACATGGCCAAAAGTATCTCTTGGTCTGGGGCTGTTTTTCATGGTTCGGGCTAGGCTCCTCAGTTCCAGTCAAGGCAAATCTTAACGCTACAGCATACAATGACATTCAAGATGATTCTGTGCTTCCAAATTTGTGGCAACAGATTTGGAAGGCCTTTTCTGGTCTCACCATGACAATGCCCCCATGCACAAAGTAAGGTCTATACAGATATGATTTGTTGAGATCGGTGTGAGGAACTTGACTGGCCTGCACAGAGCCCTGACCTCAACCCCATCAAACACCTTTGGGATCATTTGGAAAGCCGACTGTGAGCAGTGCCCCACCTCACTAATGTTCTTCTGGCATAATGGAAACAAATACCCGCAGCTATGTTCCAACATGTACTGGAAAGCCTTCCCAGGAGATTGGAGAATGTTTTAGCAGCACCAACTCCATATTAATGCCCATGATTTTGGTATGAGATGTTGGATGAGCACTGTCCATATACTTTTGGCCATGTAGTGTACTTGAATTGTCAGAGAAGTATTAAGTCAGTAACAATTTTTTTTAACAATACAACAATTTCTTAACAATTTATTTTGAGTGAATTTTGTTTTAGCACTGTGGTGACATTCTCTGTTTTTCTCTCTGTTTTTCTGTTTTTTGTCTTGAAAATAAAGAATTATGATCTATCTCCTCTGTTTATATGAAGGACTTCGTTAAGGCAGAACCATTGGACGTCATGAGGAATCCAGTTCGTCATCTAGCCATGACCACGTGCACCAACCTGTTGTATCCTTCCGTGAAATCTCAATGACATTTCAATGTTGAAGACAAGCCATGCACTTTCCACTCAGTATTTTGTGGTTGTGGGAGAAAAAACCCGCTGTCTCTTCTTACTCATTTGGTTCTGTCACGCTGTCCCAGAGAACATATATTGTGTGGTGAATACCGCTGATATACTCTTTACTCTGGTGATTGAGAGCTTGCTTTTTTCAAGGCTCTTTTGAGGATTCCATGAAAGTATGGAACACGTCCACGTTTTTCACTCACCGCCATGAGTTCATGGAGGTCAGCCCAAGAGGCTCTCCCCGGGGACTGGGGTCCCCCTTTTCCACACACTCCGGGGTGTCCTGTCTGAGTCTGCGATGAGCGACAGTGTTTACCTTTGACTCGTGGGCCCAGCACCTTGGAGCCGGCGCTGACGGAGAACGAGAAGTCTGACATGCTGCGCACCTGTCTAAACAGCGCCTTCGGGCTGCCCCCGGTGGAGGAGCCGGACCGGGGAAAGGACGGCCCGGTACTGGATCCACGGAAGAGAGAGGTGAGGCTAAACCCCAGCCACCCGACCCACCTGATGTGTCCCCGAAGGGGGCGACTAACCGGAAAAAAAAAAAAAAAAGCTTCCTATTTTCATGTATTTTTTTACAGTCTTGGAATGCTCCCTATTCTTTCTGTCACTCTGGAGCTCGGTGTGGCGGAGTGCAAATGTTGTAATAATAGCACCGTCCTCCCAGTAGAGCATGGTAACTGTACAACTCAGATAATACCCAGCTTGGAACACTTGACAGCTTGTCACCCTTCTGGCCTCAATTTCCCCTTATTGTTCTAGTGCAGCAGCACAGTCCTGGCCCTTAACTTTCACTGAGATTATTCCTGGAACAAATGTCTCGTTGAAGGATGCCTTGTTGCTAAAGCAAAGTGCTCTATAGAGTAATGCATTTAATATTCTATCCGGGTGCATATGATGTGATTTACATAAATTGTGAAATAAAAAGTGAATTTTTAGCGGCTCATACTTTTTCAAACATTTTGTTTCCAGTCCATGCACCACCCTTTCGCTTTTTTCAACTAGAACGTGTTTTTGTTGAAAAGAGCGTAAAAATAGCACACTTATGTGTAACACACAGTAAAATGACCAGTGTTAATTCAACTCTTAACAGTGTACATATGAGCCTGATCTGGCCAGAGTAGGCTCATATGTACACTGCTAGAGTTGAATCAACACTGGACATTGTGCTGTTATTCTCCACAGGCCCTGTATACAGACACATTCAGCGCTCTTCAGGGTCTTCTTAAGACTGTGCTCATGCGAGACTTGAACCCTGATGGACTTCAGCGTATATTTAAGGTACCGCCGTCCCTGTGTTCAATACTATTTTTATACAGTCTATGGTTGAATAGCACCGAGGAGGATGAAATGGCAAGCCCAGTTTGTTCCCTGTGCTGCTTGTGTCCTGTCTCATCGTGAGCAGGCATGACGCCTGTGGCAGCACCTGCTGAAGTCCCTGTTTTGTCTGTCAACAAGCATATCAAGGTTTGGCTGTGCTCTGAGATGACCCACGGGCGAGAGAGGGCAACGAGGACTGCAGCTGAGATGCTGGCCTTCTACCTGAACCATCTCAATATCAAGGTGAGTGAGAGCACGAGATGGGAGAGTGACTAAATATCAGGTTTGGAAGTGTTGTCCTAGGATTTTCTTCCTGAGCCATAATGAACGAATAATTATTATTTAACAAAGATATTCTCACATAAACTGATATGGAACTGAAAAAGAGGAGTGCGTCAAAATTCATCCCATACAGTGTAAGAGACCGATACACTCATGCAGAACACAGTTACTTCGGGTTATTCCTGCTAAAGGAGGTTCTCCACGCTACTGAATCATAGGGTGCACTTTCTCATGCAGGCTTCTGCATGTTGGCTTATTTTTGGTTGAATAAATAATGATAAAGCAAAATTTGTCTGTGTTATGAGTCACATGAGGTTAGACTTACCTACTGTTAGGACTTGTTGAGGGCTAGTTGAGGGTTTGTTATGTCCTATGTGAAACCATAAAACTGAAAGAGGGTGTACTTTCTTTTTCACGTCACTGTATGTATATTTGGCTCTTATGTAAGTATGAAATTCTCACTCACACTCATTTGAAATGTTCTTATATACAGTTCAATGCAAAAGTATTGGGACAGTGACACAATTTTTGTTCTTTTGGCTCTGTACACCAGCACATTGGATTTGAAATTAAACAATGAATATGAGGTTAAAGTATTTGTCAGCGTTAATCTGAGGGTATTTACATCCATATCCGGTGATCCATGTAGGAAATAAAACCACTCTTATACTGTACAAAAAGTAATTGGACAGTTGGCTGCTCAGCTGTGTGTCTTTGCATCATTAGTTATTGCACAAGAGAGCTTAAAAAAAATAAAGGTTTAGAGTTGATTCTAGGTGTGCAATTTCCATTATATTTCAGTCTGTTGCTGTTGTCTCTCAACATGAAGTGTCAATGCCAGTAAAGTGCCAATGCCCCATCATGAGGCTGAAAATTTGGAAATCAGAATACATGTTGTGACTATTGTGACTGTTTCAAGTGTGAGAGGTTTGTGTGTCTGACCTGATTCTCAGTTTAACAGGATCGCATTTCAGTGTGACTGTTACTGTGTAATTCAGCGCAAACGTGAAAAATACATAATTTGGTTAATAAAATATAGCAATTTTACCATCTAAACAACTGGAAAGCCAGCACAGTCTTATGCCTGATGCATGAGACTTAAAGCCCATGTATGTTTATGTAGCCTCTTCTCTACATGTTACTGTACAATATGCAAACCCCAGTCAGTTATTATTATCTAAAGAACCATCTTGTTTTTTCCAAAATGGAGGCCTTAAAGGAGTCGTATTTCTCTGAAGCTCTGATTATTCATGGTAGAAACTTGTTTGGGTCTCTGTAGAAGATGGGGGCGTTCCATAATCTGGGCACTCTGCTGGGGCAGCTCATCCCCAGATGCACTGACCCCAGCCCGCCCGTGAGGTCTGCAGCCATGGACTGTGTCCAGACTGTACTGTACATACAGCTGGGCTATGAAGGTGAGACACTGCTTGCAGTAAAGACCCTGTGCAATGCCCCTTTTCTCGCTTTTGAAGTGTTTGATAGGCCACATGATAATGTCCATTCCTTGGTTTTTCACATGCATAAACGGGACCAAAGGTGGAGTCCAGGGTTCAGAAAGTGTTTCTTCCACCCATGAACTAGCCAGCTGATTTCATTAATTAGTTCTACCCCCTGGCTGAAGAATTGTGCTAATAAGCAAATCCAGGTGATTGGAACAAAATACTGGGGAGGACTTTTAATATCCGAGCCTGGAAGTTCAAATTGGCAGCCCACTAAACGGACAGATGATTGGTTAAAAATGTAATTGCAATGTTAATTAGACAGTAAACAGGTCTCCAAATGACCATTCCAAAATCCACTTGTTGTGGGAAGTGTAAGTATTTTTGTTGCTTTCAGGATAATGAACACTGAACGCTTAAAGCCAACTGAATATAATAGTCATAATATCATGGTGCTTCTCTTCTTTGGTTCTTAATTTATACTGTGGTCTAATAGGAAAAAAATATGCATGTGTTGTTGCAATGCTGATAATGCTGCTTACTAATGTAGTAATGGCACACATTTGCGTGTTGGTGTCTTGTGCTGTGGTCTTTTTTGAAAAAGTGCTCCGTGTCCATGTTCCTGCAGGGTTTGCCTCAGACTACAGAGACGAGGCTGTGGAAAAGCTGAGGATGCTCTCTGAGACGCTGACCGCCTCCGACATGGCAGTTTTTGTACAGGAACTGCTCTGAGCTGACGAGGGTATTACATTGCGTCACCCTGCAAGGACTCTCTGAGTAACCCAGTAAAAATAATACCCAGTAGTCCCGTTTAAAATAATAAACCCAGGGAAGGCAAATGGTTGCATCTGCCAAACATTTATTAAGCATTCTAATAAAAATGGCATCCCCAGTTATGTACATGGTCTCAATTTAAAGTTGGTTTGGCTGGTCCTGGAACAGTTAATAAAGGTATTGTTTCAGCTTGTGAGTTTCCTTGTAAATCCAACTAAACACTCTTGCTGGGTGGAATTCTTAAATACTGGACTTTTTTGAGAAAACTTGAAAGTGAGCCTAATTAGCCCAAATAAGAGGTAAAGAAGACAAAATACTGACACCTTTTGCAGCTGATAATGTTTTATCTCGAGCATTCTGTTTCTTATTGCATATTACTCATGGCTTCAGGTGGATTTCCATTTTAATGTTTAGTCTTGTTAAAAGGTGTGCAGTCTGTGCACGACGCTGTCTTTATCTATTTTGAAGTGTCCTGACACGTTGTCTCCCATCTCTATAGATAATTAGTAGGCATCTCCCTCAGCAGCAGCTTCCCCCTCTAATCTTCGCGCTTTTGGACGGGCTGGCCGACCCCCAGACAAACTGTGCGTGCTCCTCCAGCATGGTGCTACCACGCGCTGCTCAAAAGCCGGGGGGCCAGCCTGCCAGATCAGGTAAAAGCTTTGCCACCGTTTATCCCCATCTCATTACATTACATTATACTACACTGCCGGCCATCTCAAAACGGTGACAGCACATTTACCGTACGTGACATGCGGTTTAACAACGTGAAATATAACGACGTTAAAATTAAATTGTCTTTTTATTTCTCTTCAGTCAGGGCAGTGCGTAGTCTGTTCATTCATTTTGAATTGGAGATTTTTTTTTTCCTCTCTCGCATGCACAAGGGGGCGCTACTGCATTGCAGCTGTGTTACACAGGACACAGGGGAAAGCAGGGTTGTTTTGTGGAGCCTTTAAAAATAATAAGCTTGACGTCACCTGTTTGAATTTATTTTCTGACAGTTGCTTTATTGATATTCTTGCTGTAACTGTGGTATAGTTTTGCATTAGTGGGCTGAATTCAACAGCCTAAGCCTGGCTGGGAGACTACACTTGCCCTTCCAGCAGACTGTTTTTTTATTTTTGATTATTAGATCTCATAAAAGGATTTTTTAATCCCCTAGCATATGTAACCCCTCTGAGAAGATGGCTGACACTTGTAAAATGTCTCTACTATGCTGTACGGAAACACACTGAGGGTTTACTTTTCTGTGACTTTATTCTTAAGTCTGCAATTTAATTATTAAATAATATTCTAAATGGATGGTAATTTTGTTCTACTTAAATGTAAGTGTTCATTTTCTTTTATTAATTATGCACATTGACCAATTTACCACATTGTTATTTGAGAAGATTAATTCTGTTAACTAAAAATTTAGAAAACTTGGAGAGTGGCGTCTACTCCCGATCCATGATCCTGAAGGTTTTACCTTTCGATAGTCACAAAGGTCAAGAATGGATGCACCTCCAGGGTCACACTCGGGGCACTGTTTATTTTAGCCACTTCAATAGTAAAGACATCAAAAGGGATATGGCGCTCAGGTTTAAAGATGCAGGTCATTTTTACATTGTGGCCACCAATATTGTGTAGCCTTTCATTATTATATATTCAAATTCCATCTTACAGTTCAATATTAATTGGACTATCCATTTGTACTTCTTGCTATGAATTTGAGTCACACTAGAGGTTTTGGCGCAATCCCTCGTACTGCAACATTTATATAAAAAGCTGTTTCAGGGTTCTTTTCGACATAACTAGGCCAGCTATCTAGCTGCTGCTTTTTGATGTTGCTGCAGGAGGGGTTGTTCTTTTTCATTGAAAGTAATGTCTTTGTGGGGCTGTCTCAGTGAAGTGGCCTGTTAGAGCACCGTCCATATGCTCGTTTGCGAGTCACGACGTAAGCGGTTTGAATCCGGCTGCGCAATCTACTATATGACGCATGTCTTTCCCGCTCACTCGCTCCTGTTATTCCTGTCTGTTTACACTGTGCTGTCCAGTAAAGCTGAAAAAGCCCAAAACAATTTTAGAAAAAAATTATAAAAAGTAATGTCTTTATGAATGAACAGCTCTCTGTACTCACACATTGGGCCTCAATATGCGCGTACATTTTGTACAAAAAAGTTACGCCGGATTCATCAAACCGTGTGGGAAAGGCAGATTTCAGTGGTATTCACATGCGTATGTTCATACATGACGATTCATCATAAGTGACGAGCGCGTTCACGTTATTTGGTGATTAGCATAAATCCACGCCCAGGAATGGTCTTATATGGAGGTTGTCACTTCCATTTAAAGGTCCATACAAAGTCAAAATCGCCCAGAAAAAGCAAAAGAAGGAATTATTCTGTTACTGAAATCGAAGTTTTATTAGCAGATGTTCAATCAAGGAAAGAAAAAAAAATTGTTTAGTATTGTCCGCACCAGTGTCATAAAGTAAATAGTAAAGTAGCCTACATGGTAAAGTAAAAAGAACTGGCAGGATATAACATGCAGGAAATGCAGAATTTCCCATCACTCAAGCAGTTACAGTTCAAGCCTATCTGCTTCGGACGAGTGCATTGCCTCCATCTGCCAAGTCTGTCACCACAGCGTTCTGCAAACAAGTGCCGACTTAAGCTGTTGTGGGTCCCACCCATCTATGGTCCCACCAGGCAACCGGGTCAGGACGTTGAGCAAAACATTTCGCATGACATATGAGCTGCACAGATGTGACAGCCCTTGCTATGCATATGGTGCAAACGTATGGATGGAGCCTTGAGGCTGCATTTGTGCAGTACAGTTATGGCACCAATAACATTGGGCACATTGGCAATTTAATAAAAACGACTAACCAGCCGTACATCACTCTCAGCCAACAAATAGCTTGTGCGTGATCCTAAAGAAGCGTTCGATTCTCTCCTAAGCAGCCAACTCCTCCAATGGCACAAGGTCAGCCATTGCAACGCTGGCTATACAGACCTGTAAGTGATTATTATAGCAAATTCCGTTGGTTAAATGTGTGATTTCATTAGCATATTTAATGCCATATAACATTTAAATTTAATCAATTCAGAAAAACAGTAGCCTACTGGGAGCATTAATTAAGTTATGGGTCTAATTAAATAAATTCTTAGCCTACAATTGATTAATAGGCGTAATCAAATGTGCTTGCTTTTTACAGTCGTAATTATTATGTTTGCATTGTGCACTTCAAAGGCTACATTTAGTCTTGTGAATTTAACTGAAAATAAAAGTAAATTCACAGCCATTTTCTAATTGACATTTAGAAGCTACATTTAGCAGCATTTACGGATGCAGTACGCATGGTCCTGAGCAGGTGTAAATTTTGTTTGTACTTACTAAATTAAGCTCAAAAAGAATAACCTTTACACCAGAATGATAGGGAAATAGTCAGTTCATCTGTCTATTTATTGCGGCTGGGTCTGTCCAAGTTTATTATTCTTGTCTGACTGTCTTACTGCTGTGAAAAAGTGTATGAGTAAATAATGTATTTTAAATTGACCTTTGGTTCAAACGATATTGCACACACACCCAAAGTTATGATTGTTTTAGAGCTGCATCTTTATTGGCTGTTGTATTTCCAGTTAACTTGCATTGTTTAATAGCATGTGGCCATGTCGTTGGCAGGTTCCTGAGGTGCTGGAGGCGATGCGTGTTCGATTGCCGGCAGTCTCAGAAGAGCAGGTGAGGGCGGTGGTAGCCCAATCCCTCCTCGTCCTCACTGGCCAGCACCTGCAGACTGTCGTCAACGTCCTAATTTCCTTCCCCCTGCCCTTCGACAGGTGAGAGGTCTGGAGCGTGCTTCTCCCAACACCTGTCCCACGCACTCCTCCCCCTCCGCCTCATCTCTCTTCGGAAACCTGGGGCAGAGTGCATTGTGACACGCACACACGTCATGTCTCTGTGCTTTTGTCATGAAGTGTTGTGAGAGCAAACATTTGGGCTTTGTGACTGCAAAGGATTTGTAGAAGTGTGAGAGATTGGGTACAACTGTTCTTTGTTTTCAAAGTTTCGGTCTATTTGACTTGAAATGGCTGCTCAGTCCACAGTATCACATTCTTGACGTGTCAGACAGAAATTCCATGGGGTTTTCATTGTTAGATCCAGTACTGAAATGCAGTTTTATTGGTGGAATCATGGTAAATGAGTATAAGCCAAAAATCTACCGTAGCTTTGTATTGTTGGACACTAGGGCAGCAGTCCCTGATATGGAATCATTACCGTTTTTTAATATGTATAAATTTGCCACCCAACGTGGGGCTAATTCGGGACAGTGTAGACACCTGAGGTTCTCCTACGAAATACGTGGTGTGGCCAGTTGCTTTTTTTCACGACAGACTACTGCTAAGCTTACATAGAGCGGAGTCGGAGGAAGACCATTCATATGCGGCTTTGACTACAATCTACGGGTGCCCGATCAACCAGCAGGGGTCGCTAGATAGCGATGCATGCGGAACCCTATCCGACAGGATAGGGTGTCCCTGGGTGTCGCCCTATCCAAAACGATAGGGTGTCCCTGGGTGTTGCCCTATCCGACACAATAGGGTGTCCCTGGGTGTTGCCCTATCCGACACAATAGGGTGTCCCTGGGTGTTGCCCTATCCGACACGATAGGGTGTCCCTGGGTGTTGCCCTATCCGACACAATAGGGTGTCCCTGGGTGTTGCCCTATGGAGCTACCAGCCACAGTCGGTACTGGCACGGTTCGGATTCCATCAGAGACTGTGAGGCTCATCCATGCACAGTGTGGTGCCTTAACCAAATAAGCCATTCAGCAGCCCATCATTGCCATTTTTGATACTGCAAAGGTTCTTGCCATTCATAGAAGCCTACCAATAGGTTGTTGAGAGTCCTCAATGCTGTGCTTATTGGTGTTCCTTGTTATGTTTTGCAGCTGGTGCTGTGAGATTTGGTTGTCTCTTGGAGCTGACAGCACTCTGACCTTCCAGATCATGGAAATGATCCTGGAAAAGCTGAACATCATGGTGCCTTATGTGGACAAGAGGGTCTCCATGCTCTGGCCCAGCACAGTCAAAGTGGCCACCAGTGACCCACTAGCCGTGAGTAGCCCCGGAAACTGGCAGGTCCGAGTGAGTTTTCGGTGTATTTTGTAAAGAGCCACAACCACAAGCGATCCCTGAAATAGTGAGCAATACCTGACATTAACATTTGTCATGTGTTTTTAACTGGGGACCCATATTCGGTTCTCTGGAAATTGTATGTCATGCACGAATGAAAGTATGAAGTAATTCATGACTTGCAGTTCTGTGGTGCTTTTCAAGTGGCTTACAATGAAGGGGACTTACTCACCCACCAACCGCCACCAATGTGCAGCTCCCAGCCAGGTGGCACATGACAGGCATTAAATTACTCGCCGCGCATCAGATGAGGTGGTTATTTTGCCAGTAGTATTGGGATTTTTAATTAGATGGCCAGTTTTAGAATGTAATAATTGGTTGTATGGGCAAGTTTGCAAGCATTGAAATTAAACCCAATAGAAAGCTTCGGGCTTTACATTCAATTCCTAGTTGAGTGCCTAATGGTGTAATGTTCCCCTCCTGCCTGCTGCTAGATGACATGTGCCCTGCATGGGATGATGTTGAGCAGTCAGAGCCAGGAGGCAGTGGCAGCCCTGTTCCCACAGCTCTTTGGGGCCCTTGTTGTGCGTCTGGGCTCGAGCGTTGGGGTCCTGCCCCCGAGGGAAAAGGCGAGCAACAGCACGGCCTCTGAGAGGAGCGCATCCGGCAAGACCCCGGCCACCATCGACGTGTGCGGGTGAGAAAGGCTGGCTGTGTCTTACTGGTGTTACGAGAGGAAGTGTGACACATGCGTGCGCGTGTGCACACACCCGCACGCATGCAAGTTTGCTCAAACATGCATGCACGTGCATATACAGATATGCACAAGCAAGCACTCAAAGCATGTGCACATATACGTACATACACACAATACTCCATACATGTAAACACACAAGCATGTGCGCATTTACAGTGGCTTCAGAAAGTATTTATACCCCATTGATTATTTCTCATTTTGCTGTGTTGCAAGGTCAAATTAAAACATATTTACATGGGTTTTTTTTCTACTTCTGCAGAGGTATTTCTCTATAATGTGCTTAATCTAGCTGAATATAGTCCCACCCCCCCAATTCCCATAGAGATCCATTCAAATGCAGAGAGGTTATAGTATCGCTTGTAACATATAGGGCGGCAGTGTAGTATAATGGTTAAGGAACTGGACTTGTAACCGAAAGGTTGCAGGTTCGATTCCCAGGTAGGACACTGCCGTTGTACCCTTGAGCAAGATACTTAACCTGAATTGCTTCAGTACATATCCAGCTGCAGTGTTTCCCCTAGATTTTTTTTCAGGCCGGGCGGTGAAAGTGCGCCATTTTGCGTAGAGGCGGAAACTATAATTACACCCTCATAATATCAGCGCCGCCATTGAAAATTTTAATTAGGCCAAACAGGAAACCGAAGCTGTTTTGGCAAGGGTTTTTCCAGATGCTATTTTGATCATTCCCGCATTCTGCGGTAAGGGAAATATTGCAGCTACATTAAAAAAAATAAAAAAAGATTATATTTTTAAAAAAAAAAAGAATAATATAAATTTTTTTTTTTTTTTTCATTAAAATTATTTATTTTCCCTCTTGTCCAAGCCGGGCGGCACGTGAGTTTGGCCGGGCGGGCCGCCCGGCCAAGATAATGGTAGGGGAAACACTGAGCTGTATAAATGGATAAATGTAATAAGAAGTTGTGTAAGTCGCTCTGGATAAGAGTGTCTGCTAAAATGCCTATAATGTAAAAAAAAATGTAATGTAACAGTACCTGAAAATTAGATATCGAGAGTCTTTTGATGTTGATGGGTCACAAGGATATGTGACCAAATATTAAATATGATACTGTAAATGTGATATTTCAGTTTTTTATTTTTAATATAATCCTGAAGATATCTAATACTTTATTTAATTTGGGAATTATAGAGAAATACTTCTACAGGAGTAGAAAAAAATCCCATGTAAATATGTTTTAATTTGACTTTGCAACACAGAAAAATGAGAAATAATCAATGGGGTATGAATACTTTCTGAAGCCACTGTACATACACAAATATACACTGTACATGCAGGCACACACACACGCATGCACATGCAAATGCCTGGAAGTAGCATTAGGACACATATTTTGCACTGTAAGAGGTCATGTGTCACAGACCTCTGTTGCTACGGCTACAGGATGGTGGTGGAGGCCCTGTGTGTTCTTTTGATCCGTGCTCAGCTGGAAAAAATGCTCAGGCCCCTGAACCTGGCAGGAGCCTGGGACAAGATGAAAGACCTACGTCAACACATAGAGGGAGTCACCCTGCTGGCCAGGTATACCCCTCATCCACAATCTGACCCATTCAGCAACTCCAACCTCATACAGTCTGGACATGAAAACACCATGCCATGCTGCCTGGCTACTAATATGGGAAACTGGGGCTCCAAGAATAGCTTATTAGGACTCTGAATGGAAGACCCTTGAATGTTCCAGCCAAGGCTGGACACACTGGATAGCCTCAATGAGATTCAGAATATGGCGAAGTCATGAATTTCTTAAAGGGATTGCCAACTATGCTTAAAACATGGTTTTCTTTATTTTACATTAGTCCTCATTATTAAAATAATCATCCACCAAGATTTCAGCCTTTAAAAACGTCTACAGCTGAAAAAATATTAAGATTGAATAGTGTCACTTTCTGGCGACTACGCATTTCTCAGGCCTAGGTGGGCATGAAAGCTATGATATTCAGGCCACGCTCAATAGCCTCTAGGCAAGTTACGCGCAGTCGAAACACCGTTTAGCAAAACAAATGATAGCTTAATGAAAAAGAAAGTGTGTGGTGCAACTGTACCATATGTTTGAGCCACTGAACTAAAGAAGATCCGTTCACATAATAATACTAACGATTTCAGAGACCCATGTCTTTCAAATAGTAACGTTACCGGTACAGCGTAGCATATTGCGCATCAATTTAATGGGATTGCCCAGAGACACAACAATAAAATCCCTGTATAAATAAAAAAAGACAAACAACGAAAGATATGTTTTGTCATGTATATAACTATCAGATCAAAAACGTCTACGACGTAAAAAAAGCCAAGTTACTCACGCATAGCCTACATAGCCTATAAGTCTTTAATTCCAACTTGCAAAAACCAGGCGTGCCTTTAAAAGTATTGATATCAAAATGTGGCCAAGTTACAACTAACAATATTGCCTATCGTAGCTCACACTAAATAAACTAGCTCTATTCCAAAGCAATGCTATCCAAACTTTCCTAAATTATTTAATGCAACTTGGCCCTGTGTTTCTTCATCTTTGCATGTGAAGAGATTGTGCCTCATGGAACAACATATGATTTCAATGAATGTTTTTAACAGTTGATGAATAATTACACTCCAGAAAGGATATGGTTGTACTTTGTTGAAAATGTACAGGTTTTAAAATGTTAACTGCTGCTACAGATTTCTTTACCATTCACATTTATATCAAGAAACATCATGTACAATGGAGAAAGGGGTGATGAATAAATAAATGCAGATAAAAATGAGTAATATTTTTACCTAGAAAATAGTGTATAGCATTTTTACAAACGTATCCAGACATGTTTGTGGGTCAGTGGCAAATAAGTAATAGTACCAATTTTCTTAACATAATAGTAGTTATGATATTTGCAAACAGACTTTTGTGAATACAATGATATCTATGCTCTGTAGGACCACACAGGTTTTGATAGAAATCCAAATAAATAAATCAATAAATACGTAATAATAATAATAATAATAATACATTTTATTAATTCTGTGCTTTTCATAGACCCAAAGCAGTGGATGCAGACAATTGTTCAAACATGCCCTATAGTGTCATAATTTTTCTGTTTCATTTCTAAGTGCAACACATCTGAATCAGAGTATTTCCACTATAAATTATTTTAATTTTGCAGTTTGATGTGGCACATACAGTTTCATTGACCACATTCTCTTGAGATGGTAAGGTGAAGAAAGACAGGGCCAAGTTGCATTAAATAATTTAGGAAAGTTTGGATAGCATTGCTTTGGAATAGAGCTAGTTTATTTAGTGTGAGCTACGATAGGCAATATTGTTAGTTGTAACTTGGCCGCATTTTGATATCAATACTTTTAAAGGCACGCCTAGTTTTTGCAAGTTGGAATTAAAGACTTACAGACAGCGCCATGTAGGCTTTGCGTGAGTAACTTGGCTTTTTTTACATCGTAGACGTTTTTGATCTGATATCACTTCTTTTTTATAGCTAACTAATGATGAATAATGCATGAAGATAAACTTTGAGAGAGACATGCATTCCAAAGAAATGCATGCAGACATTCGCGTAACCATAACGCCCTCTATTGACAAGAATGAGAACAGTTATTCTATTACAGACAGCACACAATTACATTAAAAGAGTTTGCAGATGAGCAGTATTTAATGTGTAATGAAATACAATGAACAGCACCACTTGAGCTATGGAGAACATGAAGAAGCATGTAAATTAATTAACCAAGTCTATATGGAGACATGCATGCACAATGGGCTAGACGCAAACACATTCTAGCTGAAAAACATACAGCCTAAATAGCTAGTACAGCCTAAATAGTTTGCATCAGTAAAATATGGAAATACAGTTTTAAAATAGGGCTATTAGTATTCTATAGAAAATGAAATACATTTAACGTTAGGCTATTCGACACTGGATTGCCGGATGCGTAACTCCAACCTTCCATGTCTACGAGCTAGCGAGCAAGTCAGTGAGTTCATAAGCACAGCAGAATTCCTTCGTAGTTTTTTTCCCCGATAGTGTAGAACGTTACCTGCAGGAAATGTTTTGGTACCAGACAGCTAGGTTTAGTTTAGTTTTCTGTAGTGCAATGAATGTAGGCTATAAGGCATGTTGATTTGCTTCGTAGTAGCCTAGCTTGTATCTGCTTCCTGACTAGAAGCAGACTGACATTTCTCTGGCAACAGTAACATTGGCTAACAAGCTTAATTGGACAACGCATATTTCCCAGGAATCTTAGCCAGAAAGAAAACAATAGGTACTACTAAGAAAGTACATACCAGAGATCATTCTTCTTATTATTATTATTATTATTAAAAATGTTTGCAGTAAGCTACATTATCTGCAGAGTAGCGTAGACTACAGCCACATTCGGAGGCTATTATTATTTTTTTTTAAAGTGACTAACCATGAATCATATAAGTTTGGGGAATTGGCGGTTTATAAATCCGATCTCTTAAAGGATTGCAGCTTAAAGGAGGCTATCATCAATTCTTAATGTAGGCTATTATCGTAAATTCTTAATTTTCCTAGTAGTTAATTTTATGGTAACATTGTGTTATGTGTGAAAAGGATAAAGTGAACAGAGCTGAAGTGAAGAAGTTAATGAATAAAGAAATGTTGGCCGAGGCAAGGGTACGTTGAGGTTCGGTTTCCACAGTCAGTCAGTCATGACCGCAAGAGGAGAGCGTAACACCCTCCCCAAACCAGACAAGAGCGAGCGTCCGTATAGTGTGATATAGTACAAGTGAAATACAAGTGAAACAGTTAATATTGGAAACCTCTTTTGCCTTTGCAATAAAAATATGTTAATGTGTTAATGTGAAAATAATAACAGTCTAATAAATGAAAAGTACTTAACAGTTGCACATTGTTTTTGTGGAAAATAAGCATGTGCTCTGCTGGGCTCAAACTCACAATTCCCTGTGCAAGAGACAGCAACTCTGACCATTAGGCCACAGTAGCTTCTTGGAAAGCATGAAGCCATTAGCTATATTAACATTGAAAAACATTAGTATGAAGCGTTTTTATTGGGCGATAAGCTTGATGAGCAGGTATACGGACCATACCCTCAAAGAATAATTCTCCCCATTGGATAACATCGCGACGGAGGCAGGCAGTTTGGCAGGAAAAATAGGAAGGAGAAAAACGGCAAAATAACCCAAGTTTGGGGCTTTATTGTGTGAATGTGTGAAGTTGTATCTGAATGCTGTGTGGTTATATGAGGTCAGAACATACAGAAGTTAATGTTTTTAAGGGCTGAGAATCTATGGTCATTGTGGTTACTTCTGTAGGAAACCCTGAAAAGTGCCAAACTCTCGGTGCTGTATAGGTATGGGGCATGCCCCAACAAGCCGTAACTTGGCGGATGGCATACCTGCCATCCCATTAATGTCAACTGATTTGATTACATCACTACCCAGCATCGAGCAGGCAACATACAATGTTAAATTTGATCTGGCGACATGCCTCTGGCTTCAGTCTTCCAAGTTCCGGCGAAATAAACATCAACAATTTTCTTTTTCTTTGACATTTTAGTGTGGTAACGTTAACGTTACTGAGACCACAAAGCAGTTACTTCTTAAGCTACATATGTATTTGCTACATATAACAATTTTGACAACAAGTGTATAACAATACATATAACAATTACAACAGCTGTAAAACAGGTCTCAGTTAAGCTAGTATGCAGTTTTCCATAGTTGTTAGCTAATCGGTAGCTAAGCAAAACAGCAAAACTGTATTTCTGTGTTTTATTCCTGAGAGGAAAAGCTGGTATTGTGTTGCATGCCTGTTATCATTAGTAAATATGTAAAATGTACCATTGGCCTCAGGATGTTTCTTAGCTAGCTAGCTATATCTCCAGCTACATTTAGCCTAATAAGGGCATATTAAACGCACTGACCCGATCGTAACAATTAGCTCAAGTTTTGGGCGACAGTTATTGTTGAAGCCTGTAGTTCTAATGGTGTATTCAAGTGGCCAACTCGTGCGTGATGTTGATGATGGTCCTGTTCGTTATGATAAAGGTGTTCAAATCATAGATATAGAACCATATGACATATGTCATAGTTAGTGGCACAATTTTTGAGACCATACCCAGGTAAGATGGTGGCCAGTAACTATGGTTTTATATCTATGAGCCAATCATCAGCTATCTGGCTTCTGAGACCCGATTATGACATCACAGTGGGTTAGAAAGTACATGACACTTTGCCATAGGTTCCTATTATATCTGTACCCAGAGCCATAGAGAGAGAGAGTTGAGTCAATGGAGGGTAAAAACGCTAACGGTCATGTGGTTCATGTAGACTTCAAATAGTTCCAAACAGCTCCTGGCAGCCGATTTGAATGCATGTTTTCTATTAGGAACATAGAGACCAAACAGCGATTTATGGTAACTAGTAACTACATTCTGGGCTAGTAACTAGATATATGCATCGATTTACTATATGATTGAACGCCGACATATATTGGGATGTGTAGTTGCATGAATATGGTAAAAAAAAAAAAAAGTTATAATTTACCTCAAATTAGAGGATTAACGTTTGTGTAAACACCTCTCTATGGCTGTACCCAGGTAAGATGGCTGCCAAATTCTTCCATTTCAGAATTCCAAATTACTATTACATTACATGATATGTCATATCTATGGTTCTATATCTATGGTTCAAATGCTCAGTGGCAAAAAACATGGACGCTCGCAGAAAGCTGATGCTTGTTTGGCTGGCCTCTGAGCAGCATTTGCTGTTCCAAAGGTTTTACATGGCGTATGCGAAAACAATTGAGGATGACAACAAACACAGAAGACAACATATGCCACGCAACGTGTCTCTCCAGATCCATGTTTGCAGATGCTCCCCTGTTTACCTTTGACCTCTGATGCATTTTTAGTCACCTCTGTCATCTCGGGGACCTCAGGAGGTGCCAACCAACCAATTGTCCAAAGTAAACATTGCTATGGTTACAGGTGTTTTCACTGAGAGAGAGAGAGAGAGAGCAGGAAAGCCACAAACTACCTGTGTTTTTAGCCTACTGTTTTTGAGTTTTTAACAGATTTAGTCATTGAGAGCAGCAGAGTAAACCAATTTTGCCGAAAGCAAGCAATTAGGTTTGTACTAATGTTTGCCATGCTGTAATATAATTTAGTAGTGTTTTTTCATTAGAACGGGATTCAACTTTTTTATTGTTGTGTAATTTGCATGTTCTTGCTTCATTATTATTGCCCTATTATCATTTATCACACAGCAGACGATACTTCAACCTCAACTCGAACGCCTACATTCACCGTATAGTTACAGCAAACGGGAGATGTTGGATGAATAAAATAAATAGCTACATTTTAACAAGTAGAGAAAGTCTTGACAATAGATTGACTCTAAAATTAGCAATCAGCACCACATGTAAAAATGCAGATTAGCCTACTGTAAATACACACACAGAGACATTCTTTTCTTTTTTTTTTCTTTTTTTCTTTTTTTGCGCAGCCCGAGCCCTACCCGACCCGACCAATTAGCATAAATTGTCAGCTCAAACCCGGCCCTACCCGACGGGCTTTTTCGGGCCCCGTCGGACTCGGGCTGAAACTGAGGACTCTAGTAGCTACTGATATTTGGGTTATGTTTATTCCACCCCAGGACGACAACAATTAACCATTGAAAAGCTGAATCATCGATTTGAGTTGGCAGTCCCTTTAACAAAGTAACTGTATTATGCTTCCTTAAAAGTAAATATCGTTCATTTTAGTACAACATTACTAAATATTTGTAAATATGATTTGAGAAGCAGGTTAGCATTTCCATATAGCGTTTTAATAGACAGTTCTGTTATAAATACTCCCAGCAGCATGCTATTTACCATATTAATACATCATGTTTCCACAGGATTAGCCAATCAAGACAACCAAAAATGCTAATTATTCTCACATATACTTACTGTCATGAACACAATAAACCTGTGACCTAGAGTCTGACCATGAAGACATTAAACTTTACTACTATAGTCTGACCATAAACACATTAAACCACAGTCTTCGAGTTTCGCCATAAACGCATTTAACCGATCTCACAGCCTCACTGTAAGCGCATGAAACCCATCTGGCACAGTATAGTCATGACTAGACCAAACCTGTGTCTCTGTCTCAACAAGAGCACTTTCTCCCGTGGTCTGAAAATTAACTCACTATTCTCTTATGATAAACCAAGACCCAGGGTCACAGGTGAAGTTTTGTCACCGCAGAAAAACAAGCACAGACCATCACGACTCTGCTGACGAAGGGGAGAGCTGCCAGAGGGCACCAGGAAATAGGGCATGAAAAAGCCGTAATGAGTCACACATTCCCAGAAACTCTCTCCTTTTTATATTTATTCAGGATTGTTCTTCTGTTTGCTTTAGTTACTATGTGCGGAATTTCCACATGTCAAAGGCAAAGCAAGGTTATTTTTTTGTATTTTGGTTTGTTTAGCAGACGCTCTTATCCAGAGCGACTTACACAACTTTTTAGTATTTTTTACATATTATCCATTTATACAGCTGGATATATACTGAAGCGATTCAGGTTAAGTACCTTGCTCAAGGGTACAACAGCAGTGTCCTACCTGGAAATCGAACCTGCAATCATTCGGTTACAAGGCCAGTTCCTTAACCATTATACAACACTGCACTACACTTTGATGTTTAACAGCGATCCCCAAAGGTTGTTTTTAGGCATTGTGTAATTGTACCAGGAATTGCTTCAGTTATTAAAGGAAGACCACTTTTTTTTATTTTTATTGCAGCTCAATTGTATAATGCAGAATATAGAATTTAACAATTAAATATTTCTTAAACTATACCTATATATCAAAACGTATACTTTTGGACTCCCTTGTTGATATATCCAGCTGAGGCACATTTTCCACTGCATATATGTTAAATCCTGGCCCTGTCACTGCTGGTTGTTGGCAGGAGTTCCATGGGGGAATGACTTAAACCCTTGCCCCTATCCACAGGCACATGGCAAAGCATGCAGGACAGCACCTACCAGCCATTGTGGAGAATCTGTATCCCAACCTCAGCAACATCTATGAATGCCAGCGCATCACAGTGACGGCATTCTTCTCTGAGGTGAGGGACAAGGGACACGGGCTTCGAGAGGTGTGCACCAGTGAAGTCCTTTAGTGGTTTCTCGATCAGTATCATCAATTTTGTGTACCGGTGCCGGAAGGTCAAGAATGGCTCTGCATGTAACATTATTCAATTCCTCTTAGAAAAGCATACAAGGATAAAATGACCAAATATTATTGAATGCATTTATCCCCCTCATGCATTACCATTATACTACCATTATATATTTATTTAAAAATCTCATATCTTCAGTATGTGCATTTCATTGGTTAGTAGGAACAGAAGGTATGTTTGCTAGTGACCACCTTTGTTAGGCATAATAGACCATGAGCATCAAGATGTCTAACCCCAATGACTCCTGGCTTTAAACATATTTTTCAGCTCGACTGATATTGTCTGATTTGACAGCTAATCAGTCAGTTATTCAGATGCAAGAATTTGTGACCTCTACATTTCACAAGATGAACAGAAAACAAAAAATATGGAATTTATAATCACTAAACAGCATGGAAACCATTTTATTTTACATTTGGAATGCTTGTGGTAGTTAGTCATGGTGTATTTAAGGAATAAATCATAGTGACTGCTAATTTCTGTAAATAATGAATCGGGGAACTCCATTGTGTTTCAGTTAGCGTGTGCTGCTTTTTGACTGCATGCAACTTTAAACCCAAGTCACATGATAGTCATGAAAAGTGCAAAACCACAACGGAATACCTATAAGTTCTGTAGGGTACCCATAGATCCAGACAGATACCTATAAGTTCTGTAGGGTACCCATAAATCCAGACAGATACCTATAGGTTTTGTAGGGTATCCATAGATCCAGACAGATACCTATAAGTGCTTTGTTCTCTGCCATACCTACATTTTCTACCGTGAGGGGAACACTGTGGCTTCCATAGAAATGCCACTGAACACTTCTAAGTCCCTGTGGAACTGGTATAGGTGTTCTGTGGCATTGATTAAACCTGTAAGTCCAGTTTTATTGATCGATTCCTATTTGTCATTTTTAGAAGAATATAAAATGAATATGCCCAGTGTGAATTACATATTTTGTGAATATACGTGCGTACTGCACTCTTTATCATGCGTTCTATATCAGTTTGTCCACGCCTTTAATTTGATCACCCTTGTGAATTAATCTATATGTGAAATTTAGTTTATTGTCAATGTATGTTCCAAGATACTTGTACTCTATCTCTGTGTCACTATTTCAGCCTCTTAATCCATTATTCATCCACCAGGACCAGATAATGATCTTCAAACAACTTACCAATGTGTCTGCTTGCTCCCTGTCCTGGTTTTCCACCCTGTTTGAAACGGGCCCTATAACTTATGCAACATTCACATAGTCCAGTTTTCTTAATGGGCAATCTTGTAAACTAGGACACTTCTGTAAGGGCCATGGTGTGAAATTAACACCCACCACCAGCCAAATGCCAGTAAAATTTTGATTTTGATTTTGATTTTCTACTCTAGCAGCAACTTTGGCAGGTAACCAACCAGGTTGTATTAAGCCCTGTTTTCTGGCCGGTGGCGAGCCGTTGCACTGGCAAAGTGGCATTTTCATCATGGATTTTGACGTGCCTGAGCCTGTGATTCGCCATGCGCCGAAGTGTTGTGCAGATCAAACAGCGAACTGCAATTTTGGAGCTGCACTGTATCGCTCTCTTCCCCCTTTGTGTCCCGTGTTTTACCTGTTTCCTCACGTGCCGTGTTGGTTTTGTATTCCTGTCTGTTTCCCCTCTTGCTGCAGGCTGGGCGTGGTTTTTTCCCTTTCATGTCACTCTGTTCCCTTGCTCTGTTTCTGCCTATCTCTTTCCTTCTCTCCGCATTCCTCACACTCTCTGCTCCGCTAATCACTCACGCATACATTCGCACGCTGCACATTATTGATACCTATTAACTCTTGTATTTATTCTCCTGGTGTTCTTTGTCCTGTGCCAGTTTGTTAAATCTCGTTGTAGTAATACTCTTGTCTTGTCTTGTCCGGTGCTTAGTATCTAGCTTTGTCTTGCCTTGCTTGCTGAATTTACCTCTTGCTAAAACGCTGCGTTAACTCGCCGCTTATCTAGTCTTCCCTTGCTGTCAATTAACTCGTCTGCTTTTCAAGTCTACCAGTCTGCAGCTGTTCGTGCCCACTCCACGCTGCCCCGTCTCCCGCTCCCCGCTCCTCCTCTGCTGCACCTGTCCGGATTCCTGCCACTATCCAGTAGGGATGGGAATCGTTAGATTTTATTGATACCAATGCCATTATCGATTCCGCTTATCGATCCGATTCTTTATCGATTCCTTAAATATTATTTGCTCCCAGGCTGTTAAAAGACCAGCTATTACTATTGGGTGGTCATCTAAAATGGATTCAATGACACAATATTTATAAAGTATAAAGCATTCATTTTTCATTCATATTTCTTAGTCATATCATGGAAAATATTTATCTGCTATATTTATGCCTGCACAAGTGGCAGAGCATCCAATAAAACAGTCAGAATTGTATAATTCTGTAAATTGAAATGGCATTATAAATGTAATTTGGCTTGATCAATACGAGTGCTTAAAGATATCAGACATCAAAGAAAATAAGAGACACCGGAAAATAATGAAAAAGGACGCGAGAAGAGAGGATAAATTATCAGTTTAACGTTATGTCAAAAAAGATGGCTAAAATAGTGTTGTTTAACCGCTGCTCTGTGATTGGGATATTTAGTAGTTTCATTCTCTAACGAAGATCGCAAACTTTACTTATGAGTTAGTTACGCTCCCTTCTCCCCTATCTCATTTAGCCTATACATTTACATGGAAGAAAGATGAGATCTTTAACGTTACCTGAGGCAAGCTGGCTTCTCTTATTAGCTGAAGATGACGAAGATTGAAGATTATCATTTAGCTAATTTAGGTTAGTTATTCGCTTTCCAAATCTAGGCTACTCATCTGTGCGTCGCCAAGCAGGCAATCGTTGTCAGATTGTCTACCGCCAATCAAAACACTGTAGTTTTACACTTGTAGTTGGCTATAGACTCCCGAGGGAAGTCCACACACACTTCCAAATCTGTTATCGTTCTGAATAGTTGATAATTTCTGAAGACGGATCACAAAATGGAGCTTACGCTAACACATTTTCTATTTATTTTTAAATGATAGTAGCAGTAGTATTAGTTTTTAAAAAATGACGTTTACATTTTATAATTTTAGATGGGGCGCCAAACTCTGTCTGCCATCATGCGCTGACTGAATGAAAAACGGCGGCGCGCTTGATGTGACATTGTTTTGCTATGCGTAGCTGTCGAGAATACATGCTGGAATCGATAAGAGAATCGATAAGCTCGAAGGCGTACGATTCCGAGGATTCCCACCCCTACTATCCAGTCCCTGGCCTCTCCCGCTCTGGTTCTTCCACTGCTCCATTCCTGGTTACTGTGTTGTCTGTCTATTCTCCCTATGCTTCAGGAGTTCTGGTCGAAGCAATAAATAATTGGATTATTGGAATTCCTTGTGTGTGAGTTGTGCGTTTGAGGTCCAGTCCCTGCTCGGAGTCGTAACATGCACATTCCAATTTTGGGGTCTGCTTAGTCTGCGTTTCACACCTGCGCCACCCGCCTCCTCAGACCAGGTTTATGGTGCAACTTGCAGCCCAGCATATAGCAAGTTGTAAATTTTTGGGCTTTCAAGCAATGCGTGCATGATCACAACCTATTCAAAAGCCAATCAACTGTTTTGTCTAATTTGACTTTGATATAAATCCCCCAAGCAGGAAAAATGCATACTTATGCATTTAGGGCCGGATTCAGAGATGGGCAACTTAAATCATGCGCTTAAGTGCTTCTCCTGCGTGGATTTAACGGGAGTTGACTTGTGCCATATTCTAACTTTTGTTGCGCAGGTGCTTATCTCAAAATGTGGGTGGTACAGGGCATGATATTCTAATTACCTGTTTCTTGTACCTGCCCCCCGGGTTGCCAGGTATCTACTAAAAAAATGTTTGTGGGGTTATGCATTTTCAACGTGTTTGTGACAGTGCCTTTAATAACCGCATTTGCCTTTTGGAAAATCCAGCCTTTGCGCATCATACTTGCTATTGCATGAAGGGGTATAGGCATGCAGTGAACGTATTAATACATCGCATTCATAAAATGATTATAGCTTCTATTGATGAATGGGATATACCGATCACACAATCAAAAAAATTATCGCTGAACAGTGGTTGCACGCAAACTTTACTAAGTAAATTAATAAATCGTTGGATTTACTTAAAAAAAAGATTCATAAATATATATTTTTTACGATTTAGCCTACCTAATATAGTAATGTAAGGTGACATAATAGCCTAGATGCGATATCTTATATATTATATTGGTACCCGTGCCTTTTATTCAAATAATGCTCTATTGTTCCTGAAACATGTTGAAAATGAAAGATCTATTGTCACCCATACATGCATTACTTTGGTTTGCAGTGGAACAAAACCAAAAAGCTGCGAAAAGAGATGATTTTGTGCTCATTCTACAGAGACATCCTGAAATGGCCGGAACACTTTTATTGGTACCCTTAAGAAGTTATGGGAAAAAATTGTATTGTAGACATTTTTCAAGCAGACTTTTCTCTCTTAATTAATACCACACGTGTTTTCAATCTTCTAATCACTCATTCAGCCAGTTTAAATGGAGACAATGGCTCATTCTCCTGTTTGGTGACATTGTGTGTATCAGACTAAACATGGAGCAGAGAAGGAAGACCAAAGAGTTGTCTGAGGAGCTTAGAAAGAAGGTACAGTTGAAGTTGGAAGTTTGCATACACTTAGATTGAAGTCATTTTTAACCACTCCACAGATTTAATGTTAGCAAACTATAGTGTTGGCAACTCAGGACATCTACTTTGTTCATGACACAAGTCATTTTTCCAACAATTGTTTACAGACAGATCATTTCACTTTTAATTGACTATATCACAATTCCAGTGGGTCAGAAATTTACATACACTAAGTTGACTGTGCCTTTAAACAGCTTGGAAAATTCCAGAAAATGATGTCATGGCTTTAGAAACTTCTGATAGGCTAATTGACATTACTTGAGTCAATTGGAGGTCTACCTGTGGATATATTTTAAGGCCTACTTTCAAACTCAGTGCCTCTGTGCTTGAAATCATGGGAAAATCTAAAGAAATCAGCCAAGAGCTCAGAAAGAAAATTGTGGATCTCCACAAGTCTTGTTGATCCTTGGGAGCAATTTCCAAACGCCTGAAGGTACCACGTCCGTCTGTACAAACAATAGTACGCGAGTATAAACACCATGGGACCACGCAGCCATCATACCGCTCAGGAAGGAGACGAGTTCTGTCTCTTAGAGATGAACGTGCTTTGGTGCAAAAAGTGCAAATCAATCCCAGAATAACAGCAAAGGACCTTGTGAAGATGCTGGAGGGAACAGGTACAAAAGTATCAATACCCACAGTAAAACTGTGTCCTACATCGACATAACCTGAAAGGCTGCTCAGCAAGGAAGAAGCCACTACTCCAAAACCGCCATAAAAAAGCCAGACTACAGTTTGTAACTGCACGTGGGGACAAAGATCTTACTTTTTGGAGAAATGTCCTCTGGTCGGATGAAAAAATAATTTAACTGTTTTTCCATAATGACCATCGTTATGTTTGGAGGAAAAAGGGTGAGGCTTGCAAGCCGAAGAACACCATCCCAACCGTGAAGCACGGGGTGGCAGCATCATGTTGTGGGGGTGCTTTGCTGCAGGATGGACTGGTGCACTTCATACAATAGATGGCATCACGAGGAAGGAAAATTATGTGGATATATTGCAGCAACATCTCAAGACATCAGCCAGGAAGTTAAAGCTTGCTCGCAAATGGCTCTTCCAAATGGACAGTTACCCAAAGCATACTTCCAAAGTTGTGGCAAAATGGCTTAAGGACAACAAAGTCAAGGTATTGGAGTGGCCTCAATCCAATCGAAGTCCTGACGTCAGTCCCATCGAAAATTTAGCTGAAAAGCTGAAATAAATCATTCTCTACTATTATTCTGACATTTCACATTCTTAAAATAAAGTCGTGATCCTAACTGACCTAAGACAGGGAATGTTTACTAGGATTTAATTGTCAGGAATTGTGAAAAACCGAGTTTAAATGGATTTGGCTAAGGTGTATGTTAACTTTTGACTTCAACTATAATAGCCAAGCATGTTCAACGCAAAGGCTATAAAACCATCTCTAAACAGCTTGATGTTTCTGTGACAACTGTGGCAAACATTTAAGGCGTATGACACTGTAGCCAACCTCCCTGGCCGTGGTTGCAAGAGGAAACAACCCAAGGATGTTGGAGAAAGAACCAATGAAAACCTCTAAACAGATACAAGGTGAGCTTCAAGCTCATGGTACAATAGTTTCAAGTCGCACCATCAGTTTAATTTAAATGAAAATGGGCTCCATGGCAGGAGACCCAGGAAGACCCCTCTTCTTAAAGAGAGACACAAAAAAGCCCGCTTGGAGTTTGCCAAACTGCACATAGACAAGCCACAGTCCTTCTGGGAGAACATCCTTTGGACTGATGAAACTAAATTGGAGCTTTTTGGGAAATCACAACTGTATGTTCCCAGGAAAAAGCATGATGCTTACAAGGAGAAGAACACCATACCCACAGTGGAACATGGCGGAGGTTCGGTGATGTTTTGGGGATGCTTTGCTGCCTCTGGAACTGGGTGTCTTGAACCAGTGCATGGCAGAGTGAAATCGGAAGACTATCAAGCCATTTTGGAACGAAATGTACTGCCCAGTGTCAGGAAGTTGTCTTTCAGTTGCAGGTCATGATTTCTCCAGCAGGATAATGACCCAAAACACACCTCAAGAAGCACCCAAGAATGATTGACAGGCAAACATTGGACCATTTTGTAGTGGCCTGCTATGAGTCCTGATCTGAATCCGATTGAACATCTGTGGAAAGAGCTGAAACGGGCAGTTGGCAGTAGGCACCCATCAAACCTGAGAGAACTGGAGCAGTTTGCTCAAGAAGAGTGGGCCAAACTACCAGTCGAGAAGTGCAGAAATCTCATTGAGAGCTACAGAAAGCGCTTGATTGCAGTTATTGCTTCCAAAGGCTGTGCTACGAAATATTAGGTTATGGGTACCAATATTTGTGTCCAAGTCATTTTCATTTGTTTTATTTTTTTGAATAATTTGTTATGTTGTAAATCAAATACAAAGAATCTGTTCTATTAAATGTGAAATAAAAAATGGGCCTAATAAAAAACATCTAATGGGCCTAATGTCAGTTTAAACTTTGTTCAGAAGTAATCGTTTTGTGAGAAAGGAAGAGGGGTTAATCGACCACGTCTGTATACTTAATAATAGCTCATTACTTGCAACCACTGTCCAAAGGTTTATTTTTTGAGTGCATCTGTCACATGCTGGAAGGATGTGTCCAGGAAGGAGAGAGATTTTAACCTGGAGCACTGGTAGATCTACACTGCGGGGAATTACTTTGCGCTTTCTAATAATTTTGGAAGTGGGCCACAAAATCATCTCTCTGTCAAAGCGATTATGATCCAAACACTCTCTATCAATGAATCCACCTAATATTTGTCTGGTATTATATACCAGACCATCAATCATAGCCTACTTTTACATATTTTACTTTTTATGACAGCTCTTTGATAATTGTAAGTAGGCTATGTGATGGGGCGAGGTAAGGTTCAGAGAACCAAACGCGACAGATAGGGAATCTTTAAGCGTACCTAGAGAGATACGCCACAAAGCTGCTAAACCGCAAAGAGAAAAGGAGAACTAAGGAATGGGAGAAGAAACTTCCTGACCTAAGTCAAAACAAATCTACCTCAAAAGGAGGCGAACTCGATGAAGCGAGTAAAACAAACAAAAAGTACCTCACACTCTAAGACAAAGAGCGTAGAAGAGAGGTAGAGAAAAAATGAAAGAATAACCCCGAGTTACACGGGTGTAAACTTAAACAGACAGTCTGTTACCTAAGCTCTGTAGCCAAAGAGCTCAAAACAAAAAAGGTAACAGAACGAGAGAATGAAGGACAATGAAAAGAGATAGGAGCTTTAAAGAAAATAACCAATCCTATCCTAACTTCTTTCTAACCGGACTTGCCGCGTTTATTATTTGTACAACCAGAAAGGCAGTGACCGTGTTCCTATACCTTACCAACTTCGAAGTCAATTAGCAACGACAATATCGAAGTGCAGGAAAGCGGAAATCCTACGCTATTTATAGCCAACAGGAAACCAAACACAGGTGTGGAAAATAATGACTGGGTGAGATCCAAACACCGGAACGGAAGCGGAAAAAATCCGATGGAGTGTCAGACGACGCCAAATCGCAGGACAAACCTCAGAAACAACAAAGGCTGCCAATAACCATGACAGGCTAGGCAAAGGAAAATAAAACCAATATTTTTTTAAAAGAACATGCACTCATTCTAATATCCATTTTTGCGAAAGATGCTGTATTTTTCATAATCATCTATTGGCAGCGCTAGACATAAACTACCTTTTTTTCCGAACAAAGTTGCGCGGAAAAAAATTATTAAGTTTAAAATCTGAATACGCGGATCTTGCAGACACTCCTCATTTTCATCAAATCTCCACCCCGCGTGCCATTATGTAGGCTATTGAAGAGACGCTTAAAACAGCGGATAAGTCAAATGTCTGAAACACAAATAGCTTAAGCTACGCAGAATTTTGGGAGTAAGTCCCATTTGTGCATGCTTATCTCAACTCTGAATCTGGCCCTGAATCGTTCATTGTCTTTTTTATTTTTTATAATGTTAATTCCTGTATTTATTTCTGTATTAGGCTAATCGATTATGACTGTTCTATACTATACTGCACTGTGGTCCCGGGCAGGGGTTGTGATAATTCTCCGTCATTTACTGATTTTTAGAAGCTTTGACGGAAAAATCCAAATGCCATCCGTCATTTTGAGAGATAAAAAATATCGCTGCAAACGCGTTATACATTCATAACTGACTGCAATAGGCCTAGCCTAAAAAGACTGCGTGTCTATTGTAGTTCTATGCCTTGCTGTGGGACTGTCATTGTGATTGGCTTTCCTCCCTTCCCGGTAATTCTAGAGTCGCATCTCTCTGTCATGTCACAAATTTTTGTAGCTAACGTTACAGCATTAGGTTACAATGTTTTTTTTATTTTTTATAAACATGTCTGCACTTTGTTTTAAAGGCAATATTGATTTTATTTTCAACACTAGCTGAGCAAGAACTTTTTTTCTTTTTTTTGTGTTCTACACTTTGTATTGCATAGGCTACACATAATTATTGTGGCTGTTAACGAAGTCGCTAGGAGGCTAACTAATCATAATTCAACCTAATAATTTTCGTTATGGGTAGACTTATTTGTTGGAACTAAAATGTTATAATACTGACATACATCCAAAAATGCAACGCAGACGATCACGATAAAATCGGTGGTAACACTTTATAATAATGTCTTGTAATGTATCATTAGTAAGGCATTTGTTCATTATTTACTTACAATTTATAAATCATTATTCCTACATTCACAAACATCTATAGATATATTAATTAACATGAGTAAAGATCAAGTAAAGTCAAGTTAAGTAAAGATCAGAGACTTGCTGGTCAACTGGGAGAGAACATATGAACGATTTATCTTATATATCCTCCTGCTTCCAGTGGGTGGGGCTGGGGCTTGGCCCAATCAATCAAATTTAATTTAAAATGCATTATCACCAAAATGGGTCTCAAAATACTTTTATCTCATGTTAATTAATGCATTCGAGATGTTTGTGAATGTATGAATAATGATTTAATTGTGAGTAAATAATGAACAAATGCCTTACTAATGATCTATGACATTATTATAAAGTGTTACCAAATCGGTAAACATTAAAACAAACTTAATGACTGGTAAAAATAGATGGTGACAGATTTTTTTTCAACCCCGCCTGTCACGTTGACGGATTATGATTTACTCTAGCGCAACCACTGGTCCTGGGGGTACTGTAATCCTTTTTTTTTTTTTTTCGCATTCAAAGCTACTCTGGCCAGTGGGTGAAAAAGTTAATGTCATGCCCTGGAGGAGGCTGAGGGGACAAGGTATTTTGGTGTATGTGCCTCTGGTGGGAGGGTGCTAAAGGACTGCCCCATGACTAGGACCTTTGGTAATGCGACTGCAAAGTGATTCATGTGGAAGGCAACATCATTACTATTCCTAGGTCACTAAGCCGATCTCTCATCATGGCTGACAACACAAGGATATAATGTTCCCACAAATGCAAGTGTAGTCAAGTAAAATATGAACACAAACAGAAATATGAACAACTGTAATAATTTATTCATTTTAATCATTCAATTCCAACAGACAACGGTATGGTAAAAATTAAACCAGAAAATAACTGAACTCACAAACTCACAATGAGCTTTTTTTCAGTAAGCGGTGGTGGGAATGGTTTTTTCGAGCCATTGTGAATAGAGAATGGAAAGCTTAACCACTGGTGCCGAAGTCAGTCTGCTGAATTGACACTAAAAGCCTAAACGACGTGTGGCTGATAGTCAACCTGCATGTAATGAGAGATAAAATGACTGCATCCTGGACTCCTTTCAAAAATGGGGGAGGGGGACACTCGGTTGCTTAGTGGCTGCGTAATGGCTGGCAGGCAATGATTTTGTCACTCAAAACGCACAGGTGATCAAAATATCAGTAGGGACGTATTTACCCCCCACAGATTCACACAGCCTGCGATCCTGAATCATAATGTTTTCTGAACCAACAAGATCGTTGGAGACTGTTCTTTTAAAATTTGGATTCATATGAATTGTAGCAGCTTTTCTGGTAGTATTTAAGACAGGCATTTGAGTGTGTCTGTGTCCCCCCTGTGGCACGGTTCTAGCTGCTGAACCACCGCGTGGTGACTGAGCTGCAGCTGATGGAGGGCCTGATGAATCACATGACGGAGCGACTGGCGGACCCCTGCTGCGCCGTGCGCGTGCTCGCCGTCCGGGGGTTGGGGAACGTTGCCACGGGCTCCCCCGAAAAGGTGCGCCCTGCCTCGCTCCCGGCGCTTCCCAGCGCTTACTAACCCCAGTGGAAGCCATTAAGAAATAAATGCACACACGTAAAAGCTTGCTGCAGTTTTGCATTCAGGATGTTAAGAATATGTAGGTCAAAAATGTATGCTCCATACCACAGGAGAAATCAGTAGTTGAAGCTTATATACAGCACATTCTAGGCACCTGTTTTTTGTCTGTTATATGCATGCTATAGTTGCTTTATGAATTTGAACTATTTTCCATTGTATTTTGATCCTTATATTCTATAAGGGAAAGCCCTTAAATAATAGATACTGTATGTTCTGTTTCAGGTGAAACAAAGGGGGAGGTAATAATAATAATTTGTTACAAAATTTTGATTTAATTATCTAAACGGGAACATCCGCACATTTATGTATTTCAAAGAAACTGGTACACTGGTTCTTCCTTGCATACCGTTGAACTGTGTTCATTGCGCACAAGTGATATATACTCGCGATATTGAAATGACTTCACGTTTTACCACTTTGTACTCATCTGACAGTAATGTGGATCTCAGGGTGGTTGTCCATGTGATATAATGTAGCATGTATGCAATATGAAGTATGTAGCATGGATTTGTACATGCTCCGTGTCTTAATTCAAGGTTGGAATCCTGCTGTCCTTCAGCACATCTTGTTTTTTTCCTTACTATTTCCTAAGAGAAATGTATATGACCAATACAAGGCACTCAGGACACCCACACACTGACCAGCTTTTACCCTAGCACTGTCTTGCACATACTAATAATGAATTGGAAAAAACATGATAGAAAGTTCTAATTAATCCTACCATTAATGTCCAGATGTTTTGTTAGTGCAATTACACATGTGAGTGTTACAGTCTAATCTAGATAATATAGGTAAATTGCACACAGTATCATGCTAATAATTATGCAGTCTGGTTTGTCCTATAGACGCCAATTTCCATTTTAGTGTGTCCAAAATTAATCTTTATACAAACCCCAATTCCAAAAAAGGTGGGACTGTATGTAAAATGCAAATAAAAGCAGAAAGCAGTGATTTGTAAATTATCCTTTACATACAGTACCAGTCAAAGATTTGGACAAACCTACTCATAGATGGGGTTTTCTTTATTTTTACAATTTTTTTACAGTTTATAATAATAGTAAAGACATAAAAACTATGAAATAATATAAATGTAATTATGTAGTGACCAAAAAAGTGTTAAACAAATCAAAATGTATCTTATATTTTAGATTCTTCAAAGTAGCCACCCTTTGCCTTGATACCAGCTTTGCACTCTTGGCACTCTGTCAACCAACTTCATGAGGTAGCCACCTAGGATACTTTTTCAACAGTCTTGAAGGAATTCCCACATATGTTGAGCACTTGTTGGAGGTGCATTTCAAAAACATTTATTTATTTATTTTTGTTTTGGAAAGAAATTCATACATAGGCATCAACTTCACTATTTATATTTGTCTAAGAAAATTCAAGCATTTAAGCATAAGCCTTTTGATCAAAATGTCTCTAAGATAATGAGAAAGATGCATTCAATCAACTGTGTCCAAACTTTTGACTGGTACTGTATATTTAATTGAAAACAGTTTTTTTTTAAACATGTTTTAACTTATCAACTTCATTGATTCTTGTAAATATACGCTAATTCCGAATTTGATGCCTGCAACATATTCCAAAAAAGTTGTGACAAGGGCAAAAAAAGGAAAGACTGGGAAGGTTGTGGAATGTTCAAAAAAACACCCATTTGGAACATTCCACAGGTAAAGAGGTGAATAGATAACAGGTGATGCTATCATGACTGGGTATCAAAGGAGCATCCATGAAGGCTCGGGTGTTTACGAGCAAGGATGGGTCGAGGTTTGCCACTTTGCGATAAACTGTGTGAGTGAATAGTCCAACAGTTTAAGAACAACATTTCTCAACGCACAATTGCAAGGAATTTAGGGATTTCACCATCTACAGTCCATAAGATTCAGAGAATGCGTAAAGGGCAAGGCAGAAAACCAATATTGAATGCCCGTGACCTTTGAACCTTCAGACGGCACTGCATTAAAAACCGACATGCTTCTGTAATGAATATAGCCATATGGGCTCGGGAATCCTTTGGAGAACTGTTGTCAGTAAACACAGTTTGTCGCTGCATCTACTAATGCAAGTTAAGACTCTAGTACACAAAGCGTAAGCCATATATCAACAACATCCAGAAACGCTGGCAACTTCTCTGGGCTCGAGCTCATCTGAGATGGACTGACGCAAAGTGGAAACGTGTGCTGTGGTCTGACAAGTCCACCTTTCAAATTTTTTTTGGAAATAATGGATGTCATGTTCTCCAGGCCAAAGAGGAAAAGGACCATCCGGATTGTTACCAACGCAAGGTTCAAAAGCCAGCCTCTGTCATGGTATGGGGGTGTGTTAGTGCCCATGGCATGGGTAACTTGCACATCTTGCACCATTAATGCTGAAGGGTACATATGCATTTTGGAGCAACATATGCTTCCATCTAGACAACATCTTTTTCAGGGACGTCCCTGCTTATTTCAGCAAGACCATTCTGCACGTGTTACAACAGCATGGCTTCGTAGTCAGAGAGTGCTAGACTGGCCTGGCTGCAGTCCAGGCCATGTCTCCCATTGAAAACTTGTGACGCATTATGAAGCGCAATATACTACAATGGAGACCCCGGACTGTTGAGCAGCTAAAGTCTTATATCAAGCAAGAATAGGAAAAATTCCACTTTCAAAACTACAACAATTAGTGTCCTCAGTTCCCAAAAGATGGATGATGTGACAGTGGTAAACATGCCCCTGTCCAAAATGTTGCAGGCATCAAATTTAGAATTTTTGTATATTTACAAAAAACAATAAAGTTGATTAGTTAAAACATTAAATATCTTGTCTTTGTACTGTTTTCAGTGAAATACTGTGATGGGTAGTGGCTGCCGTCGTTTCTACGATTGTTTTCCGATTTGGCGTCGTCTGATGCATTATCGGATTTTTTCTGCCTCCGTCCCGGTGTTTGGATCTCGCCTGGTCATTATCTCCGACACCTGTGTTCGGTTTCCTTCGGCTATATATAGCGCTTACTTCCGCTTTCCGGTGCTTCTATATTGTCGTTGCCACTTGACTAGGAAGCCGGGATAGGTATAGGAAGTTCGGTCACTGCATTTTTGTTTGGCCTTATACAGAGACGCAGCTATTTCTATTAGTGATAGGATTAGATTTTCTGGTTTTCTGTCCTATCTTCCTCTATTCTTTTTTTTTTTGCCTGCAGCCTGTTTATCTTCCTTTTAGCTCTTTAGCCTACAGAGCTGTAGCCTGCTATTTCAGGCCTGCTATTCTGTTCGTTCCTTTTCAGTTTTCTCTACCTCTGATCTACCCAGATTAGTTAGTGCATGAGGTTCATTCTTTTATTGTTTCTCACTGTTTTAGCGACATTCGCCTCCGTTTGAGGTTGTTTTGTGTTGGCCTTGTGCTAGGGAAGTTTTGATCCCGCTTTTCCGTTTCCCTTTTTTCCCTGGTGCGGTTTAATTCCGCTTCTGTGGCATGTCTATTTTTAGATACACTTTCTGAATTCTCATCTGTTGCATTTTGGTTCTCAACTTCTAACCCCAACCTGACAAATACAGGTCAAAAAGGATTTGCAAATCATTGCTTTCTGTTTTTACTTACATTTTATACACTGTCCCAACTTTTTTCGAATTGGGGTTTGTACTTGTTGTTTAGATTATGAATTAAATAATGAAAAATGCTTCATGCATCAGACTTATAAATCAGTAAAACTAACTAAATATACATTATTACATATTTACATTTTCACACAACAAATAAGAATTTGTTCTGTCAGCTATTGCAGATGGAAGCATGTGCATTATTTTTTACCTGGGGAATTTTTTCCCGACTACTGTCACATCAACCCATGCCCCAAAATCATCATGTTTTAGGAGCACTAAACTACATGTATAGAAATGTGTATGGAGACTCAATATGGCTTCTCTGTCTGTGTGCACATTCTTACCATTTTCAAAACGCAATACAGACTTTTTAAGGGTCCATGAAAGATAGTGCCTCCAGGATTAGCTGAGGTTTTTCCAGACCTATTGTATGGATTTCTTCTCCTCCATTTTATTGGCTGGTAAATTGTGCAAGTCTCTTCTCGTTAAGAGGAAGGACCTCCAGTAACCCGCTCTATCCCTTGCTGCTCACAGGTGAACATGTATGCTAAGGAGCTTTTGGCTGCCATGAGTTCTGGGTTGGAGGACAAGGATGACCCCGGCAAGCATGTCACCCTGGAGGCCATGTCTGGCCTCTCCAAGGTCCTGCTCTGCCTGAACAGAAAAAATGTGCAGATTCTGGTGGTCTACATCTTCATGAAGATCAAGCCTTTTCTGGAGAGTGTGAGTGATCATTACATCTCACATTACATGGTGTTCATAACTGTGGGGCTCCCCAATAGTGTTCATAACTGTGGGGCTATCCAGTAGTGTTCATAACTGTGGGGCTATCCAGTGGTGTTCATAACTGTGGGGCTCTCCAATAGTGTTCATAACTGTGGGGCTCTCCAGTAGTGTTCATAACTGTGGGGCTATCCAGTGGTGTTCATAACTGTGGGGCTCTCCAGTAGTGTTCATAACTGTGGGGCTCTCCAGTGGTGTTCATAACTGTGGGGCTCTCCAGTGGTGTTCATAACTGTGGGGCTCTCCAATAGTGTTCATAACTGTGGGGCTCTCCAGTGGTGTTCATGACTGTGGGGCTCTCCAATAGTGTTCATAACTGTGGGGCTCTCCAGTGGTGTTCATAACTGTGGGGACACAGACACAATTGACAATTAGAAAATAAATCAAGAACAAGATTAGTTAAAAATACATACAGTATGTAAAATAATTCCTAATACGCAAATCTGGTTGACAGTTTGCTGTCAAGACCAGGCAATGGTTTGTCAGTTACTTTATTTTGTCTGTTACTTTATGGTTTGTCCGTAACTGCATGTGTTGTAATACATAGTAAGATGTAAGCCTGGACAAGCTCAAGTGTGTGTGGCAGTGACGTCCAGCAGGGGGCAGGGGTATCATGCCTCTGTCGCTGTGTAGGAGAATGAGGCCGTCCGCTGCGCTGCCATGCTGCTCCTTGGAACCCTGTCAAAGTTTGCGTCCGGAGAGCCTGTCTTCAGAGACCAGATCCACAACGTGTTGGTCAGCCTGCTGCTGCACCTCAGCGACCCCAGTCCACAAGTGGTCAAGGTGAGGGCGTGTCTGGTCCTGACCACACCCCTTATGTATGCACACACCCCACATGGAGGCTACACATGACCACACTCCACAACCAATCTGTACTTGTATGTAAAGCGCTTTGAGCTACATTTATGTATGAAAGGTGCTATATAAATAAAGTTTATTATTATTATGATTAAGCAGCCTGGGCCTTCTGAAAAAAAAATGTATCATGGCATTTTTATATGTAAATAAAAATGTAATGTATCCAGTGCCTCTTGCATTGCTTGATTTTTTTACAGCATTGAAGGCCAGAAATTCACATTTGTTGCTCTCTGGCGTTTTTATCAGAGTACTGAACTCTAGACCCTGGTGTCATAAATTAAAATCTAAGGAGGATATTTTGGTATCACACCTTCAACAGAACTATCTTAGCTTCTTCAGCCAAAATCCAAATGTTTGCTTTATAGAATGTACTAGATGATGGGTTCTAAGAGCCCTCTCACAGGAATTTGTAATATAACACACACTGTTGTGTCTGCAGGCGTGTAAGTTTGCTATGCGGGTCTGCGCACCAATGCTAGGCTCAGAGGTTGTCACCACCATGTTCCAGAACCATCTACATGAGGACAGAGGGTTGCACTTTGGTGAATTCATCAACGACCTCACCAAATACATTGTGAGTAGATGAAGTGCGTTGTCTATACGGAGTTTGTGCGGGACAGCAGGCATGACTTATCTTGCGTGTCTTACAGATCCACGACTTCCCCAGCATGCTGAATTTCTATCACATCACCATCGTCCAGTTTTTCAAGAGCACCTGGCCGGAAGTCCGAGCAAGCGCAGCCACGTTTATCGGTGAGGAACCTCACTGCCGTCGTGCTCTTTTTACGACCCTTTGTCTCTCTTAGCCTCCAGAGTCCTCGCTTTCCCTCTGGGGCGAGGTGTCCTTGCAAGCCTTAGACCCAGCTATCTCAATGTGAGGAAAAGTCCTTTATGGTGGAGTTACATTTTTTTATAGCCTCTTTAAAAAGTCCAGATTAGCTTTACAGTCGCAGTTTATTGCGGGTGAACTTTGTCTCAGCACGGCCTTCGCCGTGTGAGTGGCCGTTTATGGCACCCTTTCCCAGGCTAACTTTAACGGGATGGTGCCTAGGTGTCCGGTTCTCTCTGATCTTCTGCTGGTTACTCTGTAGTCTAATTTCCACTTTAAAAGTTGTGCAGCTGCACGGTCAGTGTCATGTCAGTGTTTAAGCCCAAATTTAAATGTTGTCTTTCTAGGGTTTCTATTGGTCAATCTCCCAGAAGAGCACCTGTCAGACATGAACATGGGCAGTGTAATAAAGGGTAGGTATTCCTTTTTTTCCAAGAAGAACTTGCAGTTGGGCCCCTGTTACAGTCGCCCACAACAATTAGAATTTATGGAGAGATTTGCTGTTATTAATGGTTGAAACCTGACAAAGAGTTACAAAGGGTTAACAGCATGCAAACGGTTACATTTTGAATCATTGTTTAATCGTTAAAGTTGCAAGTTGTTATGATGGTCAGGAGGTAGAAGCTTGCAATATCTAGAAAATTCTGAAATTAAGTATTGAATTGGCATACTGCAATTTACACACTCCACATTGTACTCTCCAGAGGCCTAGGCCTACAGAAACCTACTTTTTCCTTACTGGTTTTCTTTCTTTTCTGGTCTAGCTATCCCAATTTTGGATATAGGCCTAGCCATCACTCACAGCCAAATAGCATGATACAAGTAATCACCACACATTACCTGATCTCACACACCTATATTCCTACACACATACACTACCTATAATCACATGTGCTTCCACTACGATAGACTTTGGGTTTGCCGCACGCATTGGCCTGGCCAGGTCTACTAGCCTGGCCTGAATATCTGTCATATTCAGCCGTGTTTATTAATTACAAGAACAAATGACGGGGGAAATGTCTTAGTGGAAAGGGGCTCTGTAGTCTGCTCAGCTAGGATGCTGGGTGTCATCTCAGTGACTGGGCAGGGTTTTCTCCAAACTTAAGGTGGAGTCTTCCCCTGTCCCAGACCTCATGTGGATGGGGGAGATGAGCAAGGCTCCTCAGTGGGCCGACTAGGGATAATAAGAAGTATGAACATGCATGGGGAACAATGGGCCGACTAGGGATAATAAGAAGTATGAACATGCATGGGGTATAATGACTAAGGGAATGGGTGGGGTGGGGGACTCCGTATATACAGCTTATCGGAATAGCTATTTCAGAGATCTTTTGGACTGTCCTCGAGCTCAGCTTGATTTATGATGTACATATGATTTATGTATATGCTTACATAAATCACGTGTTTAACTAGAACTTAGCAGTGACAGGTTTTTATATTTTGTACAAAATGTAAAGTCCCTTTATGCTGCAAGGCAAAGGTTAAAAGCAAGTTGGGGGAAAACATCCTGAAAGTGCTTTGCATAAATGATCTTGCCAAACGGACAAAGTCTTTTTTGTGACACAACTAACAACATGCTGGCTAAGAAAACCCATTGTGAAAATGGCAATAAAAATAGCAAAAAAAAAAAAAAAACATTTTATGAGTAGTCTTTTTTTACGCCCCCATGGAGTTTTATTGTTATCAGGCCAAACATCATCTTCTTGCATCACCACATGCGTTTGACTCTATTCCTGTATTTGAAGGCATCACATTGGCAAAGGCCTGTGTTTTATAGCTGTGCCACCACTGAAGTGCAAATTGTTTTCCAAATTCGGCTGCAACAGCTCTTGAAGTGTTTATTGTGCCAATGAACACTTTGGACTTTTTTTTGGCCTTTGAGGATTCCTTGAGAAATAGCAGACATTTATCACCAGGTTGTTGGAATTTATTGGACAACACACTATTTCAGATCACAGAAAAGCTATAACTGTAAGTAAAAGACAATTTTTGCACGGCAGAAATCAATTGTGTTGGTGGGCAAATAGACTTTTCTAATGATAATGACCAAATAAATCTTTCATGCTAACAACTTCATTACAGAACAGATAACTTTCATAAGAAGTGCATATTATTGTCATTTTTTCTTGTTTTGTTTACTGCCTATGACCTGTCAGCAACTTTTACCAAAAAAAAGAAGTGAAATCATTGCTGTATTTATTTGCTTAGCAGGCACTTATCCAGGGAAACTTACATGTTACTTATGATCCGTTACCAACTGGTATTTACTCAAGTAAGCATTGAATATCCTGTTTGAGGGCACAACAGCTATATCCCATTTAAGGTTTATCCTACAGCCTTCTGGTTAGAAGCTCTCTGACCCCCTACTCCCCATTGCTGCTCTATTAAACAGTGAAACTAAGTTCTGTGTGTGTGTGTGTGTGTGTGTGTGTGTGTGTGTGTGTGTGTGTGTGTGTGTGTGTGTGTGTGTGTGTGTGTGTGTGTGTGTGTGTGTGTGTGTGTGTGTGTGTGTGTGTGTGTGTGTGTGTGTTTTGAGATGTCCATCTACTTCAAGGTGTGATTATAATGATGAAACCATGTATGCTACTCTGGGCTTTAGCTTATGTGTGTGTGTGTGTGTGTTTGTGGGGGGGGGGTTCCTGGAAGGGGGTTGTGAGAAGGAAAAAGTAGCTACTTCATGACCGTTGACTCTGCTGATGTTCCTCGTCAGGTCTGGTCCATCTGCTCCAGGATCCAGACCCTTTGGTCCGTGCAAAAGCGGCAGAGGCCATGGGACACTTCCATTTCTGATCTGAACCAGGAGCATCAAAAACATCCGGATCATTGAACATGTTCCACCGTTTCTTTAAAATCAGTTTATTTTGTGCTTGAGTTGTCCCTGGAGGAGATTATCAAGAGGAAGCCTCTGCGCCATATCCAACCCCTCGGAGCTGTGTGTGAAACGATGACATTGGTTTTGGAAGCAGGGTGTAAATATGTGACAAAGGAGACAGTTCTCGTGTCAACCTGTCAGGGGTTGGTTAGTGCGCTCAGATAGCCATCACCTTTCCTGCTGCATTGTCTAACTTACTGTGTTTGAGTGCCAGTGTGATGTCATTCTTTGCCTTACCACTCCCTCCTGTGTCATAAACACCATGACACAAGCAGTGAATCTGCTGTTTCTGGAAGATTGAAGACATTTTTTTTCTCAACACCAGAGTCTGTGAAAATGACGTGTCGGGGAGAAACAATTTAAACAAGTTTGGGAAACGGTTTCATTTCAGAAGACTGGCAGTGCCTGCCTTGTTTATTTTATTTATTAATTTTTTTTGTGGTGGGGAGTGCATTTAACACTGCTTGTTGTTTCCAGGTATCAATAGTATGTCTGTTAAAAAGAGATTGATTTAACCCTCGTTCGATGTTGATATTTTAACCCATTTAGACCGGATGCAGAATTTTTGTGTATATACCTTTAAAACCTGGTGCGCCGTTTGCGTGTATATCCCTTTAAGACCGGATGGGATGTTGAGGTTGCTTTAGACCAGTGGTCCCCAACCCTGTTCCTGGAGATCTACCATCCTGTACGTTTTCACTCCAACCCTAACAAAGCACACCCCACTCAACAGCTAGAAATATCTTTTAGCTGCTAATTAGTAGAATCAGGTGTGCCAAATTAGGGTTGGAATGAAAACCTACAGGATGGTAGATCTCCAGGAACGGGGTTGGGGACCACTGCTTTAGACGCTGTCATCGTTTTCAAGACAGTGCATGAAATGCATCCAGTGAAATGCATCGTGATTGGCTGAAATACACGTTGGGAAGGTGAAATGCATATTAGGGGATATTTTTATATTTTTTTTAGCCTTGTTGTTAGGCAGATCAGTCTGGAAAGGCTCGATAGAGATCCATTTCTGCTGTTAGCCTCTTAGCCTAAAGTTGCGCTTTAGATAGTGACAATGATTGATGACTTGAGCGACATTGAAGATGTCGAGTACAGCAGTTACATTGATGAAAACAACAATGAATTAGAAGATTCAGACCAAGATGATGAATTTCAGTTTAAAAAAAAAAAAATGTTAATGAACATTAGGGCAAAGGCAAGTAAGTCCCAATAAAAGCCATAGGAGGTTGTTTACAACAATGCCTTAGGTTTTAGAATGTGTTTTAGGGGGCGTTTTAGGTCTAAATTGGTTAAGACACCTTTATGTTTGGGGTCAATCTGCCCCCAACAGTTTAAACCATCACAAAATTATTGTAATAGAAAACTTTTGACACTTTATGTCTGGCCTTCTTAATGTCTCCCAGTTGACTAGCCTTTTATCCCTAAATAGAAAATCTGTGATAAACTTCTCATTTTAGAACCAGAGGTGAGTGAAAGGGTGTGTGAAGTTTAAAACCTGTACGGTAAAGTACCCTGAATAACCCACAAAAAAAATAGATAAAAAATAAAATTAAGTTGTATATTTTCATGTTTCATACAGTTAAAGAGCCTGGGGTGACCCCACACAACACCTCTGTATGTAAGTTTGTACAGGACTTTTGAAAACAGCATTATGTTTATTGCATTTTTTTCTATTTAATCCCACCAAATTAGGAAAAGTTAAGATGAACGAATAAGGTTAACTGGTTTTTAAGAGATGTCAAACATTGAATGGGGTCAAGTTGACCGCAAACATAAAAGGGTTAATGCAGGGCCCTGTGCTCTGAGCTTCCATTGGGCCCCTGGATGAAATCTTCAGCCAATCTTTGAGCGCAAAATGTCAAAGTTATGTAAAGAGAAGGATAAACCGCTGTAGACAATCTTAATTGCACGTGTCAACTGAAATAATCAGGACAAGACAAAGTGATAAAAAGAATGTAATTTTATTGCTTGGAATTGTTCTATTTCTATCAAGCTTTGACTGAACAAGCACCATAAAGATTGATCTGGAGAGGTTTATTGTCTGGATGAAGTTCCACTTTTCCTATTAGGACAGATTGCACTGCTGGTATTATTATCTAAATTAGTTACTGAGTTACGGTTAATGGATATTTAGTGGTTCCTTGAGCTAATAATGAGTGTTTAAACAGTGCATACCATTGGAAATATTCCGATTTCATTGTTCTTCGGCTTCAAAAATCCTTTGAAATATATAGCTTTTTTTCAATCTGCTTTTGATGATAAATAGGTTATTATTCATTGAAGATTATTATTGTCATGTTTTATTAATTGTCCATGAGGATAATTACTTTGATTTCACAAGTTTTTCATCAAAATCATTTTGTGCCGTTTTGTGCATTATTTCTTTGGCAACTTTCAAACTTTTACTGAAATGTCTAAGGACATTTTAGTAAAAGTGCTGTTGGTTGGCGGGATGTATCAGCATTTAAAACCAGCGAACCTTTCTGGTACATCAGCGCTCACAGTCTACCTGCACAAGCTACACAGGAAGCATCCTCCTCTGAGTAAACTACTCTGCCGGCTTAACTGATGGACGGCTGAGTGAAAAGCAGCAGTATTTCAGAGGAGAAAACTGCATTCCTGACTTGGAGGCCGCAGTGATGAGCTTGAACACACAAATCGGGCATTCCAAATTGAGAGAAAGGGGGCAAACGCGACTAAGGATTATACTGCGATTTTAATTGTAAATAATGCTAATCTTGCTGGTGCAGATGTCTGTATTTATTATAGTTATTCCCTCCCTTGTGTGAACCCCCATGTGTATCCCATGCAAAAGCACTGCAGCGCAATCTGGGTGTTCTCCTTCAGTGTGCTCACATGCAAGCCAATCACCACTTTCCGTAACACTCTATAATAATGTCTTGTAATAGATCGTTAGTAAGGCATTTGTTAATTATTTACTCACTATTTATAAATTATTATTCCTACATTCACAAACATCTATAAATGTATTAATTAACATGAGTTAAGTAAAGACCAGAGACTCACTGGTCAACTGCGAGAGAACGTGAACAATGAATCTTATATATCCTCCTGCTTCCAGTGGGTGGGGCTGGGGCTTGGGGCTGGGGCTTTGCCCAAGGGCAGGGCCCAGGCTGAGGCTGGTACTAGGCCCCTTATCTTGCTCTTATCAGACAAGTCATTTGCATCTGTCACTTCAAATGAATTATTAAAAGAGGAGCAGGGTCAGGTGGAGTGATGTGTGCGTGTGCGTGTGTGTGTGTGTGTCTATAAATCAATCAAATTTAATTTAAAATGCATTATCACCAACATGGGTCTCCAAACACTTTTAAGTCATGTTAATGAATACATTTATAGATGTGAATGTAGGAATAATGATTTATAAATTGTAAGTAAATAATGAACAAATGCTTTACTAATGATCTATTATTATATGAACTACGACATTGACAAGTGTTACCCCACTTTCTATACTACAAAGAATAGAGTACTACAGGACAGTGGTACCCAACATCAGTCCTGGGCCCCCCGTGTGTGTGTATGCTGGTTTTCATTCCAACCACAGTTGTAATCCCAGAATTTTAACAAGCTTTTCATGTTTAGAGAAATGATTTGCCCTCTCAAGCCACATTATGCCAGAAATAGGTATGCATGTATGTCAAATGTCCCATGTTCACATTGTGCTATGTTACCAACAATTTCATTAAAAGAGGTAAGAAAATTATTTAACTGATCAAAATAAAGACTGAAAAAAATACATTTATCTATCATATGTGCAAGGCAGAGCCCTTGTCTTGTGGCTATTTACAGAAGTACAGCTGTTTAGTGCCAACTCTGGCCCTTCCCAATCCCTGCGAATATTAAATGTATTTAATATTTAAATGGCAACGCTTGTTAGTTTTATTTGTTTTATTATTTACAACAGCAAACAATACACCTCACACCCACCACATAATACACATACTAACATGGGATACAATGGCAGTTCCAATCGCACTCATTTATGATTCTGCTTATGGTTTGCCCCATTCACCATGTGATATATCACAGTCTTTCACGCAATGCTGGGTCATGCTGCCCGGGTTGATGACAAGAACCTTTGGTCCTGGCACACATCAGATGGTGTGTATAGGTATAAAATAAAGTCACCATCCTCCTGGATTCAAGCCAGTGTAAACATAGAACCCTTAGAACCATTTTCGCAACAGAATCCTCAACACACATGTCTCTGAATTCATGGGATTGTATAGGAAACTTCGTTTTTTTAGTGTGCCTGATGAACTGTCAAAGCAGACTATCTGATTATCTGATTTCCCTGAATAACTTATCAGACAGTAGATTATCTATGTTCCAGTCTTTACAGAGCTGTTATGTCAAAGGTCTTGATACTCATTTCCGCGCACATGCTCAATTGCAGTTATCTGCGAGTGCTCACGGTCGTAAAAATCCTAAAAGAATGGTGCGCACAATGGGGGAAGGAGCGAGGTTCAACAAATGAATATGCAGTTCACATTTCTGTTCCGTTCAGCATATTTCACAAAGAAATGTTTTGCTCCTTTCCTCGCCTTACTTTTGTTCAATGAAAAAGATTTAAGTTTCTTCAAGACTTTTTGTGACAAAATTTAATTTCATCACTGCTTTAGCACATTTCATTGTCATAAAAAAAACAAATTGTTCAAACATGTACCATGACTATTTATGTACAGTTGTCTTGTCTAGCCATTATATACTTCAACGCAGGGCAGCGCAACATATGTCAGCGTAACCCAGAACAACACGGTACACAAGTACATCTTCACGGATAACCATTATAAATAAAAACAGAAACACAATTACAATCTGAGGGTGTCTGTGATCGCAGTGCCTGGGAGGAGTTCAATAAGCAAACTGTTAGGCAATCTTTCACAAAGTGCTGTTGGGAAGTTCACAGCAAATGGCAAGCACTGGCACAATATCACACTGTCACTCTGAACTTAACCCTTTATGTTGCGCACATGTGCAGTAGCACTGTACAGCAGTAGCAGCCTAGTACCAGTTCTACAAATAAACGACTGTATTAATACATACAAAATATCATTTTGTCAGAAGGGAAAAATGCATTGAAAGGATGATGCTCACTAGCGTTAAAAAGGCACTGATGTGAAAAGAGGAGTGTGGCGGAGGCCTTTCAGACGCCGATGTTATCTTCATAAAGGGAGAGCAGAAGCAGGATGCCCCAGCCTGTCAGGAGACCCAGGTTCTGCAGGAAGAACATGAGCCACGTCCCCCGGCTGTTTGCATGGATCATGGATGGCAGCTGCACCACAGAGACACGGGGGGGAGATAGTGGAGAGTCACAATGGGCAGAGAGCAGTAACAACAGCTACGGAATACTGCAAGCACGGCGCGTCACTGACCAAAATTCAATTCACTTATAGAAATTTCTAGTATCAAATCCAAGATTTAAATTTTTTAAATGCAACTCACATATAGTTTGAAGTATTGAATATTCATGTTAGAAGTACAGAAACCTACCACACTACCTACCCACTACCTACCTTCTGATAAATATATTTTAATGCTTTTATAATGTTTCTTATTCATGTATAACCTTTCAGTAAATGCAACAATATATTCAGATGATTGCATGTATGAAAGCGACAGTAAATGCCAAACATACGTATTGAGAAGTTCATACCTTAGTTTTAAATTCAGTTTTAACCTGACTCTGTATGCCTTATACACTTAGGGCCTGACTTACTAAGATCTTCAGCATCTGCAAAACCTTTTAGCATACGCAAAACTAATAACACAAGCAATCACTGGTGCAAAACAAATAACATGACCAATCGCTAGTCACGTTATTGGTTTTGTGTGCTAAAAGGTCTTAGTAAATCAGGCCCTTAATGTAATGAAGTGTTGTAAGTCTTTATTTCATGCTTATTAGTTGACACTGTATCAAACAATAAAACTGGAAATTACACTTAAGCACAGTAAAGGAGGCTAGAACGTACCATGTCTGCAAGCCCCACATACAAAAAGAGACCAGCTGTGACAGCTGCAATCCATTCCTGAGCAGATGGATCGGTCGAGACAGAGAGGGCGATGTATAGTCCAATGAAGGATGTCAAAGCGCTGCCAAAGTTCAGTAGCAGAGCCTTCTTTACAGACATCCCACAATGCAGGAGAAAAGCAAAGTCGCCTGAGAAGAGACAGGAAGCGGTGGTTACAAAGAAGTTCAAGGCATGATAGCGCCTATGCCACAATGAACTTGTGATTTTCGAATGGGAATTTTTAAATGGTAACTTCTGACTTTTCTGTTTGTGAATTTTTTTTCTGTGTAACTCATGGGCATGCTGTCACTCACCCAGCTCATGGGGCAGTTCATGGCAGAGCACAGCCAAGGAAGTGGCCAGTCCAGACCTCCAGGACACAGAGAAAGCAGCCCCCATGGCCAGGCCATCGGCAAAGTTGTGGATTCCATCACCGATTGTGATCATGTAGGGGATCAGACGCTGCTCTGGAGGGGCAAAGAGACAATGGGGCTCAAAGAGGGAAGGTCACTTCCTGTTTCCACAATGTCCATGTTTTTGTAGGTGGCCCACTGAAAAACCAATGTCAATGTTGTTTGACAGTATTAAATATAAATAAGTGGAGTCCCACACAATGTCTTACTTAGATACAAATGTATTTAATTATACATGCAACGTTTTCGGTCATTTGGACCTCAGGTATCTGTTCTTCTCTTCCGACGCACACCGGTGCTGTAGGTGTACTGGAAGTCTTTTTTAATAATGTTGTTTGATGGGAAGTAATATAAAATGGACCAGTCATGCATGTCTGATTTTCCTATGAATACATAGTCAAAAACAGCCCAGTTGAGGTCATTGTAATCAAAGACCTACTAGACCAGGGGTAGGCTGCCCTGGTCCTGGAGTGCCGGTGACGGTGAAATTTCTGATTTTTGTTCCATCTGAGCTTGATCACAACAGTTTGGTGGATGATTAAAAACCCTGAGGCCTGATTATTCTGTATGGTGAAATGCCTCCAGCACATGGTCACCTGCATTCATTAAACCTGACTGATCAAAATTATTCTTGTTATGTAGTTATAGGTTTGGATGGAGCAAAAACCAGAACCGTCTCTGGCACTGCAGAACCAGGGTTGCCTACCCCTGTACTAGACTGTGCACCTGGACATGTTTTTTATATTTTTCACTGGATTACCCTTTTTTGGTTAAAGCAGGGAGACAGTGCCAAAGTTCTTCCTTGTACTCATCTAAATCATACGAGCATTGTGAAGTAATGCTGATATGAACCACATGTCTGCAGTGTGAAAACATCACACACCCATGTCTGTGTCAGATGTCACGTCGTTAAGTGTAGCGTTGGTATTTTGCTAGAACACGAGTGTGTAATTAAGGACAGCAAAGTATTATATACGGAGGCCATTTTGCTAGCTTAGCTACACTCCTGCAGTATGACATTATACCCCTCATCCTAATATGCACAACACATATTTGCTGGGGATGACCTAATCATTCAAAGACAACAATGACTCACACTGACGTGTGTTGAGCTTTAAAACCCAGACTCAGAAAGTCCAAACAACAGCTGAGCATACCTCTTGTACGACTACTTCAACTTGACTACCTGCTTTCTCTTTCTCAATCCCTCAATCCCTTCCATATCCTTTATTTTCACAGTATAATGTTTTAATTATATTATTAGACTGTTTAGAATGTCTGTATTGTGTTCTATTTGTTGTGTTATGTCGTAGGTCTTGTAGTCTGTCATCTGTTTTTGTCTTTGTCTTTCTATTTGCTTATGTTTTAGGGTTGGCTATATGTAGCTTGGTCCATGTGTGGGATATGGGAGAGGAGGGAGCCCACACAAAGTAGAGTGTTTTTTAACTAATAAAAAGGATGGTGTATTACTTTTTTTTGTTATTATTACTTCATAAAATTAATGATTTTTCGATTTTTTTCAATGGCCCTATTGATAAATCTTTGTTGTATTGTGTATTGATGTTTAATGTAAACACTACAATAAAAATGAATAATATATATAAAGAAACCAGACTCAGAAGGTCCAAACAACAGCTGAGCATACCTCTTGTAAGACCATTTGAACTTGATTCTTCCTTCTCGTTTTCTTCAACCTGAATGGATTGAAGTTTCAGTTAATTTCATATAGAGGTGTATTTCCTTTAACAACATATTCATGTTGGTCTAGCAGAATATTTACAAGTGTTTCACCACAAGGTCTTTCTGTCGCAAAGGTAGCCATTTTTAGGGCTAAGCACTTCAGTGGGGTAGGGCCTGAGGAGGCCATTTAGCATTGTGCCACTGTGAGAGCCATCCCACCACACACATTACCTGCATTACATTTTCAGAAATCTCATTCCATGAAAGCTATATTTGGTTAGTTAACTACTAATGAATATCTAACTGGACTAACCATTATAAATAAATGTTGAAGCTAGTTTCCTGTGACATTTTTAACAGAATTCCCACAAAAGGCGCCATGTTCTTGCTTTGGCCTGTCAAACCAAAGAAACGGTTGACTGTCTCCTTGGTATGGGATGGCTATGGAATCTTACCAGGTCTGCTTGCGAGGTGGACTGCTTGCCCATTCTCTCACTGTGGTACATCTGTATTACTTTGCCATGGTCGCAGTGGTGGGGATCGCTCCCCTCCTAAACCAAAAAAATTTAGATTTTTTTTTTTACATCCAGTCAGTATCTGTTTCCAAAATAAATAATAAAGTTAGCTGCATTCATCAGAACCGCTGTTTAAACACAATGTTTGCAACTGTTGGCTATCTACTCCCAGCAGGTGTTTGGTATTGCTGGCTGATCTTGAGCAATATTTTCAGGAAAATATGCACTGTGTATTACTAGGTGTATTCCTACATAAAATATCTCACTAACTTAATAAAAAAAGGTCCCCATTCCTATTAAATGGCATATTAACCTCCTAAGACTCTGCAATTCATTTTTGCCCCCTGTAGAGGACATATTCTAACATGCTGAAGCCTACACTACAAGGGACCTGTTTTTGTCATCCATGACACCTTATAATACAAACATAAAATAAATACTTGAACATTTCTCTGCCAGGTCTCTGGAGGATAAGTAAAATTCGTACATTTTTGCAGTACAGAAGTAGTACTAATAGATAAACCAATACTGATTCCATTTCATATTATGATGTAGGTATTTGAGTGGAAACGTACGCTGTCATGATTGTGACTGTCGTTGTGGGTCATGATGGAAAAAACAGTTTCCATGAGGAAGAAATAGTAGATTCCCGCCAGCAACACCAGGAGCTTGTAGGTGTGATCCAGGCTGCTGCCGGACTCATTGTCGTGAGAGTGAAGACCCAGGAACTTGGCACAAACACCAGAGACACAATCAGGCACAAACCACACCACATAATCATCAGATCCCCCATGGCAACATGGAACCCCCTCTCTCGCCATGCCGTTCAGACACTGTGTTCGCGAAACGAATACCATTACTTCTCCTTACAGTAATGACACTACAGGAGTGATATCCCTTTGACAGCCTGATTGCAGTTTTTGTCCACAATTGTGAAGTGTATCTTAATGCAGCGCTCCGGAGAGGGGAGGCTGTGTGCTGTTGCAGATTGCTCTGGGGAAATAAAATTTTGAGGAATTGCCTGGCCACATATGAAGGATTGTTCGAAGGAATTGTCCTTACAATTGCATTTCTCTGAGCAAGCAAAGCTGTGAAGCCAAAAAAGAAAAAGAAAAATGCAAAAGCGGCTTTCTCTTTGGTAGAGAGCACTTCTGTTAAACTAAAAATGTCAACAAAAAAAAACTCTTCCCAAGAGCTTTCAACATATGCAATTGCTCTTTTATGGCTCCTATATTTATCTAAACCAAGATCTATTTTCTTTCTTATGAAGTTATTCCTTTGTAAAATAAAAACAAATGTACTTGTACAGTAGAACGCGGGCTTAGAAAATGGATCTCATGCCTTCTTATTCTAAGATATGTTGTGTGATGAGGGATGATTTAGAAGTGTTTGGAAATGTTTGCTTTTCAGCGGACAGGTGCTTACCGTGGGTAAGAGGTGCAGTATGGCGTCCCCTGTGAGCGAGCCCACGGCCAGGCTGATGCAGAACTGGATGCAGAACTGAAAGAGGGTGGTGCAGGCCGTGCACAGCAGGACCACGATCCCGAACACGGCCACCAGGCAGATCACCAGGTTGGCGATGCTGGCGTAGACATACGCTGTAAGAAAGTCATAAAAGCATTGGAGCAGCATGAGAGCCCTGCACAGTAAATTCACAGCAAAATGTCCAGTGTTAATTCAACTCTAACAGTGTTGATTCAACTCTAGCAGTGTACATATTAGCCTACTCTGGACAGATTAGACTCATATGTACACTGTTAGAGTTGAATTAACACTGGACATTTTACTGTGTGCCACCAGCAGAAAGGGGGCAGGGAGGCCTCTGAAGGACCTGGCCAGAGGTGAAGTTCACTGCAAAAAAAGTCTTAACAAGTGTCTTAGTCTTGCAATGAGACTTAAAATTGTTGTTGTTTTTTTTCACTCAAGTAGAAGTATTAGCTTGTTTTAAGTAATTGTTTTTCTTGACAAGTGAAATTGTCTTACCCCATTGGCAAATCTTAAAATGAGTAAAACTCACCTCATTGTCAATCTTTTTGCCTTATTTACCAAAAAAGTAACAGAATTTAGATTTAGATAAGTCTAAATATAGGACTAAAATACTTGTTAAGATTGACTTATTTTTTTGGTTTTTGCTGTGTAAGCAAGTGACTAACTTCTTAATCCTTATATTATATTTAGAACGTGAAATCTTCATGGCCCATTACATCACTGCGACCTCATCCAAAACACATGTAGCCAGCTGTCACTTCTTTTTTAACTCTGCAGGTTCACCAGTTGAGTTAAGCAGTAACTGCCCTGGGGGATTACACAATTTACGCAGCAATGCTATGTCCAATTATGTGCTGCCTCACAACTGCTGTGACTGCCACAGTCAGCATGGCATGGTGAGAATTCTGGTCATAAAGCATATCACTGCAGAGGGCTACTGCAGACGTTTAGCTGAATGCATGAGCCAAATCCCAAGCACACCAGTCTTTAACCATTCATGTTTTGTAGGGAGATTCCTTGTCTGTCTCATAGACAAGTGAAGATGAGGCTCGTTGGAGCATTCAATCGCATCGCAAAACTGATCCTGTTTCTGTAACCAATATTCACCAATATCACCAATATTTCACAACTGTACAATCAATATGGAAGAGTGGAAAAGCCAGAAATGTTTGTGTACCATCTGACAGCTGGCCACACATGGTGGTGGGGGTGATTTATCATTCTGGTTGCCTCATACAATCCTGTTTGGTGCAGATGTTTTCAGCCCTTTGAGTGCAAGCTCTACATTGCTGTTGATGCAGCACACAGTTATCAGTCTGGCTTAGGTGGGAAAAGGCACTCACTCTCTATCTTGCTGAGATGATCGATTGGGTGTATGGGGTGAGGTTTAGGCCCACATGCCCCGCTCAGGATCTGTTGGATCAGTGCTGGGCTGAGCCTGGTGAACTGGGCCCTTGAGATAGTGGAGCCGTTCACGTGATGGATCTCCATTAGCTCATGGGCTGAGAAGCAGGTCTGCAGGACAACACAAAAACGGCTTATATAAGTTTTTATATAAAACCCAGAATGCTCTTTAAGGCATACTGAACTTTGTTAGCTCATAATATTGTGTAGCTACCTGGCGCCGATATGAGTCGTAATATTCACGCTTATCTTCATGACTTGCTCCAGTGGTCAGCAACTGGCCAACGGAGAATGACGTTTTTTCTCTCTCCATTCAAAAGCACACTTTTAACACATAAACATGCTTTTGAGACCTGTTTCACCATGCAATGGGAGTGAATGGAGAGAGATAAAAACGTCATTCTCTGTTGGCCAGTTGCTGACCACTGGAGCAAGTCATGAAGATGAGCGTAAATATTACGACTCATATCGGTGCCAGGTAGCTACACAATATTATGTTCTAAAAAAGTTCAGTATGCCTTTAATAATGCTCTTTATCACTATGTCAGATGTAATGTGAGGATATGAAGGCTCATAAAACCTCCAAATGAATGGCATATTGTACATGGTCTTACTACATAGTGCTTGTATAAGAGTTGCACATGCTACATGGAATGCTGCAGAGTAAACTGGTACAAAACAAAAACTGTGTGTGAGCTACAGCTCATACTTCATTGATTCCAAATACCACCCCCCCCCCCCCCCCCCCCAACCCCCAGATAGTGTCAGTCGGATTTCCCCAAATGATATGTCTGAGCCAGCGGCCCCGGTGATGGAAACACATCATTATGCGCTTCAGCTGCAGCAATGACTTGGGCTTCACCAGGACTGTAATGAATGCATGTGCCCAAGTGCCCCGCAGCACCTCCAGCGGAGCAGAGCAGCCTCGTCCTAATTACACTCCTTCACAGTAATTACCGCGTCCCAGCTGCTGTTCCGCTCCTGCCCCTCTCCGTGGCTGTGCCCCGAGCTCCGGTGACCGTGGAGATCGTGTCCGAGTCTGGGCTCATGCTCGTGGTGGTCCGCCCCTGGCTCGCCGCCCCCCAGTTTCAGATGCTCCATCAGGATCTCTAGGTCTGCAGAGAGACACGGGTTACAGGAAGCGTAAACTTTTCAGTAAGAGCACACACTCACTGTAGCACAGAGTTTATGGGAGCCATGGATCGCCTCTCCAATTTTTCCCAAGGCCGGGACAAGCACCGGCTGTCTTTTAAATCAATGTCATACTGCATTGTTTACTTTAAAAAGGGTGAAGGGTGAAACAATGAGCTAATGCAGTTGGCCGTTGCTGAGTTGACTAACCGTGCTCCGTCACGTTGTCAGGGCCAAGGACATGGAAAATGTAATCGAGGAAGTACTCCTCTTCAGGCAGCGCATGCGAAACCATGCAGTCGCCGCGCAGGACATGGTACAATACATTGCCGAGGACAGTGTCGACGCCGCGCAGGGTGCTGTCGCTCAGAGACAGATTACTCTCCTCTATGATATCGGCCCCTGTGAGACAGTTCTGTGGATGCAGGCATTGGGACAGGAATTAAGCTTCAGATCACTTCATACACTTCACTTCACTTCTTGCACTTTTTTTATTAGAATGGTGTACTTACAAGCAATGGCTGAAATACAATTAAACCAATTTGTACCATGGTCTATAATGAAAGCGGCATGTTTACTTCAGAAGTTTAAAGCGGATATTGTGAGTTAAATGGTATTTGAAAAACCCAAAAATGTAGCTAAAATGAATTTCTAAATTTCAAACAAAAACCTACATGCTTCTCTCATCCAATTCAATGTATTATTCATAACTCTTATTTTATGCATATACTGTATATCTATATGCATACGCCTGACTGGGAATGCAATAGTGCATTGCTTCTTTTTTTTTTTTGTTGTTTTTATTTGCAGCATATCTTTGCTTGAAACCGGCCAAATCAGATGTGGGAATGTGTACTACTAAGCTGACTTATCCAAGGCAGCAACAGCTAGCTTGCAAGTATAGTTTGCTGTTGGCAGAGCTGTACACTTTTTAAAATTTTTGTGTAAGACAGTCTAAATAAATTAACTAGAAACATTTATCTAGATAGACAGAGCTACTTTTTTTACCACCTTATTTAAGGCAATCAGGACAAAATCAGAACATTTTATATTTTCTTATAAACTGGAAATATTAATATAAAAAAAATGCAGCAAAACATCCCTTACGGTTTAAAGAGAATACCAAACCCGGACTACTTCGCTAGGACTAACCCGAGATAAGGAGGACTGGAGCACACAGAGCTCAGAGCAAAACAAAATATTTTAATACGACTGACGTTTCGACGTCAACGACGTCTTCTTCAGAGTCAAAATGGAATTTTGACTCTGAAGAAGACGTCGTTGACGTCGAAACGTCAGTCGTATTAAAATATTTTGTTTTGCTCTGAGCTCTGTGTGCTCCAGTCCTCCTTATCTCGGGTTAGTCCTAGCGAAGTAGTCCGGGTTTGGTATTCTCTTTATTCACTGGTCCTTCTGTTGAGCACCTATAGTTCCTTGTCTATATAGCCGGCTTGTAGCGCGTTTGGGATCACCCCCTTTTTACTTTGTATCCCTTACGGTTTGTTTGCATTGCTCTTCAGGAAAAGATTGATCAATCAAGGTCTAATCAATGTGTCAGAGATGTCCAGCCATTCTGTGTTCCTGCAGCTTGGGACAGGTGCATACCTGATCTCCTTCCGTTGACCTGTAGTGCTTTTCAATTTGGTTGAGCAAACGATCCAAGCTGCCAGTCCCTGCACTGAACTCGTCCCCTTGGATGTCCTTGGCCATAATGCTTTGAACAAATTGGTCAGTCTCCCTCTCCCACTTCTTGTTCTTTACAGCTGTGCAGGCCTCCTGGGGGGAGCTGAGGTAGAAACACCACCCCAAAGCCACCTTGAAATATCCCTCCATGTGGAGACCGCTGTCTTGCCAGTTGCCACTGACGAGCTGGCTCACATCCTCTATGGAGATGCACTAAAGATAGGCAGATATTTCATGTATATTTTGTTAGATGGTAAGGCAATAAATATGATCCCAAATGTTTTAGACATGGAAATTAAATTACTACATTTATATATGAATTTGGGCCAGGAAGAAGGTTTTTTTTTTTTTTTTTTTTACAAACCAACATTATACTGTATGTTGTAACATCTGCTGTAGTTATTCTCCTTAGGTTTTATGAAACATTTACTTTATTTGTCGAACCTGCCGACGTAGGAGTCTAGTTTGGAGATATCGCGGTAACAGAACCTGTCTGGTCTTGGAAATGGAACACGGAAAGATTATAGTTTGATATAGGTTACTCATCCGAAAATGTGCATACTAGGACCAAGGAATAGGCTACAGCGCGTGACCTATATGGCAGGCTACATCGATGTAGTCTTGCGCAGCCAGTCTAGTGTGGAGTGCAGAGCGGCAGCAAAATCGAACAATCCTCACACTTGAGATAAAGTTTAAGGCCTGCCGCCTGCATTGTTTGGAGGCAGGAAAAAAAAATTAACGGGGTTGAACCTTGCACAACGTCACACAGTGCCAAATGGAGGACAGCGTATAGTTCGGATAAATATAGCCTACCACCAAAATAAGTAGCTTAAAATAAGGTACCCTACAATACATTTTTAAAAATCGCTCAGAATAGAACTTGTTGCGAACTGTGCGTCACGGTGAGAATCAAAGTATAGAAATGCTTCAATGAAAATGTAGTGGCTTACAAATAAAACGTAGATACACTGCAATATACACGGTCATGTAGGCTACATGCAGCCTATTTATAATAATTAATTAACACACCAAATATAGCCAAATAAATAATATACATTAATGTTAGAGCACACTACATATTTCACAGATCTATAGTTTTGTAGAGTAGTCTATATTATTTACATATTTTTAAATTCGTTAAATTTAAGTCCAAGTAGTCTATTTCATATGAAAATTAATTAGACCATGTAGGCTACTAGCCTACTATATCATGAGAAGATAGATTTAAGTATGTATAGCTACCTTTGAAACACATGATTGATAGCCAGTCGAAAATTTTCACGCAAGAAAAAGTTTTTTTTCTGGAAATACGTTAATGATATTATTCTATAGTCACAGTTCATAAAAATGCTAGGACGCGCATTATAACCAAATCCCTACGTATTCAGCATGCCTAAGCATTAACGTTTACAGGCTGTTTTAATCGTGGTGTATTTTAAGATATCTGTGCTAATCTGACTTGCTACCCAACACAATTAAATAAAATAAACACATAATAACTTAGAAGCATATAAACGAAGAAATCTAAACTATAAAGTGCGCACTGTTTAACACAGAACTGAAGCTGCTGGCAGGTGAAGTTTGGACCTCGACCCTTTTTTAAGCCTGTAAATTGAAGCGAGTAAAAAAATACCTTTTCACACGACACATCAGGGCACTGCACACGTTTCTCCAACATCGAGAAAAAGATGCGAACAGCGTTTTCACTTAGGTATTCATCCCCAGGTGACACCATATCAACTACCTTTCTATATATGTTTCTTTTTGAGGACAGCGCGTGGCTCAAAATATTCAAATTAATGAACAGTAGGAGAACATGTAAAATCTTAAACATGGCTGCCATTACTTAAATAACGTCCAAAAATTATTATTTATAAAAAGTAAAGGAAAAAACTGCCTGATACAGGGAATGTTTCTGCTGAATTGAAATCAAAGACAAGTAGCATACACTAGCTTTAAGTTCTTCTTATAGGTAAAATCAGCAAAGGTAGACGATCCGCTCTCCCCCTTCTTCACTTTGCTGTCATTTGATTGGTCCAAGAGAGGATAGCGTTTCTCCAACGCCAATGCTCAATAAAAAAAAACAGTGGAGCTGCAAACTAAGATAGGGGGCACGCGACCCCGCAAGTATTATTTTCTCTTCGGTCAATATTTCTGTCTGAACACTGTTATATCTGTTAGCTGTGGGTTTGGAAAGGCCAATGGTGGTGATTTGAAGATGATGCAGTTATTATATGTGCCTACGGGGCCGATTTCCCCTCATTTAGCCTACAGAGAAGTTGATGATATTCCTAGAGGGAACAATACAAGGGGAACAGAAATGATTTGCGTTTGTGAATTATAGGCCTAATGAATTTGATGTTTTAACACAGTACCAACACCACTGGATCCCGTCACCCCATCTTTGCTGCGTTTGTGCTCAAGCTATTATCTCAGAAGACATTACATAATACGTCCAATGGCTTATATAGTTTTTTCTAATTATTATAATTCATAAATTATATAGGAAAATTTATTTGTAACACATATAGGCTTCCTAGTATTATTTATTATTTGTAAACATATTTTATACAGTGATCATCCATGATATTGTTGAGAATATGCAAACCAGACTAATTGCAAAGTTATGTTTTCAGCATTTGGGCCAGAGCTTGCAATGGGAATGTGCAGTAGGACAAAAAGAGAGCAGAAGAAAAATCTTAATTATATCCACTACTGACCCAGCTCTATGACTGACTAATGGTTTTAATATTTTTCAGTACAGTAAACTTGAAAGAGATGTGCACCAGGTCTCATATCAACTCATTGTCCCTCCTTCATAATTCTCTATCTTTGGCAAGAAGTGACAGCACAGGATAAATGGTATTAAATTGTTGCGTTGACAGTGTAATAACAGGGTTACTTCGAATTGTATCTAAAGTGAATAACATGGTCATATGGTGGCAGGATATTTAACCCTTTGGTGACCTTCTGATAGTATTTTGTGGAGGCAATATAGCTGGGATTTCCTTTTCTTCTGTTTGAACCTCCCCATTTTAACTTAATATTTCATTAAACAATTGAAGCAAAGAATAAGTTGTTCATAAAAACAAAGATGCACATGCTGGTTTTGTTTTCCAGCATAAACCTTTATATCCCTATTTATGGGCCTAGTAATTAACTGTTCTCATGTAAAACATATATTTCTTGTAGCCTTGACCCATGTGACAATGCCAACACCCAGTTAGTTACCTAGTGGAACCAATCACAGGTGTCCGCTCTTTCAACAGTGTCTACCACTCATTTCTGAAACAATGCCATACTGCGTGAGACACAGCAAGCTGCTACCTGATTCAGCTTTTTCATCTCTATTTTGTCTCTCCATATTCTATTTACAGAGCAACTGTTGTCCTAATGCACCACGCAGGCTCTCTTAAAGTAGATGATTACTCTGGTTATTCTGCGGACCATGTGTCATTCCTTTACATGAGGAATCCTGGCTGATTAGAGAAGTAACTGTGAACTCAGCATGTAGGTGTTGCAATGTAAACCTCCGTGTGGTAAAGCAGCTGTTCTGAAGAGGGTGGTAAAACGTAACTCTGCAGTGAAATCATCTGTGGAATCCTGCAGTACTATCAAGGGGCTCAACCTACCTATTTATCAAGCAATCAAACTGCCAAAGGGGAACTCAGATGGCACATAATGCAAATTGAATCAATTAATGCCTCTTTCATATATGTAATATAAAGCCAATGTCATAGCATTTTAAAATGTAATATCAGAATACATTTTATGTACAGTTCCCTTCAAAAGTATTGGCACCCTTCATAAGCATGAGCAAAACAAAGGCTGTATAAAATAAACAACACAGGTAATGGTATATTGTAAATGCTCAAAAATGGGTAAATATTATTTCATGCTCATATAATTGCTCAGAGAAAAAGTTTATTTAACAAGTAGCCTAGAAATTTTATTTTCCAATATGATAGGTATCAAACTTATCGGCAGGCTACCCCTGCTTTCATGTTTTTTGCACCCTCTCTTTGCAAGCATAAGACTACTCCATGGTCTTCTGTAGTTTTTCTTTTTCTTTTTCATTAATTAATCATACGGCGTGGATCTTTGGCCATTCCTCTATATAGAAGTTTTCAAAATCCCTCATATCCTACTAAAAGTCTGAAGACTGATATGGCCAGTCCAGAACAGTCATTTTGTGGTCAGTTTATCATTTCTTAGTTAATTTTGAGTTATGCGATCAATTGTTTTGTAGAATGATTAATTTGCAGAAAGCTGGGGGGGATTTTTAATATTGTACATATGTTTATAATAAAAAATAAAAAATTTTAATTAACTTTTTTTTTTTTCAAAAAATAGGGCAAGTCCTATGTCTTATATGCTTTTCGTTTAATCTACAATTCTAAGCCAGCTAACCCAAATAATAAATAAACATGATACATAAATTAATTAATTAAAATGAATTCCACTCATTACAAAAGATCAGGCTGTTGTAAAGGTGCACCGGTTGCCTCTGACAGTGAGATGAGCTAACATAACAGATAACAGATCAATCCACAACTCTCGCCTGTAACAAGTTATGTAACCTGCTGCGTTTTCCACGCCAGTTTGAAAGAGGACTTTGAACCATAAAGTTATTCGGTTTTCTTATTTGTGTGATCAGTATCTTTGAGCCTTGGGTCGGCTCAGAAAAACAATAAGGAGTAGAAGGAATGATTTGTGTCATCACTCGTCGTGTATGTGTCAGAGGCGGGGTTTTCGGTGCTTCTTCGTTCGCAGGAGCACTGATTTACCAAATAAGACGCATTTCCGCGATGGGCAAAGAAATATAATTCTACGAACCACATATAAAGCTTCCACAGGGGGGAGCTGTGGCTCTTCTTAATAGAGCAGTGCTGTAGTTCTTATTTAAAATTTCCCATGTTGAGTCATATTCATGCGTATATATTTGACGATGTTAATCTGAAAATAATCTTTATAAATTTGAAATGTGTAGGCTAGTGTATATAGGCTACCGGAAAAAGTAACGATTTGATTCGATATCTTGGATGGGCCTATATTGAATTAAACATTCTTAACGCAAAGAAAACAGCATTAAACAATAACCTATTAAACAAATATAGTAGCTATGCTATATGTAGCCTAATAATATACTACTCTATACATAAAACAGTGTTAGGCTGCTAATTGTGTGGTAGCCTACTGTTTATAATAACAGTGCAAAAACTTTAAATTCAGTAACATGCTCACGAGACGTGCTGTTTATCAGGAATCGTGTCGTTTTAACTTCACGAAGACACCAGTTTAATTTATTTATAGGCTAGTTTAAACCTTGACACGTGTAATTTGTGCGTGGGCACGATTTCTAACAACCTAGTCTACTCCAGCCTGCATTTTTTCTGTTAAAGACAGTATCTGTCCTTCAGTATAATCAAGTGCATATAATAATCTTCTTCCAGGCAGACCTCGTATCCAAGTCGATTGTTCTTGCCACTCCAGACCATTGAACGGGGATTAGAGCCCATTTGCTACAGGTTGATAACGTCTCTCATTGTCTGCCTGATTTCAGCACTAACCAATCCGACGGATGTAATGGAGAGAGGGTCCCTCCAGAGGCCTGCAAGGTGCCAAGGTGTTATTAATCACCTGGCCGATTTACACACACCAAGCACATCGCCGCTGTTATTTTGAAGTCCGAGCAGAGAGTAGCCTACAGCTAAAACTTCCGAACCAACACCGAGTGTGGCAGGAGGTGAAACGGGAGGCCAGAGGAAAACACGCTAAGGATCATAAAATACAGTCATTCACTTAGCCTCAAAGGAGTAACGCAAGATATATACAGATCCAAAAAATTAGAATATCATGGAAAAGTTTTTTTTTTCCATAATTCCATTCAAAAGGTGAAACTTTCATAGATTATAGATTCATTACACACAAAGTGAAATATTTCTAGCCTTTATTTGTTTCATTTTTCATAATTTTGGCTTACAGCTCCAGAAAACCCCCAAAACAGTATTTCAAGAAATTAGAATAGTGTCGAAAATCAGCATTTACTTCAGTTATTTCAGAGAATGAGTGGAGTGGCTTGACTCGAGGAATCAGACAGTTGTAGCCCATGTCCCGGATACGTCTGTACGTGGTGGTTTTTGAAGCACTGACTCCAGCCTCAGTCCAAATCGTCTTTGCTTGACAATCCGCTGAAGCCTACGGTCATCTCTTTTGCTTGTGCACCTTCTCCTGCCACATTTTTCCCTTCCACTAAACTTTCTATTGATATGCTTGGACTGCACTCTGTGAACAGCCAGCCTCCTTAGCGATGACCTTTTGTGGCTTACCCATCTTCTGGAGGGTGTCAATGATGGTCTTCTGGCCAATTGTCAAGTCTGCAGTCTTCCCCATACTGAACCAAACTGAGATAAACTTTGCAGGTGTTTTGAGTAAATTAGATGATAGTGTGACACTCAGTCTAAAACATTAATTCTCTGAAATAACTGAAGTAAATGCTGATTTTTGACACACTATTCTAATTTCTTGAAATACTGTTTTGGGGGTTTTCTGGAGCTGTAAGCCAAAATTATGAAAAATGAAACAAATAAAGGCTAGAAATATGTCACTTTTTGTGTAATGAATCTATAATCTATGAAAGTTTCACTTTTTGAATGGAATTATGGAAAAAAAACAACTTTTCCATGATATTCTAATTTTTTGGAAAGGATCTGTATATGCACATCCAGAATTTGTCTACACGGGACTGACTCACTTCACTCAACCAGGAACTGTTCTGAGTTCTAAATCATCGGATACAGCTAGATGGTCATCTGTTTGCTTTAATTTACTAGGGATGTCCTAAAAACATTACTAGAACGTTATTAAAGTCATAGGAAGGTCACTGTTTGGTTACAATATGACATTTAATTAGAGTTTTTCGGGGACGTTCAAGCAACGTCCCTACCCGGTTATGATATGACGTTGTGCTCATAACATTCATGGGACATTCAGGGACGTTCCTGCAATGTCTGTTACTGGTTACAACATAACGTCATGTAGCAAATGTCTGGGGGAGGTTACTAGAACGTCCCGGTAACGTTCTCTGTGACGTCCACATAACGTTTAGAAAACCCTACAAAAAGACGTCAAGGCGACGTCCTGATGACATTTCGAGACGTTCAGGGGATGTCCTGAGGACCTAATTTTTTTAGCTGAGTTAGAGAGTTTCTGGAGCCTGTGTAGCTACAACATCATGAATAAGATATGAAAACATCATCAGATCACCACAGAAAATGTTGTGTGTTTGTTTGGGAGACCTGTTTAGGTTTTACTTGAAACTTGAATTTCTGCTGAAATTTCAGCTGTCCCCTTGTGAATGGGAGATATTTGTTTGTGATTCAGCCATCACCCTGCATCTGAACCTGAACGTAACTAAAACTAAATTAAATTAAATTAAATCTCTTCTGTGCTCTTTAAACATAAGTTATAACATAAGAACTTTTAACCCATTCCATGTGCAGTATTTTCCTTATGAACTAATTAAGGGTTTGGATCTTTCTGTTTTGTTTTTATTATTTTTCGTTATGCCAAAACTGAAGTAGTAGAATGGCGCTTTTTAGGAGTATGACCTGCATCAAAAGAAACAATCAGAATGAAAAATAATAAAACATGTACCATATGCTACAACACAAAGAAAGTTTAATACCATACTGTGCAGTCTGACTGAACAAATAGCCTTATTATTTTCCCAGTGGCCTCCGTGAATGACCCTCCTATCACCCCAGACACAATTGAACGGGTTGTCCCCTGCACTTAATGATCTTCAAATTACGTGGGCTTCTAGGACCCTGAAGTGGAGTGTGCCAAGTTACACATGATTGCATTCTTTGTGTCTGGGTAGAGGATACTGGCTGGAGATGCTAACACCCGTCCCCTCCCTCTCCCACTCCCCGGTACACACATGCACACAAGGGCGCACGCATGCACACACAGTTAGTTCGACAGCCATCACAAATGAAGCGTTAAATTAAGAAACAGATAGCGCTCTCTCTCGGGGGGTGGGGGACCCCCACACAATAGGGTGGAGCGGCCGAGACAGGGGAATCATTAGCTTCAGAGAGACTCAGCCTCCACTCTGCCACTTCATAAGGTAATTAGGGGGGTTACTCACTTCACAACAATGATCCATCAGGGGAAGAAAGGGGAGGGGGGTGGGCGGTCCTGACAGTACTGTCCCCCTTAAATCAAAGGCAAGGGTCCTCCGTTAGTCCGCCCTGGTTGAAAGGAGAGGAAAATTTAGGACAGGCCCGCCACTGGCCGTCAAGTGCCCCATCCAAGTCATTTAAGCTGTGTGCAAAGATAGCCAGTGACACGTTATGCAGTGAAAATTAATCTCATGGGTCAGCAGCTTCCACAGCTTTGATTTAAAAATTCAAGTAATCCAGCGTGGCTTAATGTTGAGGGGTGTGTGTGTGTGTGTGTGTGTGTGTGGTGTGTGCGTGGGGGTTGGGGGGGTACTGCCAAACTCTGATTCCATTGACAGGGTAAAAGGATGCCTCTCGGCGCTGTGTCTCTTGCGAGAGCTGACCAAACGGGGCCGAGTCTGTCAATCTGTGGCCATCCGTTTCACTGCCCATCTGGGGCTCTCTGAGTCAGCCAATCAGATTACTTCCAGTACTGGTCATTGTGAAATCACGCTGAAAAAAAAGTGTGATTTTAGCAATATTTATAATTGTGATGCAGAGCATTTAAAATATCGTCATTGCAGGAATAATCTAAAATACATTTTATGGATGCATTGTTTAATAAATTAATAATAATAATAATAATACAGGTGCTTATACTGTTTGTATTTCAGTCAGTGGATCAGCCCTTCATGTTGTACATGATAAATAGAAGTTCTACATTGAATGCAGGTATTACATGACAACAATAGTGCACAGTTACACTACTAAACATGCAATTTGTAGGTTAACACTTTTCAAATATATTATGCTTTCATGTGATGATCATATCCAGCTTTTTGATGTTCTCTGTCTCCTTTGTGTATAGAACTCAAGTTCAAGTAATTTTGAATCTTGTGTTTTATGGCATAACAAGCTGTCCTCCAAATTTCTGTCAGCAGATAATGATTATCTTAGCTAAGGAAGGCAGCATATCCAGTGGTAACTATGGCAGGGCTGACGACACTAACACAGTAAGATTAATGTCCTGCATTTTCTTAATACCAATGTTGTGTATTCATGCCACTGTGTTGCATTCCTTGCATTCAAACCCATATCTTCTGAAGTAGTATGCGCTTTTCATCGACTGCAAGAACTTGAATCTATTATAACAGGAACCCTAAATCATTGTGATCAAGGTGTCAAAACTGTAATAAAAGAAAAGTTAATTACATCCATGCTTAATGAGACATTTTAGTGATGGGTTTAAAGTGGTCATCGATAATTTTCATGTTTGCTGGATTTGTCGACATCTGTGATGACTGGCGGTCACAGCAGTTTCTTTCATACTCCAAATCCCAGAGTTCCATTCAAAACGAAGCTACAACTCCAACCAAAGCAGCATGGTTTGCTTGGGGTGTAGCACTAGGAGCACATTGAGTGTTTCATTTTCTTAATCCATCAGTAGCGTATTTTGGAGAAAGAAGACTGCTTAGATCAACAATGTTTTCCAAACATTAATATTGAGCAAAATTGCAAAAGTAATTTTTTACTTTTTGCTTTAGACATGCAAATTCATGTGTGTGCGTCATTACACTTGAATACTTGGCAGGAATGTCACACCCGATGGCATCAATTTAAAATAGCATATAGAGGAGCAATTACAGAATGCAAATATATTCAATGGATATTTCTACAAAAATGCCAGCATAAAAATGTATCAAATATGGCATTTTAAAATTGAAAAAATTACCAATTACAGCTTTAAGTAACAAAAAACAACCTTCCCAAATATTTCACTGATCTTTCATATATGTATCTTGTTCACTGCTTCTGGACCTGATCTTGTACAAACCTCAATTCCAAAAAAGTTGGGACAGTGTATAAAATTTAACTAATAACAGAAAGCAATGATTTGCAAATCCTTTTTGACCTGTATTCAATTGAAAACAGTACAAAGACGAGATATTTTTAACTAATCAACTTTATTGTTTTTTGTAAATATATGCTCATTCTAAATTTTATGCCTGCAACACGTCCAAAAAAAGTTGGGACTGGGGCATGTTTACCACTTTTAACAACATTCAGTAATCTTTTTGGAACTGAGGACGCTAATTTTGTAGTTTTAAAAGGGGAATTTTTTTCTTCTTCAGCTCCTCAACAGTCTGGGGTGTTTATTGTCGTATTTTGCGCTTCATAATGCGCCATACGTTTTCAACCTGGACTGCAGACAGGCCAGTCTAGCACTCTCTGACTACGAAGCCACGCTGTTCTAACATGTGCAGAATGTGGCTTGGCATTGTCTTGCTGAAATAAGCAGGGACGTCTAGAAAGACGTTGTCTAGATAGCAGCATATGTTGCTCCAAAATGCATATGTACCCTTCAGCGTTAATGGTGCCTTCACAGATACCCATGCAAGTTACCCATACCATGGGCACTAACACATCCCCATACCATGACAGATGCTGGCTTTTGAACCTTGCATTGGTAACGATCGGGATGGTCCTTTTCCTCTTTGGCCTGGAGAACATGACGTCCATTATTTCCAAAAACAATCTGAAAGGTGGACTCGTCAAACCACATCACGTTTCCACTTTGTGCCAGTCCATCTCAGATGAGCCCAGAGAAGTCGGCAGCATTTCTGGATGTTGTTGATATATTCTCAGAATCTTTTAATAGTAGATCCCTAAATTGCTTGCAATCGTGTGTTGAGAAACGTTGTTCTTAAACTGTTGGACTATTCGCTCACACAGTTTTTTCGCAAAGTGGCGAACCTCGACCCATCCTTGCTCGTAAATGCCTAAGCCTTCGTGGATGCTACATCATGAAAGCATCACCTGTTACCTATTCACTTGTTTACCTGTGGAATGTTCCAAACGGGTCTTTTTTGAACATTCCACAAACTTCCCAGTCTTATGTTGCCCCTGTCCCAACTTTTTTTGTGTTGCAGGCATATACAAGCTAATTCAGAATTAGCTTATATTTACAAAAATCAATAAAGTTGATAAGGTAAAACATTAAATATCTTTTCTTTGTACCGTTTTCAATTAAATATATGTAAAAGAGAATTCACAAATCACTGCTTTGTGCTTTTATTTGCATTTTACATACTGTCCCAACCTTTTTGGAATTGAGGTTTGTAAATAAGATGCATGTTGCATGTACAGTTGAGGACAAAATTATTGGCCCCCCCTGTAAATATGAGCAAAAAGGGTTATAAAAAATTCACCATTTGGTGAATTAGCTTAATCTCACACTGAAAAAACAAGAAGAATCCAACCTTTAATTGACGTTAATTTATTATGAGAAAAAAAAATCCCTCATCAAGAAATAATTATTTTTAACAAAACCACATTGGACACAATTATTAGCCCCCCTGCATTTATATATAGAATAAAGTAATAATTTTTAATATTTGGTCACATATCCTTTGCATGCCATGACTTCCTGATGTCTGTGACCCAACAACATCAAAAGACTCTTGATATCTTATTTTCTGGTACTCTTACAAGCGATACTATAACATCTCTGCATTTGAATGGATCTCTATGGGAATTGGGGGGTGGGACTAGATTTAGCTGTAAATTATGCTGGAACAGTATGGAATACATGGTTGGTAAAATGGCTGTAAATCAACAAGGGTCTGAGGTATCAAACAAGCCTTAAACAATCACTCTGCTGCCAGATATGCAGTAGATATGGATGGATCACTTTAAGGGTTGTTTCTCCTGACAAATTTTCCTATTGAACTCTATGGAAAAATAAGTCAGGAGAAGAAACCCTTCAAGTTATTCATCCATATCTACTGCATATCTGGCAACAGAGTGATGGTTTAAAGCTTGTTTGATACGTCAGACCCTTGATGACTTACAGCCATTTAGCCAACCATGTGTTCCATACTGTTCCAGCATAATTTACAGCTAAATCTAGTCCCACCCCCCAATTCCCATAGAGATCCATTCAAATGCAGAGATGTTATAGTATTGCTTGTAAGAGTACCAGAAAATAAGATATCAAGAGTCTTTTGATGTTGTTGGGTCACAGACATCAGGAAGTCATGGCATGCAAAGGATATGTGACCAAATATTAAAATGTATTACTTTATTCTATATATAAATGCAGGGGGGCTAATAATTGTGTCCAATGTGGTTTTGTTAAAAATAATTATTTCTTGATGAGGGATTTTTTTTTCTCATAATAAATTAACGTCAATTAAAGGTTGGATTCTTCTTGTTTTTTCAGTGTGAGATTAAGCTAATTCACCAAATGGTGAATTTTTTATAACCCTTTTTGCTCATCTTTACAGGGGGGGCCAATAATTTTGTCCTCAACTGTAGGTTATAACCTGTTGAGGAGCCATGAACTCGGATGCAGTAAAAGGAGAGTCAGAGAGCCAAGATTCATGGATTCTCTGACTGACATCCGCATTGCGTGCTTGAACAAATACATTACATTTTGGTTTCGTGCTGATACATTACCTGGCTGGTGTAGCCGTCTTTCCACTGACATGCCATGTTGTGTGCCCAATGGTGGGTTATATTTAATCTGATTGAGTCTCGCCGATGGCTCAAAGACCCTCCAACTGGCCCAGCAACATCATAAGAGTTTTAAGACTGTTCAGGTCTGGCCTATACAGCGAGGCACCACACAGAAAAATGCATTTTTCTCACAAGCTTGTGATGGAGTCTTTTGCTATTAGTTATTCCTGTTTTTAAGTGTGTTATAGGTAACTTTTCATGTAGACAAATAATAAAAAAAGACATCCACAGAACTTGCAGAAAGATGCAGAGCAGTGCTGGTTGGTGGGGTGGAAAACTTTCCCTTAAACTGATTATTGGTCTCAACCTGTTTTCAATCATTTTCCTTGATTAACAGAGATTCCAGCGATTCATTCACAAAATACTCAATACACTCAATATTATCGGTTATAGCCAGTTCTCCTCAATTAGGCGGTAATAAAATTATTTTTATTTGGATAGCAAAATTGTGCAGTATTTGGTTAACCGTCATTCTCCACACTCACACTAGGAGAATATTAATGGCAAAGATGTGCAATTAGTGATTAAAATGTGTTTTAATTAATTTAATTTCCCTAACATGATGTAAAGAAGCTATGTGTTACCTGCCAATTATTTAGATCATTGGCACACTTGTTTTTTAAGGAAAATTAATGAAAACAAGTTGAGACCAAGGATCCATCCGTCCCACAAATTTTCAACTCGCTATCCACCACTTTTCCGCAAAAAAATTATATTGACTATGAATTTGTAATTTCAAATATATTTTACGGTCCGTAAATTGTGTTTTGTTTATGTTTGCCTATGACGTTGAGTATCGTTTGCCTATGAGCCAGTATCACACCCATCTCTTGCGCACAAATAAAATGCACAGCCGGTTGCCAGATGGAGTTACAGTGAAGAAATGGCTGAATTAGCTGGAAAAGGATTCTCCAAGCTGCACAAACAATGAAGAATGCTAAAGTTAGCTGTCTAGCTATTGTTCTATAGAATAGAATAGGATAGAATAGAATAACTTTTATTTATCCACCGAACTGTGTCAACCTTCCCAGTCGTCGCCTCACTCCTCCCCCGCATTATCTTCTCCATTCCCTGGTTGCTTTTTGAAGATTTCCTGTACTCCCGGATCAGTCCCGCCATCTTCAACTCCGGTGAAGAGCGATAGTAAACTTTGCTGCTGCAGATCCAACGGACATTCCCGAGCATATGTTGCGAATGCGTTTCCATGGTGACGACCACAAACAAAATTATCCCGGTGAGACAATTCGCCAATATCATCAAAACAAGCGGCAGGAGTGCCCCGAAAAATCTCCAGCCCGCCTCCCCGCACCACAACAGACACACAGCGCATGAAAAAACAAAAGACAAAAGCCCGACACAACAAAATACATTCAAATGAACAGACACGAACGAGAGACAGCTGGACTACATGTCGCCATTACAGCGCCACGTGACGTCACGTATCATAGCTAACATTAGTCCACATGCTTTTCGAACAACACCTCACACAGCGAGCCCACATAAGATCACCCACTGAGCAAAAGCCTTCCGGAGGTCTAGAGGTGAGCGAAATTTATATTGAGAGACGTTTTAATATAAACAAATTAGGTTAACCCTAATATAGCTCAGGAGTTATCCGGATATAGCCTGGCTATGTCCTAGTTGGCTAGAAAACCTTCACTTTCCACCCAAATGTAGCTGGGTTTTCACATGAACGCCTAGACATTTCAGCACAAAAATATTCACTGGTCACTAGCAATCTGTGTAGCTAATGAATTGCTATAATATACTGCAAAGGTGCTATATAACTACATTAGTCATTACTTGTCAGACATAAGATTAATTGCTTGACACTTTGCTTTCATCATGCTACACTAGTCAGCTTCCCATCACACTACATTCAACAATGATCCACCGCCACACACAAAGAGCAGGCTGTGATCTGGCAACCACACTCGTGGAGGGGGAGTTTTGACCAAGAGGAACTAACAAGGTGGTGTCATGCCTTGGGTTGGGATTGCAGTTCTCCCTTATGGACACTAGATGGGGTTTAAAAAGATATCCTGCACCTTTAAGAGAGCAGAACAGAGAGTCTGAGGTGAATGGTGCTGGTTATTATACCATATGAGAGTCTGGTGTACCACACAGGATGTGAATGTTTGTTTATTTTTGAGTGAGATCTGTCAATGAAGAAGATCATTTTACTGAGTGAGCAGCAAATCTTTAAACGCTTTCTCTGGCCATATGCAGCATACTTACTTCCATCAGACTCATCTGGGTTACTGCGTTAAACTACTATCCTATCCTGGGGGGCCCGGGTCAAACCTTATGGAAACACCCCCAGCTTGTCTTAAGTATATCAGGGTGACGAGCCTGATGAATGATGAATCTGTGGACACATCCAGGATTCCTAACCCATCTAGATGCCCAATCAGAGGTCTGGTTGCAAGGCTATGATGGGAAACGAATGTGTTAAGGCAGAAAATGTCGCTAGATGGTAGACACCTGAGTGGTTGATGGAATCATCTGAGCTAAGCACTGTTCTGAGACCCAAAAAAGTTCTCATGTTATGGCTGGAGAACCCACTAGACACCAAAAGGGGTCTCCTGAATGGTAACAGACAGGCATGTGCCCTGTCGAAGAGGTGGGCATAAAGCTGACATAATGATTGCCAGGCAAGAGCAAAAGGGTCCAAAGTTCTTGTATTATTTGTACCAGCAGAATATTTTAAGGAGTCTATGAATAACATATAATGAAAGGCTATTATTTTGCCCTAATTTGAAGTGTCAGTCGTCCGCAGATGCTTGGATCAATGGCATTAGGGAAGAAGCCTTCCTTATACCTTGTTATACCTCAACCTAATTAGACATACTGGAGTTTTTATGGCTGTGTTTTTTCATATGGATTCCCATTTTCAAGTTATGTTGATTTCCTTGCATCCTATGAATATTTCTTCAATATGGAAATGATATCTTGCCATAGCTGGGAGCCTGGATGCTTCAGTGTTGTGTCTGTGCATGTTGCAGCCAACGACCCATGTGTTTCCACTAAATGATCAGATGCATGACAAAATGGCCCAGGATGGCGAAGGCTAATATTTAGACTGACATACTGAATGTGTAACCTTTTGGTTAAGATGCTAAGTGCACAGAACTCCCTGGCACATCGCTGCAGAGACCCCAGTCTCCTGCTGAGACGGGGGGGATTCCGGGACAGTGACCAGCCTGCTCCCAGAGGGGGCTTGAGACCCTGGGCATCTGTACGCACCTCGCTCGTGTGGCCACTGCAGCATCCCTAATTGCAGGCGCTTGATGCACCCCAACCCCCCCGCCCCCTCACTGCCACGTGACCCCTTTATTTCAGTCCCCTCCACTTGTTCTGCCTTTTTCACTCTCCATAAACCTGTAGCCCCTCGTGCACACAAATCATACCCCCCCCCCCCCCCCCCCCCCCCCCAGCAGGCATGCCAAGGTCACCGCAGCTTACTTTATTGGAGCAAAATAAAAATGATTGCTAAAGCTATGAAGTACAGCAAAAATGTCACACTTAAAGCTGTCGTTGAGCCTTCACTGAACCTTAGCTGCTTATTCATGGGTATTTGTGGACGAGAAACAAGTTGGGAGAAATCGCTGGTAGATACCGTAACCCAGAATTCTGCTCTGAAATAATCGAATATCCTCCTCTGTGTACGACTCGCTATCTCCCTCTTTCTTTCTCTCGTTCTTTTTTCTGGGCTGAAGTTTCCCCCTTATGAAAATAAAGTGTGACGGCTAATCCGTTTAGTCATTTTAAAGTGTTTTTATTTATCTATTTATTTTTCCTAGAGTATGACCAACCAGAAAACCAGGGCCCTTGTCTCCAAGCACTAGTTGTGCTGATTGAAGCCCAGCCTCCTGCTGTGCCTCAGCATAGTGCTGCTACCTCCTGAAATACACATAAAGCCTCCTAATCTCAGCATACCCCCTCTCTACCAGCCTCCATATAGGGGAGGGCGAGGCAGGGAAGAAAGTTTGTTCAGATTTGGATGGGCCTGAAGGGCGCTCTCCCCTTTTCCCGGACACATTGTGCTCGGCTTCTCTTTGTTTTGAGAGCCATTCAGCTGTTGGTGTGCATTTGCCGGAGAAAGTGGCTGGAGAGAATGATTAAGTTAATTAGCGGCAGCTCTGTCTCACATGTCAAAGAGGAAGAGAGAGGTGGTAGTGAATAAATGGGGGAGGGTAACACAATTGGAATGAGCTTACCACCAGCTGGGAGGACGGTGAGGCTGATCAAACACGTTCTTCCTCTCTCTTTCTTTCTTTCTCCCTCACACATACACAGACACACACACACACACACACACACACACACACACACACACACACACACACACACACACACACACACACACACACACACACACACACACACACACACACACACACACACACACACACACACACACACACACACACACACACACACACACACACACACACACACACACACACACACACACTCTTTGTGTGACCGGGCTGGAATTGTTGTAATGAGTACTGTAAGCTGCACTCTCGCTCAGTCACAGAACAGCGACAAAGACTTTGGGGACCACCCCTCCCACCCCCCAAACTGGCCTCCTGCCTCCACCCCCACCCCCTCCACAGTTCCATCACCCAGATGGGAGGTGATGTACATGGGCCGATGGGGGCTGGCCTGTGAGGACTGAACGTGTGGCAAGCTGTCCATGTGTGTGAAGCCCACTGTCCTACTGTATGCTAAACAGACAGCTCTGTGGCAACCGCAGTCAGCTGTGCTGTCAGTGTGGACAGGACAGGATGGATGTGTGCAGGGGGATAACAGGACCCCTAAACACTCCCCCCTGTCTCTCACACACAGACACACACACACACACACAAACAAACAAACACGCACACATGCATAAACAACACACACACACACACAAACACACTGAAGACCTGCACTGCAGTAGCTTGTTATTGGCTCTGGCCTCTGTGTACATTCACACTGCAGGATCACCTATGGAAAGTTCATTGGTAAAATGGTGTCATTCAATAAAAAGGCTATAAAGGCCCTGTTAAGTATCAGTTTTGATTTAAAAGATTTCTTGGCATATATTTCTCTCAGCCATCAAGGGGAAGGCCTTCAAGGTTAATGAAAGATGTCGCACAATGATTACTTAATCAAATACTGATCCTATACCACTGTATTTATTTTTATTTTGGTATACCTTTCTCCTGCATAGGCTGCTGCACATTATTCATGTCTAATGATGTACAGACTGCCTTTGTCAGGAATGCTTTCAGTTGGAAAAGGTGCTGATTAATGCAGAATGAACATATGACCCCCAAATGTAAAGACATGAAATATAAAGAAAAGGTACACATTTGACTTGTGTCACTTTCACATATCTGAAACTCCTATTTTAAATATTTGAAAATCTATTGCACAATAAAATGTAATTTTGTGAAATGTATACTACAATACATGCACTACAAGTGTGAAAGTGACAACAACTGCTAACTTTCTTATTCTTACACATTGAATCTACATGCAGAGAAGGAATGACCTGGTAAATAGGGCAATAAATATATGCATGCTAAGGACACCTTACTCATTAAACAGTAATGAAAATAACTGGTGCACACAACTATGTAACTGTGTAAACACATAACTGTGCTAACAAAATTGTACTTGCATTAAGTTGAACAGCAAATGGCATTTGACCTACATGCATCAGGGTAGGTCAGCAAAATTAATTAAACCTGTTATGATAGGTAATATGCATCACTTCACAATATTAGATTGAAAAAAAATGTGAGGAAAATGTATCTGTTAAATATGTATTCAATGTTAATTGAGATTCACTGCCCGTTAATAGAGCCTTAATTACCTATAAATCGTCCTCCTTATATGTAATTAAACGCTACTTGAACCACTTAATCGAGAGGATTCTTAAATTGTTTTTAGTTTGGCATGTCCTAGAATCCTCCCACTGGAACAGAAGTTACACTAGATAAGGATATATTGTTTCCCTGTTAGAAAATCTGACTGAATGATCACTTTGTTAATCTGCAAAAATCAATTTTGTATCAATTATTTCCTACATATTTTTCATGTGGACATTTTTATTTATTTGTTTATTTACTTTTTATTTTTTGGGTGGGGTGTTTACAATTGCACATTAATCTAGGCCTGTTTTCGTATCCAAATATATGATTTGTGGTTAATGTTTAGTGACAAAATAAATATTTAGAATCCTAAACAATACAAACAACATTGGTCTCACCATGAGTATGTCTCAACTTGTTAAAGTTGAACCATCTGAACTGTAAATAATAAGCCTGGCCTTGGATCTTATGCTGGTGAGGAAAAATGCCCCTCCATTTACAATATTGGTAGAAATAAATATAATGAAAAGATTAAATACATAAATTAAATCCATCAAAAATAGAGGATGTTGTAACATGGGAATTTCCATGGCCTCCTTGCCAGTGAATTTAACAAGACAGGTTGAATGGATCAACAGTTACTATGAACCCAAATATTATATCGCCAAACAGTAAAGTGCTAATAGGGGTAATGCAAGGCAGAGTACTATAATTTTACATCAGTTATGTAACGGATTCTACCCTCCTCCTGTGATATGCTCAAGTGCACAGTATCAAATATTAGCACAGATAAGAGCGCACTATGTCTAAGGTAACATCAGTTCAATCAGCCCTGTCTAGTCCTTGTCATTTTGATACTAATTCATGATCTCCACTCTTGTATGGTGCAGGTGAAATACAGAGACTAGGGAATCTCAAAAAACATTTAAAGTCAGGACCCCGAATGGCATGAACAATGGATGAACCACAAGCCACTCCAAATGGCATGAACCACTCCAAAATGTTTGTGATCTTACATGAGTTGTTTTGCATTTACTAATACTGTCCTTTCTGAATGCATTTCTCATTTACTGACTCTTTTGTATGGAAAAATCTGGGAATCATGAGCCTCCAGCAAACAGCACCTGTTCGATGTGGACAAAATAAGTTTCAGTGGGTAGACTGTAGCCAAATTACATCCAGAGTATCTTAGTTACCTTCCCAGATATCCCACATTTTTCATTTTAGGAAATCCATGCTTAAGCATCACACCTTAAACCCCAGCCAAAAGCCCATCATCTCCAATCAGGCACATACATGTGAGAGGCTTGTACACTGTCTAGCATGAGTCCATATGTGGTCAGTTTGTTATAGAGTGAAACCACCTTATTAAAGACTCATGAGGGTTTCTGGGATGAGGAGGCACTTAAGAGTCAGATTGGAAGACAGCAGATGAAGTGATATATATTTGTTTTCTGAAGTTCAAGAGCTGAAATAGCTGAATGTGCTCAATTAATATTTTACAGAGAGCATTGCATTAGGTGCTGGAAAGTGTAATGCAATCTGCTGGTTAACTCCTGAGAGTTAATCTGCTAATATTTGAGTTCAGTGGTATACATCTGTCCATCTGTTTGATTTATAGTTTTGAAGAATATGAATTAATCTTTTTGTGATGATATCTAATTATAAATATAACGACATAATTATGGATATAGATATTACAATATTAACTGATATGTAATTTATGAAAACCTTCAGAATTTTTAATTTGTGTGGCAAGTGCCATAACCTATACCAACAGAACTTCCTGTTCCTACTACAGCTCAAAGTTCACTACAGTTTACTTAAAATGGAATGTTTATCTGAATTAACCTTGTATGGGAAACAATTATGGTAATATAGATAGAATTGGCATTCTCCATAAGTGAAGTCCTTTTGTGGGGGTGGGTTGTCTGTGAACTTGTGGTAAATATTATTGTCCCGGGCCCAGGAATAATATAATTTTATATCATGATATAATTTTGTCCAGGGCCTGGGGATTTCACATGGCAGCACTGTATGTGTGCAACTGAGGAGGCGTGTTCATGTATTGATTGGCAGTTGAGCAGGTTGTCCATTTAAATGGATTTCTACTTTTTTTGAAGTCTCCTGCAATTTCTTCTGAATGCAATTTTCTTCCTAAATAGTTACAGTTTGGTTCATATATATTTATACATTGACAAAGTTAGTGTTATTTAGCTGTCTACCACAGCATATTGGAGTTTAAATTAAATAATGAATATGACCTCAAAGTGCAGACTTTCAGCTTTAATTTGAGGGTATTCACATCCAAATCGGGTAACGGTATAGGAATTACAGCACTTTTTAAGCATAGTCCCCCCCATTTTAGGCGACCAAAATTAATTGGACAAATTAATATAAACTTAAATAAAGTCATCATATTTAATATTTGGTTGCATATCCTTTGCATGCAATGACCTCCTGATGTCTGTGACCCAACAATACCAAAAGACTCTTGATATCTTATTTTCTGGTAACCCTACAAGCGATACTATAACCTCTCTGCATTTGAATGAATCTCTATGGGAATTGGGGGGGGGGGGGGGGGGGATTTAGCTGTAAATTACATTGGAACATTACGGAACACATGGTTGGCTAAATGGCTCTAAGTGATCAAGGGCCTGAGGTATCAAACGAGCCTTAAACCATCACTCTGCTGCCAGATATGCAGTAGATATCGATGGATAACTTTAAGGTTTTATTTTCCTGACTTATTTTTCCATAGAGTTCAATAGGAAAATGAGTCAGGAGAAACAACCCTTAAAGTGCTATGCAAATACATGCCACCAAATATTAAATATGATGACTTTAAGTTTATATTAATTTATCCAATTCATTTGGTCCCCTAAAATGGGGGGACTATGTATAAAAAGTGCGGTGATTCCTATACCGTTCACCCGATTTGGATGTGAATACCCTCAAATTAAATCTGAAAGTCTGCACTTTGAGGTCATATTCATCATTTAATTTCAACTCCAATATGCTGTGGTAGACAGCTAAAATAACAAAAACTTTGTCAATGTCCAAATATTTATGGACCTTTTTATGGATTCATGGTCAGTGCCATAAAATTGTGGTAACAGTACTATCCGACTAGCCTGCACATGGCTAATAGAAACTCTATGGAAAATGCATGTGAGTACCTCAATTTTGTTGATAACATTTTTTCGGAATACCTCCTAAGAGGTTATTTCATTATAAGTACAAGCTCTTGGGAGTCAGACTGTTTCATTCTCTTGTTGGTGGAGTTTGCATGTTGTAATTTGGTGACATACGGGCACCATTTACCCAACAATCTTGTATGGAACAGATTGGCTAAATGTTTCCCAGAATAGTGCTATCATTATGGCTAACAATTACAATGCATAGTAATATGAGTCATTTACCCCTTTTGTTAATTTAGTGCAATTAATTGAAGCTATTCTCAGCACATTGTGCATTTAAATGCACATTGAACAGAAACATATCACAACCATGACACTAAATAAACTGTTTAGATAAGTGGAGAATTTTCAGATTATGCTCACTTAAAAATGTTCACTTATACCTGAATTTATACTTATTTTTGAAAACAGTAGTCCTTTATTCCAACATCAAATTTTTAAAAAATCCCTAAGCCACAATTACACTGCTTAAGCTAATTGGTGTTGCTGTGAAGCACCTGTCCCGTGTAGTTTGTGTCAAGTGAACACATGTCCATGCAGAAGGCTAGAAAAGTGCCCCAGCCAATGCCAGCAGCCCCAGAGGTTCCTGACCGCTTGTTAGATTGCCAAGACAGCAGCAGCACCTTTGTGCCCTCCTCTGCCGTGCCGGTCCAGAGGTTGGAGAGAGGCAATTTAGAGTGATGCACATTCAACTTGTCAGTTCACAGTTGCAGCCCAGGAAATAATTACTCAGGGAAGCATCTGGTTTTTCCCGGAACAAAAAGACGGAAGCTGAAAGCATTGCTAAAACTGAAGGTCTTTTCCCCTCTGAACTCACCAGATTGGAGATGGGACCACCTGGCGAAAAACTATCCTCCCTGATAGCTGTATATAGTTAATATAGTTCACCCTTGGTCTAATTGCAATAACTGCACTCTGCTAAAAGAAAGAATTATGAAACTCTTAAAGCAGAGTGAAGACTCAGAAAAGATAGGTCACAAAAATAACTGGAGTGAAATATATTCCCTGCAACTTGAGTATAATATATCTCAACAAAAATATTAAACTGGAAATGTTTTGTTGAGATATATTATACTCAAGTTACAGGGAATATTTAACTCCAGGTATTTTTTATCTTTGTGGTGAAAGAACTTTCCGCACAAATATTTGACAGGCACTAAATAAGCCATATCCCAAAATAATGCTGCCTATGCTTTCCTACATTTTTTCAGGTAATTGGGTCTCTGTTTTTACAGATGTAGAGAGTGTGTATTTTGTGTATGTGAATACCTTGGCTTTTATATATTTATTTATCTTCATTGAAAACATTTTGAGATTTTTTGAGTCACACACGTTTATAAAGTTGTGGACCTAGTACAAGGTCCAAGATTTTGGTACAAGATTGACCTTGCCATCTATGCCCCTTTTGCACTGCCACATTTGAGCCGAGCCGTATTTGACCCAACTAGATCCAACCTGGCGGGCACAGCTCAAATTGCTTTTGCAGTGTACTCTGTTGGCCTCTAGCAACCATATGTGCCTATGGCTATGAAGAGCTGATTTAATGCAGGTGTTTTGTTTTTTCCTTCCAAAAGAAGCACACAGCGGTGCAGCGGATAGCACTGTTTCCTCGTAGCTCCAAGGTACCGATTTCAAATCTGGGCCGAGGGCCTTTCTGTGTGGAGTTTGCATGTTCTCCCTGTGTCCGCGTAGGTTTCCTCTGGGTACTCCGGTTTCTTCCCACAGTCCAATGACAAGCAGGATTGCTAATTGGAGACTCTAAATGGTCCATGTAGGTGCCAAATGATCACCCTATAAAAGAAAGACTGTTATACTTTGACTAAAATTTATGCCTTGCTTTGAGCAATATTTGCACTGTGTAATATGCTATATTCATGTGTAAATATAGTCTACACTTGCAAAATTATAAATTCAGGTCAAGATTAATCGGAGATAAATATTGCCATGGATAAAAACATACCAGATTTTAATCATTGGGAAGGGGTCTATTTTTCCATGTAATGTCTTTGTTGTGGTATCCTTAGCTAAATAAATTGCCTGCATAGTTTACTGTTACACAGGCGGTGCTAAGGGGGGGGGGGGGGGGGGGGGGGGGCTATAGCCCTGTCACAAAATCTACACAGCACAGTGCCCCAAGGATATCCTTACCATTTAGACTATTAAAATAAAAAAAAAATAAAAAAAATCTAAGTAGGTAGACAATTCCCTTGTAGGTAGGCTATGCCTTCTGTGTAGCCTATGACGTGTCCTGTTTGTTGGGGAGGGGGTTCGTGAATTTATACAGAATAGGCTACATATCTAGCTAGCTCCCGCCAGAGTAGTCACGCGCAATATATGCATAAAAATTGCCTAATGTTTTATATATGTACAAAAGTGTGTTTTTAGATAACAGCAATGTATTACAGCCACAAGTGCAATAAGTAGGCTACATTGCTGTGGAAATGTTGCCTTTGCTGGACATTTGTTGCAAATTTTTATATAGATTTTACAACAAATAAACTCTTCAGGATTCATCAGAAGACATTTTTAGCTTCATAACCAGGTAGGATATTTAGTAACTTAAACATGTTAAGTTATTTCAGAGTACATTTATAAAAACTTTTAAAAAAGTGGCCTAGATGTGTCTGTACTTAACTACAGACCTATATAACATTCAACCAGGTTTTTGCCCCCATCATAGCACTGAGACTGCTCTTAAAGTCCTAAATGACATTTGCTTACAGTTTTTCTCAATTGTTTACACACAAAAACTGGAACTTATGACACAATGACCACAACCTGTAACTCATGTGCCAACTCCCTAAACCAATTCTGCTGAACTATAAACACATTTCCTGCTGTAGACCCAGATTTCAATTCTAAACCACACTTTCTTCAAAACACTACACACAATACTCTCTATTTTGCACACTCTTCATCAATGCCAAATCTCCTTGTGTTCAGACAGAACACACTGCCATTCAAATGGCAAAACTTCCATTTCCAAGGCCGTTGTGCAATTTCCAATCAAAGCTTGAACAATATAAGGGCCACAGGTGAGCTCCTGGTTTGGAGAACAATGGATGGCAACATTGAAGTGAGAGGTGATCAGAGAGGCAGAGGAGTGAGAGTAAGAGGAGGACGAGGAGGAGGAAGAGGAGGACGAGGAGGAGGCATGTGGCGATATAGCTCCTGAGGCATTTCAGGGCTGGATTCGCCATACTAGGCGAATACTTCCCCCGCTGCTTGGCCAGAGAGAACATAGCCTGTGATGTCGATGAGGTCCTGTGGCCAGACAGGAACCGAAGACAGGATGCAGCCTAGTTTTTTTGTCCTTTTTTAATTTACATTTTTCTTTCTTTTTTTGTTGACTGTACTGGCCTATTTTCTATTGTTTGTTCTGTGCAAATCATTTACACATCCAGTTTGCTGTGATGTATAGGCTACAGCACTTTTGGAAAAAATAAATAAATATTTTTGTTGTTACTGTATATTTGTGTATTGTTTTATATTTCAGTAAAAACATTATACAGTAATATTTTACAACAGGAGTAAGCATACAGTAACACTGAACATGAAAAGGCATAATGCTCCTGATAAGGCCTTCATACTGGTGTTTTCCCATTCATAGTAGTGTTTTCCATTCAGCACATCAGTGTTCAATGGTTCTTAGAAATGTCTACTCATATGATGGTCTGTGTGTGTCATTTGAACACAAACTACCATTTTGAGGAGACATAACATTGTTTTGAAGGCAAAGTAGCATTTTGCAGGAGATATGTAGGGTTTTGCATTTTGTGTGTGTGGTTTTTGGATTTGTGTTTAGAGTTTTGAGAAAATGAGGTATGCTTTCAAAAAATGTGTGTAAGCAATTGAGAAAAACTGTAAACACCGACTCTGGAAAAATCTCAATCCTAGTGTTATTGGACCTTAGTGCTGCTTTCAACACTGTAGACCATTTTATTTGACAGGTTGGGAAACTGGGTTGGACTTTCAGGCACTGTCCTTGATTGGTGCAGGTCCCATCGACATGACAGGAACCATTTTGTCTCCATTGGCAACTTTGTATCCGAGCAAACTATCATGACATGTGGAGTCCCCCCAAGGATCAGTCATAGGCCCTCTTATTCAATCTTTACATGCTTCCTCTAGGCCAAATTCGACAAAATAATAAAATCGCCCAATTATGCAGACGACACCCAAATCTACATAGCTCTCTAAGCAAGCGACTACAGTCCCATTGAGTCATTACATGAGTGCATTGAACAAATACTTGGATACGCCAAAATTCTTTAACTAAAGACAAAACTGAGGTAATGGTCTTCGGTACCCAAGATGAAAGGCTGAAGGTCAGTGCTCACCTTGATTTGTCTTTGCAGACTAAAAGCCTTGGTATTATTTTGGATTCAGATCTAAACTTGAATAACCATATCAACTCAATAACAAAATCAGACCATTATCTGAAAAATATAGCAAGAATCAGAGGATTCATGTCCAAACAAGACAGAAAAGCTTATCCACGCTTTTGTCTAGTAGGCTAGACTATTGTAATGGTCTTCTGACAGAGCTCATTTAGATAGACCTTTGACAGCTTCAGCTTATTCAAAACACTGCTGCTAGAGTTCTAACAAAAACTTAGAAATATGAACACATTGCACCAACTCACGTCTTTGCACTGGCTTCCAATCTGAGAATTGAAAATACTGCTGCATGTCTACAAATCACTCAATGGCCTAGGACCAAAATACATTTCTGACCTGCTTCTACCATATAAACCTGCCAGACCCTTAAGGTCATCTGGGAGTGGTCTACTAATTATTCCCAGAGTTAAAACAAAACATGGTGAGGCAGCGTTTAGTTATGCTACACACAGCTGGAATAAACTTCCAGATGATCTCAGACACACCACAACTATGACGACTTAAAACTAGGCTGGATGTGAATCCCGTAATCGGCCAAGGGCTGCACAAATCACTCCAACCTAACAATAAACAATGTGAATGTAGCATGCAATCTACAGAGATGGTATGTTAGCATAGCACCCGAAACACACCTCCTACCTCGCACTGGCGTCCAAGAAACTCGTAACAAATGCCAGGAAATCACAGGAACAGGAAAACACGGCTTCCCACCCCCAGTAACACCAGTGTATTTATACGCTGCTTAATTGGTAGGAGTAATGACGTTACCGAGCAGATAGCAAGCTGATTGTTGTTGGAGTACACACAGCTGGAATAAACTTCCAGATGATCTCAGACACGTCCCAACCATAGACTGTATAAAAATATGGACAAAGCCACTGTGACGTCACCCATTGCCTTTCCACGGCCTCGTAAAAGCTGAATTGAGGCTCCGGATGTCTTTTTCGCCACCCGTTTGTACAAACTGCATCTGCTCCGTGGAGCCGAAGAGGACTCAACCTGTCCCTCTGATTGGTCCTGAACAAATGTTAATACCCTGTCCAAACGACACAATATTTTTAAAAATCAGCTGATGCAGAGGCCTTAGATGAAGGAAAGGCACCTATTGCAATTAAACGTTTTTGTGGGAAAAATTTATTGACTGAGTATTTTGACCACATTGCTGCCATTGACTTACATGGTGAAAGACCTATACTGGAGCCAGTCGCAGTGGCGCTAGTGAGCAACGGCACAATTGCCGCTCCCAGCCCAACCAGGAAGTGAGCTTCAAAATGAAAGCCCAGTCTTGGCCCCTTGGTCCCAACCAAGGGGCCAAGACTGGGGTTGCGTTCGGATCCGAAATGTATCCTTTCTTCCCGTCGTTCCCTTCCCTTGCTTCAAGGGGGAATCCCCAAAATACTAGGATGAAATATGGCAGCCACACCAAGTGTGATTCGGATCCAATTTAAGAAAGGGGAGGGAGTGATTATATTCCCTCGCTCCCACGTTTATCCTCCCTTCCACCAAGGGTATAAAATGCAAGCTTCCAGCAAGAAGGGAATCCCACAATGCAATGCTCCATGTGGAAAAAGTGGGCGGTCACCACAGAACTAGGCTATGTGGTGGTCACATTTCAACTCTATGGTGTTGCAGTTCCGAAATGTTGCGAGGGCGGTTCGGTTCCGTTTTTGCTTGTTTCTCGTCAATCCTCCCTTGCAGAGCACCTTTTACGTTTGCTTGCTGCACGTAGCAAATTGCGTCACAAGATAGCTCCCTCGAGGGAAGACAGCAAGGGATAAGGAGCGTGTTAAATTGGATTCAAATGCAGCCTGGGCTTTCGTTTTGAAGCTCACTTCCTGGTTGGGCTGGGAGTGGCAATTGTGCTGTTACTCACTAGCACTACTGCGATTGGCTCCAGTATAGGTCTTTCACCATGTAAGTCAATGGCAGCAATATGGTCATTTTTTCCCAAAAAAATGTAATTGCAATAGGTGCCTTTCCTTCATCTAATGCCTCTGCATGTGCTGATTTTTTTAAATATTGTGTCGTTTGGACAGGGTATTAACATTTGTTCAGGGCCAATCAGAGGGACAGGTTGAGTCCTCTTTGGCTCCACGGAGCAGGCCCAGTTTGTACAAACGGGCGGCGAAAAAGACATCCAGAGCTTCAATTCTGTTTTTACGAGGCCGTGGAAAGGCAATGGGTGACAGTGGCTTTGTCCATATTTTTATATGGTCCCAACTCTGACCACTTTTAAAACTAGGCTGAAAACTTTTATGTTCTGCACCGCAAGTGCACTTTGATTTTAATCCCCGCATTTTATTCCTGTTTTATTGTATGTCTTATTCTGTATTTATGAAAAGCACTTTGCCTCTGTGTATGAAATGTGCTATATAAATAAACTTGCCTTGCCTTACATATTGCATAGTAGGCTACAGTTAGCAAGGGAAGAAACACAAAATTTCTATTTATACAACTTTTGAATGTATTATTGTTTCAATAGGCTATCGGAACATGATTTTCTTAGCTTGTAGAAATGCTGTATTTCATAGTCTGTGACTGTGGATGATGAAGGTTGTGTAGTTATCGTTTAACAATGTGTTGCGCTAGTAGCATCCTGCTGTTTTATTGCTCTGCAGTGCACAAGCTGTTATTTTCGCAAGTGGTAACACTTATGAATACTATAATTGGGACGTTGACGACTACCACTAGGGGGCCACTGTGGATAGGGCTAAGCAATGTTTATCTGTCATGCTGGCAATTTTCCTCAACTTAGTTAAACATGTGAAGCCTAGCTAGGTAGCTACTAATTAAGCAGGCAGCTAATTAGCCATCCAGCTAGTATTAATAATGATTATCATTGATGTCATTGCTGCCTTCAAGTGCTCCTCTGAAGCTGGGAAATACCCAGTTGGCAAATCGAAATTATGAGGTTGACGCATTCACATGCTTCCAAGTTGGAAATACCAGCAAACATGGAGATCATTAGTTAAAGCAAATGTTTATTTGCTCCTTTACAAATTAAGAAAATGCATGTAGAGCTGCTGTACTGTGTGTGTGTGTGTGTGTGTGTGTGTGTGTGTGTGTGTGTGTGTGTGTGTGTGTGTGTGTGTGTGTGTGTGTGTGTGTGACTTCCACCATCAATATGCTATATAGCAATTTGCTGCAATGCCAGCCTCCCTGCGATGTCGTATGGGGTTATTATCGTGTCAAAAACAAACAAAAAATAAAAAAAACAAAAAAAAACAAAAAAAACAAAAACAAACAAATAAATAGGATGACCCTTCCACAAATAAAATGAGATTCAAAAATAAATGTAACTGGTTCACAAATAAATGCAACTGAAATATGTTTTTGCACTCACAAACAAATGCCTCCCGGACTATTGACTGTGCACTTGCGCAATGCTTTGATGTGTGGAATTGCTTGCATTTATTTACAGATTTTAGAGACAATCCTTACAGCAAGATGTGCAAAGAAATCCACAAGTAGGCTTTTTTTTTTTAAACGACGTCTACTCCAGCCAATCAGATTTTAAGACATCCTTTCGATATCGGCCACATTACTCAACGAATCACAGCAGGTTTCAGGCCAGAGTTCTGTGAACCTCTCTAGCGAATAGCGAGCATAGACTGTAGCGAGCGTCAAGATAGCCTCTCGGTAGGGAAGATAGCTGTAGACCCTGCACTAACACTGCTTTTAAAACATAACTATAGATGGGGCTAATGTCATTATAGTGCTGAAGGTTTGACCCAGAGCTTGTCACACACTAACGTTAGCTAGGTAAGTACTGCTGGCTAACTAACTATGAAGTTGACAAGGTAGCTATAGCCATGCTGCTGGTTTAATGAAGCTGTGTATTTCAGTAGCCAGCTAACTGAATAAAAAACATGTGGCTATGTAGCTGGCTACACCATGTTTTGGTTAATGTGTAACGTTAGCAGTGACAAATTCAGTCCAAGGTTTTATGGTCTACCTTGTAGTCATGTAGCTATCTGAGTCATGAAACAATGTTGTGTAGGGTTTGCCTGTGAAATTATGGAGAATGCATTTCAGATATATAAATGAGTTTCCCACATAGTTTTTTGTCCAAAATAATAGTAAAAGCAGGGATCTGGTAAGGCTCAAACACGGGTCTCCAGGTAGAGAGGTCTTTACCACTGAACTAAAGGTGAATTCACCTTCAGTGGAGCAATTAAGCCATCCCCGGCTGGACTGCAATGCTACCTAATCATTTTGCCTGTCTATCCTGCAATTGGCTACTTTGATTAGGTGCCGTTATTGGCAGTTGTATTAGCTAAATCTCCAATGGGGAGAATTATTCTTTGTGGGCCTGGAGCATTTGTGATGATGAAATTGGCAGGAAAAAGAAGAAATGCAAAAATAACCCAAGTTTGGGGCTTTATTATGTGGACGTGTGAAGTTGTAGGCTATCTGAATTCTGTGTGTTTACATGATGTCAGACGGTACATATATTAATGTCCTTAAAGGGTATCAAAGCACACTGGTTTAGAGAGACCCCATCCCCTTTTGAAATTCGAAATCTGGGCAATAGGTAATAATATAAGTAATAATATAGGGGCTGAGCTCCAGTTATCAAACCACGCCCCAACAATTGTTTTCACTAGTAGCCAAAAGCTAATTTCTACTCTGAACAGCACTCACAGCAGCTGCTTTGTTCCACTCTCTCTCTCTCACTACCTCTTTCACTCATACACACAAACAAACACGCTAGCTCCAGCTGCTGCCGAGTCCCAAGTAGCCAAGGCAGAAGCAATGGTGGAGAATGAGAGGATGGGCAATGTTTTGGAGTGATAAGTGGCGGCACGCATAGCCTTGTTTGGGCTTATAATGATGCGGCCACCAAACAACAAATCACACGCTGTACAAATAGTTGCCCATGCCATGTAGGCTAGCTACTCATTTTACACAGGCTGTAGGCAATCACACTAACGTTACCTGCAAGATATCAACAATATTGGTTTCCATTTCAACAGGTGCACATGTGGCCACTGCACTGAACTCTCTCAAAGAGAGAATGTCTGTTGTAGGGACGTTGCAAAGGTAAACATGTAGCATGCATATAATACAACTCCTGCCTCAACTATGCTTTATATATTTATTTTTGATAAAGTATATATTTATTTTTTAAAACTAAAATAGCTAGCTACTTGCTAAGCTAGACTGAAAAACAAACTATGAAAAAGCAAGGGACTATCAAACTAACTATACAAAAATATATAAAAAATGGGTTACTATAAATTACTAGAATATTCAAAAAAAGCTAAACTGTAAGCTAGCTATATATAACGCTCGCTCGCTCTCTCTCCTATCTCCTCTCTGTCCACACAGATCAACCACCGATATATATAGAAACTGGTGAGATCAACTGCTGAGATTCGCTTTTATAGCTGGGGCGTAGCCCGCCCTCGCTCCAAAACTTCAGGGCATAGCTGTTTCAATTTTGTCACCGGGAGGAATACGTCGGTTGGATGAAGTTTCTGGCCAATTACAGACTGGACGTGCAGTTCCCAATGTTTTACCACTAGAGACAGTTTTGAGCCAGATCCTTTGGGTTGATGCTGTTTTGCGCTGACTGCAGTAAAATGTCAAGATTTGGACCAATATCAATCTGTAACACTTAGAAAAAATCATCTGAAATAAGTGGTTTTAGTGCTTTGTTACCCTTTAAGGGCGGAGAGTCAGTGGTCATTGTGGTTATTTCTGTCAGAAACTCTGAAAAGTGGCAAACTCTCAGTGGCAAAAGGTATGGAGCATGCCCTGTCAAGCCATAACTTGGCAGATGGCATACCTGCTATCCCATTATATTCTTGTAATATATTCTTGAAGAAAATATATTGGTGTGTTGCAAAATATATGTGAAGTCCTACCATATATACAAATACATTATTTCATATATCACATACAATATGTTTACATGTATTGCAAACTACATGTGGGGTCCTTCCATATATTCAAATGTATTTCATATATTGTATTATATTTTTCAATATATGACCATATATGTTCTTTCTGTAAGGGAAGCTAACATGAATGGCACAACGCAAGAGGACAGAAAATCATCCAGTGAACCCATCAGCAGGCTTTTGTTTTGTGCTTCTTTTATAACAACTCAGATGAAAGTAGCCAGCAGGCCTCAAGTCAGACACTTTGGGAACGCACTGATTAGGTAACCAAATTTCTGACGTTTATTATTGTGATTAGTTGAAAGAAGGCTCTTGTTTCAAATTTGTAGTGTAAAGTGAATCCCTTATTACTTTTAGAGAAATGGAAGGGTGTGAGTCTGGACAGGACTAGAATGATTCTCATCAAAACTGTTCTGCCTCTTATCCATTCTGATATCCCATTCAAAATAGTTTGTTTTATTTCTGACACTGTAGTAGTTGCCCCCACCACCCCCCGACCCAGCATCCTGCACTGCATGGGGCCTGCATAAACATTGGCGGCGTCCCATGTGATACCTTTTTTTGGTTCTCTGGATCTCTCATGGGGTTCAGTAGCACCGCTAAAGTAAAACCAAGGCATCTGCCCCACTGGGTATTCTCTGCACGCCTACCGCTGCCGCTGAGAGAACCAAATTCCCCGGGATGGCCACAGCCGAGCACAGCTGCTGGCGCTTGCCAGCCCCCAGGGTGCCCGCTGTGCCACTGCTGCGTGCCTCTCCGACGCCCACACTCATGTTGGGCCCCCTAGGCCGCCCTCCCACAGGGAGAGACAGACACATATGCCTCTGGACCCGGGATCCCTTTAGCACTCATTGCAGGGAATCTTATGAGCATTCTGCAACCCATGAACCACAGAAAAACATTACAACAGGAAATGGCTGCCAGTTCCCAGTTGATATAAAGTGATTCTAAGTGGAAATAACTTCAGAAATGTGATTTCAGAACGAATGTCTATATTTACCATGGAGTTCAGTGATGACAGGCAGCAGAAAGAATTTCTAAGGTTATCAATAAAACATCTGTTGTGATAAGACCCTTGTTTAGGTGTGTAATATTCAAACTAAGATATAACCTTTTTTTACCATGCAATCACTTCACTGTTTCATACTATATCATGGCTATTCATTTTGCCATGATGGATTTAAATATGATATTGAAACTGTAGTAACATGTACTTGTGGATTTCTCATAATAGTCCCCTATCAACGACTTTTCTATCAAAGACACAATATTGCTGGTGTATATTTGCATCTGCCCTCAAGCCTGAATTCTGGTGGTGGAATTTTCAAACCCCAAAGTTTAGACTACACCCTAACATAACATACAAAAACATGACCATTTGGCAGGTACAGGTGGTACAGGATGATGAAATATGATACAGACAAATCTCATGGTGTATAAAATGTATTTCCCCCCCCCCCCCCCCCGTGAACTGAGTTGCAATGAAGGCCACAAGCGGAGCTGCCTGTTTGGGGAGCAAATACGTTCTGAAGACAGCATGAAGCCCCTGATGGGTTCTGAAAATTCCTTCGCTTCTCTGTCTCTGACTCAGTCTCAGGCACCTCTCAAGTCTCTACGTATTCACTCAGTTGTGTGCAGGAGCACGGTGGGAAATTCAGAGAGCAAACTGTGAATATATTTGCAAGAAAATTGGCTTAACACAGACAAAAAAAAAAGAGTGTGAATCCCTTGTCAGAAAATCAGTACTCTTATGAGTGAGTTCCAAAAAGCATGTGTTTAATTCAGCAATGCATTGTTCATCCTCAGGTAGCTGGAGTAAGTATAACTGATATTTCAGTGTTACCCAGAGGGTGACAGTCTATTGTATGACGTTGAAACCTTTGGTATAAGGTACATAGATGCAGCCTGATGAATAGGCCTACTAATTGCAAAATATTTAACTTGCTTCAATATTGAAATATTTTTCATTAAACAATATTTCTGCATAATATAATTCATAATAGAAATAATATTGTTAATTGAAAGCTTTTTAGAAATGTAGTAGTTCAAAGGCCACTATACAAATAAGTCATATAGCTCGTCTATACTTACAGTATGTACACAAGTTACTGAATCACAGATAAATTAGTATATGTGCACCAAAGAATGACTGTTATTGGCGTGATATTTTATGCATGAGATGAAATAATTAGATACAGCAATTTCCCAACCAGTATATGAGGGTATGTGGGATGTCTTCAAGGTTTACTTCAGATAAACAGTGTAATGGCTGATTTTACTCAGCCCTTTATTTATTCATTAGTTAAATCCGCTGTTTATTGATTTATTTCATAAAAGGCTGCAGAAATCTTTTCAACCACTCCTACTTGACCCACAGGTATGTATAAGCAAATTTAGTCATTCCTTTTAACATAGCCTCATTTAAACCTACCAATGTCATCACCATACACAGTGGCTTCAAGCTGTTCCTGTTAATTAAGGCACCTGCATCATCATTTTAGAATAATACACTGGCACGACTCTTATCAGATCCAGATAAGGAAACACAACAAGAAAGGTTTTTCAGCCATTGGTTTATAACACTTATACTTACCCACACTAAAATAAAATTTTATTGCAAGGATGTGTTTGCAGACGTTTATAAATGCAATTTGCAATGGGCAGCGGAAAAAGGTTTCTGCAATTTCATAGTATGAATCTTCAAAGTGGTAAAGAATTAAGAGTTGAGAGTCAGAGCTAAGCGCTCCCTTTCTGCCCAGCTGACACTGAGAAACATGTTGGTTTGATTTATGTAGTCATTTAATGAACAAGCTGAGCAAACAAAGAGGCCTTTCGTTTGATATTACTCTCTCAGATCAATTGTTGATTTTAATAAGACGTTGTTCACGGGTCCGCGTATTTAATTTGATGATGGTGGAGCGAGTGTAAAAGAGAGCGCGATAATTCCACATTGCACCATTACCCAAGCCCTCCTGGGCTGAAACTAATTGGTGCAGGATTAGCGTTTGAGGAACAGAACAACCCCAAGCGCTTCTTTACATTTGTGTATGAATGACCAACTTTGAGCTAAAAGAGACACAGGAGACTGTATTCAACCAGAACAGTCTTCTTGTCAGATTTGGCAACCACATACAGGTATATGTGTACATCATATACTTTTTTTACAGTCTTCTGAAAGGTATTTATGCAAATATTATAATAATTACAAACAATACAAGCTTCTCTCAAACCAGGAGAGACATTATCGAATAGTTCTGAATATCGGCTTTGGGAAATGAGCAAAGATCTCAAGGTTTTGGCAAGGATCTCTCAGCGATTGTCAATTATATGGCAGCATCTTTATATCTTGATGTGTGTGTGTGTGTGTGTGTGTGTGTGTGTGTGTGTGTGTGTGTGTGTGTGTGTGTGCGTGTGTGTGTGTGTGTGTGTGTACATAGGTGATGTGCATCAGTGTGTTGAGCTAACAGCTTGTATTTATAGATGTTTAATAATAGGTCTGTGTGTATGTGTGTGCGTGTGAAAGAGAAGCGTTAAGTCTTTTGGTCATCCTTATCTATTAGGAAATCATACTGTACTGCCCAATTTTTTAATCATTACTTACAAGCATTACAGTACACATCCATTTCTGCAGTTACATTGCAGTACATGAGAGCATAAATCTCCCCATTAACAGTTTACATTAACATAATGGACGGTGGCCACACATGGCATTCCACCCATAAAACATATAAAATGCTCACAATCCATTTATTTCATCAGTGTAAGCATCAACAAATAGGCCTGTGCTATCATACAATCACACACTGGAATGAGAGTGGCAGCAGAGCTGTGGAATTTAAGGTTTTATACCAACAGTAAATAAGCCTTTTGGAGTACCTCTGAACTCCACTGAAGTGTGACTGCTTTCCAAAGGCCAGTGAGATCTGAGCAATTGTTGATTCACAGGCCATGCTGCCAGCATGCTGCCGCAGCACAACAAGCCTAAAAAAAAGTGCATTTTCCGTGATGAGGTCATCTAACAGAACATCTCGTAAAGAGTATATGAAAATGAGTAGCATGAAATGATATGATAAACGGTAAATGTATTTTCCTGTATATAAAGTGCAAAATGTAATCTCTCAGAATAAATAGGAGACAGAACATTGGGCGTAATTAAATGCACGGTGGGTCAGGTCCTTTGTTGTATATAGGAAACCACGCAGTGAAGTTAATACTGTATTTGTGTCGCTGGCATTGATACTACGTTGCCCTCGAGGACTTGTGGGCACTCTCTGTGACCGCGCCAGAGCCCCCAGGCTGTGGCGTTCACCCTATGCCAAAGGCCAAGGTCACCAGATGGTCCACAGAGAAAGAGCATCTTTAGTCCTCTCTCAAACCTGTTATGAAAATATCAGAAATATTCACATTCTGTGTCAGGACCAGGGCTGAGGTTAGAAGCCCCACTGTAAATACCATCATCATCATCGTCGTAATCATCATCATCATCGTAAACCAAAGCAGTCCAGAAGAAGCCCTCCATCCGCTCACAATGGCACACTTTTCAGGTATATCAGTTTTATTTGGCCAGTTTGTTTTAGTCACATTTCTGACGTTTAGCCCTTTGTTATTTAGTACAGAGCAAGTAAGATACATCAACAAATGTGTGGCAGCTGTCTACAGACATTTAAACTTTGACGCTCTTAATTAGTTTTTCTACCAGAGAACTTATGGATTCATGGAACTGACAATATCTAGATGTTAAAGCAGCTATTATTTACCGTTCTTCACTCCTGTTCAATCACTTAAAATGGATCATATTAAGAATTTATGAGCTGCTTGCACCTGTGTTCATAAGAATTCTTACTCAGTGCATTTTACAGTATTTCAGTACCAAGTGGACAACATAAAACAGAAAATAATTATTGAATGACAACATTTCTTGCATTTTTATCAGAAGAAATCAAAACGAACAGTTGGAAATATGCAACAGTCAAGGAGCTATAATGAATAATGGACTTTAATGAGGTTTGTCTTTCAGAAGTGAGGGAAGGCTGTGAAATACTGGTCGCTCGTCATGCTATGGATTCCACCATAATGGGGGAAGCAACAAGAAAGATGAAAAAATGGGAGAACAAAGCAATAATATGTAAGAAACAGACTGCCTGAGGAAGGTGATCTCAAGGGACGCGCAGAAAGAAAAAAACTGATGGCCGGGAACAAAGCGTTTACAGTTGGCCAGCGATGAGAACAGTGATGAGGAGTCAAACTGAGGCACGTCATAGCATGAGAACAACCAGGATAAAAACAAAAATATGGCAAGCAACAGAACTCTGTATTCGCTCATAGAGACATAACTGTAAATGCTGATTTTCGACACACTATTCTAATTTCTTGAAATACTGTTTTGGGGGTTTTCTGGAGCTGTAAGCCAAAATTATGAAAAATGAAACAAATAAAGGCTAGAAATATTTCACTTTGTGTGTAATGAATCTATGATCTATGAAAGTTTCACTTTTTGAATGGAAGTATGGAAAAAAAAAAACTTTTCCATGATATTCAAATTTTTTGGAAAGGATCTGTACATCATGAGCACAACAGCCAGCAAGAAATAATACAAGTTTTTAGGATGAAAAATGACTAGGCCTTTATCCTAGATGAGGAATTTACAGGATTACTTTTTTGTTTTTGTAGAAATTGACAGATTCAACAAATATTCGTATGGAGAAGCTGCAGGAACACAACGGAAGAATTAAATTGAGTCTCGGTGAGGGAATGCCAAGGTTCATAGCAGAGTTAGAGCGAGAGAGTGCAATAGACTCCAGAGAGATGTACAGGTCAACAGATGTTTATGAAGGACCAAGAAGAAATACAGGGTTCAATACAGGGAGAAATTGGCGGTACACTGTGGGACACTGTCTTGCCCTAAATGAGAGAAGCTTACCAGATTACAAAACCACCCACTCATTTTCAGAAGATTGTATTCAGTGACAAGACATTCACTCAAAGTACTGCCTGAGGATTTGACCTTTCTTTAACTTGAAAGAACTGGGGTCTTGTGAAAAGACAAGCTGTTTCTTATCAATGTTTTATAAAACAGTAAGTACGTCAATTTGAAATGCTGCCATTAAACAAAAAAAAAAGAAAAGCAACCAACCAAGTTCATCATACACCCATCACATAAGCGCATGAACCATGTACTTTTTTCCACCACAAGTTGCTCCCTACATCTTTGGCTGGAGATTGATAATAGGTATTGTGCAGTGTATTCATTTTTAATTCGTTTTGAAATATGATTGTTTGACATGCGTGACAAGTATTTTTGTCATAATTAAAGCAATTTGAATAGAGAGTAAATTAGAGAGAGACAAAAGAGGAAGAAGAATTGAGGCTGGATGTTGAATGTATTTATCAATCTTTTATGGACTATCTATATACTGTGTGAACAGGGGTGTAGTGCATCCAAATTCTTTGAGGAAGCAAAAAATCTGTGGATGGTTTATTGTGGATATTATTATTATTACATTATTATTATTATTATTATTATTGACATGTTTGGCTCTAGGACCCATAAGCTGTGCCTATAATTTTGGCTGCCATTTAGAATTTTTCTAATTTCCTTCAAAAGACAACTTCTCATGAAACGTAAGTCCGAATGATGTCAAATTTTGTCTTTATGCAATGTCTTTATGCAATATTGATTAAATTATTTTTTTTATTTTGTGCAAAAATTTGAATCTACTGTCAATTGAAGTCTCAAGGGGGTATCAGTACGAAATTCATGATATTCATCCTTATCTTAACCAATTAGTGCTCCACCAAGTTGAGGTTGGTGGCGTCAGAGATGACATATTGGCCACCATTTCAATTTGTGGCTGGCATTTTGTTCACAAAATGTTCCTCCTCAGCGCCTCTGTGCCTTTTGTCCTGGATTTGTGACACTTGATACACAGGTATATGTATCTCCTAATGCAGTACTTGACATTTTTGCCCAAAACATCTTAGGAGCCCCTCTAGGGAGATATGCGAGACCCTGTGCAAAGTCAAAAGTGCAAGGCCTTTATCATGATGCACTACATAGCCAACATGCACAATATGTATGCACATGATGCACTGTAACGAAATGTGCTCATTCTCCACTGTGACGTAGCCTACTGTAGGAGGGGAATCAATGTGGAATGCAGGAAAAGATTGACATTTTGAAAAGACCTGAGTACTGGGATTTGTCATGCGCATCAAAGGACCAGGCGGTCTTGGAATAACATTTGGCGACCAGGATGTCCCTTGGATGGATGGGCCATTTGCTCACAGGAATGTCCCCATCTGGGAAAAAGACTGATAAGGAACTGTGTTGTGAGTGAATATGTGTGTTTTGGGGGCATTTAGGGCAGAAGGGGTCATTAGCCCCTGGCCAAACTATGGTAAAGGAAAATAGGAAATGGCCGACCCGGCCATCTGTTGACCTCTCCCGTAACCTCATACCTAGGTCAGTCCTAAGGGAAAAACTCCAGACAGTACCACAGTGCCCCCATGGTGGCACATCTGTCATTACACATTTTACTTCTCTTCTGGAGTAAGGCTCAAAACTTCAGTTGAGATGGCCAACAAACTCCGTATAACTTTGTACATGTGATCCTTATATTGTTACATTACGTCTTATGTAATAAGAATAGGAATTACATGTAAAATGATTCATCAGGAGGGAATTTTCATGACAACTGCAACATAAAACTATTAATCTGTGAATAATTATCATGATGGTAATCTGTTTGGTATGGATGAAATCCAGTAAAATCAAGGAATCAAATGAGATACATTTCATACCAAATGGAGTTTAGTAAAACATAGTTTCTATAACTCAGGGAAAAACTGTAACATTGGAATGTCCTTATCTGGTAATCATCTCCTTTTCCCCTCTCCCTAGACAGGAGATTAGGCACTCTACTCAATATCCTCCAAAAAGTGGGGGTCTAAATTCCTTTTTGACCACCCTTCCAGGTTAATTTATGGCACTGCCGCCTGGTTCAAACGCATGATTTGGCATAAAAGAAGGGGAGACAAACCCATCTGGGAATATCGCAATTCGATTTCCCACACCTGTGCAGATTTCTGTGTGTGTGTGTAGCTGAAGCAGGCCGGTAAGATATTTACTCTGTGTTTCTTTTCTTAATTTCTATGTTTTGTAATTGACCTAATTTTAAGATAATGACCTACCTGCCTGTGAATAAATTCTTATTATTTTAACTTGCGTGGTCTCCATGACTCTAATTCATTTTTTACCCTTTCAGCCTAAATTACGACTGAATACTCGGGGAAAATTCTGACCAATGACCAACTGATCAGTGGCGGGGTACAGAAAGTGGAGATTCTAAGTTGGTAGGCGGCTAAGGTCGGTCATTAACAGGTTTAGTGAATGTACGGCTCTGGGAATTTGATGTGGAGAGCCCATGGACGTTTTACGTCGGTTCTTGTCAAATTCGCCTTAAGGAGCCCATTTAGTGCACGCTAACCTGGGCTCGCAACTATCGATGTAAAATATAATACATGTATTGTGTTAGCCAGACCCCAACCTCTGAGTTTCTCCACCGAACCGAGATTCGGCAATAGTGTTAATCCCGGGAGCATATATTGAGTAATGGTGGCATACATGGACGAGTCGAGTGTAACCACTCTGAGCTTCACGCATGATTAAAGTAAATTCTAAATTCTATTTTAATAATTACGAGCAAACCAATTGTAACTGTTACGCTTACTGTTTGTGATCATAGATATATTTGATGTGTCGTTCAGCTCCCGTGTGAGTGTTCTAATGCTCTCATTAGAATATTGGCATTTGGACGATAGGTCGGATATATCCGTGATGACAACATGGCCCCGTTTACGAACGGAGAATAAGACTCATACTGATCCGTTTCAGGCCTGTCTTAAGCGGGATATGGAGCAGCGCATTCATATCTGACTCATGGCGACGGACTCAGTATCTTCTTAAATGTACATGTAATATATTCATGAACGGAGGATAAATCACTAAACTCTTTTATTTACATCACAACAGCAGAGGACAAACATATTTACTCCTTCCCCTCCAGCTGTTCCCTCATTGGTCTAGCTGTGCGGGTTCTACACTACCCTACGTTGCACTGCTGATAGATAGAACAGTGGCGGTTGCTGTGTTGAAAACAGACTGGGCGGAAAACTTCCCTTTAAACTGACCATTGGTCTCAAACTGTTTTCATTCATTTTCCTTGATTAACAAGTGTGTCAATTATGTAAATAGTTAATTCGCAGGTAAACACACAGCTTCTTTTTTCATATTATGTTAGGGAGATTAAACGATAAATAAAATTTTGTAAAATACGTTTTTATCATTAAGTATACACATACGGAAAAACTACAAGACTCTTAACTACCACATTAGCTTTAAGGAATAAAAGCTATCTAACAAAACCTGCACTTCCAGATTGTTTAAATTATATGCGCATTGCAGATTGTTGTCATGATAGCCTATTCTCTGAGTGTGGATATGGAGAATGGAGAGTATTATATGCACAGTTTTAAATAATGTTGATAAAACTGCACAATTTTTTGATGCAAATTAAAATATATTATTACAAGCCTAACTAACCTAATTGAGGAGATCTTGTTGAGTTGTGAATTAATCGCTGTATTGTTAATCAATGAAAATATTTGAAAACTATACACTGTAAAACAAGACTAGGTCAACCTAGTGCATGCCCGGCGCTGGAGGTCTTGCCCCGGAGATGGCTAGCGCAATAAGTAATGTTAGGCTCTGTTATAAAATTACATTGACACATTGTTTCCTAAAGATATTTTGGCAAAATAAACCAAACAGTAGGCTACTCGACTGCTGTCCTTATGCGGTTACAGAGTGGACAAATGATAGGCTACAACTCAGTGGCCTCCGATCATTCCCTGACATCCTTGAATCCCCCGGTAAGGAACCATGTCCATGTTAACTAGCCTACATTATGATCCAGTGGCTTAACCTATAACCTTACTTTTATACGGATATTAGTATCAACTTGGCCTGTTTCCATTTATAGTTTTTAATTATCAAGCAAATTAACTGAATAACAAATATCAATGAATGTTTTTTTGTGCTAGCACTTTCTTTGTGTGTAGCTGACTTATTAGCCTACATTAGATTACATGTAGCCTATTGTCAGCTGATGCGCTGGAAAAAGCGGGGCACAGGCTACAGCAGTAGACTTTATTCGGCTTGAGTAGCCTAATCAAACAATTAATTCGCTGAATAATTCAGACCAATATGTAGCCTAATAATTAAGAAATGACAACGACAAAGATGACTAACGTACGATTGTTTAACAAGGATCAGGCAATAATCTGAATGCTTTAAAGAATGTAACGTTATACTAATTAGGCCTAATTTTAAGACCGCACACAAATTAGTGAGTTAAACATTAGAAAGCATATTTAAAGAGGACAGCCTCTTAAGTGTCTCGAACCGCATTGCCTAATTAAGGCTTGATAAACAAATTTATAATCTACAAAACATTGAACATAGATTTAGAAAACAGGACCGTGTGAGACTGATACTGTCCGATCCGTTCACTCGGCTCCTTCAGATTCATCCTAGAGAGTGAAACGTGAAATCGTATGGTAAGTGATTGCTACTAGCTAACTATCAGTTAATGAAATAACGTTGCTTGCTGTGAGGCTAGGTAGCTAGTTAGCTAAACCGACTGATCGATCAGCCATCTTGCCTAGCTACTGTTAGTATCCAGCAATATTTCCCCATATGGAGGTAGGCTACTACTCGCGGCATGACGTGTTGTATAGGCTACATCTTATTTGGCTTAATTACTACATCTTATTACAGTTCATTAATAGGGATGTCCCGATTCGATCCACGGCATCCACTGGCCCAGAACGCTGGATCGGATATCGTAAGGGAGAAAAAAATATGATCCGATACGCGCAGCGTGTCACGTGATAACAACAGTAGTAACTGTTGCTATGTCCGTCAAGCTTTGTGTCCATCAAAGCAAACATGGAAGTAGGCTACTGACCTTCCGAGATGGAGTCTGGTAACGTTAATGTTATTCGACGTTAGTTGGGCTCGCTTTGGCTTTAAAATGCCTAGTTACAACAGCACAGTATTGATTTCACGCTATGGAAGTGGACATTCCTTTGTATTAAATAAAAAATTTTGTCAATTTACATTTGAGGTGAGATTAAATTTACTGTTTCAAATTAAATGGCTCAAGCTAGAGTTTGATATTATTTCACAAACTAGCCTATTAAATGGTCCAATACTTTGTCTATTTAGTTTGAGGTGGTCGGCATGTAACTGCAGCTCCACTATCGGTTTGGGTAACGTTACTTGGGACTTGGCTTCCCACTAACAAATTGCGGGAATAACATGTTTGTTAGAGAACAGTGATTTTCTTTCCTTCTTTTAAAGTTTAATGTATTGTGTCCCTTTTTAGATAGAGCTAACGTACACAGTAGCTATAACAGCTGACATCCGTTACGGATAGCCAAAGCTAAGAATGCGATTAACGTTGCATTGTTAGACCACGGTAACCGGTGAAATAGATTTTGATTTTGATATATTTTAAGTCAATTGTACGGAAGCCCTGAAGCGCAAGGTGAAAAAAATATTTTTTGAAAAGCTATCTCGTTATAACGAGATAATATCTCGTTAAAACAAGATAGTAAGTAGTTAAAACGAGATACTATCTCGTTATAACGAGATACACTCTCGTTAAAACGAGAAAAAAATGTTTTTTTTGAAAAGCTATCTCGTTATAACGAGATACTATCTCGTTAAAATGAGAAAAAAATTTTTTTTTGAAAAGCTATCTCGTTTAAACGAGATAGTAAGTCGTTAAAACGACATACTAGTATCTCGTTAAAACGAGAAAAAAAATTTATTTTGAAAAGCTATCTCGTTATAACGAGATACTATCTCGTTAAAACGAGAAAAAAAAATTTTTTTTGAAAAGCTATCTCGTTTAATGAGATAGTAAGTCGTTAAAACGAGATACTATCTCGTTAAAACGAGAAAAAAATTTTTTTTTGAAAAGCTGTCTCGTTTAAACGAGATAGTAAGTCGTTTATACAAGTTATCTCGTTTATTCTAGATATTATCGCGTTCATATGGCTCGTTTATACAAGTTATTAACTCGTTTGTAGGGCACGTTTTTACAAGATATAACTCAGCATGAACTCTGATTTCAGTGTGTATTTTGAGTGCAATTAAAGCTGTTTTTGAGTCCTTGCGTGCTTCATTTTAACATGGGGAGACAGGGGGCTATATATTTTTTAAATATTTGTAACACTTAAAATATAGGCTAATGTTACTGAAAAACACATTTGTTAACTCTAGCTACGTTGTGTAATGAACAAATGATGCATCTATCAGGTTTAGAGATAATTAGCTGCCAACAGGTGCTGCTTATTAGGCTATATTAGAGATTAAATGCATAAACTGATATTTTACAGTGCAGGAGAGGGCGTTATTGTTGCACGAATGTCTGAAGTAGGAGATTAGATCGGCTTCATTCTGGATTCTGAGTTTGCCATACATTCCTCAATATTTTCAAGACTGGAGTCCGGACCACATAACTGTTCTTATGCTTCGCTCTCAACTCTGATTTCAACGTGCATTGTAGCCTAAGTGCAATTAAAGCTATTTTTGGGTTATTGCGTGTGTCGGCTACTTGGTGCTTCATTTCAACATGGGGAGCGTGACAAAACTATTTAAAATATAAAAGTTTGTCCGCTGCGTTTTTAACTCTGCGTTGTGTATTGGATGAATGATGCATCTAGAGATAATATTAGGTGGCAACAAGTGATGGTGTTTATTGTATTTTATTAGGGATTAAGCTACAGTCTGGTGTTTTACAGTGCAATTGTATCGGTAATAGTAATTGTATCGTTCTTGGTTATAGCGCCGTTGCATGCAGTATAACCTCCTTGGTGAATACGTGTGTTGCAATCTGTCTAATCCATTACTACAATATCCAAAGCAATACTTATCCATTATGAAAAAATATGTCCATTGTGGGCTATAACCAATGTTGACTAAGATAGATGGACAGCTCTAATAAAGAAGGTATTTACATATAGGCTAGCTAGCAGAGACAAGATGCATGCAAAATCATTAGCTAACGTTAGCTATATTATAACGTCCCAGTGAACATTTTTGTGTCGAAAAGACGGTGAAACGCCGTCTCGAAGTTTTATAGAACCGGGAACTCATGGGGCCCTATCTTACACCCGGCGCAAAGCGGCGCTAACGCAAACGCAAGTGTCTTTGCTATCTTACACCCGGCGCTAGGTCCATAATAACGCCTAACGCTTACGCCGTCAAACTAGCATGTTTGACGGCGTAACTCTTGCGCCATCATTAGTGAACTGGGCGTGTTGGTCTTAAGATGAGGAGTGGCCAGGATTCTTTTTGGCGTATTGCTATCTTGAGCCAGCAGAAAGCGCTTGCGCTAGAACCACCACAAACCTGGTCTAAAGTCATGTCGCAGTTGTTTACATGCTATTTTAACGGCGCATATAAGTGCGTCTACATAGGCGTGTGCACAACGCGCATACCCTCCTGTCTGTTACACACAGGGGCGTGCACAGGCATGACTAAAATATCTAGATCACAATGTGAAATATTATTATTGTGTAGGCTATATCAAAAATGCATAATAATAAAAGGTTCCATAGGTCCACATACCTTTCCCTCAGCGAAGGGAAACAATGCCACATTACATTGCTCTCAGCCCACTCCATCAACATCCAGGCGATGTGCGATGGTACGGGACAATGGCTATCCATTAAAAAGGAGCTGATAACACCTATAGCTATCAAGCCTAATGCGCGAATTGTCTTTGCACCTAATGCGTGAATTGTCATTCAATGGAAAACCCGCGCACGGCAATAGACGGACATTTAAGTTCTGAAAATGCGCTTCAGATGTCATTACAATACAGCTCTGTTTATCTATGAATACAGCCTGTAAGTAAATAGAATGGTTTGTGACTGAAAAAAGTTCAAAACCTTGTCCAGTGAATATTGCATTTATTGTTTTTCAAATAGCCTAGGCTACAGCGAATTTGCTGTGCATAAGGTTTTTTTCGATAGCCTATGGTTAAAAAACGGAGATGTCACCACGTTAACTAAATTGTAACCTTAGCTTCGTCCTTCATATTTTTTTAAATGACAGTGACCAGGTTTCCATACTCTCACCGTTTAAAACCCAGCTGATTTCACCCGTTATTCCTTAACTGAACAAAACGATTTTAAAGAGAACTAAGCGTCTAATTAGAAACTAAAACAAATTTGCAGCACGTTACACTATTAATTCACAATTAATTTTAATGCCATTTTCTGCACGTTTAACGGTCTTCCTGGGAAAGTGGATTGTTTTAAAGGATTACGCTACGAGTAAAACAGGTTGGTCACATTTCCATAAACAGGACATTATTAAACAAGGGGAAATATGCGTGAACTTATGGGTTGCGAACCTGACAGCTTTATTGTATGGCTATTTAGTGTCATCATTAAGGCAAAATAACGGTATGTATGTTATTAATCAATATTAGCCTACTATGCAGGTAGCCTAATGAACTTTGGATGAAGCTTGAACTTCGAGAACTCCATGAGAACAGCCTCTTGGAATTGATGTTTGACACTTTCATTGCATAATCAAACGAAATTCGCTGAACAAGCAGGCTAATTTGGCGTTTTCTAAGGTGAGACTGAAGCCATTGATAGCTTATTCTCAGCTGTTGCAGGTCCTTTTAACGAAATTTAACCGCACACATTTTGTAAAATAACAGCCCTGTCTGGAATTACCGGGAACTCATAGGCTAATGGTTAGTCCGAATAATATTGATCATACTCCATTTAGCCTATTCCTTGATCACACTAAACACGCACGAGCATGTCTGTTTCGCCATCATAAGCAATCCGCCAAGGTGGAAAAGCAGGCTTTTAAAGGGAATGGGATATGACATTTTGATTGGTTTATTGAATGTCATGCCCAAGACACACCTATAATTAATGAAGCGACTAGGTTCAGGCCAGTTGCGCCATGCGCCATGCTTAGCGCCAAAAAAACACGCCGATAAAATAGCAAAAGTGGACTTGGACACGCCCTAAATGGACTTAGCGCCATGCGCTTAGACTAAGCGCCAAGATCGCCAAGATAGGGCCCATGGTGTATTCAAATGATCTCGGAAGTCTGAATATTTCCGATTTACGAGAAGAAAAAAGGATTTGAACGTGACACCCCAGTGATGAGATAGTGACTAGTTAATGAGAACGATCTCGGAAATCCAACATTCAACTCGGGCACCTCCTGAGGTCTCCGAGATGACCGAGGTGACAGAAAATGCTTCAAAGGTCAAAGGTAAACAGCTGAGCATCTCGAAACATGGAGAGATCTGGAGCTAGAGAGACATCTTGCATGGCGTATGTAGTCTTTCACCTTCTGCGTTTGTTTTCATCGGTTATAGTTGGTTATATATATATTCATTAGTTATAGTTGGCTTCAATCGTTTTTGCATACACTATTTAAAACATTTGGAACTGCAAATGCTGATCAGAGGCCAGCCAACCAACCCAGTGAGAATTTTCTGGTCTAAAAGATGTTAAATAGACGTCTAAAAATAGTTCAAAACGTTTTTTCAACGTATATTTGTAGATGTCTATTAGACGTTCACATTTAGACCCAATTTCAACAAATTTTTCCAGTGACCATTTAGTTGTATAAAGATGTCTAACATTAGTATAAACATTGATGTTTATTAGACGCCTAACATAGACGTCTATTAGACGCCTAACATAGACGTCTATTAGACGCCTCATTGACGTCTATTAGGCGTCTAACATTGACGTCTATTAGCCGTCTAACATAAACGTCTATTAGACGTCTAACATAGAAGTCTATTAAGCCCGACGCACACAGCCCTAATCTCAACTGAACTGGTAGAATTCTAGAACGGTTTTGCTCTGATTTTCTCAGATTTCTTCTGGCAACTGGGGGTCGCATACTGGAGAAACTGGAAAAACTGAGAAATTCCAACTGCGAACTAGCTGACGCCGCAACAAAAAATAAGTCCTTGCTTACGTTTTACAACAATGGTTTTTGAGCAACTAGCTAATGCTAAAAACTCAATTTTAATTCAAAGTTGATCTCAACAAAGGTATTTCCATGCATTGCCATTCAAAAATATTAAAATGTGTTTTATTAAAAAGCTGAAGCTGAATAATAAATAAATAAAAATAAATATATATATATATAAAGCTGTAGCTAATTTAAGGTAATAATAATTGGTCCAAACTGTTTATGCAGGCTTAATGGTAGCCTACAAGAAAAAATTTAATCGGAGATAGCTTTTGTCTGTATTGCGATCTAAATAAGCTTTACTTGAACAATCATAAAGACGTGCACGATAATAATAAGCTGTGCACGATACGGAAAAGTGGCGTCGGTTGTTAGGTACCCGTGCTTAGCTACGCACAAACCTACTGCGAGATCAGTATACTACCACCATTTACTCTGCCTATTTACGCCACTGCTCCCGGGGATATACTGTAATGATGGAGTTCAGGATGGGATTTCGAAAACAGGACTATGTGATACTGATGCTGTCCTATCCGTTCACTCGGCTCCTTCAGATCCAGCTAGAGAGTGAAACGTGAAATCGTATGGTAAGTGATTGCTACACTAACCATTTTAGCGCATTCACAGGTGAAAATGTATTATTGAGTGGTAACGTTACAGCTAACGTAGATGGCTAGCTAACATTAGCAATTCAGTGCAGGGCAAAGTGTTGAATTAACGTTATCCTAGTGTAAGATTGGAGTTAAAGTGGGATTCCAGAAAGACTGACATTTCTGAGGAGCCTGAGAACGGTGCTCATCATAAACTTCAAAGGACCAGAGGGCAATACAATAAAACAATACAACTCTGACTTCCTTTGGGTTTTTCAGCCTATTTGTTCTCAAGGATGTCCTCACCTGGAAAAAGACTGCGATAAGGAGAAACTGGACTGTGTCATGGGTGTGTATGTGTGGTTTAGGGGCATTTATGGCGCAGGAGTCATGGCGCAAGGAATGTCCTACCCGACCATCTCTGACCTGTCCCGTGACCTCACACCTGGTCAGTTATATGGGGAAAACTCCAGACAATACCACAGTGCCCTCATGTTGGCACCTCTGTCATTACACCCTTTACTTCTCTCCTGGAACAGGGCTCTGAAACTTCTGTTGAGATGGTCAACAGACCCTGTAAAACTTACAAACATTGCACATGTGATTCTTATATTGTTACATTATGTCTTATGTAGTAGTAACAGGAATTGCATGTAAAATGGTTCATCAGGAGGGAATTTTCATGACAACTGCACCATAATAAGACTGTTAATCTGTTAATAATAATCATAATGGTAATCTGTTTGGTATGGATGTAATCCGGTAAAATCAAGGAATCGAATGAGATACATTTCATACCAAATGGAGTTTAGTAAAACATAGTTTCAACCACTCAGGGAAAAACTATAACATTGGAATGTCCTCTCTGGTAATCATCTCCTTTTCCCAGGCAGGGGATTAGGCACCCCCTTCCTACTAACAACCCCCAAAGGTGGGGGTCTAAATTCCAGATTCGACCACACCTCCAGGTTAATTTATGGCACTGCCGCCTGGTTCAAACTGGTTAATTTCTATATTCTGTAAATTGACTAATAATTCTAAGATAATGACCTACCTGCCTGTGAATAAATTCTTCTTATTTTAACTTGCGTGGTCTCCATGACTCAAATCCATTTTATACCTTTTTCAGCCTAAATTACGACTGAATACTCAGGGGAACAATTCTGACCAATGACCAACTGATCAGTGGCGTGGTACTTTATGTGGAGTCCCCAAGTTGGGAACAGGCGGCCAAGTTCTGCCAGTATAAGGGATTGGTGATGCATGGTTCTGGGAATTTGATGTGAAGAGAACCCATGGGCGTTCTACGTCGGTTCTTGTCAAATTAGCCTTAAGGAGCCCTCTGAGTGCACGCTGACCTGGGCTCGCAACTATCTATGTACAATATAATGCATGTATTGTGTTGGCCAGACCCCCAACCTCTGTGTTCTCCACCGAACTGAGATTCGCAATAGTGCTAATCCCGGGAGCATATATTGAGTAATGGTGGCACACACGGAAGAGTCGAGTGTAACCACTCCGAGCTTCACGCATGTTTAAAACCAAATTCTAAATTCTAGTTTCATATGGAGTCAGATAATAACGAGTAAACTAATAGTAACTGTTACGCTTACTGTTTGTGATCATAGATATATTCGATGTGTTGTTCAGCTCCTTTGTGAGTGTTCTAATGCTCCCATTAGAATATTGACATTTGGACGACAGATCGGATATATCCGTGATGACAACATGGCCCCGTTTGCGAACGGAGAATAAGAATCATACTGATCCGTTTCAGGCCTGTCTTAAGCGGGATATGGAGCAGCGCATTCATATCTGACTCATGGCGATGGACCCAGTATATTTTTAACTGTAATTGTGATCTGTTCATGAACGGAGGATAAATCACTAAACTAATTTATTTACATCACAACAGCAGAGGAAAAACACGGTGCACTTTCCCCTCCGGCTGTTCCCTCATTGGTCTAGCTGTGCGGGTTCTACACTAGGCTACATCTTCCACAAGCTATTAATGTTAGCACATTCACCGGTAAAAATGTAGCCTGTAGTTGAGTGTTATGAACTCATGTTTGGAAGAGCTAGCTGGCTAGCACATCAAATAACTGAAATTATCGGGGAATTGGCTAGATCTTGAGTTCGGTAAACTAAGTACTTAGGCTACCGAACGCTAAATCTGACTAAGTTCCCGATATGGTTCGTGGGACATGCATATTCTTGCGACAAGCTGACAGGAGATAATCCTGAGCTACATTAGCTACCGACAGGAGAAGTGCCATTAGCTTGATCCAGCGCTCAAACATTTGTTTAACTTCTTATTCATTATTCAGCTGGAGACATTTAGTCATTTAGCCACATAGTGCTAGCAACCGGTCTATTTACCCAACAGCAATAGCAATGTCATAGCACATCTACTATGACATTGCTGAGCAACCGGTCTATTTACCCAACAAGCGGCGTCGGTTGTTAGGTAACCGTGGTTACACGCGCAAACACTGCGAGATAATACCACCACCATTTACTCTGCCTATTCACACCACTTCTCGCGAGACATTCAACAAGGTAGACAGTCAGATAGCAAGATTCACTGTTCTAGGCTGGCCTGGCACCCGGAAAAAAAAACATGGACAACGTGACTGTGACATCACCCACTGACTTTCCACAGGCTTGGAAAAGCATTTTGACATTACAGTGGTGGTATTTATCTTACAACCATCTTTATTATGACTTATATTTATAAAGCATGCCCCCACAGTGAATAAGCAAATTGTTAGCATCCACAATTGTACCTTGTGAAAACACCAGTGTCAAACACACCCAAACAGTGGCCAAAATTGACATGTTACATATAGTCCCTTTTGGGGAAAATGGACTATTCTACAAATTTATCTAATGTCATTGTTAGGATTCCCACAGGGGGGACCAGACCCAAACGCAAGGCAGACGGCTCAAGGGGAAACTCCACCAGGGAGAACATTTAATGAAACACAGGCAGGGGCAAGACAGAGACAGGTGTGGCAGGAACAGGATGGGTCAGGCACAGGACGGGTCGGGAACCAGGAAGGGGCAGGGACGGCACGCCGGCTGTGGGGTAACAGGAACCAGATGTGACCCAGGCCGTGGGGGAACAGGGGAGCCTGGAGGGAACAGGGGAGCCTGGAGGGAACAGGGGAGCCTGGAGGGAACAAGGGAGCCTGGAGGGAACAGGGGAGCCTGGAGGGAACAGGGGAGCCTGGAGGGAACATGACCTAGACAAGACAAGAACACAACGGGAAACCCAGCTCACAAAATAGACAAGCACACAAGACGGTCCGGCCCTGAACAAAGAGACAGGGCAGACTATATACAAGACATGACGAGGACAAAACAAGCAACAGGTGGGAGAAGGGTAACGAGGACACAAGAGGAAAACACAATTCAGGTGTGGGGAGTGCAGGACACAAGTAGGAGGGAGAGAGGGAAAACATGGGGTGGACTGTGAGACAATGGGAAAACCCGGGATGGAATCCGGGTGCCTCACAGTCATCACATAGTCTACCAGTATGCTAGATTTTCTAGACCTATATGATTGACAAATAATAAATATGATTTAACTCTATTTACTTTGGCCCTCCAGAGGCAATTTCAACCTGGTTTCTATTAGTTTTATTTAACCCCTTTTACTCATCTTTACCAGGGGTGCCAATAATTGTGGAGGGCACTGTATATACAGTGAGCACCATAATTAATTGGACAGTGACACATTTTTTGTTATTTTGGTTCTGTACTCTAGCACTTTGAGTTTGAAAGGATACAATGACAACGAGGTTGAAGTGCAGACTGTCAGCTTTAATTTTGAGGGTATTTTCATCCATATCGGATGAACCGTTTCATCTCTCTGGGAATTAGGGGGTGGGACTAGATTTAGCTGTAAATTACACTGGAACAGTATGGAACACATGGTTGGTGAAATGGCCTGACGCATCAAGGGTCTGACGTATCAAACAAGCATTAAACAATCACACTGCTGCCAGATATGCAGTAGATATGGATGGATAACTTGAAGGGTTTCTTCTCCTGACTTATTTTTCCATAGAGTTCAATAGGAAAATTTGTCAGGAGAAACAACCCTTAAAGTGATCCATCCTTATCTACTGCATATCTGGCAGCAGAGTGATAGTTCAAGGCTCGTTTGATAGCTCAGGCCCTTGATGACTTACAGCCATTTCACCAACCATGTATTCCATACTGTTCCAGTGTAATTTACAGCTAAATCTAGTCCCACCCCCCAATTCCTATAGAGATCCATTCAAATGCAGAGAGGTTATAGTATCGCTTGTAGGAGTACCAGAAAATAGTCTCAAGAGTCAAGAGTCTTTTGATAATGTTGGGTCACAGACATCAGGAAGTCATGGCATGCAAAGGATATGTGACCAAATATTAAAATTGATGTATTCTACATTATGTTAAACCGTCCAATATGTTTTGATGCCCGAAAATGGTGGGGACTATGTACAAAAGGTTCTATAATTTCCAAACGATATCCGATATGGATGAAAATACCCTCAAATTAAAGCTGACAATCTGCACTTAAACCTCGTTGTCATTGTATCCTTTAAATCTCAAAGTGCTAGAGTACAGAACCAAAATAACAGAAAATGTGTCACTGTTACTATTTTTAGTTATTATTATTATTATTATTATTATTATTATTATTATTATTATTATTATTATGATTTTCACCATCCCTTGGCTGTGTGTGTCCCCTGACTCTTAAACAATAATACGTGCCAATTTCTTCTCTGGTTAATTTCCTGATATTCTTTAACTTAATTTACAGGTTCTTAGTCAAATTCTAAAGTTCAATTAGATATAATTAGAAAACATTACCAGTATATTTTCAGAGTTGCTCCATTTTAATCGCCTCAAAAAAACATGAAACATGCCTTTACTAAAGTAAGAGTTCTAGATTGGCAAAACATCCTAAAATGACGTCCCCATCCCTTTATGACGTGCAACAATTGACTAAAACAATTTACTGATATTTTGTGGAACATTATTTTCCAAGTAGGTTTAATCTTAATAAATAATATGAAACAGCACAATTCTAAAACAGAACTGTTCATGTTAGAATATGAAACATACAGTATATCTAAAGTTAATATGAAAATATGAAACATGTTTGAAAATGATATGCATTATCAAAAATGATAACCCTGTTTCATGGGGTCAATGTATTTATTTATTTATTTATTGCTTTTACATATTAGATCAGCCAAGTGAGAAATTGGAAAGGCATTGTTCAAAGCTGCTGTTCTGCATTGATAATGAAGTTGAAAGTTAATCCTGTGATTTGCTTGGCCATCCAGGGAAAACATTACCACCATAACAAAACATCTCCGCAAGGTTCTGCACCTGGCACAGAACAGGATTCCTGTCACCTGTCAAATAATGGCAATTAATTAATGACAGTTTTATTGTGATCATATTTCATTTTTTTGAATACGAATATGCTAGTGAAATTCATTAACGCATCTAAGGGGTGCAATTGTGGCTGGGGTAATATAAAGACTGCTTGTGTTAAAAAATGTTTCTAAACATTGTCATGATAAAGGATTACACTGCAGAACATTAAATAATGTCATTTTAAATCAACATACACTGTGACACAACTGTGTGTTCTTTCTGATAGACAATGATGGATGAGCCCTGGCCTCCAAGGTTCGCTGTCCAGGCTCCGGTGGCCACTGGGAATGGAAAGAAATGCACACTTCACAGCTGTCATCACAGCTGTGTGTGTGTGTGTGTGTGTGTGTGCGTGTACAAAAGAGCCACTACAAAAAACGTTTTTGAAATAGCCTTGCCATTGCCCTTATCACAGAAGTGGTTTAAAATACTGAGATATGTGCATAATAAGAAATTAATACGAACATCAATTATTTTCAAACGCAGGAACAAATGTAAAAATATGAATGTTCATAGCATGCATTCATTCACCAAGCACAAAGACCAATCCATCCTACCAATCTATGTACCCCCAAAATAATCTCAATGCCTGTTAACAGGCAGCTGACATCACACATGGGATATCCTTATTACCTCATTACCTTCACGCAATCACCGTCCAGCTGAAACACATTCAATCATCAATAAAGACATTTCCAATTAGCTCTCTTTAAATATAAATGGTTTGTAAGTGGAAAGATCCTGTCAAACACTAGACATTGAAAACCCTAAACAATCTAATTTAGGCAGCACACCATGCATTGCTTTCACATTAAAGACATGTGCCTCCACTGTGTGCGCATGTTCCCATATTATATCATGTTATTTTATTACACAGCTGGTAGTATCTTGCCCTGTTGGTTCAAACACACACACGCACACAGAGTCACACACAAGCACTAACACCAACCGCGTACACACTGATGTGTGCATACGTATTCACAGTCAGAGCCAAGCATTCCATCCGAATGTTGAAAAGCAAACGGTACATGAAAGGCGCACAGGCAATAAAAGGAAAGTGTCTCCGACTGCAACTTGAACTTAAATTTCATGCCTTCAGCAAGAATGAGGTTGCAAATCACAAAATCATTTCATCTGGAAAAGGCTTCAAAACCTAGCTGCTGAGAGAGAAAAGAAAAAAAAACATGTTTCCAATGTCTTCATTTTCCTGAGGGCTCCAGCTCCAAACTCCAGCTCTCTGAAGATCCCAGGGATTAACCGCTATTTATGCTCTGCAAACAAATGCTGCACGGCTGCCGAGATGGCTCAGTTTTAGTCCTCTTTTAATTTCTTATTAGCTGTCGCTTTATTGCTCAATTAAACTGATTGTTTATTGAACAAATGACTTGCCTCGGTCTGGGGGAACCCCTCAGCCGTCTGAAATGAATACGAACACTGAGGACTTTCAGCACACAGCCAAGAGTAGACAGCTAAGAGCATAACTATGCCGTTCCCAAGATTTAAACCTTTCATATTCCCCACCTACTGTATGATGTATCAGAGTACATCAGCACAGCCCAGAGAACACGCTGTGACCCAAATAGCAAACTCAATAATCTTCTGAAACAGACTTAACAAGTGGAAAAGATACTTCCCATGTTAAAAAATATGAAAGGGATTATAGTGCAACAGCATCAACAACAACAACAATATAGCTGGGGGAAAAATGATATCAGAATATTGATTGGCCAAGAAGCTCTGAAAATGAAAGTGCATCACTGAAACTCAGTGTGAAGGCTCTGGCAGAATTTGAACTGCAGATCAAATGGTCAAGTTGCCAAGGAGGAGGGCGGAGGTGTGACGGTGGCAGTGTGCCAACTTAAATGTTAAAGGATCTATTCGCAGTACTGACTGCTTCTGTGCTAATTGACCATTAGCTAGGTAAGTCTTTTGTCTTTACACCCAGGCTTTAGCCACAGTTCTAGGGATATGTTTGCTGCATTAGGGTTGTTGGGCTTGAACAGTAGTTTGAGGGAAGTTGTAAATGTGAGTCTTCCTGGTTTCAGTTAAATTTTTCCAACATTTATGTTTTTGGCTTTTCTGTTGTTATGGTATTGCATCCCATTTAAAGTTTCTGTGACCATAATTATTTTAACATGATGGAAAGAAGTGTTCAATTATGTTTTTTTTTTTGTTTTTTTCCATGTCACTTCACAGTTCATAGTTCAGCTGGCATCTCATGGTCTGAATTTTGCTACCAAATATTCTAAAAATAATAGATGTTATTACCATGAACGAGATGTTTTAAGTTAAAAGCTTCTGGTAATCTGGTCGAAATTTTGGGTTTAAACATTAAATTATTTGTTTGCCTGTCCCTTGCCCAGAGCAGCTTATGTGGCTTAAATGTTTAACAGCTATTTACGGGAGAGCCTTCACTCAAGGGAACAACCACCTGAGAACTTATCCTGAAACCTTTGAGTTACATGTCTAACCATTTCACCCAGGGGTGTCCAATCTTATCCGAAAAGGGCCGGGTGCAGGTTTTTGTTTTAGCCCAGCACTAAGACACCTGATTCCACTTATCAAGGTCTTGATTGAAGACCATGATTAGTTCATTAGTAGAATCAGGTGTTGCAGTGCTGGGCTAAAACAAAAACCTGCACCCACACTGGCCCTTTTCGGATAAGATTGGACACCCCTGATTTAACCAGTATATCACATAGCTGTCCAGCCGATCTGTTGACTCAGGATTACATATTTAGCAGGCTTCCTTCATGCTATCCTGCGTGCACTCAGCTCTAACACTTGGGGCAGTTGATAGTGAAAAGCTGGGCAAGGTTTCTGGTGTTGATGGGATGTGAAGTCCAGAGCCAGAGGCCGTAGAAAGTGTTTTAACCAGAGCTGAACTTCACCTCCCATCAACGCCTTGTGAAACACTGCAATGTGGCGCTTATTGAGCTTGCCCCAGCACAAGCCCCTGATTACACTTCACCTACTGCAGTCAGAGCAAACAGGAGAGGTGAGCTGACCAAACCAGCAGGCAGAGAAGAAAAAAAAAGATGCCAATTTTTATTTATTTGTAAAACAAAAAACCAGTAAGACTCACTCATCGCAAATCAACAGGAAGCTCATTCTGGTTGACAGGGGTCTATCAGAATTAGCAAGAATTTAGGTAGCGTACATCTCAACCTCTGTGAGGAGCTGTCTGCTTCACTGTCATATCTGTTAGCCTGCTGCACACTGGGCTTGCCTACTTTTGTTCTTGGCTGACTTACACCTGTTTACCTCTCATTCAATGTCCACTGCTGGACAGCATAAACCACTCAAAGATGACACACTATTGCCATGCCTGACATCTGCCTGTCAAAAGCACAGGAGCATGAGCTAAGGGCCAGAGTTGCATACAGCCTTGACACAAAGTTTTCCTCATTATAATCACACCTTGAAGTAGACGGGGAAGTCTCTAAACACACATGCACGCACACGCACGCGCACACACACACCACACACGCACACACACACACACACACACACACACACACACACACACACACACACACACACACACACACACACACACACACACGCACACACACATGCACACACAGAAGAGCAAGAGCCAGATGTTATGCCCAGGGAAGTCCTGCTGGGAAATTGGACAGTCTGCACAGGTACCTCGGGCGACCAAACACCGCCACTAATTGCAATAATGACTGCGGCACAGAAGCTAATTAAAGCAATAGCTGTACGGTGGTCCGCAGCACGGGAGAGCACCAACAAGGTCTGACAGCGCACGCTGCTAGGAGATAACAAAGACATAATCGTGACAAAAAAAGTCAATATTTCCACACGAATCCTGACCTGAGACCATATGGCTTCAAAGTTATTATAGATTCATATTCTAATAATTGCACGTATGGGTTATCCACACTTCTCAAGTGCGGCAGCTTTTCAAAATGGATAAAAATGGTGTCGTTTTTTGGAGGAGCTTGTTCAAAATATGTATCAAAATGTCTTTTATAGGTTTTTTAAGTTGTTCAAAGTTGGTGTATCATTTTTAGGAATGTTGATTATGTCTTTAAATGTAATAAATGTAATTATTGACTTGGCATTTGCGGTAGGATGGAGATGGTGTTAGGCAGTTTTTATTGAGTCGATTCATCTCCCTGTGTGCCTTACTATGACATTCTCTCGCTTGCTGAGCATGCAAACATATGTTAATATTTGTACGCACATACGTATACCTCAAACGTGGACATGATAAATATTAAGAGGGGGCACATTTTACATGATTGTTTACATGGCTGTAAAGTCTGCTTTTCTTTATCTTTTGTAGTATGAATTTTGGGTCCGCTTTTAATAGAGGTCTTTGGAATGAGACTTATAATGGGGAAAGCATACAATTACTTTCTTTGACAGTCAGGCTTTTATTTGCGGGAGGTGCTCATTTATCACTGTCTCCTGGGATAAAGGGAACCTGTGGAGCAGGTCAGGCACTGGGTGACTCAAAATGGATGCACTAGTGCATTATAATACAGGACCACAGATAATAAGGGATAAACTCGGGCATTTCCCTTTTCTCATTACGGCGTCATCTTTAACAAGAGCGTGAGGAGATTGCTCGTGATGTAACAGTTGCAGGTTGTTGTTTTTTTTGCATTTGTTCGAAGTGCAGTCCCAGTTATGATTTTCCCTGCTCCCCAGTCAAGAGTGAACCACACACACACACACACACACACACACAGACACATGCACACACAGAGAGAGACAGACACACGCACAGACGCGCGCACAAGGGCTCTGCCTTAGAAAACCGTGTAGAAAAAAGGGGGGCGAGTCTGTGATTTCTGATATCAGCTTTGTCCCAGACAGCCATTCCAGAGTCTATTTGCTTCTCATAACAAAGCTTTTGAGGGGGGCCACTAATCAGGCTTAGCTCGGAGCCGAGGCCTTATCAGGGACCGTCAGACCTCTGGGGCTGCCAGCTTGTTTAGGACTGATAGCGACATCAGCAACTAAATTAAATCTAGATCCCCAAACAAAACGTTCCCCTTATGAAGAGAATAATTGCCGCCCCCCACCGCCCGCACCCTGTTAACGGTCCGAAAGAATAGACCCCCGAACTGGATACTCATAACTGAAAACAGACTCGACCCCGGCGCCGGCTCGCCACGACTCCATCTTCCTGTCATGCGCGCATTTGTATTTACACAAGGGCGCTGGTGAAACAAGGCCGAAGAAGCCTGACTGGAGTGGACGCGTGCCTGTTGTGTATGAAGTGATTAACTAGCCTAGCTGTTGATTTAATGCCTTTCCACAAAAAAAAAAAAAACATTTTGAAAAACCTTGCTCCCTCATTGTCATGGAGCTTGTGCGGGGTCTGCCTCTTCTAAGGTATGGCAGACACTCGTCGAGAGGACGAATGAGTGCTTGGGGGCAATTAAGGTTGAGAGCACTTCAGCATGTGAAATGGCAGCATAAAGACCGGCATGCCTGAGTTAAGCAGGGAAGGATTAAAGAACATTTATGCTCATCACTCAGACGTGTGATTTTTGTTTCTAGCTGTTAGCATTCTTGAGGATCAAAAAGTGACATGTCTCAACATTAGTCCTTAACAATGAACTTTGCGGTCCCCGTTTTTCATTTAACTGGCATAAATCTATTATATATTATCGCCGCTGACTATTATAGTGTATTCCGCATCATCCTGAATTCCCTTTTACCTTTGCCAGTCGTGGCATCACATTAATTTACATACAATTCCTTATAAAGACAAGGAGTGTCAAAGAATCTGTGCCAGTCACATTCTACTCAAAAAAAAAAACCCCTCCAGTAAAGTTTATTCCCATTTTATTTCAGCAGAGGCACTAGAGACTTCTCTGGCTCTGACACCTCTATTTCAAATGCCCATCAGCATTAATCCAAGTGGCACTTTACAGCATTATATCTTTCAATTAAAAAAAGTATCCGGCTCAAAGGCATCTTTGCATTATGCAGAAGTGCTTCATGCGCAGATTTGCAACAGATGTGCGGTGCGGCACCTCTTCTGTCCTTCCAGATTTGAGGAAGTGACCCTTAAAAAACAACAACAATGGTGCATTATCAGGAGGCTGCCCAAGATCACCGGTTCAGGCAGAACTGCATCACTATGGTAACACACTGCAGCAGGGGAGACATGTAAACCGAAAGCTATGTTAAGCCCCTCTAACACCACAGTGGATACAATAAGGTGCAGACTGACTAGGTCAGAAAAGCAACAGACACCAGGTAGCAGGTGGGAAGGAAATTGTATGTAATTAGAAGTGAATCCTGTTCTGGTATTTACTGTAACAATTAAGAGCAAACCCTGCCTACTTCCAAAAAACAGCGTTCGCTGTGAAGAAAGTATTGTGGAGAAATGTGACAAAATCCTCTTGGCTGTGAAACCAGCATTAACTGATGAACTGAAATTGTACGTCAGCATGCCACATAAGCGACTGTTCTTTTTATGTGCAAACTGGGCCAGAGGAACAGTTTTCCTTTAATTAAATATATAAAAAAATCTGTAGCCAATCCACCCTTTCTACCTTTTTCACAGCACTGTTGGCATCCCTATTTAGGAAATCGAATAAAAATGTCCTTTTGGGGCTGTTTTGTTCTACCACAAGAGTGGTTCACCATTAATAGAAATTTTCAACTCGAACTTGGTCGGCGGATGACATTTTGATCCATCTGGTGAATTATTCAGCCTTCCAAGGCATTGGCGAGATTACTATATCCCTTCATTTTTACTTTTCACCTCCCATTACCCCTCTCCTTCATCCTGGCAGGTTCTACGGCTACCCGGGAGAGATTAAAAAAGGAGAGAAATAGGGCTCAATCTGTGAACACCGGGGTCTGAGGAGCGGCCCTGCAGGTGGAGGGATAGAACACAATACTCAAAAGGTCCTGGGACTCCTCACAACGGGCTGTGCATCTTTGAGAACAATGAGAACACACTCCTCAGATCATCAGGGGATACAGCACAGAGACACACAGCCAAAACGCTTTGCCCTGAGCCACCTATTATTGAAGATTGGAGAGTGGGGCCCATTATATATATTTATATATATATATATATATATTATCTATATACAAGTCAAATGACAAACTGTGTGAATGTGTGTGTGTGTGTGTGTGTGTGTATGTGTGTGTGTGTGTGTGTGTGTGTGTGCGCGTGTGTGTGCGTGCGGCGTAAACACTCTTTTCTAAAGACAGGAGCACAGCTTCATTAGTGTGTAATGAACAGGCCAGAGAGTTTCTTTGGACATCTTTGGCAATTGTCTGTTCAAACACTGGCCAGCAATTGGTCAGGACCTGTGACCTCCTGTGCTGTGAGGTTATCAGGGCCTGGCACTGACCCTGTGGGGAGGAGGTCACGGCTGTAATGGAGGTCAAAGGCGAGCAGAGACAACGGCTCATTAAATGGAATCCTCCTGGTTTCCTTTAGCACGTCCATCTGTTTCCGTCCTGTTTTTCTTGCAAGTCGTTTCCTCCAGATGAGAAAAGGGGCATTTCTCCAGCCCCACGCCGCGGGACAGTGTATAGGGGCCGTAGGCAGCCTCTTTGCAGCTTAAAGCGTCAAAACGCACTGTGGGTAGAATGGATTATTTCCCCCCTTAACTCTGCCCGGCTTTTGTTGAGGAGAGAAACCGCTTTGTCTTTTCCTGTCAGTCTGGCACCTTGAACAATGACAGGTTTCATCAGCACTTTAAAGCTGCCTGAGGTGCCAGGAGATTTCAAACACACGATACAGAGTCATCAGCAGAAAAGGCTAAATAAAGAAGACCCAAGCCAATTTCGCAGCTCGTAGCAGTGCAAAAAGAAAAAGAGTAAAAAATAGTGCTATCATATTGCATGCAAAGTTCAATAAGCTCTGTTGCATTGCTTCAGCAAAATGGTGGGGGGGGAATGGCATAAAGAAATACATTTTCGCTGTCCCATAGGTATTTGTGTGCAGGGAATGTGCTGGCCACTGCACATTGTTATGTCTGCTTAGACAGGTGGTTTAGACAGAGCTGGACACATAGGAATACTTTAAGCATTAAACAGTCTTCCATAGAAACATTACATTCCATACATTTGAGACCCAAACGGGTAAATTATTATGGGGTTGCTATTTTCTACTCTGTTCGGTTTAGTCATTTAAAATCACAGCTTCAAGCGATTCCACAGAGAATGCATTTGACTTTGGAGTCAGAGAGACCAGGGATGCTCCACCTTGTTATAGGTCCCATCACATTGTAACTGATTTAAAATATCCTTCTTTCAACTTGCTTCTTGAGAAGTAAGAAAGACAAACTAATTCAGCAATCCATGGGAAAGCCTGATAAACCCTCTATTTTTGCTTGTTGTACGAGATGTACCAGATACTTACATTAATGATGCATATAAACTTAACAACCAAGACCCCATCCTGTTTATGACACATCTGGCCTGTGCAGTGTGAGTGTAGACAAAAGATGAGGCCCAAAGAAAAATAATTATTTCGTGGAAAAGTCCTGGTGCATTTAAAAACGAAGGCACATGCCACAGTCGTGTATCTCTTCAGTACATACAGTGCATGCTATGTGCGGTTTGTCTATTGTGGAAGACTTTTTTGCTGCAAGACAAATTTTAACTGTGAGTTCCTACAGTTACTACCAGCAGCACATAAGCCAAACTCACTATTGATTTATTCTTCTTCCAGGAAAAGCATACGCTGAAAATTACAGCAAGCTTGGAGGTGAGGCGGAGCTGCACAGGATTACTATATTTAGGCACGCTTCGACATTACGCAATGAAAGAACAACAAAGGATCTCCTTTGAAATTCAAATGGAGAAATGGGACAACAAACATTGCACTGGATAGTGACAACTACAAAAAGAGCAGTCACGAATTTAACAATTCCAGTGGTGAGTGTATATCTGTGAAGTTACATGTGAAATGACAGAATAAAGAACAGCAAGCCGACTGCTGGGAAAGATTAAGGAGGCTGCTGCCCCTGCAAAGACACCAAGTTTCCAGCATGTGGATTTGTCTGGTGTTGTATCCTGACAGTGGCAACTATGTCTGACAGCACTTTCACATAGCCTCACTCACGGAAGGAGGGTTTCAGTTAGTGAGATTGTCCTCATCTCATTACACACCAGAGATTCCTCTGATCGATTGAGTACCTGCGGTGTACCTGAGCCAGTTGTGCAGGAAGTGTACTCTAACACTATGACCACACAGCTCCGCTGGTGGAATGAAAAGGTATTACACACCTCTGAGGAGTCAGCGTGTGCTGGTCTAAACTCTTTCAAATTGACAGAGGTTTTTGCAGCGATAAAACAGGCCTGCTATTTCATATTCCACCGTGAGAGAAAAGCAAAATATAAGGGTTCACAATGTTTGAAAAGACCATATCTGTATATCATAGCTAGCGAACACCAGTGTAAAGTAAATTACTTTTTCATTAAGATATTTGTGTACAAATATTAATTATTTTCTGAAATACAACGTAATATTACATTGTTATATTAATTTTATTCAAGAGGTACCCGACTTCTGCTACCTAGTTACCTAACATAGCTTACGGCATAGCTAGAGGTAAAGTAGCCTACTTGCATGTCCAACAGAAAACACTAACTCTGTGTTATTCCCTTGCTAAACTTCCGCTGTCACCAATTGAGGAAAAGAAAATCCTAGGTTGACTGCCTTCTTGAACATATCCTGCAAGCTTGTTGCTTCGCTGTACCTCCTCTTCTTCACCTCCACCATTGCAGTAGCTAGCTGGCAATGGCAACAAAGGCCTGATCCCACACCACAGGCTCTGTAGCCACACCCACCCCTCCCCAGACAGAAAAGAGCGCCACGCCCAGAAACGACCCGAACACATCTTAGAATAATAAATACAAGCAGAGGAGCAAGGTTTCGGCAATTTTTTTTCAACAGAGATTGCTATTGCATCATAGATATGACTGAGCATGGTTATGTTATGATATTTTAAAGTAAAAGAATTCTGCATAGTGCACCTTTAAGGTTCTCATGGTCCATGTCTTGACATTAGTCGACTACTTGCCTATTAATTCAGAATTTAAAGCTATATTTTGTACTTTCTCTGCATAGACAGTCAGATATCTAGTTTATGTCAGAATAGCTGCCCTACAATAGCTTCTCTTATTATTTTAGGTGGAATAAGTGACATTTCCTTTTAAAATGACCACCCAAGTGTATTCGTTTCAGTAGCACTATGCAAGAATATATCCATACACTCAAATTTAAGCTAAGCCAGCAGAGATATTTTGTCAGTCTATCCTCATTTTGTTAACATATGCTGCTTTGAACAGTAATGGTAAAACATATAGGGTACATCTCTCATGGCTGTTTTACGATTTCCCATGTACTTCTAGAATTTCTGTGTAATTCCTCAAGATAATTTGAACAGATTTAGCTGTACTGCCACACTACAAACATTTACTCTATGCGATGACATCATCCTGACATTTAATTGAAGAGATGCTCCATGACGGGATGTGCAGTCACTGTAGTAATCCTCTTCCATAATCATACACACACACAAGAATAAAAATGATATACCACTATCAAAACAAACAATGGCAGAAAGGAAGGAACTCATAATACAATATTCTTTTTAATCATATTGTTTAACTGATCATTTAATAGCTTTAAGGCATTGGTCTCACATATATATTTGACTGGAACTATTCTGTTGACACACTGTAAAGCTTTGTACTGTGTTATGGTTGCTGTCATTAAAATATAATAAGTCAAAATGTTAAAATTCTCTGAAACAATTTATAAATGTACCACTGTACACTGTAGATCCAATTAAAGGGTTAGTTCGGAAATTTGAACATAATGGCCGTGTCCCAAACCGCATACTTCCATGCTCCGAGCACGCATAGCGAGCACGCATCCATCTTGGAGTGTGAGTCCAAAAACTGCGGTAGTACGGAGCACGGATAAAGTACCCGGATGCGTGCTCCGTTTGTTGAAAATTCGAAGTATGCATCGATGCTTGCTCCAACCAGAAAAAATCCCATCATTCTTTTCGAGAAAAAAGTCAAGAAATGTACTATCGTAATGGCGGATGACAGCACTGAAGGCGCTGCCTCTCCCGAGGCCTTTTACAAATGTAAGTAATTTCAACATTTTTATGTGAACATTTTCACAAATTTGAAAACATCTGGCACAGCACTCTTTCTGTTAGTGTTTTAATACTGAGCTAGCTCAATAATTAAGATAACTTCTATCTCCAGTTAGTTAGCTTTCGTTATTTAAATTGCAATGCAATTTGCTCGGTAACAGCTAGCTAGCTAGGTAACGTTAGCTAACATTAAATCACAGTACTAACGTAATATCTATCTTAGCCAGATACTAATGGTGTTAGTCGTAGATATAGCTATTCCGAAGCACAAAGCATTATTTAATATTTAGAATTTATTCCCATATGCTATAACTGACTTGCTAGCTAGCTGGATATCAACCCACTTACTAGCTAGCGTTGCACTAGCTATCGTTAGTTAACTTAGCTATAACACTAACGTCACTTGTGTTTAATGCTAGGTCATGTTGGTTAATATTTGGTATTTATGCATTATATTTTCTGGTTTTCCATTTGTGACACTAGGGACATAACGTTACGTGTGTAGCTCCAGCCATGGTCCCACTTGTTGGGGAGCATCCCAACGAGTGCATGGATTGCTCGTTGGGATAAGCGGAAGTCTGGCTGAAGATCCTGGTCGTCATCAAAATATTTGGCAAGGATGGGGACATTGACATTCATCCTGCCATAGGTTGCAAGGCTCTCTCCCTAGAGACAAATTTCCCAAGTTTCCCAAATAAATATACTCTGCCTAACTTCAGGGCATCTGTCTATTTTTGTAGTACTGACAGCTAATGGTTCAGATTGGAAACAGGGAAAACTACTACACACTACAAACATACAGTTTGTAAATGAATAAAGTATTACAATGTGAATGAACAACACAATATGCGATGTAAAATAATAATTTTTTTCATATACATTTGAAAAATTTAAGTTTAATGATATGTAATGTTAACCAGTGTAGCTAGCTAGTCGGCTATATAAGACAACCTACGTCGGTGCTGACAAGCACAATTGTTCTATGAAGAGAAGCCCTCCTCTTCGTCCTAGCTCTCCGGATGGCTTGCCTTCGTCGGATGCCATTTTCAATAATGATCCGCCTTCTTATTCTGGCAGCAGCCCGTCTTCTCTGTTTCAATGGAAAACCAACCCAGAAGCAACAGCATCGCCACAAACATTATCGGCTCCATTTCTACTAACTGCGTACCCAGTTGTCAAAACACAGACACGATTGTTTACAATGCAAAGACAATTTTATTATGGGGTTGATTGTTTACTTAAAGGTATAGAATAGAATAGAATAACTTTTATTTTCCCATTTGGGAACTTCAGTTGTAGCCCCAGCAACAACAAAAAGACAGAGACAGTGGGGCAGACCCACAGCACACAAACAAACATATCAAATAAAGACGTTCAATAGAATCATTTCATTAATCAAGTAAATTAGTGAATAAGTGGAATACAGCCATGCTGTCATGATTAAAAATAACTCCCACTGTCCCGAGATGTCCAGTGGCATTAAGCAGTGCAACACACAAACTGCGCCTCTTCCTCCATACACAGTGTTGCGGTCTCTGTACGCTGCCGAAACGGATCCACCGAACTGCGTCAACCTTCCCGGTCGTCACCTCACTCCTCCCCCGCATTGTCTTCTCCTTCCATTCCCTGTTTGCCCTTTGAAGACCGTCTGCACTCTCAGGCGACATCAGTCCCGACATCCTCAACTCCGGTGAAGAGCGATGGTAAACTTTGCTGCTGCAGATCCAACGGACATTCCCGAGCATATGTTGCGAATGCGTCTCCATGGTGATGACCACAAACAAAATTATCCCGGCGAGACAATTCGCCAATATCCTCAAAACAAGCGGCAGGAGTGCCCCGTAAAATCTCCAGCCCGCCTCCCCGCACCACAACAGACACACAGCTCATGAAAAAACAAAAGTCAAAAGCCCGACACAACAAAATACATTCAAATTAACAAACACGAACACGAGAGACAGCTGGACTACATGTCGCCATTACAGCGCCACGTGACGTATTGTTTGTATCCAATGATGTAATGAATAGGCTGTCTTCCTAGCCATCGTTGCCTTCCACTGACTTTTCTGGAATAAGAACGTAGCAAAAAAGATAATTCAACTGTTGCGAATATTGCTGGTTATACCAGAATATTTCAGTAACAGCCGATACAATGCCAGCGAACGACGTTATGCCTCTCAGGTTTAGCCTACTTACTCTTCGGCATTTCCCCGATAGTTACGTTAAAGGTTATAGGTCAGATGTCGACATGAAGTGTGTCCCACGCAAGGGGCCAAGACTGGGGCTGTGCCCTGTCCCCTCACATTGCAAGCAGTGTGCGAAAGAAATCCAGCAAAACTCTTTCCAAACTAGTGAGGAAGTAGTTCGTAATATCTTTTTTTATTTTTTTATTTTTATTGAGAATATCAATCAGTTAACATGTGACAATTGTTACAAAGTGTGGGGTTATGTCCGAATCAGAGCCCTACACCCTTTTGAGTACGCATATTTGAGTCCACTTCGTCAAAAAGCTTTTGAGTGGGCGACGTTTTCTCACAAATGGGGGCACTTAAAATACCAGGATGAACCCCTTATTTCCGGGGTTTTGTTGGGGGAATTCAGGAGCACACTCATCTGCAGAACTGTGCACTCACCCGACAATTTCAGTAAGTAACTCTGAAGCAAAAACGTAAAAGACGTAGAGCGTATATGCATATCTATGGTACAAGAGTGGGTCATATTACAAAATACTTTTTTATTTTTGTTAATTCTATCTTCATTCATAGTCTACACTTTGTAACAATTGTCATATGTTAATTGATTGATATTCTCAATAAAAAAAAAAAATTTAAGAAGATATTACAAACTACTTCCTCACTAGTTTGGAAAGAGATTTGCAGGATTTCTTTCGCACACTGCTTGCAATGTGAGGGGACAGGGCACATAGTAGACAGGGGTCTGAGTGGACAGGGGACAGTGGACAGGGAACAGGGCTCTGATTCGGACACAGCCTGGGCTTTCGTTTTGAAGCTCACTTCCTGGTTGGGCTGGGAGCGGCAATTGTGCCGTTGCTCACTAGCGCCACTGCGATTGGCTCCAGTATAGGTCTTTCACCATGTAAGTCAATGGCAGCAATGTGGTCAAAATACTCAGTCAATAAATTTTTCCCACAAAAATGTTTTATTGCAATAGGTGCCGTTCCTTCATCTAATGCCTCTGCATGTGCTGATTTTTAAAAATATTGTGTCGTTTGGACAGGGTAATAACATTTGTTCAGGACCAATCAGAGGGACAGGTTGAGTCCTCTTCGGCTCCACGGAGCAGATGCAGTTTGTACAAACCGGCGCCGAAAAAGACTTCCGGGGACTCAATTGGTTTTTCCGAGGCCGTGGGAAGGCATTGGGTGACGTCACAGTGACTTTGTCCATATTTTTAAGCGGTGCAGCTGCTTCTATACGTGACATGTGTGTCCGTCCGTCCGTCCGTCCGTCCATTCGTAGCATGAGATTTAAACCAATCAGGAGTCGCCTATGCGTCACATGCCCGGCAATACAGAGAAAAGCATGCCCAGCTTCAGACAGCTCTATCTCAAAAAATATGCATGTCACAGCTTAGATATTCACACTGTAGGAATCCTGACAACCAGATGCACATCTGTATATAATATGTCTGGTGTAGCTTAAAAACTGTAGTCGTGGTCACAAGTTAGAAAATGGGTTTGAAATTGAAATTACCAGCTGCCACTAGAGTGGAGTTTTATGAACATTCCACCATTTGTGTGAATGGGGAGCATGGTTTTCAAACAACACTGAATATTTTACAAACTAAAAATGTCACAGCTTAGATATTTACACCTTAGGAATCCACATTAACATTTTGATACATATTGGGCCAATGGGCCCTATCTTACACCCGGCGCAAAGTGGCGCTAACCCAAACGCAAGTGTCTTTGCTATCTTACACCCGGCGCTAGGTCCATAATAACGCCTAGCGCTCAGGTCCTTTAACTAGCATGTATTCTTGCGCCATTACAAGTGAACTGGGCATGTTGGTCTTAAGATGAGGAGTGGCCAGGATTCTTTTTGGCATATTGCTATCTTGAGCCAGCAGAAAGCGCTTGCGCTAGAACCACCACAAACCTGGTCTAAAGTCATGTCGCAGTTGTTTACATGTTATTTTAACGGCGCATATAAGTGCATCTACATAGGCATGTGCACAACGCGCATACCCTCCTGTCTGTTACACACAGGGGCGTGCACAAGCATGACTAAAATATCTAGATCACAATGTGAAATATTATTATTGTGTAGGCTATATCAAAAATGCATCATAATAAAAGGTTCCATAGGTCCACATACCTTTCCCTCAGCGAAGGGAAACATTGCCACATTACATTTCTCTCAGCCCACTCCATCAACATCCAGGCGATGTGCGATGGTACGGGACAATGGCTATCCATTAAAAAGGAGCTGATAACACCTGTAGCTATCAAGTCTAATGCGCGAATTGTCTTTGCACCTAATGCGTGAATTGTCATTCAATGGAAAACTCGCGTACTGCAATAGACGGACATTTGCGTTCTGAAAATGCGCTTCAGATGTCATTACAATACAGCTCTGTTTATCTAGGAATACAGCCTGTAAGTAGGCTAAATAGAATGGTTTGTGACTGAAAAAAGTTCAAAACCTTGTCCAGTGAATATTGCTTTTATTGTTTTTCCAATAGCCTAGGCTACAGCGGACTCGCTGTGCATAATGTTTTTTCGATAGACTATGGTTAAAAAACTGAGATAAATGTCATCATGTTAACTGAATTGTAGCCTAACCTTAGCTATTCTTCGTCCTTCATATTTTTTTAATTACAGTGACAAGGTTTCCATACCCTCAGCTTATTAAAACCCAGCTGATTTCACCTGTTATTCCATAACTGAACAAAAGATTTTAAAGAGAACTAAGTGTCTAATTAGAAACGAATTGTTACACAATTAATTTACAATTCATTTTTATTCCATTATCTGCATGTTCGCTTTACAAGAGCAGGTCTGTTTCCCCTGCTGTACATCACACTTTTCACGGTCTTCCTGGGAAAGTGAATAGTTTTAAAGTATTACGCTACCAGTAAAACAGGTTGGTCACATTTCCATAAGCAGGACATTATAAAACAAGGGAAAATATGCTGAACCTATGGGTTGCCAACCTGACATTTGTTGTATTTAGTGTCATCATTAAGGCAAAATAACGTTAGTTATGTTATTAATCTAAATTAGAATGCAGGTAGCCTAATGAACTTTGGATGAAGCTTGAACATGAGTTCATTGCATAATCAAATGAAATTCGTTAAACAAGCAGGCTAATTTGGCGTTTTCTAAGGTGAGAAGGAAGCAATTGGTCGCTTATTCTCAGCTGTTGCAGGTGCTTTTAACGAAATTTAACAGCATATATTTGGTAAACAGCACTGTCAGGAATTACCGGGAACTCATAATACTACTACTGCTACTGATCCATATAGCCGATTCCTTGATCGCACTAAACACGCACGAGCATGTCTGTTTTGCCATCATAAGCAATCCGCCAAGGTGGAAAAGCAGGCTTTTAAAGGGAATGGGATATAACATTTTGATTGGTTTATTGCATGTCACGCCCAAGACACACCTATAACTAATGAAGAGACTAGGTTCAGCCCAGTTGCACCTTGCGCTGTGCTTAGCGCCCAAAAAATAAGCCGTTAAAATAGCAAAAGTGGACTTGGACACGCCCTAAATGGACTTAGCGCCATGCGCTTAGACTAAGCGCCAAGATCGCCAAGATAGGGCCCATTATGTCTGTGTACCTTAAAAACTGTAGTCGTCGTCACAAGTTAGAAAATGGGTTTGAAATTGAAATTACCAACTGCCACTAGAGTGGTTTTGAACATTCCACCTGTTAGCAAGGTGAGTCGCCGTAGCAACCCCCCGAAGCAAAATCAATACAAAATCTACCACCAGTGTTCTGCTGGACCCATTCAGTTATGGAACGGCCTAACAATCCATGCACCCTCTTGTTGAGTTTGGAATTCCATTGTTATTGTTCAAGTAATAACTGTAATCTTTCCTGTTTGTTATCAGAGTATATTGCGTATGTAAATAAATATCACCAAACCAGAGGCCATTGTTTTTGTACATGTAAACAACACACACATTTTCTATTGCATTTTTTTATATGATTGTGTCATGGTTTATGACCCTTTTTTCCCTTGCGGTCGTGTTCCTCGGTCGCCACAAGTGGGCGTTGCTTCGTTGGTGGAGTTTTGGCTCCTTTCCTTCTTCTCGCGAAGAAGTTCTCATCAACGTTGCACAGCTGCACATGGTTGCCGGTGAGCTATTTAAGCCCATGTTCCTTTTGTTCTGGGCTTCGATATTGATTGTTTGTTGTTTGTGCTGTTGTGTGTTGTATGGCATTATTAGTGCTGTTTTGTGTGCGGTTTATTTTTTCCTTTTAAAGTTTTAGTCGTATGATTGATCTAGTGTTTTAAGGAGACCGTTTTGCTCTGTTGTGCTTTGTTGGAGCTTTGTGCTTTGAGCTTTCAGGTTACATTCCTGTTTTGTGTGCTCATTTCAGTCGCCGCTTTCTGGTCTGTCCTTTGTTTGTCGTTTTTGCCTAGATCGTTTGCCATTTTCTGTCTCTTTCTCCTCTCTCTATCTGCTGTCTTTCGTGATAGCAAGAGGAGTTTGTTTATTAAGAGACAGGGGGCCCTATCTTGGCGATCTTGGCGCTTAGTCTAAGCGCATGGCGTAAAGTCCATTTTGGGCGTGTCCAAGTCCACTTTTGCTATTTTAACGGCGTGTTTTTTTGGGGCTAAGCACGGCGCAAGGTGCAACTGGGCTGAACCTAGTCGCTTCATTAATTATAGGTGTGTCTTGGGCGTGACATGCAATAAACCAATCAAAATGTCATATCCCATTCCCTTTAAAAGCCTGATTTTCCACCTTGGCGGATTGCTTGATGGTCGAAACAGACATGCTCGTGCGTGTTTAGTGTGATCAAGGAATAGGCTAAATGGAGTATGATCAATATTATTCGGACTAACCATTAGCCTATGAGTTCCCGGTAATTCCAGACAGGGCTGTTATTTTACAAAATATATGCGGTTAAATTTTGTTAAAAGGACCTGCAACAGCTGAGAATAAGCTATCAATGGCTTCAGTCTCACCTTAGAAAACGCCAAATTAGCCTGCTTGTTCAGTGAATTTCGTTTGATTATGCAATGAAAGTGTCAAACATCAATTCCAAGAGGCTGTTCTCATGGAGTTCTTGAAGTTCAAGCTTCATCCAAAGTTCATTAGGCTACCTGCATAGTAGGCTGATATTGATTAATAACATACATACCGTTATTTTGCCTTAATGATGACACTAAATAGCCTACAATAAAGCTGTCAGGTTCGCAACCCATATGTTCACGCATATTTCCCGTTGTTTAATAATGTCCTGTTTATGGAAATGTGACCAACCTGTTTTACTCGTAGCGTAATCCTTTAAAACAATCCACTTTCCCAGGAAGACCGTGAAACGTGCAACTTACAGCAGGGGAAACAGAGAGCATGCAGCGCACGTGCAGAGAATGGCATTACAATTAATTGTGAATTAATTGTGTAACGTGCTGCAAATTTTTTTTGTTTCTAATTAGACCCTTAGTTCTCTTTAAAATCGTTTTGTTCAGTTATGGAATAATGGGTGAAATCAGCTGGGTTTTAAACGGTGAGAGTATGGAAACCTGGTTACTGTAATTTTAAAAATATGAAGGACGAAGAATAGCTAAGGTTACAATTTAGTTAACATGGTGACATCTCCGTTTTTTAACCATAGGCTATCGAAAAAAACCTTATGCACAGCGAATCCACTGTAGCCTAGGCTATTTGAAAAACAATAAATGCAATATTCACTGGACAAGGTTTTGAACTTTTTTCAGTCACAAACCATTCTATTTACTTACAGGCTGTATTCATAGATAAACAGAGCTGTATTGTATTGACATCTGAAGCGCATTTTCAGAACTTAAATGTCCGTCTATTGCCGTGCGTGAGTTTCCATTGAATGACAATTCATGCATTAGGTGTAAATGACAATTCGCGCATTAGGCTTGATATAGGTGTTATCAGCTGCTTTTTAATGGATAGCCATTGTCCCGTACCATAGCACATCGCCTGGATGTTGATGGAGTGGGCTGAAAGCAATTTAATGTGCATGGCATTCCCCTTCGCTGAGGGAAAGGTAGGCTATGGACCCTTTTATTATTATGTATTTTTTGATATGGGCTACACAATAATACTATTTCACATTGTAATCTTGATATTTTAATCATGCTTGTGCGCGCCCCTGTGTGTAACAGACAGGAGGGTACGCGCATTGTGCACACACCTTTGTAGACGCACTTATATGCGCCGTTAAAATAACATGTATATAACTGCGACATGACTTTAGACCAGGTTAGTGGTGGTTCTAGCGCAAGCGCTTTCTGCTGGCTCGAGATAGCAATACGCCAAAAATAATCCTGGCCACTCCTCATCTTAAGACCAACACGCCCAAACGGCGCAAGAGTACATGCTAGTTAAAGGACGTAAGCGTTAGGCGTTATTATGGACCTAGTGCCAGGTGTAAGATAGCAAAGACACTTGCGTTTGGGTTAGCGCCACTTTGCGCCGGGTGTAAGATAGGGCCCAGGGTGTTTTATCATACTGACTTTAGGGCTCTATTTATTCTTAGAGGCAGGGCTAGTATTTTCTATTGAGCTTGCGTTAGTCAGATAACCGATCATTCCGGTGCAGCTGTCCTCTCGCCCCTGTGTGCCTTTATCCGTGTATGTTTGACGATTTTGTTAGGAACTTTAGTTCTGTTTCCTCTGTCGATGCATGTCTTGTACCTTTATCCTTATATGGAGTTTGACGATTCTGTTTGGAACTGTAGTTCTGTTTCGTCTGTCGGTGCATGACTTGTGTCTTTATCCATATATGGAGTTTGACGATTCTGTTTGGAACTGTAGTTCTGTTTCGTCTGTCGGTGCATGTCTTCCTGTGGGGAGGATTGGGCGATGTTGTGGACATGTTTGCGTGTGACTGCGAGCCTCATTATTACCTTGGAACTTTAATTATTGGTTCCCTCGCCTCGTTACATTTCCCTTTACTGAGAGGCTAGGGCGTGTGTTTTCTATTTAAGCTAGTCATTCTGCTAGTAAAGTTATGGGACTGCGGTGCTCCGTCAGATCTTCTGTAAAATGTTTCTCCCTCCTGGTAGATCGGGAGTTTACCCCTTTATTTATACATGTAACTGCGAGCTTATGAATCTAGCCACGGAACGTTATCTCTGTTCCTTCGCCTTCTTGTTACATTCCTCTTTACCAAGAGGCAGGGGTTTTATTCTCTATACTCGTGTTAGTCAGTTAGCCGATAATTCCGGTGCAGCTGTCCTTTCGTCCCTGAGTGCCTTTTATCCTTTTATGGAGTTTGACGATTTTGTTCGGAACTGTAGTTCTGTTTCGTCTGTCGGTGCATGTCTTCCTGTGGGGAAGATTGGGCGATGTTGTGGACATGTTTGCGTTTGACTACTAGTCTCTGAGAGTAGCTTTGGAACGTTAGATCCCGTTCTTTTTGCCTCCTGGTAATTCTAATTCGCATTAGTTTTCAGTGTTTGTTTGTGCCATTATGCTACTCGCCTGTTCTTATGCGTCTCGTTACCGAGACAGAGCGTTTGTTATTTCTGGCTCGTTCTCTAGTCATTTAGCTTGTAGAAGTTTGAGAGCCTAGTGCTTTGTTCTATTCGCTTGGCTTGGTTTTCTTAGTGAAAGACCTGGCGTTTGCGCTTCTACTTATTGTTGTGTCACAGTGAGCCGGTTAGTAGCTTTGGTACGTGTTCCCTGTCTTGTCTCCTCCCTTATCTGCGCGGTTTCCCGCCTTAGTGGCCTAAGGGCTTAAAGAATCCCCTTGCTGCGTTTGGCTCCTCCTACCTCACACGTCACGCCCCATTATAGATTGCTCATAAACCTGCACCGCTTACTTCACCACCTGGGTGTGATTTTTATACAGTCTATGGTCCCACGACTGAGCAAAACTTTCTGTGCTACCGTACTTCCATGCTCCAAGCCTTGAGTGCGTACGTGGGAGCACGGTAGTGCGGAGCATGAAAGTATGCGGTTTGGGACACAGCCAATGTCTCATTTACGACTTACCCATGATGTTGTTGATTGATGGAGACCATTTTCAGCTAATTCCATGCTGTCCTTCTTGTGGACATACACACGTTGCTAATGCTAGTGCAACTCTATGGTAACCGGTAGCATCCACTATCAAACGCACTTAAACACTCCATAGTGCACGCAAAGCAAATAAAATATGACAATAGTCTTTCGGGATTAATTTGAGTGTTTATACCATCATTTTTGAAGTCAAACTATCGTTGAATCCTTTACTTTGTGCTGACCTCGGCGGAGCGAACGTGGCCATTGCAACTTGTTGCTCTTCTTTGTTGTTGTCAGGGCCGGTTCTAGGCATAGGCGAGATAGGCGGTCGCCTAGGGCGACAAATTGCCGTGGGGCGCAGCAATTATTATTATTATTATTTTTTATTATTATTATTATTTTTTTAATGAAATTAATTTCATTCCCTACTGTCTCTATTTTCCATACTCTTTTCCATACTTTCCGCTTCTACCGTGATGCCCCCAACCCCGTAATGCGCCCTCTCTCTGATTTTGAACCAGGCGAACACTCCTTGAGTCGTTTCAATTACACAATCTACCTAACGTTATAAAAATATAAAGAGGACTAAGCCCTCAGGCACGCAGGGGAGGAAAAGAAGAAAGGAGGAGGAGGAGAAGCGTGCACAAAACAGAGGTAGGCTATGTCATGTCCATGTATTAACATTTTCGTTTCTTATTTTGGTTAATATCAAGCTAAGCAAACATTCGCTAGCTAGCTAGCATCATGCCATTGCCCACCGAAACCTGACATAGCTCTGTTGACATCTGATAATTACGTATTTTATATTAGCTTGTCCCTGCTTGCAACATAAACAAATCACTTGCTAGTTACTACTGTATGATATGAATTCCGATGGTTTTAGCCCACTTGATAGCTGCTAGCTAGCTAACTTCAGCTACATGGTGGTTGATCAACGGTCTACTCTGCAGGCTACACCACCTGCTTGCTTTTAGGGGATTTAGCGATCAGGTTTAGTTTTCCTGTTTCATATAAACTGCTTTTTGTTTATGACTAGGCTGCATGTTTGCAAATTACAAGATAGTGGATGTTGTCTAGCTAACTGGCTTGAATTAGGCTGCTAAATAATTTATGGCAAAGGGATCCATTAGCTAACTTCCCTCTGTATTAGCGTCCCCACCACGGGACAACCACTGCCCTAAGCGAGGATCCGCGAGGACTCGCCAACAATTATACAGTCTGAATGCTAAATTTCAGCTTTAAAGCTATTAATAACCAAACTACATTGTTATAGTAGCATTACGTGGATAACTGCATAGGCTATAACCAAATCATAAACTCGCCTAGGGCACCTAAATGCCTAGAGCCCTGGTTGTTGTAGTCAACCAGTGCCGGCACTACATTCGTAGGTAACGTAAAGTATCGCTCCGCCGCCAAACTTCTCCGTATATTCTACTTCCACAGAGAATATAGGTCAACTCAAAGTAAAGGATTCAACGATAGTTTGACTTATAGTGGATGCTACCGGTTACCTTAGAGTTGCGCTAGCATTAGCAACGTGTGTATGTCCAAAAGAAGGGACAGCATGGAATTAGCTGAAAATGGTTTCCATCAATCAACTACATCATGGGTAAGTCATAATTGAGACATTATGTCCAAAATTCCGAACTATCCCTTTAATGTCTGTTTTTTTACATCTAACCAAACATTTTAAATAAACGCTTAACTGTCACAAGGAGCGATACAATTTCAAGCTCATTGTGATACATAAATCTAAATGATAGGAAGAGGACCTAGTCATAACATTTCAGAGAAATGCTTTAGGCATAATTAATCCAATTACTTATACATGCGTCATTTATCAGTGATAGCTGTTCAGTACACCGGTGTAATGGAATATAATAAACAGGCTACAAGGTTAACTTTGTGTCATTGTATGGTGTGGAGTTCTCACTTGCACGCAGAAAGTATGTGCATAATCAGTTGATGGTTAGTTATTACATTGCTGGCATGAACACCGCTATGGGTTTTCTCCCTGTGTAGGAGCATTCAAATTCAGCTGGGCCTAATTTTTGTCCTCTATGCAAGTGTAATAGCTGACATCAGCTGAAAAACCAGGGGCTCTAACTGTAGTCTCCTCGTCCATTGTAATCACAGCATGTTGCTCACGTTCACATGAGTAACACCCTCCTCCTCAACAGAATACTAATAACACATTAGAGCGACCAGAATGCTTATCATAAGAGCTTGAGTGAGCCTGGCCCCTGCAGTTGATGCAAATATGTGCAAGGTGACTCAGTGTTCACTGGGAATTTGAAGCCATTCCTATGCCTCTTGTTGCGGTTCAGATAAAATGTTTGACTTTGGGAGATGTTTATTCTAATTTTTTTTTCCGCTCCCATTATATCCTATCGGAGAATCTGAGGGTGAAATACAAATGCGTACAAAGCTGGAGGAGCATTTAGTATGTTATTCACAGACCATTTTTAAAATTTAATTTGTAGAATGTGTGAGCCGGTACTGGCAGTGTGAAAGAGCGAAATGTTCTTGTTTGTCAAGGATGAGCTGGCAAACCCACAGTCACCAAATGAGATACCAGCATATAGTGCTAGCCAACGTCCGCATCTTGTGTCCATTACTGTGAGGGAAGAGATATATGAGGGACTACAGCAAAAAATGTCTTGTACATTTTTAGCTGCATTAGTGTTTATCAACAGTATATGATTGTTCTACAACATGCTGGATGAAGAGTGTGCATTTGTACAAAAGAAGAATTAAAAAAGGGAAGTTTTGCCCTTGTAAATGCCTGTAGACAGTTAACATTGGTGGTGGTATCTGGATATAAAGCTGGTATAAACTTGTTTAAACCACTTGTTTGCAGAAACTGTCCCCCTATGATGAGAAGGCTGCAATGTGTACCTGTATCATCGACAATAACAAACCGCCTGCTCTGCCAATGCACAACTGTAGCAAAGTGACCAAATGACCGAATGAGAATGGGGCAGGCAGAATTAATCTGTGTTGGAAAATAAAGCTCTGAGACCAATATGAAACTGAAACCAGCCCCAATTGGTTAGGAGAGAGAGAAAGAAAAACCAGGATGTCGCCAATTCCAGGCAAAATAAACACGAGCCTCTCAAAGTCCACCCGACTGCGGGCGATTGAGGAGGCAAAGGATCTACACTCGCCGCGATCCGTGGCTTCAATGCATCATGCGGCGCCACATTCACGGCCCCGACCGGGAGATGGAGGGGGAAGCGGGAGCCGGAGAAAAGGAAGAGCTGAAAAGCATCGAGCGAGGGCCCATTGACGCGGCGAGCAGGTGGATGTTTCCCTTTCATGCCCGACTGGCAAAAAGAACATGTTTCCTCTTTCAAGAGGATCACTTATCTCAAATCAGTGGCCTATTGAAAGGGATTTCTTCTCCCTCCCTCTCTCTCTCTCTTTTTGGCTGTCTCTGCCACACACCCCCCCATTCTCCCTCTATCCATCCCTCCTCTTCTAGGAGCACCTGGCTCTACACAGCGGGTAATGAACTCAATAACAGCCGAGCAAGGCAGTTAAGCGTCATTATATCTGCGTTCTGAGGGGGCTGTGACAGGCCACTCACAGCTCCTGTCATTACGGGGCCCGGGCTGGTGTGCCCGATGGGGGCCAGGCGATCCGGACCCGAACAAAACCGCGGGACGAGCAGATGTTCCCGCCTGCCCGCAGCAGAGCCCTTTCCGCCGTCCGCCTCGCCGAGAGGAATGTCCTGTTGCTCCCGAAATTGGCCTCAGTTTGATATTTTGCCATATTCCATAAAGGGAGAAGGGAGGGGAAGAAATCTATTCTCTTCAAGAGTCGAGCTGCTCAGACACGTCTTCACGCCGCCCGCGTTCAGTACGAGCGGTGTTGGGTTGGGGGAGTTAGACAGCAGCGCCTGCATGTTTGCCTTTTCGGTGATAATGTAAGAAGGACAGGAATTGTTCCCGTGCCATTATGTTTGTAGCAGTGGGCTCTGGTACATTGTGGATTCGTTTGGATGAAATGTCATTATCCCTATATTAAGAAAATAGGGAGTGTGAATGTGACAATTATGAACACGGTCCATTCATGTAATTGAATTCCTATGATGCGTCTCCATCTAATAATTGATATTGAGTGGCATCTACGTAATATTAAGCTATCTACTGCAAAATTACTTCATGGTACGGGTTGCATTTAAAAAAAATTTCCAATAAATATTTATTTGAAGGAGATTTTGAATATAATTCATCTTGCTTTTGTCAATTACAATTTGGTATGGTGTGTTTTGTAGGGCAAATAAAGTGTTTTTGTCCAGGATCAGTTTCACAACAATGTATCAAATGAAAGCAAATCAAAGCATATAATATTTTTTCAATTTACAAAATGAAAACAGAATATGTAAGAAACCTGCCTCTGTTTTTAATACCTTTGGGTATGTAATGTTAAATATTAGGGTTGGACACTTGTATCCAGATTTTTGCTCCATCATACCATGATTCAGAAATACAGCGGTATTGAGATACACCATTTTAATAGTAACAAATTCAAAATGTTTGCATATTGACATGTTTGGAGTCTACCAACCATTCATAATTCACTGCTTTTACATAGCCTATGTTATCGTAAAGCTTGAAACAAAAAGGTTTGTTCTTGCAATGAGTTTTAGACTAAATGTGGCTATTGATATGCTTGTTTATTTCTCCATGACAGTTTTATGGTGATGCTCACTGGTGATTACATGACTTTCATGTCTAATTTTATACTTTTATTTAGAATGTAGGACAGAGTGTATCCTTGAGGGATGCAGGACAAAAGTTAAAAAAGCAGGACATTTTTTTGCAACCAAATATTGGGCCTCCATCATGTCTCATTATTCCTGTCTAATCTGCTAGCCAATAGGGTCACTTGTAACAACGTAATTGCAGTTTGATCCCACAGTATTGCTTGTGCTGTGTGGCTCACAATCTCATGTTTGTAAACATTGGCAATGTTTTACAACGATATGGTGTTTAAAGGAACACTTATTCATTGGGCTACATGCACTCTAAAATGTGGTGTATTAACGGTTTGGATGCTACTGAAATGGTATTTTTACATACCACGGTATATGGATGCTACTTGGTATTTTTACATACCACGGTATATGGTACTACCAGAAATTGGCCAAATCAAGTAGGTTTCCTTTGCTTTCTGTTTAAAATACTAACAGTAGAGCTTTATAAGTTACCCTCTCTTAGCAGAATTCATCCAATCATCACTATGTTTACAAACATTTCACAATTTACTTCATTAACAGGCAAGCATCATGTTTAAAGTGTAATGTCTGGAGGGCAGTGCATACTATGTTCTATAAAATCACAAAGTCTGAAAATAAATCCTTTGCAAGATGCATTGGAGATGCCAATTCGCCAAGAACAAAAACAACCCCATTTAAAGAACGTATTGCAGTTAAAAAGGAAGGAACTCCTCCAGGAATCAGGGTCTCAGATTCTGACTTGATGCAGCTGTGAACGCCCTCCCCTCCTCCCCCGCATTTCAAAGGGACCCCCAGAATTGGTGACACTTTCCAAATTATAAATGAGCCCTTTAATGAAGGCTAGAAAGCGGGGCGTCTGGTACAGAGATGTCGCAAGGCCCCCGTTAACAGATCATAGGGGATTCGTCAGCAGATCGCCAGTGGCACATATGTTAATCAATACTGTTAATGTAGCAATGAATTAGAAGTTTAGATGTCACAGGGGGGTTAGTGCAGCTGATCCAGAGCAGGAGCGGGACGCCCTGGCCTCCCATCTCAGGATTAGTGGGGCTGCTCCGTTCGGGGGCTAATTACGGCAAATTGGAAAGAGGGGGTGGCCGCATGTGGGACCCCTCGCTCACCGCTGTCAGGGTCTGGTGGCGTCCGCATGCTCGCATCTGCTCTGCGCCACCCCATGTGAAAAGTGATAAATAGCAGTGGGCCCGCTCTCAATTATGAGTCTCAACCAATTGATCTGGGGAGGAGGAGAGACCGCAGGCTTTGTGAGCTTGGATCATCTGCTGGAAATTGACTCCTTGCCTCGGCAGCACCTGTGCAGAGGAGTGGGTGGGGCTGCGAGAGGTTGGGGGCGGGGGGGTACCTTTGGGGATCGGCCACGGTACGGAAACGTTGCACCCTGACGTATCGGGCCGAGTGTGAAATTAACAAGGGGCGAACGCATAAAAGAGAGGGGCAGCAGTCGGCCACATGTGTCTCCTCTGTTTATTATTGGGTAATTAGCCCTTTGGCAGCCTTCTGAAAGATGGAGTGTCCCCACGCTGGGCGTCTGTGTTGACAGACACACACAGACAGAGAAAACAAACAAGCACGGATTTGCTCCGCGGACGACTTGTAAACAACAGATCCCCTAACTTGGGAGGGAAGACGAGCAAATACCCCTCAGAGTGATTTGGCCGGCTCCCTAAAACACGCCCTGTCTGATGTCTGAACCCACATTGTATCAAGGGTCCCTTTGGTTTACGCTGTCGGACTGAGCCTCAACCACACCAGCTGATCCCAGCCAGTCCTGGTTTTTTAAGGGCTTTTGGTTAAAGCCATAAACACTGCCACAAATGTTCACTGGATAATGGAAGGAGACATGTACTGGACTCTATTAAAGAAACACAATCTTTACGCAGACCACCCTTGCTTATTTGTTTGACTAAACATTGACCAATGTAGGTATATTTTCTCAGCATAAGTATACTCACATTGGTTTCTTGTTCACATTTTTATTTATGAAATGCAATGGCCTTTAATCAAAATATAAGTAAGTGTTACAAACAAATTAATTAAAGTGTTAGTCTTTTCTCCACACAGTGAACCCATCTCAGTGATCACAAAGACTTCCAAGACTGTGTTCACAAATAAAACAATAAAAAATAAAACAAACTCTCATTTAATTGCAAGTATTTTGGAGTAGACTATTTTGATTCAATCGACATTCAGTATTGATGAATGTTGATTGAATAAAGACAGCATTAAATATTTGTGATATTTTAACATTTGTAATATTACCAATGATGACAGTAGCACCTACTCTAAGATGAACATCTTTCATGTTAAGAAGAACAGTATAATATTAAGCTGTCACATATAGTATCATTCATCCACACAGGGATTGCATTTTGACCTCCCTCAATTTAAGATATATGGAATTTCCTTTGTAATGTGCTTTCAGGTGAAATGCATGTTGGGAAACTAAGAACAGCAGTGTTTCGGTGGCTGTAGACTAGTTAACTATTCCCACAAGTAAACGAAAATGTCTGCATCTCATGCCTCCATCTGTTGCCGGTTTCAGCCTTGCAAGGCGCTGGTCTTCCTGGATCGGCCATCTCGGATCTCACTGTGAGACAGAAATTTCAGTTGAAGTCAGCAATACCTAGCAGTTTCAATACCATGCTTTGTGATTTGGCCCTAGCAGTGGGAAGATCGATTGAAAAATGCTGCCCTCTCTGCTCCACAGATTCTCAGATTCCATTTATATGTACCCTGTTTGTGGTCACTCAGTAGTACTGCTAGGATTAGCTAGAATTTTTTTGTGATGTTCATACCAGCCTAGATTCAGCTGTGTCTCAACATGGCCAATGGGTGTTTTCTACATATGCTTCAGTTATACCTGAGCAGTCTCTCTCAGATGGCCTATCTATCGATGTGATTGCAAATGCGGCCAATGAGGGCCAAATGGACGGATGTGGTTATCATGACATTGTGGAATCAAAGTTTTTTTTTCACATCTTCAATAGGCAAACAAGCAAAAGGTTTAAATTGTTATTCTGTGACTGTTTACAAAAAGCAGAGGGGATGAACAGAAATTGAAAATGGCAGTTTAGTACTATTCCTTAGTCATGCTGATGCTGATGCTGATGTAGTCACTTGTTGTTCACACGATGTTGTTCACTTGTACTTTTCAAAAAACTTAATGATAATTCTATCATTTCGATGCTACCACCTTTAGAAGGATAAGCTCACATTTAAGCTTCATTCGTAAGTTATAACTAGTTATTGGCTAGTGTTACCACAGGTTAATAGAAAGGTATGTCTCTCATCTTTGCGAAAAGCTAATGCGGTGACACACATGAGAGGCATGGTTAAATTACACTATGTACTCCGCTCTTTTCCATTTGTGGCCTCAACAAACCAATGACATTATGACCGTTCGCCTCCTGCATAGTTCACATCCAGTAATTCCAGACTGCTTCGGGGAAATTAATTGGCCCGGTAAAAGATCTGCAGGTTTAGGCAAATTATGTTCTGTCAGCTAATGATGCTCAGCAGCTATTTTGGTAACAACATTAAAAAGTTATTATTCTTTTTGTAAACCAACAGTTGTTTTTTTTAACCCTGCTGGTTGCTTTTTTAAGCAAAGGGCAGCTGTTTTAATAGTCTGCGTTTTCACATTTGCTTCATGAGATCTGTAACATTATAATTAGCTGTCAGCAAGCTTTTTCAAATATGGAAATAACCATGATCTATCACTTTTGGTCAGAAATTGAAGGTATATATCATCCTTGTGTATATGCCCAGAATAGTTAGTATCTCACATCTGTAGCATAGAAGGCAATATTGGGCTAAACAGGGTGTATTACAGAAATGCAGTTCATTGCTATATCAATATCTCCAACCTTAGGATCCTGCTTTCTGTTATAGGCCTAAATTACATGCAAATAACACTTTGAAGCAAACGGTTTTGCACAGCTCCCTCCAAGGACTTGATTTGGATTTTAAAAAACGTTCTACAAATAAGATGACAGCCAATAGTTCCATTAAATGCAAACAACAGGGTACGAAAGTATAGAGAAGGGGGGGGGGGAGACGCAGGAGGGCATGGCGCTTTAACAATTGCAGATAAATTGAGACGCAGTCTATCTCAGCCTGGAGTAATTAATCAAAGGCTGTCATCTCACCGCGGACATTTACATTTTGGTGGATGTGTACGACGGAACGCACGCTTCGTGCTTTCTCAGTCGGAGAAACACAGACGGCTGCTTCACCTGCGCCATATGGAGAGTGGCGAGTGCCTGAGCTCGCTGGGATACCACCCCTCTCGTCCACCCCAACCCCGAGGAGGGCAGCGCGTGCGGTCATTTGTCATATTAATCACTGTTATCGTTATGAATTTCGCACATTTTTACCTTTGCTTCACGTTAGTGACCCGTATTGCTTGCAGTAACACACAAAGATACATGGTCTTCATGGTGATATAGCCTACTGGCTTTTTCCTATTCTGAGATGTTAGCCTGGTCAATTGATCCCTATATATACCCCTGGAGTTGTCATAAATAAATATTGCAGATTTCAGTTAAGCTGGGCTACTTTTATGACCAACCATATATTGTTTACCTTAATGATATCACATATTCGTTACTGAAATATAATGATGTATTTTAGCCTATAACTAATCAGACATTATATCACAATGGATTGTTTCCACACTTCTTGTGTTTATGTCCTCGGCATGCGCTTATTTGAAACTAATTATCTCAGGACATCAAAGGGAGATATTACACATCATAAATTGGTGGTCTTTTTTTTTTTTTTAATGACAATGAATATAATGTGAATATCTTTTTTTCAAAACAAATTAGGCACTGAGGTGCAACATTTTCTAAAGTATTAAAACTTTCATAAAACAGCCTATGACAGTTGCCACAGGAAGTATTCATAGTATTGATGACAGTGTTTACAGACGTATTTGAAAGGTTTAAACTGTCAAAAAGACTTTGACATCCTCTGAAATAGATAACTGCTGTAAGATGACGTTAATGTCAGAGCAGCACTGGCTATACCCTTGCTTCCTATGTGTTCTTACAACCCAGGCAAGAGTGGTATAGGGCTGAGAGCAAATGCAGAGATTCCATTTGTGAAAGGACTTAAATTAAGTGCACTTAGTTTTTTTGAGGGGAGCGGGTAAGGGGTTGCAAAAATTCTAACTAAGAACAGTGGGGAGACACTGACACTCTATCCCCTGTTTTAAGGGACATTCATTCTATTTGAACTAGTTTCATTTTAACTAGCATTCTGGGGGTGTACTCTTTGGTAGCAAATGGGTCCAGTGTACCATCCCCCAGAAATCCCGTATGGTCATTAATTAGTCCCTCTCTGTGGACCCTGCAACTTCTTAATTAGCTGCTAGATCATGTTCTTCTTGAGAAACCCGTTTCAGCAGGTGGGGGTGGGGACAGATTGGAGAATGAAGGGTTAATGGTGATAAACGGGCTGAGTTTAATGAAAAGTAACTAAATGGGTATACTCTTTTGTGCAAAACCAAGAATTAGTGCAAAGACACGTGGATTAATGCATTTTACATTTGTGGGCCGGCAATGCGTACGGGTTTGCTGTTACGTCAAGCAGAGCACATTCTTGAGATTCTTGAATGAGTGTGCAGTATTGCAATTATATTGCAAGTGGCCTTGACACACATCAGGAGCAGACTATTTTCAGAATGAGGGGAATCAAAGTTGAAGTACCACTCAGGGGAATTATACTCTGTGTTGCCAACCTCAGGACCCAGTGATGATTTCTCAGCCATGTGGTTCCACCGGTCACTCATGTTCAACTCACAAGTTCTGAAGTACTTACCGTACGTCCAGGACACAGAAAAGCTGTTACTGTCAAGCAGCATGGCCATTCCTTTCTGCCTATTGTGCTTCTGTTGTGTTCGTTGTGATAGGCATCTCTGTGCTCTCTGATTCCTTATCCTCTTCTGCAGCCCTGCTTGTGTCTGTGACCTGGCACCCGCACCTTTTGCCATGATGCTCTTTTCTCTCATCACTTTACTTTTAATTCTGAGAGAAACATCTACAGCTGCTCACAAGAGTGATCATCATTACCTTCTCTCTTATGCTCCCGACATGTATTCAAGGTACAATATCTGTGTGCTCGAGCTGAATTTCAACAATAGTTTCACCAAATGTGTAATGGTTCAGTAAAAGAGCAAATTGTAGCCTGAAGTTATAATGTGTGTACTATGCTCTGCATCCCTTGTCCTTTCAATGCCACACTGAATTCATACAGAGGGGAAATCCACAGGAGTTGTGGCAACTATTGAAAGCACCGAATCAATGTTAAAATGCAGGCGCCAAGCTTGAATACCACTATACCGATCCATCACAATTTTGTTCTCCTCTCTCAATTCCAGCATGTTGAGAGCACAAACAATAGCACATTTTTATCTATACTTGACCAATTCATGGTGTCCTGTGCAGTGTATTATTTTTAGTTGTTTTTTTTTTATGTAAGTGGTTGCCATGCCACCCACTGCGCTGTTTCCCTTTTGGGCAACACATTCTCAAAGCTAGTTCCTTCATTCAAATTACAGATTAAACTTTTGCATTATGACTTTGTAGAGCTGTACACAGATTAAACCCAGCGTTGTACATGCTCTCTAGGGACTAGGAGACATTATTATGCGATGCATCATTAAGCCTCACAAAGTGAAGTTAGACAAAGCAATGCCAACTGTTCTACTGATTTTGTCCTACAAGGATATTTCTAGGAGGAGTCTATAAAGGCTATGTAGTCTACAGGAGAAGCCTGTAGGACGAAAAAGGAATGAAATTGACTGGTACTGACAGCTTCGCCTTACTACAGGACAGAATCTTCTCGTTTAAAAAAAATATTGGACACGATCTACGATGGACCATGACTGTGTCCTGTGTCTGCCTGGTGTCTCATGATACATCGCCATATTCTCTCATAAGAGCAAGGCCCTGGAGTAGGCCTGCGCTGATAAGCCATCAAGCTCTCCGCTCGATCCGTCTCGCAGAGGGGTTATCTGAACAGAGGGCCACAAACACCCCATCTCTCTATATCTGACGTCTGCCTCTTGACACTGATAGACTGTGCATCTCCCATTTAGAGGATAATGAGATTGCCCCCCCCCCCCCCCCAAAAAAAAAACCTCCATAGACTGCGGAGGAGAAACAAGACAGAGCGCAGGGGCAACTTCTCGCGAGCCCAAGCTCACTGGCGCTGAACTAAACAGCAGCCCCTCTAAAAATGATTTCTCCACAAAGACCCGGAGAGCAATAATGAAGACCTGCGGGCGAGGAGGGATGCGGGTTAGAGGCCCGCAGCTGATTTAGGAGAAAGAGCCACTGTAATGCCGTTCCGCACGGCGCCTTCCTCAGGTGGTGCGGAGACGCAATAAGGCCACGGGAAAGAGCTGACTAATTGAAAAGAGCCCAGCAGAGCCGGGGCCGACGTCGGCGCGCCTGTATTTCGCCGTCGCCCCCGGCGCCGCCGCGTGTTTCCGCAGCCATACCGTCGGAGCGGAAAGGAGCGCGGAGCACACAGATGGTGACACGGAGCCAGAGTGCGCGGCTTGGTGTACAGGGCAAAGTGACCCTCTGCGCTCTTTTGTTTTGATTGGGATGCAAACCCCCCCCCCTCTCTCTCTCTCTCTCTCTCTCACTTGCTATCTCTCTCTCTCTCTCACTTGCTATCTCTCTCTCTCTCTCTCACTTGCTATCTCTCTCTTCTAAGTAGAGTTTTTTTTCTGGAACCTTTGTGTGGATGTGCAGATGCAATACTGAATCCATGCAGAGTCCCTTCATATCACAGTGGCTTACACACACACACGCACACATACACACACACACACACACACACACACGTATATGCGAATGCTTAATGTACACGGATACAAACACATGCCTGTGCAGAAGCGCAAACGCCTCACACACAGGATACACTCACTCACACACAGGATACACTCACTCACACACAGGATACACTCACTCACACAGGCATGCAGACACACGCACCCACGCGCAGACGTCCACGCTCGCACACGTGTGAGCTAAGCGACTTTAAAGCCGACGCTACTCCGTCCCCGCGTCTGCGCGGAGGAGAACAGGTGAGGCGGAGGGGCCTGGGCCGCGCGCAGCCTGCTGGAACAGCCGGGGATACCGGGGCTTCTGTGCGCAATAAAAATGCTAATCTGCCCAATCCCCCGGACGCCAGGCGCTATGTAAAACAGGTTAGAGTTACCCACTCCACATGTGTACTCTCCATTTACCCCTGGCCCCTGCTTTATTTCAATCCTTTCATGTATTCTTCATTAAAAACATATCGGCCTGGATGTTTTTACACCTCGCCTCAGAAATAACAATGGCTGTCCGAACCCCGTCTCCCCACCGTCACGCCGGTACAATGATGCAGGGAGCCGTTTTGAAGGGACTAAAGGTCAGAAGATTTGCTAGATTAAGAATGTCCCGGAGAATTGGACATCGCTTGGGTCTAATGACTACTTCATGCACCACTCATTGTTTTTTCGCACTTCCCAGACTGCTTATTGAAAGTATGCAAAGCTGTTTTTGGAGTTAATTCTGTTGCGGTCTAATCATATTTTATGGTGTTGCCACAGTCATAGCAACGGAAGACACTACGCCAAACTATTGTCTGTTTTCGGTCTTAAAGCACCAGTGCACGTTTTAATTCTTAAAGTTCTTCACATTTACTGTAAGTGAGTGTAAGAGTTAAGAGTCTCTTTATAGACTTTATTAAGTAATGAATGAGCAAGTACAGCAGGACTAGCCTCAAGCACATTGTAATGCATTTTGTGCAGCGCCCGTTCAGAAACCTTTCTCAAAATTATGCTGCAATATAATATCTTCAGTAATAAAAAGCTCACCTGAATGGACAGCATATCAATAAAAGCTATGAAAGAGAGTAGATTATGAATATTGATATGAATAGAAACTCTTTGTCCAGTATAACTATGCATTCTTTCATTTCATCATTGAAAGATTTGCTTTATATATTTTAACGTCATATTTCAGTATTATGTCACTTTTCATTTCTGTCTTGTAATTTAATTGAATACTTTTTCTTTTTCATAAACAATGATTACCATTATTACTCCAGTAATTGCATCAGTAGATAATATTTTAATGCCTCTGGGCTTATGTCTTTATTTTTGGACTGCTTTCTCTAACTCATGGCCAGAGTATTGAGCTCCACTGAAATCAAAATGAATCACCAGAGATATATCTCCAGGCAACAAATAAAAAGGCAATGACAGCAACTTCAATTATAAATGGATTTTGCATAGAGCATCCAAGCTCCCCAAACCTGGTGGCTTGTTCTTGTCACAGGACAGTGTGGGAGGGGAAGAGATGGGGGTTCACAGCTTTTCTCCCTACTTTCTTTTTCCCCCCAAATATAGGGACACAGACAGAAAAGAGGGGAAGAGAGGGAGGGGGGGGTGGGGGGGGGGGGATTTGCATAACGTCGTCTTTGTCCCCATTTCAGGCTCTTTAACTTTCACATCTAATTAGGCTCACAGACTGCAAGGCCAAGATAAAGGGGGTCCAGGAAATCCTCCAATTGGGGACCCAGGCTGGTGCCCCTCCCAGCCCCCTGCACCCCCCCGGGAGCAGTTATGACAAATAAGATTAATGTCGTGGCCGTCCCCAGACTCTGGCAGATCAGACTGATGGGTGATTTTCACAGGACGCTCCCCATTCCGCCCACCCCCTCGGAGAGCCACCACCGGACACATGGACCCCCCCCCCCCCCCCCCGTGGCCTTTCCCCACCCCCGGCTCTCACGCCCGCTCAAGCATGGAGGGCTTGACGCTGGGGGTCAAAGGGCCCCGGCGGGAGGGCCCCATCTTGAGGAGCACCAGGGCCCAGATGAGGAATGAGGGGTGCCTGGATCCTATCTGGGTACGTCCACCTCTTCGATTTCTCGCAAGCAGGTCAAAATGAAATGAGATATCCGCTAGGATAACTCAGGATCACAGTGCACAAATACACCCTAGCAACACAAATCTGACAATCTGATAATAACGGATATATTGCAAATGCACATTGAAATGCATTGCATATATTTCAAAGTATAACATGCTACATACTTTACATTACAAAGTTATAATGTAAAACTATGTTTACCATATATTTTGACAGCATATATCAAACTGGAAAGAACATTATATTTAGTACATATGTATTATAGTATATCATGTATGAACACAATTTCATCACACACTTACAGTATAGTGCATACATGACAATTATTATGCATAATTTTATTACTCGCTCAACTGTATGCCTTTGTCCTTAAACTGTTGCACTGGATTCAACAGATCTAGGTCACTGAGCCCAAGCCATCCACTGATTTCCAGTGTGCTCTGGTTGTAATAAAATTGATCAACAGACATGGACATTTCCTCTATAGTGGCTCATTCTTCAGATCCTGAGGTGCCAGCCTGGGGACATTAGCACTTCCCCACTGCTGTACGGCTCTGGGGAAAGTAACGCAGATTTTCTCCACCCCATGTAGTGTCTACAGTTGAATTACAGTACTGTTGCACTGTGGCTCATCTTCTGTACCTCAGGCACTTGCAAGAGATTCTAAGAGGCGATTAAATAGTAATAATCAAAAAACAGGCCTAATCAATCAGATTTAAAAAAAATTGGTATCACAGTAACAGTCAAACCTATTTAAAACTGTGTGTGTGTTTGTGTGTATGTGTGTGTACTGTATATGTGTGTATTCTTGCGTTTGTGTGTATGTTTATTGTGTGTGTGTACATGTGCGTGTTTATGTGTGTATGTTTTGTTGTGTGCGTGTGCATATCTGCATATTTGTATGCGTGTGTGTGTGTGTGTGTGTGTGCACACGTGCATGTGTATGCATGCCTATGCCTTTACACAGGGTTGCTTGCCTCGATGTGTCCATGTGTGGAGGGGATGTACAGCGTTTATTTGGCTTTAGCGTTAGTGGCAGCCCACTCCAGTTAACCTCAATGGTCTGTAGGAAACACTCGTATTAAAAATAATTTACAACTCCACGCAGGGAGTGGGGACCCATAGTCCGTCCAGTGCAAGAGTGCGGCCAGGCCCCCACCCCAGCATCTGGAGTAAGGAGAGGACGACATCCATTCTGAATGGATGCCTTGGCCCACCACTGAGGTCAGCTTTCGTAATCAAACTCTCTGAGCTGACAATAAAGGCTGGGAGCAGCCCAATGGTGGACTCCGAAGGCTTATTCGCGGCTGCACCACGGGCCTAAGAAACAATACCCGTAATGATGTTATCACCGAAGACGAGCAAATATTGCCTTGCCTTCACTCTCTACAGCACAGCTCTCAAAAATATGTCTTTCTTTATGGTATGTGACATATCAATGTTCTGCCATCTGCAGAAGGGGCGGAGGTTTTTTGCTCTCCATTCGCAACTCGCCACCCCCCCTCACTACCGCCCCCCCCCCCCCCCCCCCCAAAAAAAAAAAGGGTAAAACTACATTTGTCAACAAAGAATTCTGTACAGAATTTGGTAATGAATGTAATGTGATTTAGACTGTTACCATAACAACCCAATGGTTCAAATCGCTTCTGTTGTCATTCAATGTGCGACAGCAACGTGGCTGTTTCCAAACTAAATCCATATTTTATTTTCAGTACAGAATACATAACATGCAACAGATATATGAGGTTACATGGGAACAGAGAGTAAGGACTCACTCCTGACCAAATTGTTGAGCTTGCTCTTCACTCCGAGGAATGGCCCAGCATGGCATCCCCTGAGGTCCCCAATGAAATAGTGGTGCTTGGTTTAACTCTGGTGCTCCTACTCTCACTGTTAAAACAAGGGGAGGTTGTTTAAAACTGTTTTTATGCCAGTTTAAGAGAACCCGGTTTTCTTAAATAATGCACCGCCGGGACAGTGTTTCCATAAAAGCAAGATTGCATAGGCTATCTACTTAAGGGTTTTGTTTTCCAAATGCTGTGGATATATACATATACAGTAATGGGAGTTAGGTCAACCAGAGATCACTTTTCAGAGTGAAGAAGTCAATGTTGTAAACCAGTCTGTCCCAAATACACGTGTTCATGTGGAAGACAGCCCACGTAACATTTATTGCTCTGTGTGGTCTGATTGGTACTTTTATGGCCTATCAGAAAGAAGGTGAAGAGCACAGATATTTTTGTTCATCTGTTGCAGGTCCATCTGTGTTTCAAGGAATTAGTAAAAAAACAAACTCATTCCTTTTACATTCCTGTTAATGCAAACGCATGATGAAGGACAGCACCAAGATTTCTGCAGCATCTTTCTGTCATAACAACGCTGCTGTACCTCATTAAGGAGCTAAAGCCGGTTCTGCATCTGCTCTCCTGTAATGAAACAATTTCTAGCCAATATATTTTATCTATTAAAGAAAGTAAACAAGTGTTAGGTAAGGTAATTTGCCCTGTGTGTGTGGGGTATGCACACTTGTGTGCATGTGTGCACCAAGTGTGAGAGTTTGGGCCAAAAACAAAAGTGTCCGTTTCATGATATGCTTGGTTTGTGTGTGTGTGCGTGTGTGTGCGTGCGAGAGAGAGAGAGAGAGACAGACAGACAGACAGACAAAGAGGAGAGGGGAAGGGGTTTGCAGCCCAATCAAAACAATACCATGCAGAGGGTCACTTTGCCCCATACACCAAACCGCACACTCTGGCATCCGCTCCTTTCTGATTGTGTGTATATAATATGCATGTAATGTTTGTCAGTCCTTACAAGTACACAGTGTGACCACATAGGTCAAGATGCATGCACAGCAGATCAGTATTAACACTTGCAGAATTGTGTTAACTCTTATCATGTGCAGCCATAGAAGTACTTCCTTTAAATATCAGTCTGGAAAGTAAATCAGGTGATAGTTTAGCTTCCTTTGAAATAAAATATCCTAACTTGAACTTTCCATTTTTTTCTTGTATCATGTTGATGTATTATTGCTTTAAATACCCATCACTTTAAGACCTTCATCTGTTTTGATTCTTCAGCATGAAGATAAAATGACCTGTTTTGTTTTGTTAGAAAGCTGGGACATACTGTCTAGGCCCAATTATCTGTAATGAAGCCAGGCCTTTTTGTCACTTTTCATAGTCAACTTAGGTGACAGCACAAATTCATTTAAAATGTAGTTTTTTTGTTCTTTTGGGTGTACACCGCAGCATAAATCTCTACTTCTTGAGGAGTACTCAGTAAAAAATGAACTAAATGGTATTTTTATATGCCATCTTTAATATTTACAACAATGGCTGCAACAGCTACCCACCACATAACCTGCAAATTTGCACCTTTCAAATTCCAGTGAGCAATGCAATTAAACAAAAATACTTACAAAACACCTCACGAAGCAAGTTTAAATAACTGATCTGAGGATCCTTCCCTTCACCACAAGCCCATTGTTTACCATGTCTACTCTAGCTTCCACCCTTCTATCCTCCATCCAAGCCTTCTCTCTCCACATCCACACACCACCCTCCTTTCTTCCCTCACACCTCCATACTTCCTCTACCCTAGCCTCCATCTTACTCCAACCATAGCCACCACCCTGATATTCACTTCCCTCTCCTTCACCAAAGTTCTTGCATACTTCATGGAACCCCCCCAACACACACATGCACATGCATACACATACACACACCCACGTGCGCACACACACACACATTACATGCCCAAGTGTTACAGACCCCTTTGGACCAAACAGAAAACTGCCAGATTCACAGTATGCTTGGATCTTTTGTGAAATGCATGCCCTTTCTTGTACGTATTACCATAGATATAGAACCATAGATATGACATATCATTTAATGTAATAGTTATTTGGAATTCTGAAATGGAACAATTTGGCAGCCATCTTACCTGGGTACAGCTATAATAGGAACCTATGGCAAAGTGTCATGTACTTTCTAACCCACTGTAATGTCATAATCAGGTCTCAGAACCCAGATAGCTGATGATTGGCTCATAGATATAAAACCATGGCCACCATCTTACCTGGGTATGGTCTCAAAAATTGTGCCACTAACTATGACATATGTCACATCTATGGTTCTATATCTATGTGTAATACAGACACATATATAGGCAAACCCTCCATCCCTTCTCCACCCCAGGCTGTACTTCTCCTCCTCAGGGTTAGCCTCCACCTGCTCACAGGCCATACAGTGAGAGCAGCAGCTGCAGTGCCGGCTTGCCTTCCCCACGCCCGCCATCACACAGACACGGCAGCTGCAGCCGCACGCGGGCACCAGAGCGACGGTGGGCACAATGAGGGCAAACCCATTTAATGGGAACCCTGTGCATGCCATATAAACACGGAACACAGCTGATGCCATCAAAGTCTGAATTCAATTTATATGCGAGTGCATCAGATCAAATGGCATAGGAAGGTTTTTGCTGTTGTTTGCTTGTTTTGTTTTTTTCTCAAAAGTTTCAAATGTTTCAAATGCATATTGACTCCTGTCAGAGACTTGTCACACAAAAACGCATAACATTAACTGTAGTGCACTGAGAGAGGTTTACATCTGGTTACCTTTGGAAAATATGGAATCCCATTTGAGGGAAGCTTGTTCTTGTTTTAATCAGTACATTACTTGTTACGTTATTTAATGGCGTGACTAATGTGAAAAAATCATATATCGTTTCATATTGACCTTGTTGTTCACTATATTCCAATCATTTTGTTTCAAAGTACATGTTTTATACATATGAGCTTGTGGACAAGAACTGCCATACTGATGTTTTTAATATCTACTATACAAAGTCTAAATTTGATTGCAAATTCTGAAGCTTTTCCCATAGCAAAAGCCTGTTGGATCATCACTAGTAAAAATGTAGATTTCTTGCAGAGAATTTTCAGCCAATAGAATTTTCTGCAAAAAACGCAACACTGTCATTAAAGTATAGGCTAATCTTTGAGGATTGCTTTGTTTTTGAAATCCCATGACATGGCTTTTGGTATTTCTAATTTAAAGTCAGAAATGAGAATTAAATTCCAATGATCCTTTTTGATTTGGAAATATGACAAGACGTCTCTGTGTTGCAGCACGTCGTAGACTATTATTATGCAAATTAGAGCAGATTCTATATTTTCCCCTCTTTTCGGCTGAACTCAGCAGTTCCGGAGAACATTCTGCTTTCAACGAATGCACTGTTCTCACGTCTTTTCCAATAAACACATTAGGTCACCTCTCCGCGAGCAACCGGTCACGGTTGAATATGTTAACTGCGAAGCAACACCGTATTTTTACAACATTCTTTAAATGATTCACGTGGAACATGGTATAAAAAGAGTAAAAGGCTACAGTGAACCCGAACATTGGATAGTTCTTCTCTCATTCACATAGGCTAAGTCTTATTTAACCTAATTGTTGTCGACTGGATGCAGGCTGTTATCCTGGAATTCTGAATACAATGTTTAATTACTGAAAACAAGCAACAGTGGTTTCTGATGGAGGAAAGCGACATCATATCATCATTTTTATTACTGCTAATATTAATGACATGAGCACATATTGACAAAATTAAACACATTCTTCAGTTATTGATTCTTGACTTCTGTAGGCTACCACGCGCAACTAACTATCAGCTATAGGAAGAACATTTAAACAATTGAAATGCTTTGCGATGATTGAGAACTACCTACACAATGGCATTCTGCTATAGACAAGAATAGAAAAAATAGAATGATGTCAAGCAACGGTATTGCTCCTGGATCTCTGTTAATTGCCGGCATATGGCTCCTACAGGAATCATTGAGGAAACGGACCTTCTGGTACCCACTATTATCATTTGCGTAAGGAGTACGCCATTGGTTTACAGGCTGTGATGTAAAAGGGTGACCTGCAAACTTTAGGCCACGTTCAGTCTTTGGTTTTATGGTTGGTGATATTTTTGTGCAGAGACGTCAGGGAGGGAGGGTTGGTAGTGTAAAAGTAAACCACTATATCAGCATGTAAAGAGAACCTATTGCAATGTATAGGTGTATCGTAATAAATAACACTGTCTCTCCGTGTGTTCTTTAATTTAATACGATGCTGAGTCCCTCTTGAGTTATACAATTAACATTTTAAACGTATAAATTGGAAAACAGCCTAGAGAAAACTCATACTCCCATGAAAACTTAAAACATGTGCGTTGTTGAACATTCTTCCATTACAGAACCAGTTTTCAAAGAAAAACAACCCATTAAATTTCTGACTGCAACTCATTATATTAAGGTGAATTAGTATGCAACACATATTTTAAAAAATCATGCTGATTAATACAATTATAATGTATGCCGTATTTATCTAAAAAGAACATGGCGGTTTGTTTCGATAAAATGAGAGAAGGGAGACGTGTAACAGCGTCAATAAATCACTCCGGTCCAATGTTGTTCCCGGGAGATTTTTTGATGGATTAAATTAAGCACTTCCATTTCCATCTCCCACCTGATCGCAGCCCTATAAATCCCAACAGCTGATCAACAGACTTCAGAAATCCAAGAGCTTGAAACGGTGAGGCTGTGCAAGAGGAAACTATCTGCTCTTTCGCTGAAGAGGCATTCATAAATATACCTGTTTTTTTAAATAAATAAAAATATAAATAAGGAGCTAAAATCAGTTGAAGAATAAAAAAGAACGATATTTCCCATTTTGAAGCTGCAATCAACAATTTATTTTCTTTTTGCAGTTATAGTCTGGCGACAGCAGCACGAGGACGCCAAAGCGGATCTTTCACTGCGGGAAGCTGTCCGAGGGCTGTATTACATGCGCGTGCCACAAAAAGGGAGCTATCCAGTGCTGAAGTTGCATTTCTGTACAGCAAGACGCGGCGTTGCGGGGCATCAGCAACGGCTAGGCAAAACGAGCGAAGGCTTGCATTTTTACTGGGCTGGTAACTGAATCTCAGCACAACGAGGCCATTCCGACGTGAAATAGTCTGCACCAGTGTTGCATGAAGAGAGGAAGACTTCGTACCTCACGAGTGTTCCGTGCAGCATCAAAACATGCCAAGGTCTTTCCTGGTTAAAAAGGTTAAGCTTGATGATTTTTCATCCTCTGATCTCGAAAGCTCGTATGGCAGATCCAGGACCGATCTCAGTCTCCGGTTTCATGACAAGGGTAAATTAGCTGTTATTTTTATTCAAAGATATAGGCTACTGTAACATGTTAAGTAGGCTAAAATATGCTGCATGTGTTTAAATGTTTACACAATTCCGTCTGCTTCTGTAACGTTGATGTGTTGGACGTGTCTCAATAGTTGTGTGCTAAATTAGCTTCATTGACCCCGTAGTAATATTGTATTCAGTCGTATGGTAGATACGTCGTCTTTGTCGAGTCTGCACAATTTTTTGTGTTGGACCTGTAAAATGTTTAGTAGCTTTGAAAATGTGTAAGTCTATCAGGGCCACGTAAACACGATGGATGTCGTTGCCGGACAGTAAGAAGGGTTTCCGTTCACCTTTAAGTGTGTATCATCGATTAGTGCACTTAGAACTTTGGTGGTATGATCCTATTGCTGCAACATCACGTATGTAGGCTATTTGTCCGGCAACACTAGATCATGACAATTAGTACATATACTCACACAGAGCCACAGCCTATTGAAGGAACGCTTGATCATATTTCAGACTATTATTTACGCTCTATATAACGAAGGCATCCTACACACTTGCATAACTGGGCTATGTGTCCCGAAGTACATTTGTTGAATATATGTACTCGCTTTTGGTGGTTTTAAAATAGAGTGGGTTTCTCATCGACTCCCTTTGTGTAAAAGCTTCGTCCAAACGGCAAATGCAATTGTTAACGAAAGCGATATTATTTCCCCTGCCTTTGTTCCTAAATAGGTTACTATGCTAATTGAAATGGAGAAATATTTATATGTGGGAATGTTATGTAAAAAATTAGGCATAATTTTAAATCGGCTTATTCATTGTACTGTAAATAGCTGGAATAATAGGACTCTCTGAAGTGCTGTAGCAAGGAAATTAAGTGGAATGCTGCCAGCGATAGGTTGTTGCATCTGTTAACCCTCGATTCTCATTCGATTTCCCATGTGAATAGCAATAATTGAATAACGATCTTGTTCTTTTCAACACCAGGGTACATTAGCGACTACATCAGTCCGTCTGTGTATGACGGTGAAAGCGACAATGCCATCAAAGTGCCCTCGCCCGAACCCATCTACCACGGCATACACAGTGACTATGGAGCCCCGGATTCAGACCAGCCAGACAGCCCACAGTCGGAGATATCATCTGGTTACATCAACGGCGACAACGCCGTGAGTGAAGGTTACACGGTGGATGCCTTCTTTATCACAGATGGAAGGTCGCGGAGGAAAGTCATCAACAGCCCCAGGAACGTACAGCGCCACACTTGCAACGAGTGCGGGAAAACATACGCTACGTCTTCCAACCTGAGCCGACACAAGCAAACCCACCGGAGCATGGATAGTAAGATGGCCAAGAAGTGCCCAACTTGTGGAAAGGTGTATGTCTCCATGCCGGCCATGGCCATGCATTTGCTCACCCACGACCTAAAGCACAAGTGTGACACATGCGGTAAGGCTTTCAGCAGACCCTGGCTGCTCCAGGGCCATATGAGGTCACACACTGGCGAGAAGCCTTTTGGATGTGCACACTGCGGAAAAGCGTTCGCCGACCGCTCCAATCTGCGTGCACACATGCAGACTCACTCCGCTTTCAAGCACTACAAATGCAAAAGATGCAACAAGACCTTTGCTCTGAAGTCCTACCTGAACAAGCACTACGAGTCCGCGTGTTTTAAAGGCGCGTTCTCGCCTTTGAGGCCACTGGAAGCATGACTTCCTTGTTCAAGAACAAAAAATGAACTTCCAGCTTTTCTCCCTTTTTCCTTGAAACCTGATGATAGCACATTTTTTCTCGATTTCTTCTGCAATGAACCTAGGAAAAATATGGATTCTTCGCATGTACCTTAACATACTTTTTGTTCTCTATCTCCCCACGTAGGCTATGCCCCTATATTCATACGTATACAGCCGAAATGTGTATTTTGCCAAAACTCAGTGAAGACATTGAAAATGTCTGTTTCAAAGGTCAAACCTTTTCAAATTACTGGATAATATTACTTCTGCCAGTGACCATAAAGGTGTTCAGCATCGAGGTAAACTTATTTATTCATTCATTTATTTATTTGTGTATTTATTATCTGTGTTTAACCTTAATCCGTGTAAAGTCTTTATTTGCACTTTATAATTTAATATTGTTTGCAAAGCCTTCGTCATCAATATGCCAAAGCATTTGCCACTTTCTGAACATTGTCCATTTATTTTTGTTTACTACCTTTTCAAAGTAATTGCATGCAAAAAAAATGAAATCTATGCCAATATTACGAAGCTTTGGATTTTGCCAAAATCTAGTTAGCGTTCGTGGGCAATATTTCTTGGGATCTCATAAGGAACTATAGAGCAATAATGACTTAATGCATGGTATTTTTTAAAAGTAAAGAAATAGTACTTATAACAGTTTTAAAAATCAGGTATGGTTTTATCCAGTATTCTTAGTAGTCATAAAGAAATCCAATATCAGGGAGATGCCAATGTAGTATTAGAGGATTAAATTGACTTGGGGTGGGGGGAGGGGTCCTTTTGTATATGGTTATGCACTGCCTGCCTCTAATTTAACGTAGTTTTAGAACGTAGGCTTGTGGTGCTGAGTGATCAGCTCCGAGCGATTCAGAACATTTCTCCAAATCTGCGGAACGGCCACTGAAGCCAAAATAACGGCACGAGCCATCAAACATTTCACGAGAGGACAAGTGAGGGGTCACTTCCATGCAAACCAGACTATTTGCACTGTATTCAGACTCAACTTGATCGAGGGTAAATGATGCCTTGTTTTAGCCAAGTGGAAGTCCGTCAGATTTGTCTTTAAAGCACTTCATATACGTTTCCAACTTTAAAAAGTAGCACAAAACCTATAGATTCAGGTAGAAGGACCTTGTATTAGCTTGACCTCTGTTTTTGTACAATGAATAAAAGGAACCAACTGTTTATTGCAAGAAGCCTTGTAAATATCCTTTGGAATTTAAAATTTTTACAACTGTAAAGAATCAAATTACCTTATTTCTGGATTTTTTTTCCTTGAAAATTTTTGACCAATACAGTTTGAATGATGTAAGCACAATGACACCTGGCATTTTGTCTCACTTCATAATAAAGAACAAATAAACAAAAGTCTATTTGTGATTCCTTTGTCCTAACTAGCGTACAGCAGGTCTTCAAAGATCCGATATACAAACTTTATACAACTAAAACACAAACAAGTTTACAAGATGCAGAGACGGAAATTAAAGCTTTGTCCTTGTTTTAAGACAATGCCGAAGACGTGATTGTTCATGTTACGATTTCCATTTTTATATAATGCATTTTGGGGTTATTGCCTTGGGTTTTGCTAAGTATAATGATAAGAAAGAGGTTTTATCCTGTTTATTTTATCAATCATTATGGATTAACTAATTGAAATAAGCAATATCGTTGGCAGAGTGGTCTCAATTCAATACCGTATTAGTTACATTTATGCCTGTCCCCATCACGCCAATTATCTAATTAAACGATTAATCTTATGTATACCTTATCCAAAAGGCACAGCAATATATCAATTAATGCGGTTCAGGGCAGTCTTGTCGAGAGCTATACTGAAGCTCGTTCAGGAAAGCTGTGGTCTGCATTTCAATCTCACTTTCAAATGACAATGACATTGATCAAAAATGGCCATGCCCTTAATACTGGGGTTGATTAATTTTACTTTCAGTTGCGTCTCATGTTTCAAGGTTAGAGACTGCTGGAAATAAGCAACTACTAATGCGGAAAGATTGGCTGTTGCCTCCTCAACTTAATGCTGACAGGGCAACATTGAATGCCGTGACGCAAAGCTCTCAACTGTTGATCTAACAAGCAAGAAACTGCAGTACGGACTGCGCTGTACACCGCGCGTACCTGCAAGAAAGCTTTTGTGGTCACCCCTTGCAAAATTACACCTGGGTGAGAATATTTAAATTGATTTAGATGTTTTCAATTCTTATTTACAATTCTTATTTAAATTATATAGCAAAATAGTCTTAACAGAAGTCTGTTTTCCTGATAATCAAAAACACTTAAAGAAGATTTCAATAACTATCAAGGTGTTTACGTAAATTCATTAAACCACAAAAATGTCCCGCATAGTCGTTGAGCAGCTACTGGGATTGTAACGCTTTTTTCATGTCGCCTCGAGGTCTTGTTAAATCTTCTGGTTAATATTGTTTTAATGGTAAAATGCTTAAATGCTAGAATACTTTGCGTCTACTATACAAAATGCGGAATAAACTGTTTAATGTCGAATATACACTGAAAGCCTATACATAAGCGTACCCGATGCACTTTTTTATGCTTGTTAGAATATTATTGTAATCTTTATTTTTACGTTGGTACAGTATTTCACTGCAGCAAGTAGGCTACATTGGTGAAGAGTGGTTTAGGAGACCTTGTGGCTGAGTGAGCAGGCCAGAAGCTCTTTATTACTTAATGGAACAGCCTTAAAATTGAATTGGTTGCTTTGGAGGCTGGTTTAGTGGATCCAAGTCCGTGACTTTAACCTTGAGAAATGCTGCTCCCAAACTAGATTGTGGCTCCAGCAAAATCAGCTTGCTGACATCATGCAGGCCCCAGGTGGACTGTTATCCACAGGATTGAACTGCATCAAAGCGCTTCCCTCAGATTGACTGAAAACAACAGGTTCATATGTGGATGGTAAAACTGGGTTTAGTATTGTTTTAGCCACACTACAATCCTCTCTTACAAAGGATCTCTTTTCAGCATTTATTTTGAGAGCGAGCAAATAGAATATCATTGATCTGTAGCTTTGCATAGTGTATCAGTGCACAGCGACATAGAAATCTAAGCTCAAGGTCGTTTGAAGGGTCACTGCATCAAAACCACTTGTTCTGCATTTTATGTCAATATTTCCTGATGGTATCTGTGACTTGGAGTGATCTTTAGTCCTTATAAGCTTAACGGTGACGCATTAAACTAAGCACTTTGAAGATTTCAAGGTGCTGTTTTATAAAAGAACCTTTGATTTTCCAAAGATCATGGGATGTGACCCTCTGCACTAATGGAGGCATTCTCACAAAGGGATACTGACAGCACAAGTGAATGCTCAGCACATATCATTTGGGATGTCTCTACATTAATCTCTGTCGAAAGACCATTCAAATATCGAGGTGCACATTATGACTGGAGACAGAAGACACTCAAAATGCGACATTTTAAACAGGACTGTTTGCAAAAACAAAAAAAATGTATGCATGACAGTGTTCTCAAGGCTGCAATCTCAGACGCACACACACACAGACATATAGTTTGATTGGTATATGCTGTATGTGCAGTTAAATGCAAAAGTATTGGGTATATACAGTTAAATGCCAAAATGTTGAGTCCGTGACACAATTTTTGTTGTTTTGGCTCTGTACTCCAGCACATTGTATTTGAATATTTGAAATAAAACAATGGATATGAGGTTAAAGTGTAGACTGTCAGCTTTAATTGGAGGGTATCCATATTGGGTGATCCATGAAGGAATTATAACCCATTTTATACATCCCCCCCCCCCCCCCCCCCCCATTTTATGGAAGCAAAAGTACTGAGATAAATTAACATCATCTGAAATAATGTCATCATATTTAGTACTTGGTTGTAAATCATTTGCATTCGATGACTGCATGAATTCTGCAACCCATAGACATCAAACGCTGGGTATGTTCCCTGGTGATGCTCTGTCTGTACTGCAGCCGTCTTCAGTTCCTGTTTGATTCTGGGGCATTTTGCCTTCACTCTTGAAACGCGTGTTCAATTGGATTCCGGACAGGTGATTGACTTGGCCAGTCAAGAACATTCCCCTTTTTGGCCCTGAAAAACTTATTAATTGCTTGAGCAGTATCTCTGGGGTCATTGTCCTCCTAAAGGTGAAGCACTATCAAATGAGTTTTGAGGCATTTGGTTGGATCTGAGCTGATAGGATGTTTCTGTACACTTTTGATCATGAGCAGTTCCTTTCTTTCTCTACAGTTTCCTCTTTCCATCACTCTGGTACAGGTTAATGCCCGTCTCATCTCTCCATAAGACTTTGTTCCAGAACTCAAATTTTTTTCCACATTTTTTGAGCTCTAACCTGACTGCTCTGTTCTCCAGTGGTTTGTATCTTGTAGTGAGGTTATCCTGGTATAGTCTTCTCTTCATGGAAGTATTTGACACATCTTTTGACGCATCCTGGAGCGTTCTTGATCTGGTCAACAGTTGAAAAGGGGTTTTTCTTTGCAATTGAATCATCCACTACAATGGTCTTATGTGGTCTACCAGGTTCATTTGCTAACTGCTGAGCTGAGCAGTGTGTTCTTGCATCCTAACAATGTATCAAACAGTTAATTTTGACACACCCGTTGTCTTGGCTATGTCTCAGAATCAACTCTTGAGCATAAACTAATGATGCAATTAGCTGCCCAAGAAACAGGTGAGCAGCCAATTGTCCAATTGCGCTCCTAAAATGGGTGGACTATGCATAAAATGGGCTGTAATTCCTAGACGGATCACCCAATATGGATGAAAATACCCTCAAATTAAAGCTGACAGTCAGCACTTTAACATCATGTCTATTGTTTTATTTCAAATCCAATGTGCTGTAGTAGAGCCAAAACAATAAAAGTTGTGTCACTGTCCCAGTACTTTTGCATTTAACTGTATACTGTATATAAGTAAATATAAACCATCCGATAAACATTTTACATTTTAACTTGCAATGTCATTTCTATGTTCATCTGTGTGGAAAAAGCAGAAACACTGACTTAATACTGAATGTAATGTAATGATTAGGAAAACTACAGTCTCTCCCTCACCACAGGGTTTTCTCTGAAGTTACTGCTAACCACGAAACCTCCGCACACATCATGTCACATGTCATTTTCCCACCCGAAAGGGCATGATTAATGAAATGATTCGGCGTGCTTGTGATATTGTGGAAATTAATCCATTAATTCTTGCAAATCAGTTGTCTGAGCTCTGGATGGCTGCGTAGATCCAGGCACTCGGAGGGAATATCAATTGCGGCACTGCGGATCGCCTCAGACACGGGGCTCTCCTCTGGAATTCACCGTGACAACGAGCATGCGGGGCAAGTGATTTTCATGGCCCTTACACTTTAGTGTCCACTCGTGCCCTCAGAGCTCAACTAGCCCTCTGTCCAAAATACTTAAATCTTGAGTTTGCACCTGGGCACAGCGGACTGTGGGCAGGCTCTCGCAGCCATCAGTTTGCCAGAGGCCATTATCAGGCTAACTGCTCTTGTCTCTCGAGGCTGGTGTAATTGTGCTGGGGAGAGGGGCTGCATCAGCAGCATCCATTACTTAATGGGAGGCCGATATACAGTGAGGAGGCATGCACATGTTGATCTGCTCTCTCTAACATTCTCAGCCAGTGCCTTTAATCCTATGTGATTCCCAGGACCAATGGCTGGCTGCCTGTGTAATTCTGTACGGCCCCTGCAGTGGTATTGCATTCCCCGGGCTGACCAGGCATCAGCATCAGCATTTGTTTACGTTAGAACGCTGACTAGGCGCAATCTATGAAACAGGAGGAATCACTGAACAGAGCACAGTCTATCCTAGTTGGCAGGAGGGTAGTAGAGTACAAGTGAGAGTGTGAAGCATTATTTGGACTGTTTTGTTGGGGGCTGGAGCAAATGATTTCCAGTGCATCTTGTTTAGCACATGCCTACCGGCTTGGTGCTAATATGGATGCAACAGTTTTATACTGACAGCTCGCTGAAAAGCAGTCAGTGCCAAGGTAAAAAGCTTGGTGTTACTGCAGGATGCATTGCTGTATCATAAGACATACGTACACATATTAGACCTTACTCTAAAGTCATAGTGACTGAACTATGGGCATGACTCTGTACTTTTAACCTACATTTTGGTAAGCTGGTCTGGGATTGTGCTCTTTGGAAGAAATATTTAGCCTGTACCTGGTGCAGTTACTATACACGATTTTCCACTTTCAATTGACTTTTCACTTTTTCATTCACTCGTTCATTTTGGATTTGGACTGTGCAAGTGATAAGTCTGCGTGCTGTATTTCCTGATCCATGGTCGTGCCCGGTCATTTCAGAAACGGCTCTAATTTACTCAAATTATTACACAATATTCAGCCAAACGTCAGCATTTATTTTTAGTAGTGTGTCGATGTCAGTAAATACTCAATACGCTAAGCCCCATCCATTACAGCCATTAATGTTACTAACCTTTGACAGCATTTACTGATTCATGTCACATTTCAAAGACTTGACAGGCATGTTACGTAACAGTAATGGTCAAAGTGTATAGATGTATATGTAATAGGCTAGTTTTCCTCGTCCTACTTGGTCATGCCTAATATGGTCACCAAGCATGTTTCTTTACATTCAGCATTTAATCACTTCTCAGAGCAGAGCCATTCATTTAGATACATTTGGAAATTAGCAGGTGTTCATATACAGAGTATGTTATAGATTCACTTTTTCAATAGCCCGATACATGTACGTATATAGCTGGACACTTTACAGAGTCAACTCAGGTTAAGTACCTTCCCACCAAACATTTTGGTCTCCAGGCATTAGTTTTCTAGCCAACTAGAATGTGACCAGGCTCTATCCAGGTAAAACCTGAGCTAAATTGGGGAATGTGTCAAAACGTCTCTCAACCTAGATTTCCACCCCTCTAGACATCGAGCTGAGAATCAAGCCCGTAACCTCTGAGATATAAGCCAGGTTTACTAACCATTGCATGATGGCCACTTGTAGATGTGTGCAATGTGTTTGTCATGATTCTTGTCATGAGTCTTGGCCATATTCACCAAGACCAATATGGAATGTGACATGGCATGTTACTGAATATTTCTACATAATGTGATGCTATATGGTTTTCATATCGGTTTGTAAGTATTCAATCTTTCAAATTCTTAGTTTGCCATTGCTATACTCAGTCTATATGAACCTCATTTTCTCTATTCAGTAGACTCAATAAGAAACAATAACAATAAAAAGCTATACTCAGCTTTCAGTCATTAAAAAAGCTTTACTCATGGCTTTTATTGGAGAGCTCTGCAAGGTGTCCTCCAGCAATGCTGTAACTAGGCGAATATTTTCACATGCATGAAAAATGTTTCCGTCAGGGTGGGGAGAGCTGACCCAGTTTGGTTGACGTGCAGCTGAAGCAAGTTGCGCGGCGGCACAGCGTGTGCATTTTTAATAGCAGCCTCTTGCATGCTTGCACTGAGAAAGACAGACAAATTCCTGTTGCGCCATTGAACCTTCGATGCTTAATTGCGAGAGGTGAACCAAAATGCTTTACTTACGACTTTTTGTGATGAGCTATTCACGGTTTTTAAAATACGCTCTCTTAAGCTATGGCAGCCCTGTTAAATTAGATTCAAGGGCTTTGTCTCAGTTGCCTTCACGTGGTATCGTGGTGCCTGTTGCTGCCGCTAGATTACAGCACTACGTTACTTTTAAAGCTTTAAAACATAATGCCTGACACCATATCTTTTTTATTTGATTTATTTTTTCTCATTTTCTCAAAATGTCACTGCATCACCAGCCCTACAGTGACATTTTGACATTCAGTGGTCTAAAGTACGACTGGTGCACTTGTTCCAGCCTCTGTTGTATTTATGAGGAGTAAAAACATCATGAATATTCAATGAAAGTAAGGAACAGGGGCCCGCTACAATCAGCTTTGATCTAAATTAGCGCAAACCAGATTGTTAGCCAAAACCACTGGAGCGACTCCGGAGAGCTTTAATGGCTTTTCCACACCATATTTACATGCACGCTGCTGTTGCATCAGTGCAACCCGAGCATAGGTAAGCTGCAATTAATCGATATCATCAAATGTTTGTCTGTTACATCCGCTCGACAAACATGGATGGTTTATCTGCAATCCAATGAAATGACTTAAAATGTGTAGAATTAAAAAAAGAGTGGCAATCATCCGATAAGACAGAGCAAATTAGATGCAAACAGTCTGACCGCCCACTGTACACTCGTGCTATTTTCAATGGCTCAAAAACGTGTGATTGTCTTTTGAATAAGTAGCCTATATGTACAGCAAATATAAAAAATATTCCAAAGAAATAAGAAATGTGTATACCATTTATGGAAATAATACTTGTTTAATACAATATTTTAAAATCCAATTTCAGTTGAATTTAATGGAGCAATCAACTGGTGCTTTTGCTCCACAGGTTTTGCCTACTTTGTATTATAATCAGAATATAAAATTGGAATTGTTGTTTTTACTTCATTAGGCTGCATACTTCCAATATAAAAACATAAAAAAATGAATAAAAACCTTAATTAGTAAGACTTTTGACAGCATTAAGAAAGGTTTTATCTTTGTTTTTACATGGATATATTTTTGATTTCATTGTGAAATCATGAGTGACACTAGTGTTCAGCTAAGGAAGATGGCAACTCTCTCTTACATTACTTCATCACGGCAATCCAAAACACACGTAAAGCATAGTTGCTATCAAATCATCATTTAATCATTTCAAAATGTTTTCTATGATTGTGTTTAGAACTGTTGCCTATATCTGTATCTATATATGTTGCAAAAGGGCTGGGAGCACCAGACAAAACAAAATGCTGAAAATGGTAATGGTATTCTTCACATATACAGATTCAAATTCTTGAAAATATTCTGTTTTACATATTCTGGGCCTAATTTACTAAGACCTTTAATGTGTGTAAAACCTTTCAGCACACGCAAAACTAATAACACAACCAATGATTGGTGCAAAACGAATACCATGGCCAGTCATTGTTCATGTTATTGGTTGTGCATGTGCTAAAAGGTTTTTCACACATTAAAGGTCTTAGTAAATCAAGCCCTCTATGTTAAAATTTTTGCCCTGGCATCTGAAACAGCAAGGAATTAGCTTTTGTGGACGTTATGAATTTGCAAGTAAAGTTATACTGACCACCACAACTGATGATTTGCAATAACATTACCTGAGGAATATTGAGCCTCTTCTGAATGTGGTCTTCAAAAATACATACAGTGCCCTCCACAAGCATTGGCACCCCTGGTAAAGATTAATTAAAAGGGTTATAAAAAATTCACCGTTTGGTGAATTAGCTTAATCTCACACTGAAATAATTAGAAAAATCCAACCTTTAATTGAAGTAAATTTATTCTGAGAAAAACAAATCCCTCATCAAGAAATAACTCTTTTTAACAAAACCACGTGTGCCACAATTATTGGCACCCCTGCATTTAATACTTTGTACAACCTCCCTTTGCCAATAAAACAGCACTGAGTCTTCTCCCGTAACATCTAATAAGATTGGAGAATACAGAGCTAGAAATCTGAGACCATTCCTCTTTACAGAATCTCTCCAGATCATCCAGAGTCCTAGGTCCTCTCTTGTGCACTCTCCTCTTCAGCTTAGCCCACAGGTTTTCAATGGGGTTTAGGTCAGGGGACTGAGGCGGCCATGGCAGAAGCTTGATTTTGTGTTCAGTTAACCATTTTTGTGTGGATTTGGACATATGTTTTGGATCATTGTCCTGCTGGAAGATCCAACGACGACCCAGTTTTAATTTCCTGGCAGATACAGCCAGATTCAGATAAAAAATGTCCTGATATTTCATGGAGTTCATGATACCCTAACAAGGTTCTCAGGGCCTTTGGAGGAAAAACAGCCCCACAACATCACGGAACCTCCACCATACTTAACAGTGGGGATCAGGTTATTGGGGATCAGGTTAAATAAACTTCCTCTTCCAGGCAAGTTTGTAACAGTTCCAGTTGTTTTGAACTTTTTAAGTATTGCCCTAACAGTAGATATGGGCATTTTCAGGTGAGTAGCTATTTTCTTATAGCCATTCCCTGACTTGATTTATGTGTTCTCTTTATCTTTCCCGTGTTCATGTATGAATGAGGGAATATGGCCTCTGTGTCACCTCATATTTATGCCCCAGTGAAATAGGAAGTCATGGATTACTGCTTGAAAGGTCCTAAACACTCTAATCAACTTTAAAAAGTAAAATATAAATGGAAAAAATGCTTCAGTTACATTTTGTTCATAAGAATTTCTAGGGGTAATAATAATTGTGGCACACGCGGTTATGTTAAAAATTATTATTTCTTGATGAGGGATTTTTTTTTCTCAGAATAAATTTACTTCAATTAAAGGTTGGATTTTTCACATTTTTTCAGTGTGAGATTAAGCTAATTCACCAAAAGGTACATTTTTTATAAGCCTTTTCACTCATCTTTGCCAGGGGTGCCAATAATTGTGGAGGGCACTGTACGTCTAATGAAAACAGAACACTGCACTTTAATGTGGCATCTTGAGTGGAATGAATCTGAGCATTCCCGCTTCTCTCATTTCACTTGTTATACTGGCAAATAAATTAACCACATTGCATAGTCTTATACCACAACTTTGTTGGATGCTTGATTCTGATTGGTCAGTGAACAGTCATAGGTCAATCCATTTTGATTTACAAATTTCTGTATAATGGCTGTATTCTGTATGATGACCACGCTTTCACACATGACTACATGCACTCTCTTGTGTCAGAAATGTGAACAGTAAGAAGGCGGTATGGGAAAAAAAGCTTGGAAAGACGGTCAGGAAAATGTAGAAAGCTGATAATGCTACCTGAAAAAATTGATACTCCAAACCTGGTCATCAACATTCCAAAAATGCCCCATTTAACATGACAGACTTCATAACAAATGGAAATGTCCAATTACATTTTTGAATATAGTGTGAACTATGCTAAATTAAAAGCCTTGTCGGCTAGCCTGTTTGTGGTTGCTAGGGTACAAAAAGCCTTTGTTTTTGTTCGTTGGATCTCTTTTTGTGACATGTAGCCCAGGTATAAGCAGGATAATGTACAGCAAGTGAATCAATTGTTTCAAATAAGCCTCTTCAGGGTGATTAAGATCCCTCCACTGCGTGTTGGGATTGCATCACCATGTCAGGGCTTATTTTGAAATAATTGACTTACTCGTTATACATTATCCCTTACATAATTAACAGAATTACGAAACTGTGGAGGCAGCTAGCAAAGGTATCATCCTCCTTTCCCAAACTCTGTGGGATGCTAAATCTTAGGTCACAATTGTCTATTTTCACAGTATTTTACATACTCCAGTTGGCCTCAGTTGATTTTTTTGTTACAGTTTGCCCTCTATTCTCTATTGCCAAAGAAGGGACAAAGTCATTTGAGAACAATGACAGATGACAATGAGAAATATTAGGCTACGAAGAAATCAGCTGAAATGATTTGTGCTAGCTATGATAAGTTTTAGTTTCCTCCTCCTTTTAGTATCCTCTTGTGATATACCAACATGAAGGTTGTGCAATTTAATTGGCCCATTTGGGTTGGTCCAAAAACATAAGACTGTGAGAAAGAACCTTTGGGCATTACACATTTTAAATTTTTTTATTGTTATTCATAATAATAATAATTATTATTATTATTATTATTATTATTATTATTATTATTATTATTATTATTATTATTATTATTATTAATAATATAATTGTATTTATCCTCAGTCTCTTGAGATACAAATATACTTATAATTTTCAAGAGAGACCTGCAGCAGCTTACCCTATATAAGAAACAAGATTATTATCAGTTTACAAGCATTAATAAGACACATTTAAATATTCAAATCAGGGCACAAATAGCAATAGGAAATTGCCATTTTCAATTCTAATATTGGGCTCTGATACAGGCACATAGGACTGAGACCTCAGATTATATGTATGTTTTTGTAAAACCATAAAAAGAGAGAAAAGAGATATGATGGAAATTTAACTAACAGGGCTTTGTAAATTAATATGTACCAATTTGTATGATCTTGCATTGAGAACAGATCATGCAAATTTTGCTAAATAAAATCAATTGCATGCTGAGCATTATTAGCAGCTTCAGACAAAGTTTTCCCAGTGGAATAAAGTATTGTCATATGCATAAAAATGCATGCTTGTAATTTAAATGTTTTTTTCCAATACTGTTTATATAAATAAGAAACAATAGAGGACTAAGTATAGACCCCTGGGGGACCCCAGTGTGCAGTTGCAAAACATCAGATTTAAGACCATCAGCAACAATACACTAGATCTATTAGACAAATAATCAATTAGTCATTTCAGGGCTTTACCTCTAATACCAATGCTCTCTAATCTGTGGATTAAGATGTCATGATCCACAGTATCAAACACCTTAGACAAGTCAATCAGAATGGAAACACAATGCAATTTCACATCTAGAGCCCACCGGATATCATTCAAAACCTTCAAAGAGGCTGTGGCTCTTCATAAAACTGGATTACATGCTATTCAAAATGTTGTTCTCCTATAAAATATTTTCAACTGATTATTGACTAATGACTCTAAGAGCTTGGAGAGTACTGAGAGCTTGGATATAGGTCAGTAATTATTCAAGTTGCTGGGGTCACCACCTTTTAGTAGGGGTAGGACAAATGCTGTTTTCCACAGTTTGGTAATTTGACCAGACCTTACAGAATTAGGTGTGCTACTGCTGGGTTGGAACAAAAGCCTCAGGCACCAGAGGCACCTGCCAGTAACCCTTTGTCAGATCCAGCGTGGTGATAAAACGGGCTCTTCCCAGGCGTTCAATGAGTTCATCTATCCTAGGCATAGGGTAGGCGTGAAATTTAAATATAGCGTTTAGTTGTCTGAAATCATTACAGAACCGAATCGACCCATCCGGTTTCGGAACCAGCACAGTTGGACTACACCATTCACTATGTGATTCTTCAATGATTCCTGCACTTAGAATGGCTTTTACCTCGGCCGCGATGGCTTCTCTTCTGGCCTCTGGGATCCTGTATGGCCTCAGTTTCACCCGTTTTCCTGACTCCGTGATGATCCGGTGCTGGATCAGGTCGGTGTGCCCCGCCTCGTTAGAGAACACGTCCCTATTCCGGTTGACGAGGTCCCGGAGGTCCTGTCGCTGGCTCGGGGTCAATTGTTCTCCCATCGGGACTTCGACTGGCTCTGTTTTCACAGCGACCTGGGGGGGGTGATAGAGAACAGCACCTCGTGGGCCACCCATTTTTTTAATAGGTTTACGTGGTACACCTTAGTGGGGGGTCGTCGTCCGGGCTGTCGTACCCGGTAGTTGACTGTACCCACCTTTTCGATGACCTCGTAGGGACCGTTCCATTTGGCTAAGAATTTACACTCCGAGGTAGGCACCAAGACCAGCACTTTGTCCCCGGGGGCGAACTCCCTGGGTTAGGGCCCCGCGGTTGTAAACCCGCGCCTGTGCAGTTTGGGCCTCCGCCATGTGTTCTCTCACCATAGGCCAGATCGTCGCCATCCGTTCTCTTACCTCCTCTACGTGTTCCACCATGGTTCGATGGGGTGATGGCTGCTGTTTGGCCAGGTCCAACAGCCCTCGGGGTCATCTCCCGTACAGCAGCTCAAACGGGGAAAACCCGGTGGACACCTGGGGTACCTCTCAAATTGTGAAGAGTTACCCCAGGCGTCCAGTTTCTCCCATCGGCCTTCATCGTCTTCTTGAGCATCTTCTTGAGGGTTTGGTTAAACCTCTCGACCAGCCCGTCCATCTGAGGGTGATAGACTGAAGTACGTAACTGGGTTACCTTCATTAGTTGGCAAAGTGAGGAAATATCATCTGTCTTACCCTGTCTAATAGCTTGCCGTCCACCACTGACACCTGCTGGAGCGAGCTGGTGAGGTTGGCGTCCTCCAGCTGGGCTGTCCCGAATCTCCCAGCGAGAGGGGCTGGTAGAGGCTGGTCGTCGGGGTTTTGGGGGAACAAGTCGGCCACATCATCGTCCTCCTCCACGGAAAGGCTTTCCTCTGCCTCCCTCGCCATCTCCCAAGCAGCCTCTTCAGCTGCTCTTGCCGTCTCACTGGCCACCCCCTCTGAGAGCGGCTCCGTGGAGGCCTCCGGATCCACCTCCTGGAACCCACACAGCTGTTCTGGCTTTTGATGGGGCTTTTTGGGTTTCTTTTGGGGGTTTCTGGCCCTTCCACTCCCCGCCAGACCATGCCACAGCCCTGGGAAGATGTCGGCGTCCCTGCCGATGAGGATTTGAACGGGGAGATCTGCTACAATTCCTTTGGGCCCGCTGTACCGCCCTCTGGTGGTTTGGAGGTCCAAAAACTGGTGGGGTACTCCCGGGTCTCCCCGTGAATGCATGTAACTGTGACCGTTTCTGACAGATGGGGAATCCTGGCGAAATCTGGACAGACCAGGGTCACCGCACTTCCGGAGTCCAGGAGAGCCGTTGCGTCCTTCCCGTTGGCTTTGACGGGAGTGAGAGGAGACCCACCGCTCTCCTGGGCCCAGCAGGCCGTCAGTAGCCCACAGGGTCGGCTCGTCTCGCTGGCTTGGGGACATGGGGACAAGTGGGCATGGGGACATCCCCCCGGTGAGGGCAGTTCCAGGCGATGTGGCCCTGTTCCCCACACTCATAACATCTCCTACCGTCTGGCATCACGAGTGGCCAGCGCCTGGGTGGTTTGACCAGGGTCGCTACTGCGGGGCCCCGAGCGTGGTTGTCCGCCCGTGGACGTTCCTTAGGTCTGGGGGTCACTTCAGTCTTCACCGTCCGTCCACTGCGCACCAATGCTTGGGACGTCTGATATCCCTCCATCACCTCGACTAGCTCCTCCACGCACTTAGGGTTGCTCTGACCTGCCAGTTTTTTTGCTTCAAAGGGGAGCGCGCGTAAAAAGCGGTCCATAATCACCCTCTCGACGGCTCCCAGGGTTTTGGGCTCTGACATCAGCCACGCATTGGTGATCCGGGTGAGCTCGTCTATTTGCGCTCGGGTGAGATTGATGGGTCAAACGACCAGTCGTGGTAGCGCTGCGCTCTAGTAAGCAGCGTATATCCATGTCGCTGCAGTATTTCCTCTTTTAGCTCTTTAAATGTTACTGTTCTGCCCTCTGTTAAATCTTGATAGGTGGTCTGAGCCACGCCCGTCAAAAATGGGCCGCTTTGCAGTGATTTCAAAAGTGCGGAGGAAAGTTTAGATATTGTCCTGTTTCACCAAAAAACGGGCGGGGTTTGCGCATTCTTTCCGAGCCGCTTCTTTTTGCTCGCTGTGGGCTGTGTATAATCCCTTGAGTTTGGCATGTAGATAATTCGTCTGCTCGAGCTGTTTGGCCATGAAATGTTCCATGTTCAGCTGTTGTTGTTGTATTTGCTGCTGTTGTAGCTGCATGGTTTGTTCATGCCGCTGCTGTTGTTCCTGGTTGCTGGCGACAAGCCTAGCGAGGAGCTCTTGGAACATTGTGGGGGTCGTCATAATGTCTGTGGATTGAGTATTATTGTTTTCAGTCAGAATGCGCTGCCCACATTCTCCACCATATGTGGCAAACTCCGAGGTGGTTGGAGTTGTCACGCAACTGAAAACAATAATCTCAATGTCCACACTGCGGCAATTCAATTTATCTTGCAAATTTATTGCTGTTTGTGGGGAAAAAGAGGTAAAGGTTAATGGAAGCGTCAGCCAGTCCGTAATCCGTGAGAATAGTCGTTGTCCGATGCCAGGGTTCGGTACACTTAGACGGGTTCTCATACGGTCCAGGGCTGATGTCGGAGGAGGGTTGTCAGACAGGCGGGGGTCGGTAACGGGGCGGGTTCTCATACAATCCGGGGGTCGGGCACACAGCAGACTTCTCCTGGCAAAACAGATCATACACAGCGCTTTAAATCTCTCTCCAACAACTCCAACACTCCAAACTCACTCTCTTTCTCTTACTCCACCTTGGTTTCGCCTAAGCTACTCCAAACTCTGTTGTCTGGCAGCCCATTTTCTAGGGCACTGGTTAGCCTGGTGATTCGCCGCAGCTGGTTTGCCCGGAGTCTTCTCCCGGTGCAGTTTGTTTCCTTGATGAGGCGGTGACGTCATCGGAACTCCTAATACGGGCACGCAATCTTTCCAAGTCAGCCTGACATACCTTCCATCTATTACTTCTCCGTGGTTTCGTCCCCGCCGGCTGCCACAGTGCATATGTATAAGGTCACATTTACACAGTATATAAAGAGAAGAAAGACATCCTGGTGCAGTAGCTGCAGCTGGACATCTGTCAGTCAGTGGTCTCATATAAACACCCTAGGGTGTAAAATGTACACCACCATTTGTGCTGTGCATATAAACAAGAGTCGGATGAAGAGCCCACAGTCCGATGAAAAAAGTGTCAAGAAATGCATCCTGAAGTTTTATGCAGATCAGGACAGACGCAGGCAAAAGGTCGTGACAAATGACTCCTGCTGACTGGAGGTATGTCTCTTGGGAAGCACTGACATAATAACCTGCAGCAAGCCCGTTGTGATTTTACAAAGAATGGGCATTGACTTTGTGACACTGGCATCATCTGTGGGAACCACAGACTGCCAACACTGATATCTGGCAGCTCTTTAGCTAAAAATGCACTTTGAGCCAGTGACGGAGGAGGAAGGATCCTTGCCATTCCTCGTTCCGCAGAGCTGACTGACCGATGTTCGGCTGCAGCCACTGCACCAGGATATGTCTTTCTTCAAGTCTTCATTTACAAGAGATGGAAGTTAGCATGTTTTTTTTTTCTAAACGCACACACACACAGTGTAAATAATTACATGCATCACTTGTGAGAAGAATGTTAGATTCCAGACCGCTGGATTTGTGTGTCTCATTGAGTCACTTTTTACTGCAGTGCTGCACTTGGACCATGGGACTGTAGACACTGCGCTGAAGCACCAACATGCATTGCACCTGAAGCATTCCATCAGTCTATTGCCAGAGTGCATACTGTTTTATAAAATTTTGTCACCATGTTGTAATTCATCACTCTTATTTACCTCCTATTGTCAAATGAATTACAACTTCTCCCTAAAGGCATTATAGTTCCAATTTGTTGCTTTTTATAAATAGTGTGAAGTGTGTCATATTTGAGACAAGCCGAGTGTGCCATCTGCTGATGTCTGAAGCAAGACAAGCCTCTGAACTTCCAGAGTAGTCAAAACCAATGGAATCAGTGGCATTAAAATGTGACTGTCAGCAGATCTATATGACTGGAAACATGCATTTTTGAAGTGAGCTATATAAACGTCTGTTTCTGTCGAAGGACTTTAGCCATGTTCTTCAGTAGCGCTGTTCATTGCCTGATGCAGAACAGGCTAATTCAAAGATATCATGGGCTGCTTTAGAGGTGTGATATAAAAAAGAACAGAAGGATATGAGAGAGGCCAGAGACTAGTGCCAGAGCCAGAGAACACAGTTCAGAGTAAATGGCGGATGTAGAATTCATTTTTTGCTTTTCCAATTTTTCCCCACTGAGAGCACCCCTGAAACAAATGGGCCTTTGTTTCATGTCTGCCTGGGCTTTTCAGCAGTGGCAAGGATTCTAAAAGGTGTTAAGAATCGGATTTGGAAGGTCCTCCCTCCCTCCTCCCGCCAACCAACACAAACACAAACACAAACACACACTCCCAGTTGTTGGGTGCATTTAGCAGCACCATTTCCCTGGCTGTGTCTCAGATGGTTGATCCCAGCTTCCGTTGTTCTCTGCAGCCAGGGGGGTAGTGTGTGTGCGTTTGGGGTGGGGGGGCAGGGGTTGGGAGAACACCAGCATTTTGCCGTTTCTGCTCAGAAATCATCTCAGAACAGAGCATGCCCGTTTAACTGGCTCACAGAGAGGCGTGGTCTCTGGGCAGAGATGGACACCCGTGCCTGCCAGTGATGGGACCGGTTCAAGGAGGCACAGCAAGGAGTTCTGGGAAGGGAGAGAGGTGGGGAACAAGTGGTTGAGAAAGAGGGCAGGGGGATTTTAAGGACGCGTTCCCAACCAAGCATGTACGAAGCCAACACAATAAATGCTCAGCATAATTACCTCTCACTCTCCACCCCCAACCCCCCCCCCCCCCCCAACAAATGCTATTGCAATTTGTCAGAATTCAGAAAGGTTACCTATTAATCATAGCGGCTTTCTGCTTTGTTAAACCCTAGCAAGGCCTGCTTAAAAATATAGGCCATCCTCTGCTTATAAATTAATTGAAAAAAAATATATCAAGGTATGACATTCTTTTCATGTACAAGGTACAAAGACTACTTAACCTTTTCCCTTTGGAGTTTAGTGTCTTGTTTGTAGCCAAAGTGAAACAAATGTTATACGTATTTACTGTATGAGTGCAAATTACACTTACATGTTTTTGAGTGGTGATTTTGGTGTTTCTCTTTTTGATCTTATTCTCTTATAAAACATAGCTTACCGATTATTTCAATTCAAACTCAAAAGTGGATGGATGGATGCTGCGCCTTAATTGTAAGGTGTAATATAATTGATTTCTTGATGAGGGATCTTTTTTTTCTCATAATAAAATTACTTCAATTGAAGGTTGGATTTTTCTCATTTTTTCAGTGTGAGATTAAGCTAATTCACCAAACAGTGAATTTTGTATAACCCTTTTTACTCATATTTACCAGGGGTGCCAATAATAGTGGAGGGGACGGACATTGTACAGAAGTCAGTAAAACATACAAGATGCCAAATGCATTTATTAATAAATTCAATGTGTATATTTTAAAATACATTTTTCTATCCTATAGAATATACTAACACTAATCTAGTGGCAGGATAAACATTCAAAGAACAGAAAAGTGTTGAGTACCCCAGAAAATGTTTGCTGTTACTTGCTGTTGTATCTGAGTGGGTCCCTGTCTAGGATACTTGCTTGTTTTTGCAAGTAATCGTTTGAAGAATAAAAGTGAGAGGTGACCCTTTATTTTGCAAAGTTGCAAGTGTCTGATCAGCAGATGCAGCTTCATTTGGGATGTAGTTTAACGTTACCTCAGTTATCCGGCAGTGCAGTGAAGCCCTGTTTTGCTTTCATTAGAGGGCTGGTCTCCCTATGTACTCCACCAGGATTACCTGCATCTCTCCTAATTAGGGGATTTTTAAAAATCTTGCAATCACTTCTACTCAAGCTGTTCGGAGAGGGAAAATGAAGATAGGTTGTCATGCTTGCATTGCATTTTTGCACTAAGGACAATCTGAGCAAGAAATAGAGGATGTGAAGAAGAAGAAGAAGTAGAAGAAGAAGGAGGAGGAGGAGGAGGACAGAGACAATTTTGGGAAAGGCAAAAGTTGAGAGAGTAAACCCAGGCATCCCAAACCTTATCTAATATATTTGATCACACTGTCATATATTCTCTCCACTGGGTATACGAAGGATTGTCAGTCAATCAATTGATCTACATCATTTAAATTGTGTCAACTGGTGCATGGGTGCCTGCTGTTTTTATTACTGGTATGACATAATTTATACGCCAACATCAAAAGCCTACCACTCATTTCTCCTACTGGCATTGCCAACCAGTATCTTTGAATTGGCACTATTATTTCTGTCCTCTGGCTATTTTTATTTTATTGATGTATTTACTTATTTATTTATTTATTTGGCTGTCACCACATTGTTTGGCTCTTTCACCATTAAAACTGGCGACCACAGACTGCACTTACATCTTTAATACAGTGCATAATTTTGGAGCTATTAACCAGCATTGTGGGGCACTGTTGCCAAGGGCTGGCATGTGCAAAGAGGGCAAAGAGACTCCCATTTTGCCCTTGATGACTAAGATATTTATTCATTTATCATTATTTATTTTAGCCATGGGTACTTTTCCCAATGTTAAATTATCACCAACAATGATCAATCCACCTCAAAACTACTGCAATGTGTATCTATGAACATGAAACAGCTATGCTGAGGCAAACTGCATGTACACATGCTGTTGTTTGGTTGGTCAGGTCAGCATGAATATCAAGTTTCCTAAAAGTGTACACCTTATTTGCAATATGCCTCACACCTACTACAGGGTCCAATGCATTATTCTTTCAGGGGGCCCAGAATTTGTGGCTACTCCCCTGCTCCTAGCCATGCTGGGGATTGACCCACCAACAGACCCACCAATGGTTGTCAGTTGGCCTCTCTACCTCTAAGCTGCCTGCTGCCCCAAAATTGATATCCAAATGAGCTATTCTTAGTAGTTTTTCATCCCTGATATCAACTTCTCTTTGACATGTTGCATCCATGGAGATTGGAGAACTGTTGTAGTTGTTTGTATAACACCCTCTGTGGATATCAACTATATGTACATTGTTCACAGCTATTTTTCTCTTATGTAAGATGAATGGGAGCTTACTGTACATTACATTACATTTCTGCCATTTTGCAGGCATTGTTATCCAGAGCAACTTGCAATACAAACAAATATATACCAAATGCAATGTGTAAGGTGCTGAGATCAGTACTCACGTCATGGGTCAATGTCTGCAATTGTAATACTAATACTAATTTTGTGTCAAAGAATGTGTGTGTGTGTGTGTGTGTGTGTGTGTGTGTGTGTGTGTGTGTGTGTGTGTGTGTGTGTGTGTGTGTGTGTGTGTGTGTGTGTGTGTGTGTGTGTGTGTGTGTGTGTGTGTGTGCTAAATTGAATATACTAAACAAAAAGGTTCAACTCAATCTTGAATATGAAAGAGAACACCCACCACCCAAGCGGTTGGTAAGGCTGGCTAAATTGCACAAAACTTTTAGTCACATTTTGTGGATGGGTGGGCTTAATTCTAAGCCCAAGATTAACAGGAGGATAAAGTGAAAAATAACAGTGAACATAAATATATTAACAAGAATACTAAGAAGGAGTTAGTAGCAGTTAGAAGTTAGCAGCCCCAGATAGCGAGCAGAATACAACTTATAACAGAACCATTCTCCTGCAAAAAGAAGGAAAAGAGCAGACTAGAGCCTTTTTGGTGGAGCTTAGGTATCATCTTACTGAATAAGTTAATTTAGAATTGATGCAATTCAAGATGACTGGGAACTTTATGATAGCTAACTAGCTGATAGCATTGTTCTCAATGCCTCCAGAAATGTAAAATACAATCAAATAGACAGAAAGGCTTTAAGACTATGGTATCAAATGCGTCCTACACAGTCAGGAGAGGACAGATAAGAACGGCCGAGCTGTAGAGTCATTGCATTAGAGGAGTGGGTGTCACATTAAGCACATGAGTCACCATTGAGAAAAGACGTGAGGGATTTCTTTCCAACGGAAATCCTCCCTCGCGGGGAGGCACTAAATGGGCAAGCACTTGCCATTCTGCGAGACCACTGGCCCCCATTGGTACGGTCAGGATTTGTTCCATTCCCGTTTCTACCTCCTTCATAACTGGTAACTGATGGAGAGCCGGTGTAAAGTATACTGCAAACAGTTACCATGCTCCTAGATGTTCATAGGCGGTGTAAACACAGACATGCACATTTTGATAACGCACGTGAAGGTCTTTGTTAAGTGACGTGAAACAAACCATAGCCCATTTATATAAAAATGTCCTCTACTTACCATTTAGATGTATGTATGGCATCCTGTGAGTGCATACTAGAGCAGGAGCTTCCTCCCCAGCAACAGTCCTGACCACCCTGAAGCTGATACTACCGGCCTGTGCAATGTGGCAGAAATGTAGCACCTAGGGGCCGAATGTGAGTCCCATGTAAAAAAACTACGTTCTCGGGTAATGCTCGGAGCATCCGGCTTGTTCCAACAGTCAGCGTGGTGCTGTTTTCGGCTCCACTGACTGCCGAGCTGGAGGCCCCCGTGATTCCATTTCAGTGCTCACAACTCTGATCAATTCAGCAGTCCCTGATGGGGAAATCAAGCGCATCATGTTCTTTGCAGTGATACACATGTGCTCTGGAACACGCGAGCACACACACAGACACGCACGCGCACACACACACACACACACACACACACACACACATGCACAAACAGCCAAACGCACACACAAACACGCATCCCCCCAACAGCAGACAAACACACACATACACTGAAACACATACCCCTCCTCACACACACACACAAACGCATATCCCCAGAAACGCACACACAACCACACGTACATAAACAAACAGGGTACCGAATGCACCTCAGTTGATCTGCGCAGTGCTCTTGCGGTTCACATCCTTTGAACACCAGATGACATGCTTGTCCGCTCCTGGTGCTGGGCATGTACTGTGCCTCTTCCTGACTGCCATTAAAATGTAAAACTGCCATGGTTTCTCTACTGGGAAAGAGGCAGTTTTGAGGCTTTTGACCTCATGACCTTCATACAATAAAAAAATAACGGCACCATTTTTTTTTGTTGTTGCTTTTTTTGTGAAAGGCATCACATTGCCGCAGCACTGCTTGATTGGCTGCCTTTGCGAGAAGATGCCGTCACGAGCAGCGGGATCTGGCAGGCAGCAAGAGTAAAACAGCAGTGAGATGCCACAGGTCGGCTCAGAGCCGCGGGTGAAATCCAGGGCACAGGCTAATGGAATGTCTTTCATCCAAGAATGATTTGCGCAGGGCTCAGCAAAATTTGAATCCAAAGTTTTAAGATGTGATAAGAGAGGTTTATTGAAAGTCCTAAAGTATCACAGGACTATTTTTGTTAACAAAAACAAACATGTTTAATATTATTTTAACAGAAAGAGACTATCTTAAATGCAGCATCACTTTAAATATGTAACCCAGGGTATCTTTTTCTTAAATTGCCATCCTTCATTTTTTCAAAAAAGAATTTAAAGAATGCCTTTGAAAACGTGAACATTCTCCATGGCAGCTAGTTAGGACCTTCCGGGTCAAAAGGAGATAAAGGGTGCGTCCCAATAATCAAAAAATGCATCCTCCTTTCCTGCACTACCACCTCCTCTCCTCCGTGCCTGGAAACCGATCTTTGTGCCCTAATCTAATGTTGCTGATTACATATTGATTAGATATATATGGTTACATATTAATTAATGTCTCAACACAATGTCAGGTACATTGTATACTGTACATGCAACTACTTGTACTTGTACAGTTTTGCATACGTCCGGGTAGGAGACGAGTGGAGGAAAGGAGATGAGGAGTGAAGAATATTGGGACGCACCCAAAGAAAGAAAGATTGGATGGAAATATTTTTTAGGGCTGTGTCTGACTCAGAGCCCTATCTACTGCATCCTGTGTCCTGTGTACTAGCAGACTGTGTAGTTTACTGTGTACTGTTTAGTACGCGACATGCAGTATGCAAAAAACATCCTCCATACTATTATCAGTGAAAACCCAGAAATAAGTATATCATCTGGGGGTTTTAAGTACGCTACATTTAGAGAACATTTTGTATACTTAACAACTTTCTCATCCAGTGTACTCAACTAGCATACTCAATAGTATGGACGGGCGTTGCTTCGAACATAACCAAAGTAAACGCTGCCCTTATGACCAGGGTTTTTGCATTACTCAACCTCTGAATCTATGCCCCTTTTGGGCATTCCTGTATCACACCTGTCCTGATGTTTCGGATGGCCCATGATCCTGGTCCACAAATTTGGGTGCTCCTTTCAAATCCATAAATTGGAATAATTATATGGCTTAATGAAATACCGATTACTGTATGCAGAGAGGTACGCAGCGTTTCACTATTCGGTCTCTGAATATTCAAGCATAGACTTTCATAGTCAATCAAACTGTCAAGTTCAGATGGAACACCCACTTGAGACATCTCTGGTGCTTCATATCCAGGACATTTCTCTGGAGTTTCCTTCTATTTCACTAAAATGGATTTGACCTCCTCTTCCATTGTGCTGTGAAGCCTGTGAAGGGCTCATTCAGAGACACTGTCCATGTGGCACAAAACCAGCTGTGCCACGGACACATTTTCCATTTCTCCGGTAACATCTACTGCACCTGTGCAGTACATCCACCCCTTAAAAAAACCTAATTACATATGGAATGAGCATTTAAATATCACCTTAAATATCAGTTGAAATTCAGTTGTCAGGCTCTGTTTTGTGAAATAGACACCGTGGCTGGTTTTGATATTCCATGTGTTTAGAAGCCTCTACATGGCTGCTCATGAATGACACTAAAAAGATTTTTCCTTTCTGTAATGGACACATCATTAGATTAGACTGTCAAGTTTAATCATCTTTGAGAGAGATAACCCAAGAACAACCTCACTCTCTTGGAAGGGGACCACTACTCTGTGTGTTTTTTTCCAAATTCATTAGTCATTCAGAAGATTCAGTCTGCAAATTAGCTCTATAGAGATCGGCATATGTCAGCAGAATAAATGCATTTTGTCTTTAATATTTGAGATAATCAATTTCATATGACAAAAAATATTACAATAGTGCTTTGGCAATTTCCTATTTGCAAAGTTTCAAGATCTCAAGGCTCTGAGGATTATTAAAAAAACAGTAAAACAGAAAAACTCTAATCTGTTTTGATTGCAGACAAATGTTTTTTCGGTCTATATTCTCCAGCTATAGTAGCTTTTCAGGATAGGACTATGTTAAATAATAATGAACAGCATTTGATAATATTAATAGCAGCCACAGGGATATGGAATGAGACAGCCACACTCTCAAGGGGAACAGACTAAGATTGTCACAAAGGTGTTTGCCATTTACACAAATGATTTTAAATTTTTCATAAAATGATACAGGCAAAAAAACGGCTTGACTGGTTCATGCTGTCTTGTGCCTTAATTTCCATTGATTGATTTGATCTCACATGAGATGTTCATGTTTCAAATGCTGCCATTTTCTTGTTATTGTTCCTGATTTCTGTGGCTTCTTAGTTGAATTAGTCATTGTAAACAACGCATGTGGAAACTGTAGAATACCAAACAGCTCCTTTTAATCCCTCTGTCTAAATTGTCTTGTCCTGATGAATATGACCAGACCGGACACTCCCATCAGCAATCTCCTGTTGCTTAGGAGATTGAATTATGTCAGATATATTATATCAATTGAAATCTTCCTGTGGAATGGATGCTGTTTAATATCTGTTTATTGATGCCACTTTTAAGACACTAAAAACCAGACAAAAGCGATTTTTTATTTATTTACCCAAAACAAAGTTGCACTATTTATTCCTTGGTTGTATGTCACATATATTACAATTTAATTAGAAACAGGCATATCTGATAATATACTTGATAATATACTTATTTTAAGGTAGTCAAGTAGAGTGAATTAAGAACTTTGTAAATGATTAAACATGCATTTACTAAATGCTATTTACATCTAGTATGTTTATGAAATGTAAAAAATGTAAAACTTACTAAATTTATTAAATATATGCATACTACAGTAAATGAAACCTTTCCTAAATCTATTATATATTTGTGAAATGTGTAAACGCATACACAAATGTTTGAGAAATTGAAGAAAAGTAAAATGCTTTGATATATTGGGATGGCAGGTATGCCATCCGCCAAGTTATGGCTTGGTGGGGCATGCCCCATACCTATACAGCACCGAGAGTTTGGCACTTTTCAGGGTTTCCTACAGAAGTAACCACAATGACCATAGACTATCAGCCTGTAAAAACATTAACTTCTGTATGTTCTGACCTCATGTAACCACACAGCATTCACATAGAACTTCACACATCCACACAATAAAGCCCCAAACTTGGGTTATTTTGGCATTTTTCTCCTTCCTCTTCCGCTTCTTCTTCTTTCAATTTTTCCTGCCAAACTGCCTGCCTCCGTCGCGATGTTATCCAATGGGGAGAATTATTCTTTGAGGGTATGGTCCGTATACCTGCTCATCAAGCTTATTGCCCAATAAAAACGCTTCATACTAATGTTTTTTAATGTTAATATAGCTAATGGCTTGATGCTTTCCAAAAAGCTAGGTGGCCTAATGGCTAGAGCTGTCGTTGCTCACATGGAGGATTGTGGGTTCGAGCCCAGCAGGGCACGTGCTTATTTTCCACAAAAACAATGTGCAACTGTTAAGTACTTTTCATTTCTTAGACTGTTATTATTTTCACATTAACACATTAACGTATTTTTATTGCAAAGGCAAAAGAGGTTTCCAATATTAACTGTTCAATGTTTCACTTGTATTTCACTTGTACTGTAATCACACCCGCCCCAAACCGGACGCTCGCTCTTGTCTGGTTTGGGGAGGGTGTTACGCTCTGCTCTTGCGGTCATGACTGACTGACTGTGGAAACTGAACCCCAACGTACCCTTGCCTCGGCCAACATTTCTTTATTCATTAATTTCTTCACTTCGGCTCTGTTCACTTTATCCTTTTCACACATAACACGTCACCATAAAACTACTAGGAAAATTAAGAATTTACGATAATAGCCTACATTAAGAATTGACAATAGCCTCCTTTATGCTGCAATCCTTTAAGAGATCGGATTTATAAACCGCCAATTCCCCAAAAATATATGATTCATGGTTAGTCACTTTAAAAAAATAAAAAATAGCCTCCAAATGTGGCTCTAGTCTACGCTACTCTGCAGATAATGTAGCTTACTGCAAACACGTTTAATTATAATAATAATAATAATAAGAAGAAGAATAATCTCTGGTATGTACTTTCTTAGTAGTATCTATTGTTTTCTTTCTGGCTAAGATTCCTGGGAAATATGCGTTGTCCAATTAAGCTTGTTGCCAGGGAAACGTCAGTCTGCTTCTAGTCAGGAAGCAGATACAAGCTAGGCTACTATGAAGCGAATCAACATGCCTTATAGCCTACATTCACTGCACTACAGAAAACTAAACTAAACCTAGCTGTCCGGTACCAAAACATTTCCTGCAGGTAACGTTCTACACTACCGGAAAAAAAATTGCGAAGGAATTCTGCTGTGCTTATGAACTCACTCGCTCGCTAGCTAGCTCGTAGCCTACACATGGAAGGTTGGAGTTACGCATCCAGCAATCCAGTATTGAATAGGCTAACGTTAAATGTATTTCATTTTCTATAGAATACTAATAGCCCTATTTTAAAACTGTATTTCCATATTTTACTGATGCAAACTATTTAGGCTGTACTAGCTATTTAGGCTGTATGTCTTTCAGCCAGAATGTGTTTGCGTCTAGCCCATTGTGCATGCATGTCTCCATATAGTAGACTTGGTTCATTAATTTACATGCTTCTTCATGATCCAAGTGGTGCTGTTCATTGTATTTCATTACACATTAAATACTGCAAAAACTGCAATAAAATCTACAAACTATTTTAATGTAATTGTGTGCTGTCTGTAATAGGATAACTGTTCTCATTCTTGTCAATAGAGGGCGTTATGATTACGGGAATGTCTGCATGCATTTCTTTGGAATGCATGTCTCTCTCCGTGTTTATCTTCATGCATTATTCATCATTAGTTAGCAATAAAAAATAAGTGATATCAGATGAAAAACATCTACGACGTAAAAAAAGCCAAGTTACTCATGCCTACATAGCGCTGTCTATAAGTCCTTAATTCCAGCTTGCAAAAACTAGGCCTGCCTTTAAAAGTCTTGATATCAAAATGTGGCCAAGTTACAACTAACAATATTGCCTATCGTAGCTCACACTAAATAAACTAATTCTATTCCAAAGCAATGCTATCCAAACTTTCCTAAATTATTTAATGCAACTTGGCCCTGTGTTTCTTAATTAAGGATTTGAATTAAGGACTTATAGACAGCGCTATGTAGGCTATGCGTGAGTAACTTGGCTTTTTTTTACGTCGTAGACGTTTTTGATCTGATACTGTATATACAGTGCCCTCCACTATTATTGGCACCCCTGGTAAAGATGAGTAAAAAGGGTTATAAAAATTTCACCGTTTGGTGAATTAGCTTAATGTCACACTGAAAAAATTTGAAAAATCCTACCTTTAATTGAAGTAAATTTATTATGAGAAAAAGAAATCCCTCATCAAGAAATAATTATTTTTAAGAAAAAAATGTATTCCACAATTATTGGCACCCCTGTATTTATATATAGAATAAAGTAATTAATAATTTTTTTATAATTTTTTAATACTTTTTTTATAATTTTTTAATAATTTTTTATATTTGGTCGCATATCCTTTGCATGCCATGACTTCCTGATGTCTGTGACCCAACAACATCAAAAGACTCTTGATATCTTATTTTCTGGTACTCTTACAAGCTATACTATAACGTCTCTGCATTTGAATGGATCTCTATGGGAATTGGGGGGTGGGACTAGGTTTAACTTTTCATAGTGCTTTGGGCAAATGTGTCAGCATTGAACTCTAAATTCCTGAGAACTTTTTAAACTTTGTAGAATGGTGTGTTGGTGAGAAATGGAAAACACATCCAAAATTCACTGGAAATGCTCCCCCATCAGTGGGTGTTTTGCATAATTTATCCTGATAAAGAAGTTTAAAGTTGTTTTCCCCACACATCAGTTGCATTCGTAGTGAAAGCACTTCTCTAAGAACAATAAGGTGTGAACAAATCCTGCCTTACCTGTTTGCTTAAAACAAATCAGATTTTTTGTCATCCAACTGTGTGTCATGGGATCATTTCTACAAGTAAACTATGGCAATCTGGTGAAAGAAAATCCTGAAAATATTGGGAATCATTCTGGTAAATACACTTTTGGTTGAAAACATACAGTATCCTTTCAGAATGTCATGCAAAGTATCATAATTTGATGAAATCATTGCAATGAGCAAAATGCATATAAAAACTATAATTGCATGTGAATATTTCACATAATATACATGTTGAAAACATAGTAGGTATTTATTAACCATACATATGTATGTGCATAATATAAGTGCTATTCATTTTATTTATCTGGTACTTCTCAATATATGTCAATTTATTTAATAAAAACAGTGAGTACAGATGTAGCCCTTTTAAATTTCACTGCTTACTCTACACATTTATCCATAAATGAGTTATATACACATTTGAGATTAGCATCCACTTTACACAGGTCTGCTACAATACATTTGAAGTAGGTTGTAAAACAGCGCAATCACTATAAAGTACCAATATCATTATAAATCTCTTTAAATGCCCATTTTACAGTTTATTATGAATATCTGCAGTCGGTACTGGTTTTACCTCTTAGTGAAAACATTTTTTCAAATCAGTAATTTATAATAACTTGAATTTCCATATCAAAACAAAATGAGTTTTTTCCTGCAAGTATGTAAAGTGGGTTTAACAAATAAACAGATTGCCTAAAAAGGCAGTTAATTTATAATCTGTGCTTTCAGATCACTGAATAGAATTTGACTCTGTCCAGTTCCCCAAAGACATGACATGTCAGACCATTGTGAACACTGGCTGAATCATCAAAGGCCACATGTTTGAATTTCTATTTTTAGTTGAATGTGAATAGCTACTTTTATTGTTTTCCCAGAAGGTCTATTTTACTGGAATGTCCCCAATGCTTGTTGTTTATTTTTCTGAATTTCTTTAAAAGATTTCTCGCTTTCTCTATTCTTGGGGCTGGAAAGCAAGATAAATGTCTCGCGACACAAGATGGGATTTTGTTGTTTACTGATGGAAAAAACATCCCAAAGACTGACTGAAAATAATGGGATGTTGAAGTATTAATTCATCCTGATCCAATGCTGTTGCAGAGATGTTTTATAATGAGAATCTGTTTGGCTCACTGCAGTGTAGTTTAGAGCAGGGGTTTTGGTCCATCACAAGTTAAAAATTGGTGGGGGGGGTTTGCGATTACGAACCAAGGGTGGACAGTTAGGGGGGTTTGTTTGAAAGTGTGATCTTGCAGATCCCCTATAGTGCCTTGGTGGACCCCCTGTTCAAAAGGGAATACAGTAATCACTGGGCCCATGCAGCTGATAGCAGTGAAATCTTACGTTACGGGAGTATCAATTGGTTATTGAAATGCCCATGGCACTCACAAAGAATATGGGGGTTCCCCGATATCCACATTACCAATAGGACTCACTCAGCTCAGACTATCTTATCATCCCCTTCTATAATTCACTGAATTGATGTCTGCCTCTGAGGCAGCACGGTGGTGCAGTATTTAGCACTGGCAAATCACAGCAAGAAGGTACAGAGTTTGAATCCCGGACAAGGATTTAGTATGCTCTCCCTGTGTTCGCTTGGGTTCCCTCTGGGTACTCTGGTTTCCTCCCACAGTCAAAAGACATGCAGGTTAGGCTAATTGGAGACTAATTAAAGACTCATTGGAGACTATATCCCATGTGAGTGCCCTGCGATGGATACACCTGTCCAGGGTTTCTTCCTGCCTCTCACCCAATGCATACTGGGATAGTATTTGCTACAAGAATTTGCATGTACAGTATACAATGTACCTGACATTGCGGTTTGCGTTGAGATATTAATTAATATGTATTAATACGTAATTAAGATGTAATCAGCAACATTAGATTAAAACACAAAGATCCGTTTCCGGGGCACGGAGTAGAGGAGGTCGTTGTGGAGGAATTTACAAAAATCAATAAAGTTGATAAGGTAAAATGTCTTTTCTTTTGTACTGTTTTCAATTAAATATACAGTACCAGTCAAAAGTTTGGACACAATTGATTGAATGTATCGTTCTCATTATCTTAGAGACATTTTGCTCTAAAGGCTTATGCTTAAATGCTTGAAATTTAGACAAATATAAATAGTGACGTTGATGCCTATGTATGAATTTCTTTCCAAACCAAAAATTTAAATAAAAAAAATAATGTTTTCGAAATGCACCCCCAAGAAGTAGTTTTCATTTAGAACTTTCCGTTCCCACTGTGAAGCATGGGGAGGGGGGGAGGAGGTGTGATGATGGTGTGGGGTTGCTCTGCTGGTGACACAGTTATCTGGAATTGAAGGCACACTTAACCAGCATGCCAACCACAGCATTCTGCAGTGACACGCCATCCCATCTGGCTTGCACTTTAGCTGGGCCCTCATTTGATTTTCAACAGGACAATGACCGAAAACATACCTCCAGGCTGTGTAAGAGCTATTGGACAAAGAAGGAGAGTGATGGAGTGCTGCATCAGATGACCTAATCTAACACCCAACCTAAAGGCGGCTGCTTCCCTTCTGGAGTAACGTTAACAAAATAGGACTAGGGATAACGACCTGCTTGAATTCTACAGTACCAAGGATTTGGTTTGCGTGGAAAAACACAGGTGGACATGTCTTTGGTTTGATGGTTATGATGGAAAACAAGCTTCAACTACGGTAGGAGAAACAACTGATAACACGCAAGCTATACGGCTACGGCTAAGCTACGTGAACTGGCGGTGTATGCTGCTGTGGATACATTGAGAGGTACGTTAGAAGGTTGCAGAGTACGGGCCGGATTCAGAGGTGGCCAACTTAAGCCATGCGCTTAAGTGCCTCTCCTGCACGGATTCCTGCAGCTGACTTACGCCATATTCTAACTTGTGTTGCGCAGGTGTTTATCTCAAAATGTGGGTGGTACAGGGCATGATATTCTAACTGTTTCTTGTACCTGCCCCCCAGGTTGCCAGGTATCTGTGGGGTTATGAGTTTTCAATGTGTCAGTGACAGTGCCTTTAATAATCACATTTGCCTTTTGGAAAATCCTGCCTTTGTCCATCATAGTTGTGTGACGGGGTATAGGCATGCAGTTAATGTATTAATACATCGCACTGATAAAATTATCATAGCTTCTATTGATGACTGGGATATACCCATCACACAATCAAAAAAATTATCGCTGGACAGTGGTTGCATGCAATATTACTAAGTAAACAAATAAATCGTTGGATTTACTTAAAAAAAAGATTTATAAATATATTTTTTACGACTTAGCCTACCTAATAAAGTAATGTACGGTAACATAATAGCCTAGATGCGACGTCTTCCACTTAACCAGTTGAAGTCACATATACTTAATAATAGCCCATTACTTGCAACCACTGTCCAAAGATTTATTTTTTCAGTGCATCTGTCACTGGAAGGATGTGGCCAGGAAGGAGAGAGATTTTAACCTGGAGCACTGGTAGATGTACACTGCGGGGAGTTACTTTGCGCTTCCTAATAATTTTGGAGCAGCTGTGCACACACAAGTAGGCTACAAAATTGTCTCTCTGTCAAAGCAATTATGATCCAAACACTGTCTATCAATGAATCCATCTAATATTGGTCTGGTATTATATACCAGACAGTTAATCATAGCCTACTTTTACATATTTTTCTTTTTATGACAGCTCTTTGATAATTGTAAGTAGGCTAGGCAAAGGAAAATGAAGCTAAAATATTTTGTTTAAAGAACATGCACTCATTCTAATATCCATTTTTGCGAAAGATGCTGTATTTTTCATAATCATCTAATGGCGGCGCTAGACATAAACTACCTTTTTTTCCAAACAAAGTTGCACAGAAAAAAATTATCATAATCATTTGGCTGAAACGTATAATCTTTCTCATAGTTGCCCAGTCAATATTGCTTCACCAGCGGGAGGGGGACTTCATTGGTATTGAAATTTTATTCACAACTTTTTACTTCAGGGAAGTTAGGTCAAATAGCTATCTAGAGGAAGACATCGCCCATGTTTTAAACTCAATCAATGTCAGGGGAGCAACAACTAACGAAAAGTTATGAAAAGTGAGTTCCAACCAGATTACTTTTTGACTGTGGTCCCAGTGTTGTGCCGTTTTTTGACTCCCCAGCAAATAGGCGCCAGGTTTATTTTTTACCAGGGTGTGCCCTAAAAAAATCAACCACAGTCAAAAAAAACATTTAAAAAAAAAAGATTATAGCCTAGTTAAGCGTGTAAACATAATATTTCTGACATTTTTGTTTGTTATTGCACAGAAAACACAACCTTCAGTGCTTAACATTAACTCCGGTCCTTTCAAAACAATATAAAATTTTGCCGTACGTAGCCTATGCATTATGTCACATTTTATCCTATGTTCATTGAATGCAGCAAATGACAAAAAGATTGATGACTACAATTGTGTCACGTTTTAAACAGCTCAGCTCAGACATGAACACGCAAGCTGCCTTGCGTTCAAAACCTTTTTCTCCCCTCACTCTTGCAGGCTATGACTGACAAATAATGTAATTTCAATCTGTTTACGTGCATTTGGTGTCTTTTACCGAAGCAATTCAAATTCATATTAATATTTTGCATAATTTACCGTAGGCTACATATTTCACGTCTGAAATACAGCATCCAATAAAACAGTACAGTCCATTTTCTGTGCAAAAACAAGCTCTGAGACAACAATAGAGTAGGCCTAAGGAACAAACCGTTACAAGCACACTAACAGGTGATACAGCTGTTCTCGTATCTCATCCCTCATGTCTCCCTTGTGTCCTCTGTTGGATGAAGCTAAGATGCAAGGATGCAAGGAGTGAAAGTAAGCAACTGGAATGAGGGGTGGAAATCTAGGATAAGAGATTTTTGACATAAACATGTCAATTTAGCTCAGGTTTTACCCAGAATGTAGCCTGGGTACATTCTAGCTGGTTAAAAACCTTTCACTTTTTAACCAATTTTAACCGGCTTTTCACCTGAACAGGAGACGGCATTTCACCCACACAAAAATGTTCACTGGGAGGCAGATGTTGAAGCTGTGCTGCTAACGTTACTTCCCTCAGCAATTCAAAGCATTTAGTCTCCTGTTCGTCGAATGGTACGTCGACAAGTTTTCTGCACAACGGTACAAACAACAACATGCCTAAATTCTGCACAAAGTCCAAGATAATATGTGGGCTAACTATTAATGCTGATATATGTCTGACTTAACGTTCTGTAGCCTTTAATGAACTAATCAACAACATGATTTGGTGACAGTCGTGATTTAAATGAGTACATCTCGCTTAATATTTGGAGTAAAAAGATAATATTGTCATTGGCTGAAAGCTGAGACTATCCTATTTATAACTATTTATAATACTAAAAATGGCGTCCGCCCGCCCCGTCCTCGTTTTTTTTAAATTGAGTATATGGTCACCCTATACAGTAGGCTACAAAAGAAACTAGATGACTACTCTGATGATAACAACTATAGTAACATATTTTGTATTATAGTACAACAATAACCGACTTGTAGGCACCGCATTGGAGTCATGTTTGCACTTTAGAAGGCAGTCACCCTTGTGACGACATTCTCAACTGAATGTTCTAATGATACGTTCTAATCACATATTTGTGATGGTACGCTTTTGGGTCAGTTCTGGAATGATCACATATTTATGATGGTACGCGCGAGTTAAAAGCAGGGGTCACCATGCCTAAATTTTGAGTAATTACGGTAAAAATGCGGCAGCAAAATAATCGTTCATAACCCACATAACGTATGTAGGCTATTTGCGGGTGTCATAAGCTACTGTTGGAATTGATTTGTTATGTCTGGATGCTGCAGTTCAGTAAACATTCTATTTTGGACAGGATCAGAGGATCAGAGGATATTGTTACTGACATCTTGTTTTTGAGCAAATAAAAAACTTGTGAGAATGGTGTCAATGTGTGCATTCTCTGTGTACAGAAAATGTCAACTCGACTTCAACTTCCATATAGGCTAACAAAACGATTAATAAATGTATATTTTATGAACTAAACTAATGTGGTATATAAACAAAAAAATGTGATATCCATTTTTATCACAATATATAAACCGGAGCGAACTGGAGCTTGCGGAGTAGTAACGTCTAATAGCCCTTATGGAAATGTAATATACTGCAGGATATTTTAAATATATTGTGAAGATAATTTTGATATATTTACAATATACTGCAGCATATTCTTTTTCCATAGGGGAGTGCTCATCACTCTAATTACATTACGTCCCCTTCCCCTCCTCGCTTGATCCCGCTCACATACTCTGACACACACACGTTTGAGAATCAGTTTCAATCCCAACCTGCATGCTCCAGAACAATATCCGCCATGCCCGTCAAATGTTCCCCACTGGCTGCATACAGGCGTCCAGGCTGAGCTAGGCTTGCCTAGTCTTGTTTCTTTATTTTTTTTACTGTAAACAGCCACAATACAATACAATAAAAGGCATGGTTTATTTGACAAAACGTTAACTAACTATTCCTTTCAATATCTTATCTACAAATGAGCACCAAGTGAAAACGAGTGAGTGCCCAAGTGCCCATGATGATGAGCTGTGCAAGGACTACAAAAAGGCCAGTTATTACACTACTCACAAAAAGTTAGGGATATTTGGCTTTCGGGTGAAATTTATGGAAAATGTAAGTTCACGCTACAGTGATATTATACGTATCATGAAAGTAGGGCATTTAAGTAGAAGCATGCAATGATGATTTCCTCATCTCAAACAATTTATTGAAACAAAAGCCAACAACAGTGGTGGGTATACCACAACAAAAATGTCAATGTCTCAATAACTTGTCATGTGCCCTTGAGCATCAATTACAGCTTGACAACGACGTCTCATGCTGTTCACAAGTTGACTTATTGTCTGCTGAGGCATGGCATCCCACTCTTCTTGAAGGGCGGCCCTCAGGTCATTGAGGTTCTGGGGTACAGAGTTACGAGCCTCTACACGGTGAGTCAGCTGATCCCATAGGTTTTCTATGGGATTCAGGTCTGGAGAAAGTGCAGGCCACTCCATTTGAGGTACCCCAGTCTCCAGCAGCCTTTCCCTAATGATGCGACCTCGATGAGCTGGAGCATTGTCGTCCATGAAGATGAAATTAGGCCTGTGTTGTTCATGCAGGGGCACAATGACTGGATTAATGATGTTATTCCGGTAGTATGGGCTTGTCACTGTACCATTCACAAAGTGTAGGGCAGTTCTGTATTGACTAGACACACCTGCCCACACTGTAACACCGCCACCACCAAAGGGTCGTCTGGTGACAACAGTGGCTGATGCATAGCGCTCTCCTTGACATCTCCAACATCGTTGGCGGCCATCATTTCTGCTCAACGTGAATCGACTTTCATCAGAGAACAGCACTGACGCCCACTGGTCCCTCTTCCAGCGTAAATACTCCCTGGCCCATGCAAGACGATGACGCCTGTGCCTGGTGGTGTGGTCAGGTACCCTTGCAGGTCGTCTAGCACGCAGACCACGCTGATGTAAACGGTTTCGAATGGTCTGACGTGACACTTGGGTGCCTCTCACCTCCCTTAAATGTGCCTGGAGTTGAGTGGCATTCATCATCCGGTTCCGCAGGGCACTGTTCACAATGAAGCGGTCATCAGTGTGGGATGTGGCCAAAGGACGTCCACTTCTATGCCTTTCTGTGACTCTTCCAGTCTCTCTGTATCTCTGTTGCAACCTGCTGATGACACTCTGTGACACTCTAAGCTCAGTGGCCACTTCCCTCTGAGAACATCCTGTTTGAAGCTTCGCAATGGCGAGGTACTGTTGATCAATTGTTAGGTGTCGTCTTGGTCTCATGATGTCAAAATGTGAACAGCATGATGAAGAGGACTGTTTAAATACCAATTCTAATTGAACCAGGAAATGTATTGGTCGATTCATGGATCAAACACCTGTTGTGAATTTTGCCGTTCAGCTCCTTGTTAGAGAACAGCAAGTTGTGCAAAAAGTACTAAAACATTGAATAGTTGGACATGTGCATTCAAAAGTTTAGAGAAGGTCAAATTAATTTCACCTGTAAAGGTTATAGTGCATTTTAGGTTCATCCTGAAATTTCACCCGAAAGCCGAATATCCCTAACTTTTTGTGAGTAGTGTATAAACAAAGAAGAATAATGAAAAAAAAAGTGTAGGACCGACACTTATTGTAAATACTTATTTTTCCTTTTGAAGTGCTTTTCATGAGGATCTTTATCTTTGTTTAAATTCTATACTATAGTATCATATCTTCATGTTTTTGCTTGTTGTAAGCCATTAGCATTTTATTAGCAACCGAATGGCCAAATGTGACTGCTGAAGTTGTGCTGAGTTTTTTACGGTCTATGGGGATGTACCACTGCTGAAATTAACCCCCTTAGTGGGAGCACCCATTTTTCACACCACCATAAGTTAGTTTAGTTCATAGCTGGTGAAATGATGCAAAGCTTGCAATGCTAGTTCGGGCAGGCAACTCAAGAAGTGCAAAATCGCGTTAGCTCACATGATGCTAAGTCTTACAGTTTTTCTCAATTGCTTACACACATTTTTTGAAAGCATACCTCATTTTCTCAAAACTCTAAACACAAATCCAAAAACCACACACACAAAATGCAAAACCCTACATATCTCCTGCAAAATGCTACTTTGCTTTCAAAACAATGTTATGTCTCCTCAAAATGGTAGTTTGTGTTCAAATGACACACACAGACCATCATATGAGTAGACATTTCTAAGAACCATTGAACACTGATGTGCTGAATGGAAAACACTACTATGAATGGGAAAACACCAGTATGAAGGCCTTATCAGGAGCATTATGCCTTTTCATGTTCAGTGTTACTGTACGCTTACTCCTGTTGTAAAATATTACTGTATAATGTTTTTACTCAAATATAAAACAATACACAAATATACAGTAACAACAAAAATATTTCTTTATTTTTTCCAAATGTGCTGTAGCCTATACATCACAGCAGACACAACTGGATGTGTAAATGATTTGCACAGAACAAACAATAGAAAATAGGCCAGTACAGTCAACAAAAAAAGAAAGAAAAATGTAAATTAAAAAAGGACAAAAAAACTAGGCTGCATCCTGTCTTCGGTTCCTGTCTGGCCACAGGACCTCATCGACATCACAGGCTATGTTCTCTCTGGCCAAGCAGCGGGGGAAGTATCGCCTAGTATGACGAATCCAGCCCTGAAATGCCTCAGGAGCTATATCGCCACATGCCTCCTCCTCGTCCTCCTCTTCCTCCTCTTCCTCCTCCTCGTCCTCTTCTTACTCTCACTCCTCTGCCTCTCTGATCACCTCTCACTTCAATGTTGCCATCCATTGTTCTCCAAACCAGGAGCTCACCTGTGGCCCTTATATTGCTCAAGCTTTGATTGGAAATTGCACAACGGCCTTGGAAATGGAAGTTTTGCCATTTGAATGGCAGTGTGTTCTGTCTGAACACAAGGAGATTTGGCATTGATGAAGAGTGTGCAAAATAGAGAGTATTGTGTGTAGTGTTTTGAAGAAAGTGTGGTTTAGAATTGAAATCTGGGTCTAAAGCAGATAATTGTGTGTAGTGTTTTGAAGAAAGTGTGGTTTAGAATTGAAATCTGGGTCTACAGCAGGAAATGTGTTTATAGTTCAGCAGAATTGGTTTAGGAAGTTGGCACATGAGTTACAGGTTGTGGTCATTGTGTCATAAGTTCCAGTTTTTGTGTGTAAACAATTGAGAAAAACTGTAAATAGGAGGGCTATTTAAATCACCAACCTTACCTGTTCATGTATTTTCTTGTTGTGCCATTGCTGCCTGCTTTGCGCTCTGTTGTGCTACACTGCTAACATGCTTGGCCAGTGGCGGATTAAGGGGAGGGCTGACTGGGCTGAAGCCAGGGGCCCCCAATATTTAGGGGGCCCCCAAAATTAGTTAACGGAAAAAACAATTGTTTGTGTGTAAAATAAATTTCATACCTAGATAGACCAGATGAGGAGGGAGGGATGCCGACTGTCAGCAATGCGGTGTGTGTGGGATAACTAGACCTTGTACTGAGATCTTATTTGATGCTACAGTGTGCAAAAGTTTGCCTGAATGCCTGAAAATCGACATGTAGGGAGAACCGGGACGAAAGGAACACTTTTTACATTCATCCGGTTTACTCGAAATTCAGTGGAGATAGAGAGGCCATATTTTCTGACAAACAACGTGTCTGTGTCCCTCACTAATAGCAACTGGAATTTTGTTTCCAGCATAAACGAGTCAGATATATATTGCCCGCAAACCGGATGAGTGCAAGGTATCTTTCATCCCGCACGGCAGGACGGATACACTGAATCGGGACGAAAGAAGCACCTGGTGAAAAAGTGTGCTTTAGCGGTCTTATCTATGTCTTGTTGTTTTTTATGCTCATTCTGTAATGGGGCGTGACGTGTTACGTGGGAGGAGCCAAACGCAGCAAGGGGATTCATTAAGCCCTTAGGCCACTAAGGCGGGATACCCGCAGATAAGGGAAGGAGACAAGACAAGGAACAACAAACACCACTACAGACGCTACTAACCGGCTCACTGTCAAACGCCAAGTAGAGCGCAAGGACAGGGATCTGAACAGCCAGAAATAATACGCGCCCTATCTCGGTAACGAGACAAAATACGAACGGGCGAGTAGCGTAAAGGCACAAATAAATACAGTCAACAAATATTGCAAAATGATACGATTGTTTCAGAGGAGGCGAAAGAACAGAGATAACGTTCCGTGGCTACTTCCATAAGCCAACAGTCACATGCAGAACATAAAGGAGGTAAACGCCCGATCTCCCAGGGGGGAGAGACATTTTACAGGCGAGCCGACGGAGAACCGCAGTCCCATGCACGTCCTGATTTTGCCGAGTCGTCAGCTATGGCAAGCCAAATGAGGATTTATTCCATATCCTTGATATCCAATTTACGGTTTCCCACTAGTTGCCCGTTTTTCACAACGTGTTCGATATTTTGTCTTACTAGTTCAACGAAACGTTTTGATATCAAAGATTGGCACCTACTAGTCATGCATTTTGAGCCACTAGTTGCACATTTATTCTACACGTTACACCAGAACCTTACTAGTTGCACCACAGTGCCGACCAGTGGCACCACAGCCACAACTAGTCAGCCTTTGAACCCACTAGTGGCCTTTTAAGCCTAACGTGTTGCAATTAAAGCAGCACTAGTTAACTAGTGAAGTGGCAACAGTGTAACATGTTAACTAGTTAAGTTGCATAGAGTCCGTATTTTCGCCTAACTAGTTAACTAGTTACATACACTTCTCTCCACTAGTTAACTAGTAAAGCCAACGTGTCCACTAGTTAACTAGTTACGTTTTTAGCACATCCACTAGTAAACTAGTTGTAGCAAAATGCTAATTAGGAGGGCGTACAAGGAAGTTGCTTTTTGTAATATGATTGGATGAAGGTTTCGGCTATAGGCTACAATTGACAGCAGTTTTGGACATCGAATTCGAGTTCCCATTTGTGTGTTTATTTCGAAGTAGGATATATTTAATTGGGAGAGTGGATATTTTGTTAGGAGGGGAAGGTTTGACAGGAGCTGAAGCGCAACCATGGCGGACGGTTGTCTTTGATCCCGTGATAACGCTGTAGGCTATTTAATTTGCGATGTCGATGCATGGGATTGCTCTTTTTGGCAAGAATATAGGCTATCGTAATGAACCAATTACTCGATCATCACGTTTTATTTGAATCATGGACGAACTGCTAAAATAACTTATTGTGCATTGTGCAAGGCGTGCTGATTAGGCTAGCCTATACAGACCGGTGACAAATTAAGGGTGGTGCTTTGTGTCCACATTACTTGGTTAGATGCAAATAGCGGCTACCACATGCAAACGCACTGTGCTATTTCGGTTTTAAAAGTAGTTTGTAAACATGAAATGGGTAGCCATGGGGAAACATTTAGTAGCCTACATTACATGTAAGATAATATGCTGTGCATTGTGTAAATGATTTGTAAACATAATAAATGCTTTACTTTGGGAGTGCTCTAATCCTCATGTTAGCTGTATAAGGAAAACGCTGTTAATTACTACCATTTCAGAATGAGCCTTGACTGTAGGTGAAAAAGGAATTGTAGGCCTATTTGTTTAATGCATTTTTCTGGAAGTAAAATTTTCTCTTTTTGTCCGCAGAGGGCCTTGTCGTGTTTTTTTGCATTCCCTTGAATTCACTTCGTGTGTGATCTTTACCAGTATTAAAGATCACTTATTGTACGTCGCTTTGGATGAAAGCGTCTGCTAAATGAATGTAATGTAATTAAACATTAGGCTGCAGTGTCTGACCACAATATTGGTAGTGTTAACAGTTGCAGTGCTGGAATGCACCTTGTGTGGTATATAGGCTACTGAACTGATAGAATTCACTTGAGCAAAATGTTGCATCCAGTTAGCTGTTGGTGAATAGGCCTACATCCGTTAGCTTTACATCCTTTTGTGAATGCATTCTTTACCTCTTGTGCTCGTTGCACTTTTTGTATTCGAAACTTTGTAATAAAGAATGATCTATTTTTGATAAACATGACTCTGGTGCTTTACTTCAGGTAAATTGAAAGATGGCCTGTATGTGCTACACATAGGCTAGTTATTCTGAGTAATCACCACCTTTATCCTTCGATGAAGTTCTATCATGATGGGAGTGGTCTCTTCCAGGATGACAATGCCCCAATCCACAGGGCACGAGGGGTCACTGAATGGTTTGATGACCGTGACAATTATGTGAATCATATGCTATGGCCTTCGCAGTCACCATCTCAACCCAAATGAACACCTATGAGATTTTGGAACGACGTTAGGCAGCTAGTGCTCTCCACCACAATCATCAAAACACCAAATGAGATAACGTTATTGTGTATCCCGTTTGAAATGTCATTCACTGCGATCAAACTAGTTAAGTTGCAAATTATGTTACATGTCAACTAGTGCACTTGCATAATAATTTGCAACTTAACTAGTTAACTAGTTGAGCATATTGGTTCACTAGTGAGCATTTTTGTCCAACTAGTACGGAGAAAATGGTTACTAGTGCGGATAAAAATTTGATATCAAAAATGGGCATTGGAACACGTTGAGTAATGGTCTAACTAGTAATGCACAGTGTGCAACTAGTACTGAACAAGGCACAACATGTTCATGGCAGCGTACAACAAGTGTCAAAAATGCATAACATGTTGGTTAAAAGTCACAACATGTTCAGAATGGAATGGAACTAGTTAGAAAAATAGCCTTGAACTAGTGAACATGTCAGGAAAACATATCCTAGTTGGATATGTCAACTAGTGAACTAGTGGACTCTTTTGAACACGACTAGTTAACGTGTGGGTTGCAGCGTACAGGCTCACTAGTAAACAAGTAACCCAATGTTCCGCTGAACATGTGAACTAGTGGACTGCATGCAAATGAAGCAGGCGGGGCAAGGAAGTGCGTTTCCAATTCTGATTGGTTAATATTTTAAACGGTCTGGAGAGCCTTAAAATGTCAATTCTGAATCGTAACTCAGCGTGAGCTCTTTTTTAAAGCTTAAACATTTAACTGTTCAATCTATGAATGTCAGATGATTGACTTAACGTTGATACTGAGAGCCGTGTAGCCAAAATGTCTACATCACGTTAATCTTAATGTTAATGATCCTCCGATAGGCTATTTCTCCCGCAAATCATCATAATCGCATACAAATAGGCTACCGGAATATAATATAACTCTGTTCGTTTTTAAGAGTTCAAACATTTTCTGCGGTGTTAAACGTCACATTTTAGTCTTATTAATTAGGTGGTGAGTTCGGCTCATGGAATGACGCATAGGATACACTGAGACGGTCTATCTAGCTATTCAATTTAAAAATACAAGTACAAACTAGCATAAATGCAAGAATGATTTTGATCGCAGTGAATGACATTTCAAACGGGATACACAATAACGTTATCTCATTTGGTGTTTTGATGATTGTGGTGGAGAGCACTAGCTGCCTAACGTCGTTCCAAAATCTCATAGGTGTTCATTTGGGTTGAGATGGTGACTGCGAAGGCCATAGCATATGATTCACATAATTGTCACGGTCATCAAACCATTCAGTGACCCCTCGTGCCCTGTGGATTGGGGCATTGTCATCCTGGAAGAGACCACTCCCATCATGACAGAACTTCATCGAAGGATAAAGGTGGTGATTACTCAGAATAACTAGCCTATGTGTAGCACATACAGGCCATCTTTCAATTTACCTGAAGTAAAGCACCAGAGTCATGTTTATCAAAAATAGATCATTCTTTATTACAAAGTTTCGAATACAAAAAGTGCAACGAGCACAAGAGGTAAAGAATGCATTCACAAAAGGATGTAAAGCTAACGGATGTAGGCCTATTCACTAACAGCTAACTGGGTGCAACATTTTGCTCAAGTGAATTCTATCAGTTCAGTAGCCTATATACCACACAAGGTGCATTCCAGCACTGCAACTGTTAACACTACCAATATTGTGGTCAGACACTGCAGCCTAATGTTTAATTACATTACATTCATTTAGCAGACGCTTTCATCCAAAGCGACGTACAATAAGTGATCTTTAATACTGGTAAAGATCACACACGAAGTGAATTCAAGGGAATGCAAAAAAAAAACATGACAAGGCCCTCTGCGGACAAAAAGAGAAAATTTTACTTCCAGAAAAATGCATTAAACAAATAGGCCTACAATTCCTTTTTCACCTACAGTCAAGGCTCATTCTAAAATGGTAGTAATTAACAGCGTTTGCCTTATACAGCTAACATGAGGATTAGAGCACTCCCAAAGTAAAGCATTTATTATGTTTACAAATCATTTACACAATGCACAGCATATTATCTTACATGTAATGTAGGCTACTAAATGTTTCCCCATGGCTACCCATTTCATGTTTACAAACTACTTTTAAAACCGAAATAGCACCGTGCGTTTGCATGTGGTAGCCTATTTGCATCTAACCAAGTAATGTGGACACAAAGCACCACCCTTAATTTGTCACCGGTCTGTATAGGCTAGCCTAATCAGCACGCCTTGCACAATGCACAATAAGTTATTTTAGCAGTTCGTCCATGATTCAAATAAAACGTGATGATCGAGTAATTGGTTCATTACGATAGCCTATATTCTTGCCAAAAAGAGCAATCCCATGCATCGACATCGCAAATTAAATAGCCTACAGCGTTATCACGAGATCAAAGACAACCGTCCGCCATGGTTGCGCTTCAGCTTCTGTCAAACCTTCCCCTCCTAACAAAATATCCACTCTCCCAATTAAATATATCCTACTTCGAAATAAACACACAAATGGGAACTCGAATTCGATGTCCAAAACTGCTGGCAATTGTAGCCTATAGCCGAAACCTTCATCCAATCATATTACAAAAAGCAACTTCCTTGTACGCCCTCCTAATTAGCATTTTGCTACAACTAGTTTACTAGTGGATGTGCTAAAAACGTAACTAGTTAACTAGTGGACACGTTGGCTTTACTAGTTAACTAGTGAAGAGAAGTGTATGTAACTAGTTAACTAGTTAGGCAAAAATACGGACTCTATGCAACTTAACTAGTTAACATGTTACACTGTTGCCACTTCACTAGTTAACTAGTGCTGCTTTAATTGCAACACGTTAGGCTTAAAAGGCCACTAGTGGGTTCAAAGGCTGACTAGTTGTGGCTGTGGTGCCACTAGTCGGCACTGTGGTGCAACTAGTAAGGTTTTGGTGTAACGTGTAGAATAAAAGTGCAACTAGTGGCTCCAAATGCATGACTAGTAGGTGCCAATCTTTGATATCAAAACGGTTTTGTTGAACTAGTAAGACAAAATGTCGAACACGTTGTGAAAAACGGGCAACTAGTGGAAAACCGTAAACTGGATATCAAGGATATGGAATAAATCCTCATTTGGCTTGCCATAGTCAGCAACCTCAGGTCAACATCAACTGCCCCGCCCCAAAATATTTCGACCGCACCTCCTCAGTCGTCACAAATCAATGAGCCAATCACCATCTTTAACCGGGCCGCTGGGGAAAAGGGAAAGAACCGCCAATCTACCGATTCAAATTTTCCCAAAACGTTCATCACATAGTACAGGTAAGTACATTTAGACTAATCTTAAATATGTGCCCTTTGCTTATTATATGGCACAACTTAAATCTCTGCTATATCTTAATATAGCTGACCTCCCGGGCCAACTAGCTTTATTTCTTTTATTAATCTGTTTATATTTTAACGTTAACAATGCAGTAATTCAGGCAATATAATCTTAGCTAGCTAACGGAGCTAACAGAGAAGCATATTAACTTTATCTAACGTTATCTGGCGAAGCTTTATGAACGTTTAGCAGCATTTTGAATAGTTTAACTAACGTTACAGTAACGTTACAGACAGGGAGCGAGAGGTGGCGAAAGGTTACAAAAACAGTACAGCTGAATTCCCTGATTTAAAATACGAAAATGGGGAATAGTGAATTCACCTGTGGCGTTGTCGTGACATGGGAGGGACAGACGAGGCAAACAACAGCGCTAGGTTTAAGCCCGTAGCTAGGCGTATTTATTAGAAACGGTGCATGGAAGTAAGAATATACGTTGGGGAAAAGCTGTGTGTAACGTTAGACGAGGGCAGGACGGGGAGTCCCCGGGGTCACTGAAAGCCACACGTTTCGTTCTTAATCTCCGGAACCATGAACAGAAACAGCCGGCAATTGGGAGAGGAGACAAGTGAGGCTTTACCGGTTGAGGGTCGGGGCAGATGGCTCCAGCACCACAGTATACAAATCTGAAACAATTGATAGACAGCTAGCTAATTTAATCTACGTCGCGAGCTAGCAACATGCCATTTTATTCGATGCATGCACGGCCATGCTAGTAGTTAAAGAGAAAGTTACACACCTCATTCCCCTTAATCGGTTGCTTGAATGCATTTGTCAGGCATCAAGTGGTTTTATTCGCACTCAAGTGAATACGCTGACATTAACGTTAGTTGTATCCCACAAATACAGCGAGATAATTTTACTACGTGTATGAATCAGATTAAATAATGAAGTGAATTTTACAAGGTAGCTATTTGCTTGTCAGTTTCATGTATATAAGCCATGCATCCTTTCATTATTATCAGCTTACTACTTGATTTTTGTCTTCTGTCCATCTTGCTATATTGTCCTCGGTCACTTACTGTTATCCTCAGCTTAAGTGAATTAAATTGTCCTTAGGCATATTATCTTAGTTGTTTTCCTCAGCCTAACATAATTAAATTGTCCTTAGGCATCTAACGTCTTAGTTGTTTTCCTCAGCCTAACATAATTAAATTGTCCTTAGGCATCTAACCTCTTAGTTGATGTCCTCAGCCTAACATAATTAAATTGTCCTTCCTTAGGCATCTAACCTCTTAGTTGTCCTCAGCCCAACATAATTAAATTGTCCTTAGGCATCTAATCTCTGAGTTGTCCTCAGCCCAACATAATTAAATTGTCCTTAGGCATCTTAATCTCTTACTTGTCCTCAGACCAACATAATTAAATTGTCCTTAGGCATCTAATCTCTTAGTTGTCCTCAGCCCAACATAATTAAATTGTCCTTAGGCATCTAATCTCTGAGTTGTCCTCAGCCCAACATAATTAAATTGTATTTAGGCATCTAATCTCTTAGTTGTCCTCAGCCCAACATAATTAAATTGTCCTTAGGCATATAATCTCTTAGTTGTCCTCAGCCCAACATAATTAAATTGTCCTTAGGCATCTAATCTCTTAGTTGTCCTCAGCCCAACATAATTAAATTGTCCTTAGGCATCTAATCTCTGAGTTTTCCTCAGCCCAACATAATAAAATTGTATTTAGGCATCTAATCTCTTACTTGTCCTCAGCCCAACATAATTAAATTGTCCATTGGCATCTAGCCTCTTAGTTGTCCTCAGCCTAACATAATTAAATTGTCCTTGGGCATCTAATCTCTTACTTGTCCTCAGCCCAACATAATTAAATTGTCCTTAGGCATCTAATCTCTTAGTTGTCCTCAGCCCAACATAATTAAATTGTTTCCAGGCATCTAACCTCTTCGTTGTTGTCCTCAGTCCAACATAATTAAATTGTCCTTGGGCATCTAACCTCTTAGTTTTCCTCAGCCTAACATAAATAAATTGGACTATGTACAAAAGGTTCTATTATTTCTAAACGGTGCGTCCGGTATGGATGAAAATACCCTAAAGCTGACGTTCTCCACTTCAACATTGTCATTTTATCCTTTCAAACTCAATGCTAGAGTACAGAACCAAAATAACAAAAAATGTGTCACTGTCCAATGAATTATGGAGCTCACTGTATGGTGTCTTCAGGCCATCCTTTCTTTATTGCCTGCTAAATAGCCCTGTTTGATTGTTGTCCTCAGCCCAATGCTACTATGTTGTCTTCAGGCATCTTCTTAGATGTTGTCCTTAGGCATCTCACCGCTTATTTGTTGTCCGTTGTCCGTCAGCCCAATGTTACTATATTGTGCAGAGATGTAACCTGTTATTTGTTGTCCTCAGCCTAACATTAGCCGCAGTATTGTCCTCAGGCATCCAACCTAATAGTTGCTGTCCTTGGCATATCATTAGCCTCCACACAGCACCTAATGTCTTAGGCTAGTTGTCCTCAGCCCATCATTTAGTCTGTAGCCTGTTTTTATATAAACTAGCTATATGCATTCTTGAATGTATTTATGATAGAATGCTATGTTAGTTCAAGATAGGTTATTGACCTGCATCTGTCTACAATTTTGCAGCACCTTTTCACTAAATACTAGATTTGGAGTCCAAGATCTATAGTATAGGGAACATAACAATAGATCACAATACACATTCAATGATATTGTCTTCTGTATCATGTTTTGTATATTTTTCTCATCATGTTTTGTATATTTTTGACAGATATTGACCAAAATGGAAGATTACATTCAGAAGTCAGTCTTTAAGGAGGAGAGAAGTAAAGGACATAAAAAGAATAGGGTAATCGAAGTCCATGTACTGAAAGCAGATGAGGATGAAGAGAAATTCATCATTGACAGGATAACATACTTAGTGTAATTGTTAGAAAAGCCCAACTAGGGACAGGAGTTGCAAATTAGCAATAGCAATAAACTCTTTGTGCAGAACATCAGTTGCTGTCATTGTACTGGAACTATGTTTAACTGCATTGTCCCTATCAAATAAACCAATAAATAAATAAATAACAATAAACTCACTGGGAAGTGGAACCTTCAGAAAAACAAATTCTGCAACCCCAAAGGACAGAGAAACTGGCTACTTTTTATTTTCCTGCACACGATCTGGGAAAAGTAAGCCTAGAAGCAACACAGCAGCAGGTTGTAAGGCCTATATATCTTTTAAGTTGAAGACAGACTGGATAAACTACAAAGTTATTATACAGAGAACTTTCAATGATCATTCAGGCCATGATCCTAATGCAAAAACAGAGGGTCACTGTCAGACTATTTGTCCTGAGCTAATCTCCAGAATACAGTGTTGGCTGTCTTTAGGTGTGAAGTCTGACACGATACTTTTACAAGCACATAAATGGTCAAAGGAACAAGGCCACAATGACGTCAATCAACGGGCCTATTTTGTTACTCCACGTGACATAGATAACATACGCACTTGCATGATGCGTAGGCATCACCTGGACAAGGATGATGCCTGGAGCACTGCAAAGCTTCTTGAGGGCCCATTAAAGGATTGTGTAGTTTTTTACCAGGCTTTCAGTCCTCAGACAGAACTCATCATCGTCCTCCAGACACCATTGATGAAGAAGAGCATAGATGATTATGGAATGGACATTGTGTTTATGGATGCCACACATTGTGTCAACCAATATGGTTTTCCTTTGTACACACTTGCAGTAAGAGACAGTCATGGACATGGTGTACCTGTTGCTCATATCATTTTAAGCAATGAAAAGCAGGTCAGATTGGAACTGGCATTGGAGAAGCTCAAACCAGTTTTTAAGGAGGCACCAAGGTAAGGTAAATTGATAGAATGTGGGACCGTATTTATCACCATGAGTAGCTCAGATCATTGCAAATCACAATTGCCTCAAAGTAATTGCCTATTGCCTATGTGTGCAAAGGCAATGTGTGCCATTTTAGGTGCTTCATGGTTGACAAGGACATGACGGAAATAAATGCCCTTCAAAAATTATTTCAGGAGTCTGATGTTCTACTCTGCTGGTACCATGTCACACAAGTATATTGTTACTGACATCAACAATGTGATGTATTAATTGACTTTTATGTAGAATACAGATTATATATAACAATAACTAAATTATATACCAGATTAGAATAACAAATTATTGTTAATCTTTCAAAAAGATGATAAAACAAAGGGTAAAGGGTATAACACCAAACAGTGTACACATAAGGATCATAATTGCAATCACAAACTGATTTTTTATTGTTGGCTTTGTGCTCAGAAATTAAGTTGGATCTTACTGTAAGCAGCATTCCTTAGGACCCCAAGGACAATGTCCATTATAAATTATGAAATGTAAAAAATATATAAAGCTGTAACAGTGAAATTATACACTGTCTTTTGAGACAAACACTACATGCATATACAGTATGTGCTCTACTAGTGACATCAACAATGTATGGCTGTCAGAGAGACCTGACACAGGAATGAGACCATTTCTGTTCTGTGCTAATATCAACGATCAATAAGCTGTCGACGTGCGTACTTAAGACTTTGCTGGTATTCCCAAAATTATTGTTTATTACCTACACAAGACATATAAGCCAGGTCCCACATTAACCTGTTCATATATGAAGCGAAGGATAGCAATATAAGTACATTTCAAAGGCACTGTATAATTTGACTGTTACAAAGTGGGGCAACACAAGTTCAGTCTGAAATATTTGAAGTGATTATGCTCTTGACGAATTTCGCTAATACATTACCAACAACCATTATTTTAATCACAAATAATGCATTTTTCAATGTAATGAGTATTACTTATGTTAAAGAGATAAATAGGCTAAAAGAAACATGTTTTCCAAAAGAACTACGACCCATATTCTCTCGTGAATGACAGTATGGCCAAAGAGGCTGCACTTCACCACCAAGCCAGTAGAATATTGCGCGCCGCAAACTATGCCTGTTGAGAGCACGCGAGCCGCGAACGTTCACTTCGAACCCATTTGGAAGAAGAAGCCACTACATGTATCAGCCAGTTTTATATATTGAATAGAAAGTAATAGTATAGACTAGCTACCATGCCGCCGAAAAAAAGGCCGCTGCTGCCGACGGGGTCTACAAGCTTGGCTAGTTTCGGTTTTTTCACAAAGAAACAAAAAACAGCTTTAGACAACCGGAATTCATCTGCTAGCATGACAGCTAGCACTAGCTTTGCTGCTACGGAGGATGCTAGCTCTGCTACCAGACCTGATGCTGCTGAATGTGGGACCACCACCACACACTTGGACACACATTCACCTGCTAGTGTTACAGCTAGCACTAGCTTTGCTGCTACGGAGGATGCTAGCTTTGCTACCAGACCTGATGCTGCTGAATGTGGGACCACCACACACTTTGACAGTTCAGAAGAGGAGCAGGATGAGGAGGCAGGGGCTGCTACAATGGAACGACCGCCACAGAACTGGGGACACAATCAGTGGAGATCCTGGAAGGAAAGAAACCCCTGGCTGTTTGCAAAGGAGGATACTAGACTCTGTATTGACTGCTTGCTTTCTGCTTTGTACTGGATGTATTTGGATTGGAAATCCTCAATTGTTGCAAGTAGTGGGCTGCTGCTGTGTGTGTGTGTGTGTGTGTGTGTGTGTGTGTGTGTGTGTGTGTGTGTGTGTGTGTGTGTGTGTGTGTGTGTGTGTGTGTGTGTGTGTGTGTGTGTGTGTGAAAGTGTTGGACCACGTAATGAGCAGTGAAGTCTCTCTCTCTCTCTCTCTCTGGAAAACGCTAGGCTATTATTTATTTATTTATCTCCGCCCCTAACGTTAGTTATTTTAGAGACCCCCACAAAGCTAAGATTATAACTCGAACCCTGCGTAAAGGATACCCCCTCCCCCCAACCCCTTCCCCTCCCTGCTGGGTAAGGGGGAGGCCAAAGGAAAGAGTTATCAGTTTTGTAGTTAGGCAGTTGGAAGTTGGTAGTGGTGCTGAGTATGAGTTGAGACTGTGGAGTTTTTGGAGCCGTGAAATTATGGGAGTGTCACGCTGCGCAGTGGAGTCTACAGACAGAGACACATTTTTCTTTGGTCCTTGGAGTTCTTACAACTTTGTTCCTTTTACGCTGGAGGAGGGTAATACTGGCAATTTCTGGCTTATCAGTCTCTCTCTCTTTTCTGGTAATTTCAATTTAATGTTTAAATGTCTTTCTTTTTGTAAATTATAAGCAGTGAGCCTACGTTTATCAATGAATGTATGATTCCAATTAATTATTCCAATTGACTGTTTTCCTGTAATAAAACTGCTTAATCTTAAGACTTGATTTAGACTTTGTTTTGACTTGTTGGTTGATCCACCAGGTTACTATTCGACTTACCTATCAAAGAATTCAGCAATTTAATTTAAAAAAATAAGAATTTTCATTTTTTTTATTTCAGATTTTTTCCCATTTTCTCCCAATTTGGTAGCCAATTGAACTCCTATTCTACTTCAATTTCAAGTGTAGCAACCGCTAGAGAATCACCGCTACACGACCCCGTCAGCCGGTAGTAGGAAGAAGGGTGCCACGTCCTCTTCAGGGTGCGACTCCTCGAGCTACTGACCATGATTCCAACTCACCCAGGGCCGTTCTGTACGCAGCGATTCTCTCCGAGCCCCCTCCCCCCACCCCGGGAGCAGCTGCCAATTGCCGCTCCCACAGGGCACCGGCCAAGCTCGGATCTGGCAGGACCGGGGATTGAACCCCAGATCCTCAGGGCACAACCGCACAGACAAAGTCTGCACCTTAGCCCGCTGCACCACCACGTGCGATGATTGTCATTTTTAATAATTATTATTTATGTATATAATTAAATGTATAGTTGAGTGAGGGGTTTCAGCACACAATTCCGCTTGTGTTCAGTATTCAGAGCGCTGGGCATTTTAATGAGGGCATTGAGTGCTGGAACTGGATACCATGGGTTAGAGTTCCATATCGCTTTTATTAGACGGTGTATCTTATAATAATTCAACAAAGAGAGAGAACAACTTTAAAAGTAATGTTTTAATAGTTTTAGCCTGAGCTAGCATCCTACATTCTACAATATCCCAAAATCTCCAAAATAGAATGTCAGAATGTGAATTGTCTTGGAATTTTAATTCTCAAAGATAACTTAGGGAAGGAAGTCATAGCTTTTATAGCGTGTCTTATGCTCTTTAATTATACTCCATTCAGGTTTGTTACAAATTCCAATAAAATGAAATAATTTTGCACAGGACCCACCAAAAACATAAATATTCAGGTGCATGCTAAATATTGCCAGTGGCTGAGGTAAGTTACCCCCCCTCCCCCTTATTGTGCTTTGAGATCATGAGATAAAATGTGCTATATAAATGCTCTTCTTTCTTTTCATATAACAATAATAATAATTATTATTATTATTAATTATTATAATTATAATTAATTATTTCTACTATTGTTGTTGTTGCTGTCGTTTTATTTCTGTTGTTGTTTTATTATTTTCCATATATTATTATTACTATTATTGTTGTGTTTTTATGAATAATTGTGTTCTATATCTGGACACATACCTTGCTACACATAACCGGATGTGGCTCAGCGATGTCTTACTTCCACAGGGACAAGGTGAAAGATTTTATTTAACGTTGAATAACCCCAGTGGAAATGTCCTGTGCTCGGATTCACATCAGTACCCCGGGCCGGAGAGGCAGCTCCAGCCTTATAGTGAGGAGAAGACAAAGGTGCACGTGGGCTGATTTGTAGGTTGTGCAGGGGCCCTATTACATGTCATTACTCGAGGGCATCGAGACCCATAAATCGGGCGGGGGAAGCGGAAACATGCTGCTGGTGCTAGGGGAGGAGAGGCTGTCAAGGTCGCGCGGGCCACAGTGAAAGCTATCAAGCACTGAGGGGGACATTAAAAGAGCCTGTTTGTCAGATCTAGAGAACGGCAGAGTGGGGTCGCCAGCCAGGGGCCTGGGCTTCCCACCCGTACCTCTGTAAAGAGGATGCGGAAAGGGCGGAATGCACACGATCACAGAAATTGTACACAAGTTTGCCTGTGTGTGCATGTGTGAGTATCTGTGTGCACTGGGTGAGTATCTGTGTGCACTGTGTGAGTATCTGTGTGCATGAGTGAGTATCTGTGTGCACTGTGTGAGTATCTGTGTGCATGTCTAAGTATCTGTGTGCACTGCGTGAGTATCTGTGTGCACTGTGTGAGTATCTGTGTGCATGTGTGAGTATCTGTGTGCACTGTGTGAGTATCTGTGTGCATGTGTGAGTATCTGTGTGCACTGTGTGAGTATCTGTGTGCATGTCTGAGTACCTGTGTGCACTGCATGAGTATCTGTGTGCATTTGTGAGTACCTGTGTGCATGTGTGAGTACCTGTGTGCACTGCGTGAGTATCTGTGTGCACTGCGTGAGTATCTGTGTGCACTGCGTGAGTATATGTGTGCAATGGGTGAGTATCTGTGTGCACTGTGTGAGTATCAGTGTGCACTGCGTGAGTATCTATGCATGTGTGAGTATCTGTGCGCACTGTGTGAGAATCTGTGTGCACTGTGTGAGTATCTGTGTGCATGTGTGAGTATCTGTGCACTGTGTGAGTATCTGTGTGCATGTGTGAGTATCTGTGTGCACTGTGTGAGTATCTGTGTGCATGTGTGAGTATCTGTGTGCACTGTGTGAGTATCTGTGTGCATGTGTGAGTATCTGTGTGCACTGTGTGAGTATCTGTGTGCATGTGTGAGTATCTGTGTGCATGTCTGAGTACCTGTGTGCACTGCATGAGTATCTGTGTGCATTTGTGAGTATCTGTGTGCATGTGTGAGTATCTGTGTGCACTGCGTGAGTATCTGTGTGCACTGTGTGAGTATCTGTGTGCATGTGTGAGTATCTGTGTGCACTGTGTGAGTATCTGTGTGCATGTGTGAGTATCTGTGTGCACTGTGTGAGTATCTGTGTGCATGTGTGAGTATCTGTGTGCACTGTGTGAGTATCTGTGTGCATGTGTGAGTACCTGTGTGCACTGCTTGAGTATCTGTGTGTACTGTGTGAGTATCTGTATGCACTGTGTGAGTATCTGTTTGCACTGTGTGAGTATCCGTGTGCATGTGAGCGTACCTGTGTGCATGTGTGAGTACCTGTGTGCACTGCGTGAGTATCTGTGTGTACTGTGTGAGTATCTGTATGCACTGTGTGAGTACCTGTGTGCATGTGTGAGTACCTGTGTGCACTGCGTGAGTATCTGTGTGTACTGTGTGAGTATCTGTATGCACTGTGTGAGTATCTGTGTGCATGTGTGAGTATCTGTGTGCACTGTGTGAGTATCTGTGTGCACTGTGTGAGTATCTGTGTGCATGTGTGAGTATCTGTGTGCACTGTGTGAGTATCTGTGTGCATGTGTGAGTATCTGTGTGCACTGTGTGAGTATCTGTGTGCATGTGTGAGTACCTGTGTGCACTGCTTGAGTATCTGTGTGTACTGTGTGAGTATCTGTATGCACTGTGTGAGTATCTGTTTGCACTGTGTGAGTATCCGTGTGCATGTGAGCGTACCTGTGTGCATGTGTGAGTACCTGTGTGCACTGCGTGAGTATCTGTGTGTACTGTGTGAGTATCTGTATGCACTGTGTGAGTACCTGTGTGCATGTGTGAGTACCTGTGTGCACTGCGTGAGTATCTGTGTGTACTGTGTGAGTATCTGTATGCACTGTGTGAGTATCTGTGTGCATGTGTGAGTATCTGTGTGCACTGTGTGAGTATCTGTGTGCACTGTGTGAGTATCTGTGTGCACTGTGTGAGTATCTGTGTGCACTGTGTGAGTATCTGTGTGCACTGGGTGAGTATCTGTGTGCATGTGTGAGTACCTGTGTGCACTGTGTGAGTATCTGTGGGCACTGCATGCTTTTGAGCATGATTGAGCATCTCATTTTGTTTACATTTGTATGTGCACATTAAAATGTTCAGTACCAAGACAACTAATTAAAGTATTAACACAGTGTTCAAAGTGTTTGTAAAAGGATGAAGTGTCCTCGGTTAGTGTTCATTTAACACTGATCAATTTACTGTTTTGTGTGCAGGCCCATATGCCTGCTTGAATGCGTATTTGCGTAGCATGTGGGTGTGTATGCATATGTGTATGTGTGTGTGTATTTGTATGTGCCTGTTCCTTATGCATATGTGTGTGCTTGTGTGAGCATGTGTGCATGCGTGTGCTTCTATGTGTGCACGTGTGAGTGTCTGTGTGTAATTCCCTGGAGGGCTCTCATTAAAGGGGTACTGCGTCTAGCTGCCACTGCCTTAGGAGCACAGTGGGAAAGAGGTCTGAGATGATTCGCTCGGGATTCTGTTTTGGGTTTACAGTAGGATTAAATTAATTGGAGCCACATCCATGGACCTGTACCAATTCATATGCAGCCACAATCTTTTGTGTGTCATGGAACTTACACGTTATTTTTAAATGGTCTTACTCTATAAATAGAAGCTCTAAAACACATCCCAGCAGAGCACTGCCAGTTAGTGGATTTTAAATGACATTTGTAATTGTCATTTAGATGATTCAAATGATTTGGATAAGCTTGATCTCAACTATAATTTTAAAGAAGGGCACAGCTGCTGGAATATATTTTTCCCCAAAATGCTTCAGGTACACTTACCCAAATCTGAAGGGGGATATTATCATATTTCTTTGGCTGTGTTATATTCAATGCTGATTGGGCCCAACGCGCATAAATTACACGACAAAAGGTACAGACCAAAAGGTACAGACCAAAAGGGTTACAAAAAATAGTAGAATCCTGAATAGGGAGAGCTATTCAAGATGCTTTAAACTGACAACTATCTCAGCAGCATCAAAGGGGACACTCGCCTTTCTGAGAATATACTCCACTGGTGAATCAACCCATTAGTGCAAATGCATTAAGCACAGTGACCAATAGCGAGACACATCACTTATCACAAACAGGATTGTTGAGATTCCGGTGGCTAAGTGAACGTTTGTATTTTATGAACTCTTTCAAAATATTTATGATGATCATGGGAAACAACCAATTAAATTAATGAGGCAGTTTCTCTTTTTTTCATTATTCATGCGTTATATTGCATTTCACTGAATAAATTGCATAAGGGGCTAAGGATAATGTTGATTTTGACCCTCAGCCCAAAATTAACTGGCAAGGGCATGCATACACCATGCACCATGACATCATAGTCATGTCACAGTTTAATGCCGTTTTTGTCATATAAAACATTTATTACAGAACATTAGATTTCATTCCAGTACAGGATATTTACATGAAGATGTATCAGTTTGGTGGTTGTGTTTCATAAATTGGTATCTTAGCTCACACAAATTAAACAAGCTCTATTTCAAAGCAATGTGACCCAATGTTTCCTGTGGTCATTCAAACTTTATGCATCATCATGTGAAAGTGTTAGGGTAGGTGGGAAACAGGACCCAATAGCAGATGGGAAGTAGAAAAACCGAAGTTTAATATAGGGGCAAGGCAGCAATCCGTAGTACAAAGCAGGCAGGGTCGAAATCTGGGAAGACAGGGCAACGGTACAAAACAGTCCAAAGAGTAGTCACAGAATAGGCTGGGGTCGGAACCGGGAAGGCACAGCAGAAGTACAAAATCAGGGTCGGGAGAACACAGGCATTAGTCAAAAACCAGGGAGGTGTAAAGAGAAACAAAAAGAAAACAAAACGAAGACAGAACACAAAAATAAAATAAAGACAGGAGGACTCGGGATAACAAAAACTAGGAAACAGATACTCAGAAAACAGACAACTCAGGAAGGCACTCAGAAAAATCGTAAGAACACTGAAGCCAAAAAAAAAATTAAAAATTAGAAATTTTAATAATATTAATATTAAAAATAAAAAATATACTTAAAAAAAACAATGGTGACAAACTCGCAAAGAAAGACTGAAATAACAGGGTTATATACACTGAGGGAGACAGACAAAATGGGAATCAGGTGTGCAGAGGCGGGGAGGGGAAATTACTCACAGGTGAGCACAATGAGGGTTAACAAGGACCAATAATACAATAAAGGGGGGGAATGTAAGACACAGACTGGAATACACATAGACACAATGATAACAAACGGCCTGGGGTTAGCAGGTAGACACGTGCACAGCTCAGAGGGGAGGAACGCGGAAGTGGACACACGTGCAGAGAATGCAAAATCACAGACAGATACAGGGATAGGATAACGAGGAGGGAAATGACAACTGCAGGTAGAAACTCAAGATGAATTAGTAATTAGTAATGTTAGTAGCAAACTCTAAAACCCTAATGTTAGTAGGTTAGCTGGTTAGTATTATATACACGTTAGTTTGTTCGCAGGTTAGTATTAAATCTAATCTAACAGTTAGTACAATTAGTACATTAGTATTATATACAAATATTAAGAAAGCCAGAAGGAAGAAAACGAGATAAGAAATACAGAGGAAACCCGAATGTACCCACAATCACCCGAATAGTGCAATGACAAAGACAGGGAGTGGAATCTCGGGAAACATGGAACGCGGACTGACAAGGAAACTAGAGTGATGGTAAAATACTAAACACAATACACAAAGTCAGGAAAATAATAAACACAGAGAATAAACGGGAGAAAATAAACAGACAATTGCGAGGGAAATGTGGGGAAATAATAAGCACAATAAAACAAAGATCAGTGAAATAAGCAAAAGAAATCAGGAAACATAAATACACAGAATAAACAGACAAACAAGGTACAAGATCCTGACAGAAAGTGCCAAATGGCAATCATTTATAATGGAAATAATGTGCAATTCAGCTGTTAGACTTAAATATTTACAAATGTCTACACTGTTTGAACAATTGCCTGCATCCAATGCATTATTATTGTTGTTATTAGGTGTGGTTGTGAAACCACACGTTCTGTTACTCCCCATACTCATTATTCCGCCACTGTTTTGTCACCTATCTCCTCATAGTTACACCATCAACATACGGTATGCTACATTACCACTTCATACCACTTCCACCTTTTATTTACCACCTCACACTATACCATATTACCATATTTCTATACCATTTCCAGCAATTGATACCACTGTAAAGCAAACACACCTACAATTTCTTTAAGAATTGTTAATCTAGTTATTATTGACATTATTTTGTTCAGATTTGTGTTCACAAATAATATTTTTTTATTGTTTTACATTTTAAAATAAATTATACTATTATTTATTTATTTTGGCTAAACTTTATGTGACCCACAAACATACAGTACATTAACGAGGCAGAGATATTTAAATAAAACAAAATTTTTGTTTTATTTTATTCGGTATTATTTCCTTGGAATAGAGCTTGTTTAATTTCTGTGAGCTAAGATAACCATTATTGTTTGTTGTAAACTGGCCTCATTTTGGCCTTAAATACTTTCAATGGCAGGCCTAGATTTTTGCTAGTTGTATTATAGACAGTGCTTTGTATGCGTGAGTAACTTGGCATTTCTGTATGTGAAAAACGTTTTTAGCTGCGACCAGCAGCTAGTATAAGCAGAGGCAATTCTAGTGTCTCTGGAGGCCCCAGGCAAAAACATGCTTGGGGCCCTTCGGACTGATTATTTTTATTTATTTTTTCAAAACGACATTCATAACCGTTACCTTACCCTGAAGTTGGTGATTTGATGGAGGTATCTTTTGTTGTGGTGGTTGAATGGGTAAGTGGTGTGTCATCTTCATTGAAAATGCATGGAGGCGATGTAATCCAGCCTGAGAAATGCACTCCACACCGCTTTCTGTGGGGCTTCAGGGCAGGGGCATCACCAGAGATACAGTTGAAGTCGAAAGTTTACATACACCTTAGCCAAATCCATTTAAACTCAGTTTTTCACAATTTCTGACATTTAATCCTAGTAAACATTCCCTGTCTTAGGTCAGTTCGGATAATGACTTTATTTTAAGAATGTGAAATGTCAGAATAATAGTAGAGAGAATGATTTATTTCAGCTTCTATTTCTTTCATCACACTCTCAGTGGGTCAGAAGTTTACATACACTCTGTTAGTATTTGGTAGCATTGCCTTTAAATTGTGGTCAAACTTTGGTCAAACGTTTCGGGTAGCCTTCCACAAGCTTCTCACAATAAGTTGCTGGAATTTTGGCCCATTGCTCCTTACAGAACTGGTGTAACTGAGTCAGGTTTGCAGGCCTCCTTGCTCGCACACACTTTTTCAGTTCTGCCCACAAAATTTTGATTAGATTGAGGTCAGGACTTTATGGTGGCCACTCCAATACCTTGACTTTGTTGTCCTTAAGCGATTTTGCCACAACATTGGAAGTATGCTTTGGGTCATTGTCCATTTTGAAGAGTCATTTGCGACCAAGCTTTAACTTCCTGGCTGATGTCTTGAGATGTTGCTTCAATATATCCACATAATTTTCCTTCCTCATGATGCCATCTATCTTATGAAGTGCACCAGTCCCTCCTGCAGCAAAGCACCCCCACAACATGATGCTGCCACCCCCGTACTTTACGGTTGGAATGGTGTTCTTCAGCTTGCAAGCCTCACCCTTTTTCCTCCAAACATAACGATGGTCATGATGGCTAAACAGTTACATTTTTGTTTCATCAAACCAGAGTACATTTCTCCAAAAAGTAAGATCTTTGTCTCCAAAGAAAAATTTTGTCTCCATGTGGCGGTTTTAGAGTAGTGGCTTCTTCCTATAAGACTAGTTTTACTGTGGATATAGATACTTTTGTACCTGTTCCCTCCAGCATCTTCACAAGGTCCTTTGCTGTTGTTCTGGGATTGATTTGCACTTTTCGCACCAAAGCACGTTCATCTCTAGGAGACAGAACGCGTCTCCTTCCTGAGCGGTATGACGGCTGCGTGGTCCCACGGTGTTTATACTTGCGTACTATTGTTTGTACAGATGAACGCATTTGGAAAAAGCTCCCAAGGATGAATCAGACTTGTGGAGGTCCACAATTTTCTTTCTGAGGTTTTGACTGATTTCTTTTGATTTTCCCATGATGTCAAGCAAAGAGGCACTGAGTTTGAAGGTAGGCCTTAAAATACACCCACAGGTACACCTCCAATTGACTCAATAATGTCAATTAGCCGATCAGAAGTTTCTAAAGCCATGACATCATTTTCTGGAATTTTCCAAGCTGTTTAAAGGCACAGTCAACTTAGTGTATGTAAACTTCTAACCCATTGGAATTGTGATATAGTAAATTAAAAGTGAAATAATCTGTCTGTAAACAATTTTTGGAAAAATTACTTGTGTCGTGCACAAAGTAGATGTCCTAACTGACTTGCCAACACTATAGTTTGCTAACATGAAATCTGTGGAGTGGTTAAAAATGAGTTTTAATGACTTCAACCTAAGTGACTTCAACCTTCCGACTTCAACTGTATATGTTTAAAGGGGCTACTAGGGGGGTCTGGGGGCATGAACCCCCGGAAAATTTTCAAAAAAGCAGCCACAAAATGGTCGTTCCCCATGAGTTTTGAGAGCAGCAAAAGGCCTAAATTCAATAAATAATTTGGCATTGTTGTTGAATATTTCTTTAATTGCTTGGATATATAGCAATAGGGTCAGGCTGATGTAGCTACGATACCATCGTCTATCAACTAAAATGTATGCCCATCGGCGATGATGACAATGGCAATGTGCATTCTAGTTTGACAGCTTATAGCAAATTGCCTTATAATGGCAGCAGAATTCATTTAGAATTAATTTACATCTGTAGATTAAATTTAACCATCAATTTGGTTTTTATTGAAATTAAACACCAGATTCCATAGCATAGCAGTGTACATGAACATCTAAATGCTCTTCGTTCTCCGCACTCTTAATTCCGAAAATATGAATGGAAATTAAACGATCTTAAAGCTCAGCTTTTGTTAGATTATTTTTTTTATTTAGCACAACCTGCAATAAAAAATAATTTAACAAAAGCTGAGCTTTAAGATCGTTTAATTTCCATTCATATTTTCGGAATTAAGAGTGCGGAGAACGAAGAGCACATGTATCCACAATTATAATGTTGATTAAAATGTGCACAATTTTGCGACGCAAGTTAAAATAATTTTATTACTTGCCTAATAGCCTAATTGAGGAGAACCGGCTACATTTGATGGCATTGAGTAATTGGTGAATTAAACGCTGATGTAGCCTATTGTTAATCAAGGAAACGGATTGAAAAATTATTAAGTTTTCCGCTACCCCAATTTTCAGCTCAGGAGCCGCCACTGACTATTATAGTAGCCTATCTGTCTGTATTATCCAGGCTATCGCATTAGCCAACTGCAAACATAAAACCAGAGAGGCTAGCTACGTTGCAGATGGGTAATGGGTTCCATTTCAAAATGTATTTATAACAATAACCGGCAAGCTTCACAAATTCTGTTTAGGCATTTTAGTGGAATAAAGAATAGGCTATCTCATATAAACCTAAAATTAACTAGTAACGTTAGGCTATATAGGAACTGGACAAGTGAGAGGAGCCAGGAGTCTCAGCAACTAACATTAATATGGTTCCCATAAGAAACTCTTGCATTTTTCTACCAAACTAAATGGATTACAGTCATATTTTCAACCCAGTTATAATACATATACAAATAAGAATCAAGGCAAGATTTTACTTGATAAAAAGTTGAGTTGTTTTACACATATGTATTAGAGTCAACAGTACCAGACTCTGGCTGGTCAATTATGACTAAATAGTGGCATGTGTACAGTGATGAATAGCCTACAAGGAGCATGCACATTTAGTTTGAATTAACTTTTTTTTCTAGTCTATGGTATGGATCCAGCTAGCAGTAGCACATGAGAGCAGACCTATGGAGCAAATGCCTTCGTAGCTAACGTTAACAGACCCTGGGCCTGAATGTTTTAACCCTCCAGAATGAGTGCTTACACGAACGTTAGCCGACTGACATTCCGTTAGCTAAGTAGCTTATGTTGTTACTGAACTCCCCAAGCTCAAGTACCAGTCCAGTAGTGATTTGTTACCGCAGCATTAGAATGTTCTTCTCTTCTGATAACCGGTGGGGTAAATCCTTTTCATTTTGACAGCCGCCTATTCATTCAAACAAACTGTCATGCTACTAACGACATGGGGCCCCATCTAGGGGGGTTTCCGAGCAGGCTACACGCTGCACTGCCCATCAGATGTTTGAAGCTCGGGGCCCCAGGCAATTGCCTGCCTTGACTGCATTGCCTTTAATGGTCGGTGACATTACCTTGTGGCATTTAAATAACATTAATGTAAAGTCAGTGTAGTTAGCTAATGTTAACGTTATTTAAGTTGAACTGATAATATTCACGGTGTTGCGCTAGATGAGCATAGCATAACGTTATCAGATAAAAACAAAATACGTTGTCAGTGTTTTTGAGTTAGTGTCTTAGATCCAGCTAGCTAAAGTCAATGTGGTTAATGTTAGCTAAATTACATAACGTAACATTACATTGTGCGGATTATCTGTTAAATTGAAGTTACCGATCAAATGATAACGTTGGTATTTTGAGTTAGCTAACACTAGCTATCTGGTAAACTGGTTATGTTAGAGCTAATGTTATCTGTTAAATTTAGTACGCGTTTCCATGTTACTTGTAACTAGCTAGCGTTAACGTTAAATACGGCCGGTGTTTTTGAGTTGCCTGATAGTTATAGCTAAAGTAACATTCACCAACGTTAGCTAACCTTAAAGGGATAGTTTGGAATTTTGGACATAATGTCTTAATTACGACTTACCCATGATGTAGTTGATTGATGGAAACCATTTTCAGCTAATTCCATACTGTCCTTCTTTTGGACATACACACGTTGCTAATGCTAGCGCAACTCTATGGTAACCGGTAGCATCCACTACCAAACGCACTTAAACACTCCACAGTGCACCCAAAGCAAATAAAATATGACGACAGTCTATCGGGATTAATTTGAGTGTTTATACCATAATTTTTGATGTCAAACTATCGTTGAATCCTTTACTTTGTGCTGACCTATATTCTCTGTGGAAGTACGGTGGCGGAGCGAACGTGGCCATTGCAACTTGTTGCTCTTCTTTGTTGTTGTAGTCGACCAGTGCCGGCACTACATTCGTAGGTAATGTAAAGTATCGCTCCGCCGCCGTACTTCCACAGAGAATATAGGTCAGCACAAATTAAAGGATTCAACGATAGTTTGACTTCAAAAATCATGATATAAACACTCAAAATAACCCCGATAGACTGTCGTCGTATTTTATTTGCTTTGGGTGCACTGTGGAGTGTTTAAGTGCGTTTGGTAGTGGATGCTACCGGTTACCATAGAGTTGCGCTAGCATTAGCAACGTGTGTATGTCCAAAAGAAGGACAGCATGGAATTAGCTGAAAATGGTTTCCATCAATTACTACATCATGGGTAGGTCGTGATTGAGACATTATGCCAAAATTCCGAATTATCCCTTTAAGTGTTAGCAAGCGTTTCCATTTGCCCATGTAACATTAGCTACCTAGCTGCTAACGTTACTGGGTGATGGGGCAAGCGTTAAGGTTGTAAATTGTTAAGCCGGTTATGTTTAGGTTTACTTTTGGTACTTACACTTTAAATCAGATACTTTTGTACTTTTACTCAACTGGTGTTTGAATGGGGGACTTTCTACTTTTACTGGAGTAATTTTTAGCTGTGCCTAGCAGCTAGCAGAAGTCACTCTGTTGGTAGTTCGGTCTGTCTGATATTTCTGCTATAGACTATACCCGCACATACAGATACTTTCGCATATGGTCGCAGCTTATCACATGCTAATGTGCTTGTTTTGTTGAGATTTACAGTATAGAGTCTATGTACCACCAGTTCTATGGGTCTATAGTTGGGTCCATTTAAATCATGATGTTTGATCCATGTTCAATTGTAAGTATGAGCTGGGTCTCTGGTCTCTTATGTTATGAAAAGGTAGAGATGTGTTATGTAGTGCAGTTTTCAAATGTGGTGAATATAAAAATGGATCTTCTATAGGTTTTTATTGACTTTTCATTTGCCTGTTATTATTATTATTATTACTATTAATGTTATTAGTTATTATTATTATTATTATTATTATTATATTATTATTATATTATTATTAGTGTTTATTGGTGCAATATAAGCAAAAATAAGAGAAATTAAGACATAATCATGTTATTGTTATGGGAAAATCATAGCATGGCAACCGTACTTTGGACATTAAATGTGACTCTGTGTAGGCCTGTGAAAACGTAAGTCACTGCGAGCTGACTTACTGCAGTATCCCGGACACATGGGGTTGTTCTCAGTTTTTATCGATTGCACATAAAACGATGCGTGTGCGGGTCCATAAGGTAAATCCGCACGTACCCTGGAGTAACTCAGATGCAGAGAAATAGGTTGAGTTTGCACTTTCTGAAAATGTGGGTGTAGCAGAAAACCTCCCCTTGTTCCCTCAGTGGTTACTGACTGGGAACGACCCTTGCAAAACGCGGCCTACAATGCATGCCCCATTGCATGCCTGAATTACAACAATACATACATACCAACAGCATGAAAATTAACAACAGATCTGAAAACATTGCTACCAGACTGAATGACGTTTACCTCTGCTCAGGATCTACAGGGAGCTCGTAGTTCAGTTGACTTCATTTTTGAAATTCATACTGTATATTTATCACGTGTCAACAGCTGGAGACCTTGCTGGCATGTGGCACGGTGTTAAGTCTCAATGCTGGAAGGGTGTTTATCAGAAGCATTGGTATTCAGTGAGGCTGTGGTGAAGGAGGAAGGGGGGAGGGCAGTGAGATCTCATGGTGAGCTCTCCTCAGACATCTGAGGTCTCTACCACGGTGAGCTCGATACCAATTTTGACGCCGACCTTTTCCCCTTCTGACAGCGCCCGCGGAGCCCACGGTTTAGCCGTCGGAACACCGGTGGAAGCCCAGATCGCTTACACCTCAGCCGATTTACACCCATCAGGTGGCCTTGTGTCTGACAGGGGCGTTCCAGCTCTAAAATGCTGCTCTCAGAGGACCGCCGGTTGCAGCTGCCGACCTCTTGTCAGCAGGGCTCAGCATCCGAGGCGTAAACTCCACACAGACGTGCTCCCTGCATGCTAAGGAGAGGTGGGTATGACTCCTGGAGGAATGTGAACACCAAGGCGCAGACTCTGCCAGTTGTCTTTTCTATTCCTTTACAAACAGCCCTACTTTTCACAAATGAATGGTTGTCCTCCACTGATTCGGGTCATTGAACAGTAGAAGCATGTGTCAAAGTCTATGTATATTTTATTCTTAAAAGTAAAAAAATATGTGAAAGATAAACCATTTTTTCCACTATTCAATATTCCCTGTTGTTAATTGCCTAATGCATCACAAGTAATTCATAACACTGCTAGTCAATATATACTTAGGACTCTTTTACCTCACAAATATCAGATAAAATACATCTGACAAAGCCTTGCTTTTTATGTACGTGTAGTGTAGGTCTTTTATATATTATAAATGTTATATTTATATATTTTTATATAAGCATAGAGTGGTGCTGCCTGACATTAGGGAATAAATGCACATGTTGTTTACTGCAGGCAGAATAATGGTTTTGTAACGTGGACTTGGAAACCCTTCCATAAATCTGTAGCACTGTCTGCGGCAACTATAAGCAAACAATTAACCTTTAGGCAAGATGTCTGGCTGTCATAACTACACCAGGGATTATTCATGCCTCATCCTGCTTGTACCCTTTAATTTTGATATATTTACTTACCATTAGTGTCCGCTCTTTCATGCACAATTGATTGAGCCGTTTCAGTCAAAGGACTTTCAGTTTCTGTTCACAGAATGCATATTGGGAGGGGGAGATTGTTAATGACAAATGTTTTCTTTGGTGCCATTTTCAGAGTCAGAAGAACTGGGCGGGGTGAGCTGTTTGAGGCATCCCTGCAGCCTGTGATTATTCCTGACCATATCAGTCAACCATGCCAACTATGCCAGACAGCCCCGCAGGGTGGAGCCTGATTGGCTGTGGCATTGACCAGGGTGGTTTCAGTCAGCTGGGTTGTCCCCGCGTCATTGTGCAAAAGCGAATCCTCAGGTCGATTGGTCAACTCCAGGCTGACTGCACCAACAGGGTATGAAGTTTACTCCTCTGATGCAGTCATTTTTATGTCCCTTTCCAGAAGGTCTATTGGATAGGACATATTTGGTGTTTAACACCTGAAGCTACATTTTGGATAAACAGTAAGCCCACCCACATGTAATGACAGGTCAGCAAAAAAAAAAGACCAGCAAAGGAGAGACCAATCCGGGTGGGTGTGTACGAACGTGATAATTCATTTGTATTTATTTAATTATTTTTTGAGACACTTTTGGTTTTATTTTTTCGAGCCAAGGGATATGGGATTGGGCAGAGATAGGGGACATTGGCAGAAGATTGTTTGTCACTCGCGGGTGTCAGGGAGCTAATGATCATATCCGGAAGTCTCCCGGAGCTTCCGGGAGAGGTGGGATGTCTGGATAAACTGCTGATCTTTTATAAGCATAATGCAGTGCCGCATTTAGCCACATTAAAAAAATTGTTGTCAATTCATGTACAGATACTATATATGCAACATAATTAAATCTCAACAACAAAAAACGTGTTCAATGTGCAAAAATGCTAAGTTACTCACACAAAGCTTACAAAGCACTGTCAGTATGTCATTAATTAAAACTTGCAAAAACTAGGCCTGCCATTAAAAGTATTTATATCAAGGTGAGAACAGGTTACAACAAACAATGTTGCCTATCGCAGCTCTAATTAAACTAGCTCTAATTTACTTTGATGTCGCACATAAAGTTTGAATGACCACATTCTCTTCAGATGGTAAGATGAAAAAACACAGAGCTAAGTTACATTAAATAATTTAGGAAAGATTGGGTAACATTGCTTTGGAATAGAGCTAGTTTAACCCTATTAGTTTAACCTTGGCCCAAATCAGGCAATTTTCACCTAGTTTCTATTAGTATTATTTAACTGTCAAAATATTCACTGCATGGTTTAAAAGTTCTTATTGAAGAAGTCTGTATCATTCAGAAATTTGGAAAAGACTACATTTACTGTATGTCAGAATTGTCACATACAGTATAGAATATGCATAAAATATAGCCTAATGTTTTTAAATACGTTTAAAAAACATACAAAAGCACATGTGTTTTTATATAAAAACAGCAACGTATTACAGCCCTAAGTGCGATAGGTGGTCGCTGTGGAAATGTCGACTGTACAGGACTGTAAGGGGTTGTTTCACTTTAAGGGTTGTTTCTCCTGACTTTTTTCCCCATAGAGTTCTATAGGAAAATGAGTCCGGAGAAATAACCCTTGCAGTGATCCATCCACATCTACTTCATATGTGGCAACAGAGTGATGGTTTGGGGCTCGTTTGATAGCTCAGACCCTTGATAACTTACAGCCATTTAGCCAGCCATGTGTTCCATACTGTACCAGTGTAATTTACAGCTGAATCTAGTCTCACCCCCCAATTTCCATAGAGATCCATTCAAATGCAGAGAGGTTATAGTATCGCTTGTAACAGTACCTGAAAATAAGATATCGACAGTTTTTTGATGTTGATGGTCACAGACTTCAGGAAGTAACAGCATGTAAAGGATATGCGACCAAATATGAAATATGATACTTTAAAAATATGTTAAAGCAAAGGGTATGAATACTTATGTAAATGAGAAATTTTAGTTTTTTATTTTTAAAAAAACTTTTTTCGCATTGTCATTATGGGGTGTTGTGTGTAGAATTTTGAGGGAAAAAATGAATTTAATCAATTTTGGAATAAGGCTGTAACAGAACAAAATGTGGAAAAAGTGAAGCACTGTGAATACTTTCCGGATGCACTGTATAAAGTGTGTTGTTTGTGGTGGCGAACATTAAAACAAAGTCATTTCCACCTGATGTCTCAGTTCTTACCGAGCTGCCTGGGGCAGTACAGTTCTATCAAGAATTAGCAACTGGCACTATTTAACAGAAAGCAGCCTTCTGAGTACCTTTACATAGTCATAGTGTTACTAGAAAAGATAAATTTTCATTCCAGCTAAAAAATTCACTATATCAGCTGCCATATCAGTAATCGATGAAGCTCCCCCCCATCTAAAATCGGTATCGGCCTCAAAAATCCCATATCGGTCGGGTTCTATTGTAAACACTTACTTAAATGGCCATGAATGGTGGAATTTGCCATCATTTATCTTGGCAGTATGCTTGATCATGCGTGCACGTTATACAAGTGCCCTAGCATATTTGCTTGTGCTAGTAGTCTAAATTTAATTGTAATTACAGTTTTAGCTATATTACTGTATGTTTTATGCTAGCCATCCAGGTAATGTGAATGATTATCATTGATCCCGCATATGGCAGCGCTGGCTAGCCAGCGACACTTAAGTAGTTTAATTTTTCATTTTAACCACGACCCCTAATGGCCATCCGGACCTCATAAAACCATGGTTACAGTCGTAACCTTCGTTTTATTTTGTTCCTTCGACAGTAGGGTCATCAATGTTATAGATGACTAATACCCACTGAGTCACAAGGGGCAGACATACTGTTAAGTGGATGCCAAGGCCGCCGGCAGGATGGCTGAGTCGACCATTGATACAGGCGCCACATTGATGTGATAAAACCTTCAAAACGTTCAGTGCTGCCTATGACTTAGCCACACTCCTGGTTGGCCTACACTGGACAGATGTAGGTAAAGGCCTAGCACTAGCCTCATTGGCCGCAGCTATCTCCTTCATTACCCAGCGGGAAAGGCTCTGAGCCGAGAGGGCTTTTTCCTTTGGATTTGCCGTAGCAGATCAAGAGCTGCCCTGTGTGCCTGATGGAAGTTGTAACCTCAAAGTAGCGGCGCAGCGCACAAACTGGGCATACCAAATGTGCATCCCCCAGGTCCCCGCCTGTTGGGGGGTGCGCAGCAAGTGCAGCAAGCTCAATCGGCTGGTTAATTTGAAACAATTTTGGGTAGAAAAGATGGGTTGGGCCACAAAGTGACGCCGACCGCCACCACATACACTCCGCGGTGATGGAGAGAGCGCAGAGCTCACTAACATGCCTTGCTGACACCATTGCCAGTAGAAATGCCATCTTAAAAGAAATCGGGCAGTGAACGGGGTCCGTGCAGTGCTGTGAACACCACATGCGAAATAACTGCCACATATACTCATAGGCCATTCTCGTAGAGGGGCTCTAGAGTTACGAAGCACCTGCAGGACAGAGGAACCACACCCAGCTAATGAAGGGTCGGGCTCCTCAATGGCCAGACCCAGAGCTTCATCCTGCTCGGTCGAGGATGCCATACAGAGCTGCTCCTCTGAGACAGCAGTTCTGTCTGGATTGGGAGTCCCCAGGGGGTTCCGCAAAGAAGGCTGTGGAGTGTCGGGAACCAAGGTTCCATCGGCCACCTGTGGGCTACCAGAAGAAGCTTGTGGTGGCCCATGCTGACCCTGTGCAAGGTCGCCTTGACCAGAGGAACTGGTGGAAAAGCGTACAGTAGGCCCGCCGGCCATTCGTGCTCTAACGCATCTACCCCCAGGGGGCTTGAGTCCTCGCCATCGAGAACCACTGGGGGCAGTGAGTGGACTACTGAGAGGCGAACAGGTCTGGCTTGAGCACAACCAAACCACACTAACTCCACCACATCGGGGTGGAGACGCCATGGCAAGATAAAAAGTATGCTGCCTCGTTTCAGACACTTGGGAGGTGAACGCATGAAGAGAGGCTAACCTGGGAAGAGCCCAGATCAAGAAATGCTGGGTCACCCTCAAAGACCGGCAGGACCTTACTCTGCCCTGGTGGTTTATGTGATAAACCGTCGACCTCACCATCACGTACTTGCCCTGGAGCAAGGGCAAGAAATGCCTTAGTGCCAGAAAAACTGCCTTCAGTTCGAGAACATTGATGTGGTCTGACTGATGCATTCGTGACCACAATCCCTGAGCTGGTAGGTGATGACAAACAGCTCCCCAACTGGTGAGTGAAGCGTTCATCATCACCACCACACGCAGTGATGGTACAGCCCCCATCCGGACCCCCCTTATCAACAAGCTGACTCGTCGCCACAGGCGGCCACATTTGAAGCGGCCTGGTTGCAAGGAGTCCGAGAGGCACGACCACTGAGGCAGCCACAATCAGGCCCAGAAGCCTCTGAAAAACCCTCATCTCGAGGACCGCGTTCCCCTGGAACCAACGCACAACGTCGAGTATATTGGCTACACGGTGGGGAGGCGAAGATGCTCTCATGCTTCGCGAATCGAGCAACAGTCCAATATAAGTGATGGACTGGCTCGGCACTACCTGGCTCTTGCCATAATTGACATTGATGCCGACTGGAGATATGGGCTAATGTCTGGGCGTGTGTGGGAGAGCGCCATACCTTGCGACTCGGCACATATCAGCCAATTGTCCAGGTATGGCAGAATCTTTAACCCCCGCAGCCGGAGTGGCGATAGAACAGCGCTCATACAGTGGGTGAAAACCAGGGGGGCCAGGCAAAGGAAAATACGACCAATGTTATGTTCAACGTACACTCATTCTAATGTTCATTTATGCGAAAGATGCTGTATTTTTCATAATAATCTATTGCCGGCGCTAGATATAAACCACCTTTTTTTCTGAACAAAGTTGCGCGGGAAAAAATGATTAAGTGAAAACTCTGCACGACTTGCAGACACGCCTCATTTTCAAATCTCCACCCCGCGCGCATAATGCCGCATATATACTGGAGAGACGCTTAAAACAAGATAAATCAAATGTCTGAATCACAAATAGCTTAAGCTACTTGGAATTTCGGGATTAAGTCCCATTTGCGTGTGCTTATCTCAACTCTGAATATGGCCCTATATGGCCAAAAGTATCCGAACACCCCTTGGTCTGGGGCTGTTTTTCATAGTTTGAGCTAGGGCCCTTAGTTTTATTGAAGGAGTCTTTACGCTACAGTATAAAATGACATTTTAGACGATTATTTGCTTCCAACTTTGTGGCAACAGTTTAGGGAAGGCCCTTTCCTGTTTCAGAATGAGAATGTCCCCATGCACAAAGTGAGGTCTATACAGAAATGGTTTGTCAAGATTGGTGTGGAAGAACTGACCTCAACCCAACGAACACTTTTGGGATCAATTGGAAAGCCGACTGTGAGCCAGGCCTAACTGCCCAACATCCATGACCTCACTAGTGCTCTTCTGGTTGAATGGAAGCAAATCCACACAGCAATGTTCCAACATCTAGTGGAAAGCCTTCCCAGGAGAGTGGAGGCTGATATAGCAGCAAAGGAGGACCAACTCCATATTGATGGCCATGATTTTGGAATGAGATGGATGAATTGGTGTCCATATACTTTTGGCCATGTAGTGTATATTTACATCAGATCAAAAACGTCTACGACGTAAAAAAAGCCAAGTTACTCATGCATAGCCTACATAGCGCTGTCTATAAGTCCTTAATTCCAACTTGCAAAAACTAGGCCTGCCTTTAAAAGTCTTGATATCAAAATGTGGCCAAGTTACAACTAACAATATTGCCTATCGTAGCTCACACTATAAACTAGCTCTATTCCAAAGTAATGCTATCCAAACTTTCCTAAATTATTTAATGCAACTTGGCCCTGTGTTTCTTCATCTTTGCATGTGAAGAGATTGTGCCTCATGGAACAACATATGATTTCAATGAATGTTTGACAATGACAGTTGATGAATAATTACACTCCAGAAAGGATATGGTTGTACTTTGTTGGCAAGTTTACTTTAGAAAATGTACAGGTTTTAAAATGTTAACTGCTGCTACAGAATTCTTTACAATTCACAAACACATTTATATCAAGAAACATCATGTACAATAGAGAAAGGGGTGATGAATAAATAAATGCAGATAAAAATTAGTAATATTTTTACCTAGAAAATAGCGTACATATAGCATTTTTACAAACGTATCCAGACATGTTTGTGGGTCAGATGGTGGCAAATAAGTAATAGTACCAATTTTCTTAACATAATAGTATTTATGATATTTGCAAACAGAATTTTGTGAACACAAGGATATCTATGCTCTGTAGGACCACACAGGTTTTGATAGAAATCCAAATAAATAAATCAATAAATCCATAATAATAATAATAATACATTTTATTCATTCTGTGCTTTTCATAGACCCAAAGCAGTGGATGCAGACAATTGTTCAAACATGCCCTATAGTGTAGTCATTTTTCTGTTTAATTTCTAAGTGCAACACATCTGAATCAGAGTATTTCCACTATAAATTATTTTCATTTTGCAGTTTTATGTGGCACATACAGTTTCATTGACCACATTCTCTTGAGATGGTAAGATGAAGAAACACAGGGCCAAGTTGCATTAAAGTTTGGATAGAATTACTTTGGAATAGAGGTAGTTTATTTAGTGTGAGCTACGATAGGCAATATTGTTAGTTGTAACTTGGCCACATTTTGATATCAATACTTTTAAAGGCAGGCCTAGTTTTTGCAAGTTGGAATTAAGGACTTATAGACAGCGCTCTGTAGGCTATGCGTGAGTAACTTGGCTTTCTTTACGTCGGAGACGTTTTTGTTCAGATAATATATACGGCCCAGTGAAACTGTTGAAACGGATGAAAAGCCGTATCACTTTGAATTAGTGTGGGGGTTATATATCACTCTTCTGATATGCGATTGTGTAATTACCAAATCACATTGGACAGGAAAGAATGGCGATAACCACTCCTGCACCATACCACGTTTGGGTAAATGAAAATACCTGCTGCAGTTAATACTAACGGGTCACCATCCTCACTCACACGACCGTCTCAACATTTAACACCTTTACCTTTACGAAGTGGCCATATCCCTTCAGGAATGCAAACCTTCAGCTTCGCCCATTGTTCTGAAAGAGTATAAACGGGAGAAAATTTTGGCGGAAATCATTCGAGACCCATCGATTCAGCCGCACAGTAACCTTGGCTTTTTTCCCGTCTCCTCACCCTTATCATTAGCTCCACTGCACATCAACTTTAAAATTAACGCAGAAGCTGTGACTTTGATTACTTCCTTTTTGTTGTTGTTTATTTCTGCAGGCTGTGTAACAGGCGCTATGTCTTTTGTTTTTGTTAATTTGCGCAGGTCATTTGAGGAGAGCAATCGGTTCACACTGGAATCAGATATGGGCCACATTAAAAAATTTATGTGAACAGCCAAACAAAAAAAAAATCGGATCTGAGCAATAAATAGGAATTGAGCACTAATGCCTGCAGTGTGAACGTAGCCTTAGTAGCTCGATATAAGTCGTAATATTAACGTTAGCAGTAATACAAAGCAATTCGCATTTGAACTTGAACTAACTAGTTAGCAGTACAAGGGTCTCAGTCTCAAAGAGGAAAAAAAACCCGTTGGTCTCTGCTTTTATACCACGTGCCAAACAAAAAAAAAATCGGATCTGAGCAATAAATAGGAATTGAGCACTAATGCCTGCAGTGTGAACGTAGCCTTAGTAGCTCGATATAAGTCGTAATATTAACGTTAGCAGTAATACAAAGCAATTCGCATTTGAACTTGAACTAACTAGTTAGCAGTACAAGGGTCTCAGTCTCAAAGAGGAAAAAAAACCCGTTGGTCTCTGCTTTTATACCACGTGCCCAGCCGAGACTACCCCTAGGACCACCTCAACTCCACCCATTTTTATGTTAAGGATCTCGTGACGTCACGAATCCCCGGAAACCAGCATATTGGTAAACCTACACAAAAACTCATATAAAACTATTTTGACTAAACATGAGATTTTCGGACATAGACAGTTGTGTATGATTATAATCTAACCCAAAACATTGGTTTTCAACGGGAAAAGTCGGTTTTTGACTGCAGTATCACTTTAATGTGACTTTTTACGTCATTTTTGATGCAGCTAGCAGGGCATTAGAATGTGTACGCATGGGCTAGTTAACTCACTATTGTACAGGGTAGGTTATCAACAGATTCACATTATATTATCATGTGTTGTCATTTTAGATAAGTGGTAAATGTGCAAAGCAGTGGATTTTTTTGGGCACAAACGATACACCATAATAAGTCGGAAGTAGGCAACGTTTTTATATCATTCGCGGACAGCTGCGTTACCCGTTTTGTGATTTAAAATAATGTTAGAACTGTCCATATTATTGTCTTGGTTTGTTGCGCGGTATTCATTATTCACGGTTTTCTCATGTAGCTGCTTACCGAACGTTATGGTTGTCGGTCCAATTAGTGTGTCAATAGCTTAATCTAAGGGTGCGCAGTGATGTTAGGCTATACGTTACACATGAAGTTGAACAGATGTGTCATGTGATAGCTTTTTTATATTGTGTATTTTAACACGGCTGGAACGCTGTATTGGCCAATCTTCATCCCGGAACTAACCGTTTTATAAATGTTATATCGACTGGTCTCACTAGCGAAACGGCCGAGCGCTCCATTTTCTTAACTCGCCCGTCCTCATAATCACTCGCCCAGGCGAGTGAGCGAGGTTAATTTCATGCCTTGCTTGAGTTTCACTGAAACCGCACATGTCACGGTCCCCCCATTCCTGGCTCTGATCTCGCATTCACGAGTCACTCTGCACAGAAGTAGCAGCCACAGCAGCACAAAAAGCTAGTAAAAACCTTGGTTTTTTTCCCCGTCTCCTCACCTTTATCATTAGCTCCACTGCACATCAACTTTAAAATTAACGCAGAAGCTGTGACTTTGATTACTTCCTTTTTGTTGTTGTTTATTTCTGCAGGCTGTGTAACAGGCGCTGTCTTTTGTTTTAGTTAATTTGCACGGGTCATTTGAGGAGAGCAATCGGTTCACACTGGAATCAGATATGGGCCACATTAAAAAATTTATGTGAACAGCCAAACAAAAAACATCGGATCTGACCAATAAATCGGAATTGAACACTAATGCCTGCAGTGTGAACGTAGCCTTAGTAGCTCGATATAAGTCGTAATATTAACGTTAGCAGTAATACAAAGCAATTCGCATTTGAACTTGAACTTGAACTAACTTGAACCCCTAGTACAAGGGTCTCAGTCTCAAAGAGGAAAAAAAACCCCGTTGGTCTCTGCTTTTATACCACGTGCCCAGCCGAGACCACCCCTAGGACCACCTCAACTCCACCCATTTTTATGTTAAGGATCTCGTGACGTCACGAATCCCCGGAAATCAGTGTATTGGTAAGCCTACACAAAAACTCATATAAAACTATTTTGACTAAACATGAGATTTTCGGACATAGACAGTTGTGTATGATTATAATCTAACCCAAAACATTGGTTTTCAACGGGAAAAGTCGGTTTTTGACTGCAGTATCACTTTAATGTGACTTTTTACGTCATTTTTACACCCTCCCCAAACCAGACAAGAGCGAGCGTCAAGTATCAGTGAAACATTGAACAGTTAATATTGGAAACCTCTTTTGCCTTTGCAATAAAAATACATTAATGTGTTAATGTGAAAATAATAACAGTCTAATAAATGAAAAGTACTTAACAGGTGCACATTGTTTTTGTGGAAAATGAACATGTGCCCTGCTGGGCTCGAACCCACAATCCTCTGTGTGAGAGACAGCACCTCTATCCATTAAGCCACAGTAACTTCTTGGAAAGCATGAAGCCATTAGCTCTATTAACATTAAAAACCATTAGTATGAAGCATTTTTATTGGGCGATAAGCTTGATAAGCAGGTATACGGACCATACCCTCAAAGAATAATTCTCCCCATTGGATAACATTGCGACGGAGGCAGGCAGTTTGGCAGGAGAATGGGAAGAAGAAGAAGAGGAAGGAGAAAAATGTCAAAATAACCCAAGTTTGGGGCTTTATTGTGTGGATGTGTGAAGTTGTATCTGAATGCTGTGTGATTACATGGGGTCAGAACATACAGAAGTTAATGTTTTTAAGGGCTCAGAGTCTATGGTCATTGTGGTTACTTCTGTAGGAAACCCTGAAAAGTGCCAAACTCTCGGTGCTGTATAGGTATGGGGCATGCCCCACCAAGCCGTAACTTGGCGGATGGCATATATGCCATCCCAATTTCTATATTAATTCCTAGATTTATTTATTTATTTCCAAATTATTTCATCTATTCATTTTTATATTTCCACATTAATTTTTTTATTTTTTTATTTACTTATCATTGTGGCACTCTCGTGTTTCATAGATATCTTAGTTAACGTTATTTGTCCACCTATCCATCTTGCTTGCCACTTTAGCCACTTATTGCCACTCCAGCAGATTGATGATATCTGCCAACAACTACTTTTCTTTAGTGCCCGGATGTCCACAATCCAAATTCTAGCTTTTGGAGATCCAAATTTGAAATCAAAGCTTTTTGAAAGGTTGAAGACAGCTTGAAAGTTTCAAATTCAGCTTTTACCTGAACTGAAACTGAATACTGAAATTATGATTCAAATCACATTATTCAGTTTTAAAACCTTGCATACAAATTCAAATTATGAAATACAAATTCAGTGCAATCAAATTCAATTTCAAAACATTATATTCAATTTCAAATTCAGTTTTACTAAATTCTAATTCAGTTGTCTGATGGCACCAGATTTACACCATAAAGTCCAAAACACTGGAGCAATTCACAAAATGAATTTTCTCCAAAGTTTTTCCCAAATGTCACTCTCCACACAGTGAATTAAATGTGGTACCAGTATTACTTTTACAGATTATATTTATGAACCTGCTGTATGCATCGAGATTATAATGCAGTGTTTGATGTCAAGGCTGATGCATTTCCAAACGTGTTCCAAGAGACTGTTCAGATGTTGGATTTGAAACATGTATCTTAATTAACTGTAGTCACTTATAAGTCAGTTAGCTGACTTCCTTGATTGAACATAAATCAAGACACAACTAGCAGTTTGTATCATATGTTGATAGGTTCTTTTGTGACATATCAGTTAATGCATTTAGTAAGTCTTCAATATTCTCTTTTGACAAATGCATTTTTATAGGGGAGAACTGAAACTTACATTCAACATTATTGTATTATGTAGCTACTGCCCACTGCTCCAACTGCAGGTGATATGAACTAATGCAAGTACCAAATAATAATAGATACATCAATGTGTATTTCGGTGGCATGATTATTTAATCAAAGTCAATTGAAAGCTATCAATTATAGGAATAAATTGGAATATATTAATTTTTTCACTACGAAAGTCAATATTGATTAAGTACAATGTAGAGACATTCTGTTATGGGTAATTGAGTTCAATTAACCAAAGCAATGCTCAACTGTGTCATCCCAAGGTGACTTGCTGTCTACTACTTAATGTGTTTTGCCAATTTGATACAACAGGCTATATATTACAGTCATAGGAAAAGGTAACACAGCACAATCACTTGATTAGTCAACAAAAATGCACCGTTTACAAATTACCAAATTCAAAATAAGTAGTAATTTCTGCAAACTGTCTTTAACATATGTAGTATGTTCTACATCTATGTCTATGTCTGCAAAAAAAGATCTCTTGGCAACTTTCATAACACACACCGTTATTATGACATCAAAATTCTAGTGATTGGCACTTGTGGGTATTGCTTTAAAGGTACAAGTATATTTAGAGTGTTTTTGGAATTTTTATTCAATCCTAACTCAGTGATCTCAGAGCAGTCCTGTACCTGGCGCGAGCCGCCTCTAATTTCCAAGCTGGTGGATCATCGTTCACAAGTGGATACACTGTGGCATGGAAATGTTTCTGTGCATTGCGGTGCATTAAACTTTCATGCGACTCAAGAATATAATGCTTCCAGGCTGAATAATTGAAAAAGCACAAGAGCCGCCAAATGCACCAACAAGTGCAGTAATACAGCATGTGAAGGGTTGATCATCTTAAAAACCATGCTTGGATCCCCCGCAAAACTGGGTCAAGCTCTCTATCTCTTTTGAAAGTCTGTTGATTCGGAACAGGAAACGTTCTTGGTCGGCATGGCCTGTGCCGCTAAATCACAACAAGCACTCTCACGCAAAGTGAGTTTTAAAACAGGGCCATCAGTCATTTTGCAAGAAATTTATGATTGCGTTTCACGGCTAGCAATTGCTACTGTGGAAAAAAATCATTCACAGACCCAGAAATTTTATTGTATGTCTGCAATGTATGAACCCACAGTTTAATTTAGCCTTAGCATTTGGGTATGAACCCACAGTTTAATTTAGCCTTAGCATTTGGTAGTGTCCTGGAGGCAGAGATCTCATGTGGAGAACAGAAAGTGAATTGAAGCATCACTGTTCTCTGGGCCCCTCAAAGCCAGTTTTCAGATATGGGAACGTTGGGAGATGCTATAAACGGGAAATGCAGGCTGAACACTGTAACTGATTCACACCCAACATACTCTACATGTAAATGACAGCTCTCCCTTTTATTATTCATCTTGTCCAATAGTGAAAAATGGAGAAATGAGAACCACATATTTGTTGTTTATGGGGCTACCATAAGTAAAACCACTATTGAAGCCACTCTGAAGGTGTGTGTGGCAGCAGAAATATATAAAAAGGATTGCAGACTTCATTGGACAGTGAGTAACAAACACAGGTCTTCGGTGACCTCTGAATCCCAGCAACTAAACCCCAAACCATCGTGCTCGGTGTCTTGTTCTTGGGAAGTAAAACGGGTCGTAAACAGAGAGCTGACGGCTAAGGAGGAAATGCACGCGTTGTTTCCCAGCAGGACGACTCCCTCAGCGGCGGTCGTTTAGTATGCAGCGGACACAGAATGTGCGCCGAGCTGAAAGAGCTGCTCAGCAGATTGACTGACGTCGAGAAAACAGGGCGCGAGGCAGTTAACTTAATTCAAACAACATTTCTCTGCACTCTCACCACTTTGTCTTTTCGCCCGCTCAATCAGCGAGCTAATTCTCCTCTGTCTTTTCCATGGCGGTCGTTTTGTCTTTGATTTCTTTGCATTGCAGAAGATAGCAGTTGACATGGTTTAAAAAATGATGAAAATGAGTATATATATTTTAACAGTTGTGCAACTCTCCACTGGAGTGGCAGGTGGTGGAAGGCAGAGTATGGATTGAAATATCCACACTCTAGCAAACGTGAGTCTGGAATGCAGATGTTTGCTGTTGAATATAATTTATCAGAGTGTCTCCCCAGATGTATGCGAAAGGTCACCCTTCCCATGTTCCTCTCGTTCCATGTCTGTATCCAGCGAGAAAAAAATAACTAATTGTGGAATCCTTACTCCTGCTATATACGGAGATATTATGAGGCTTGTGCCATGTTCTTCCACAATGACTAGGTATTTATATTTGTTTCATAGCTTTTAAGGTGATATAAGTACATTTTTAAACAAGATTTCAGATTTTACCACCCAGAAATGTCAGGTGGCGCGACCATATATGAATTTTGAATAAAACACTTTTAATGTATTTACCACTACTGAAAACCTGCAAATATGAATCATTGTAGTGTGTAAAATACACATCACATGGTAGATTCCACTTTAATTTCTTTATTTATGGCAGTTTTATTCCATTTATAGAAACGACCACTTCGTTTTGTTTTCAAACACCTTATTTTCCATAGAGAGAAAGAAAACAAAAATTCTAACAGTAAAAATGATTTGTATACATTATTTAAAGATTTTTAGTTATATTTCTGATTTAATTTTGCAGACTGCAATGGGAATGGATACATTTAAATGTAAATTTGCTGGTCGCACCACCTGACCATGACCAGTCGCGCCACCTGACATTGTGCTCAATAACGATTGAAATTCACTAAATAAAAAGAAGGATATGTAAATGCATTTTACTCTGGTTTCATTTGGCTTTTATTTGAAACCTGAGCATTTTATACTGGATCTTAATCATACAATTACATTTAATTCAGGCCAGCAACAGTGGTAATGTCAATAAGATAACATTTGATCATCAAGTCTCAAGGAACACATTTCAATAATGAGGACTACATTTCATTCAGGTCAGCATTCAAAACAATACTGCACATTCAACATTTAAAACAATACTGCCACAATGGTAATGTCAACAAGACAACATTTGATCAATGCTTTAAAAATAAAACTGAAACATGAAGTCTCAAGGAACACATTTCAATAATGAATTTTTTTAACTATCTCTATGCCGTGCTGTTTTTTCTTTGCTTGATAATGGCATCTACAAAAATGTATTAAAAAATAATAACTTAAAAGGTACAATATGCAACTTTGAGTATCAATTTTGGTTATACAGTCCTATATTCTTGAAGAGTAGGACTTTTTCACCTTTAAACAACTTAATATCATACAGAAAGATGTATATATTTAAGAAAATGTATTTAATATCTTCAAACACATTAATTAACATCACTTTTTTCAATTGGTTTAACTGTAATTCTAGTTGCACCACCTGACATATTGGTCGCGCCACCTGACATATTGGTCGCACCACCTGACTTTTCAAACTCAATTCAAATCTAACAGGAATTAAATTGGACACCTATATACATTTTTTCCTTGAACTCAAGGTTATACATATATTTTTTCAATCAAATACACATTTTCTGAATAAAAACTAATTTTCATAGTTTTCCAGGGGTCATACCACCTGACATGGTAAGTTGAACCAACCTCACCATTACTCAAAAACGTCAAATTATGTAATATTTGTGGGAGAGTTATTAACCTTGTTACTGCATGACAGGGGTCCTGTGGGGTCTTCTGTATGATGTCATACCCTGTTGTATAGTTTTCTTACAGGCACAGTACATAAAATGATGTTTTTATGTCGGTCGCCCCCCTTGACATTTGGAGAAGTCAATTTTTCGGACAAAGGTTTTTTAAGTAATAGAATAGTTTTGAAATAGGACTGTTAAACTACTTTCCGTCATTTATAAGCAATCTAACACAAAATCATGCCATACTATTTGATTAGGAATTTTATTGAGAAAATTATCCTTTTTATTGCAGTTTTGTTCTCTGCATGTATGTTCGGACAGTTGCACCACCTGACATTTTGGGACTTTAGAACACCAAAACTCGAAAAATAAATTGAATTTCAATAAAATGAGAAGGGTTTCTCATAAAGGAGATATTGTAGTGCAATTTGATATATAACATGTTTTTTTTATTATTGTTTTTAGGAAAGTAATGAATTCGGACACATTCCAAGTGTTCTTCTGCTTCTGTATGTTGTCTCTCAAAATATCAGTGAGGATAAACTTACAGACAAAGGCTTGTTTACATAGGGGGTGAAAACTGTGATTAATTATCACAGCTGAAAGCCTTTCTAACCAAAAATATATTGCATTTTAACTTACATGTAAACTTCATTCACAGCACTTTCTGGTAAATCTCTGAAGGTAAGTCTCACATTATTGAAATATTCATTCTGGTTTCTGTTTCCATCACAAACAGTGTCAGGTTTGTGCTGGAGGTCTGTCTGTCTTCCTGTGTGTGGATGCACATAGTGTGCAGTGTCATAGTTGAGAGGGGACAGTGGAACACGTCAGTGTTTCATTGTGGGAAAGAGGAAAAGGTGTCTGAGCTGCTGTACAATTATTCTGTATGTTGTCACAACAACGGAGCCCACGGTTGTATGGAGATGTCAATGAGCAATGGATGAGATCACAAGGGATCTCCTTAACAAACTTGGCAAAAGATATCTTGGCATCTTGAGCTGTCGGGACAATTATGAAGCCTTTTTTGGGTTGGCAATGGTATCGTCCTGAGATTAATGTCTTCAATCAACAAGAGTGACTAAGCCTTTGCATTTTTCAATTTCAATTAACCATGCATTTACCAGCAGTAGGAGTCGCTGTTAAATATTGATGAGTTTTTGAGCTACGAATGATCAGTCTTGTACTAAAATGTTACAGTACTATAAGGAGAGGGCTCCAGTGTCTCTGGAGCACCAAGCCTGCTGAGAAAGAGTGTCTCTTTGCCCTTTGCCACACAGCACTGGCGATATTCCTGCCCAAGAGGTTTGACCTTGGGAGGCCATTACACTGGCAATGCATCCTTACGGTCACATGTTAATGCATTCTTTCCATGGATGAGAGCATCATCTCTGTTTCCAAAGATAACAGGAACAAAATCATGCAGACCCTTAAAGCAATCCGCTACTTGCGTCATGCTTTAGAGGTTTTACAAAGGCAGTCAGTTTGGCATGGGTGAGCCACCTCATCATGGGCGGAGGCTGCTGTGGTCTTTGACTCGGACGGATCACCATAATAGAATCTGGAATGGAATTCTGACGCGTTACCGTCAATGCCGCTCTAAACGACCTGAGAGTGGGTGCGTCGTGCTAGTGACAATCTACTTGGAAATTCTAAGGAAAATCACCTTGAAAGAGCTGCTCGTCTAGGAGCACTGCTATAGGCAGCAGACACAAGAACGTGCGCAGCCAGCTGTGAGTCAGCGTAATCCTTTTTCAAAGTTGATTGTGTGCAGATCAGTGACTCCCAGCTGCAGACAGCCAAGACAGCAATGGTTCCATTCAGAAATGACTCCCCTACACAAAATTACAGTATAAAATATATGAGAAAATATATGTAACTATAGCATAACTATATATACTGTAACTATAACTATAGAAACTTGCATACGTGTCATTTTAAACATAAGTAGAATACATGTATACACTGTAGAATAACTTGTACACACACACACACACATACGTGTATATGTATATACAGTGTATATATACGTATACATATATATATGTGTGTATATATATATATATATATATATATAAATGCAAAAGTATTGGGAGAGTGATAGATTTTTTGTTGTTTGGGCTCTGTACACCAGCACATTGTATATGAAATAAAACAATGAATTAAAGGTTAAAGTGCAGGCTGTCCGCTTTCATTGATTTATTCAGATTTTTCAGCCTCATGATGGCCTACTTTACTGGCATTTACACTTATTTGGTCCTCATGTTGACAACAGCAACAGGCTCTAAATACTAATTCCACACCTAGAATCAACTCTAGACCTTTTGTTAACTTTCATGTGTATGAACTAATGATGCAACAACACACAGCTAGCCAAGAAACAGCTGAGCAGCCAACTGTCCAATTACGTTTGTTCCCATAACATGGGGGACTATGTATAAAAAGGGCTGTCCCCACAGGGATCACCTGATATGGATGTAAATACCCTCATATTAAAGCTGACAGTCTGCACTTTAACCTCATACTCAGTGTTTTATTTCAAACCCAATATGCTGGAGTACAGGGACAAAATTACACCAAACCATTTGCATTTATCTATATATGTACAAGTTATTTCTATACTTTCTCCCTATAAAATATGCCTGAAATGGATGCTGTTATTAGGATTTGGTGTTTATTGGGCCCCTTGTGAGCAGAGTGATATGACACTTATTTAATATAGTTAAACTTGTACATTTCAAACTGTCTTAATTTTTCAAAGGGGCTGCGTGGTCCTTCAGTAGTACTCTGTGCAAGGGCAGTGTTCTCACGGCAGGACAACAAACCCGCTGTAGGTCCTTTGCTTGGTCATTCCTCATGTTCTCACTCACCATGATATTCTCCTACTGTGTAAAAAATCCACTCTGTCCAGAACCTCCTTTGCAGTCGTTATCATGCAAGTAATGATAAAATCATTAAAAATGTTTGCCTGAAACATACAACTGTATGTATGTATGTATATACAACTTTTGTTTTATTTTAGTTCTTTGCCTGCATTACAAAATATATTAACTATTGCATAATTGAGACATGCTATATATTATACAAAATATGTATAAAATCACATTTTAGGAAGTGATACACGATAGCTGTATTTGTAACTGTGGCATATTTGACAAAGAAGCATTAAAAATGCACCTTTTTTTTTCAAAGCGTATGTTTTAACATGTGTTTTTTCAAGCACTAAAGAGACAAGTAGTGCATATGCCTGGTGTATTCATTTAACTGTGTGTTAGGCACTGCGGTGGGTTCAGCAATGTACACTCCCAGCATGTCAACAGAAACATTTCTGATTAAACCCTCGCTCCATGGCAGCGAAGAAGTTGATTTCAACTTGTACCCAAGATGGTAACCAGGAGCTTTGTGTTGCAGATTTAATCATCCCTGTGACCCAGAAAGGTATATTTCTGTCAATATCCCCCAACTGAATAGATAATGGAGGGGGGGGGGGGGGGGGTTAAGCACATGTTTTCAACGGAGAGGTAAAAGGTTTCTTGTTGGCTCACATGCTAGTGCATTCGCCAGAGGACACTAGGAACAACTGCGTAGCGACTCCTGCAGTATATAATGCTTTTGGGCTAACTGGATGAAATTCAGATTGGAGGAAAACAGCGATGGGTGAAGACTGGGCACACTGCCCAAGCAATTAATTGTTTTTGTGATGGCCCTGCCCACAAAAGAGAATAAATAACCATGGAGAGATCTTTGATTACATGATGCTGTAGTTTATTTTCTTCTTTTGATCGTCAGAAAGCCCTTTGTTGCAGGAAAGATTGTTTTTCAGGTACTTAACAGATTCGTCTCCCCTGCTACAGTGAATGCTTTACTCCTGTTTAAGAGTAAATAATAGCAAAATATCTGTGCCACATACCCTTATGTAAATGTAATATACTGCAGTATATTTTAAATATATTGTGATGATAATTCTGATATTGTAACGTTCCGTTCCCTTCCTGTCCGTTTTCCGTGTTTTCCCTTTTTCCCTCCGTGTCATGTTGGATTCCTTTGTCCGTGTTTTCCCTGCTGCTGCAGTCTGGGCGTTTCCCTCTCTGTCTCGTTCGTTTGGTTTCCACTTTAGTTTCCGCCTATCGCTCTCCCCCCTCGTTGCATGCATTCCTCACCTTTGTGTTTAGCAATCACTCCCGGTTATTTTCCACACCTGTGCCTTATTCATTCTGTAATTCCCTGCACTATTTAAACCCCCGTCTGGTTGCTAGTCGGCGCCAGTTCGTTAACTAACCTCACTCGTTGTGCACACTTCTCGTTTCTGGTCCCGTGTTTGCTGTTCGCTTGGTTTTGGGCTAACTCCCTTTACAGCTTTCCTGTTTACCTGTCCTGCGGTTTGGTAGCTATCCTCCCGTGACGTTTGCTGTTTGCATGCTGCTAAACTTGTCTCCCTCTAACCTCCAGCCGCCGCGGTCTCAGCTCACCTGCAGCAGTGTTTGTTCCCTGAGTGTTCGTGTGTGTGTTGCGGTACCTCCAACTCCAGCTCGGGATAGGATCCGCTGTTAATTCCAGCCTGGCTAAACCTCCATTGTTCCTGTCCGGCCGTAGCTACCTCCTGTACTTCGGTTACGGTTCCAGGTTCTCTGGAGATCAGCCAGCTCCTACCGGACCTACCCGAGCTACGCCACACCACCCAGCCCCGTCGAGTTTTCGCCAGCTACAACCCGTGCTGTCGAATAACCTCCGTTAAATCCTCCCGGTCCAAACCCTGGCTACAGTACCTAACTAACTACCCTCTGCTTTCTGTCCTATACCCAATTAGACCGCCCGGTCCAGTTCCTGGTCAGTTCCGGGGTGAAGTTCACCATCCGTAAGAGTCCAGTTCCGGCTTGGAACGAGTTTCGTTCCAGCACCCGTTTCCTGAGTGGACCTCCCGGTCCAGTTCCAGTCCAGTTCCGGTGTGAAGAACACCATCTGTAAGAGTCCAGTTCCGGCTTGGAACAAGTTCCGTTCCGGCTCCCGTTTCCAGAGTGGACCTCCCGGTCCAGTTCCAGTCCAGTCCCGGTGTGAACTCCACCACCAGCCCTATCCAGTTCCGGCTTGGAACAATTGGGTTGTTCCTGCACCCTGTCCGGCTTGGACCACCCGGTCCAGTACCAGTTCGGTTCCGGCTTGGAACCCCTTCCAGAGTTCAAGTCCAGCTCTGGCTTGGAGCAGTCCGTATCGGACTTCCGTTGATGTTCTGTGTAATACTGTGTATTTTGACTTTCCTGTACAGCTTTGGGACTACCCCAACGCTTAATAAATATCCCTTTCTTTGAATCTGCCTCCTGGTCGTTGCACTTGGGTTCGTCCCGTATCAGGATCGTAACAGAACGAACTGGCCAAAAGCATGGACCCAGCCGACCTGGAACAGATTCGCCACGCCTTCTCCTGTCAAACTGCGGTCAGCGACCAACAGGGCCGTCGTTTGGATGACGTGTTGGAAGTACTGAGGGGCATCACGGAGCAGGTGGCTCAACTTTCGCTTCACCAGCCGCTACCGCGGATTCCTGTGGGCCCTATTCCTCCCGCTCCTGAACCGCCTCCTGAGGCTCCGGTTCCCACTTCTAGCCGGGAGCCCCGAGTGCAACACCCCGAGTTATACCGAGGGGGGTTGGGGAGATGTCGCGAGTTTTTAATGAAGTGTGACATAGTGTTCCGTATGCAGCCCACCTCCTTCGCCTCCGACCCTTGTAAGATCGCGTTCATCATGAGCAGCTTGGGAGGAAGTGCCCTGGAGTGGGCTACATCCATCTGGGACAGCCAGGCTCCGTTGTGCAACAACTTTGCAGCCTTTACCTCTGAGATGCGGCGCGTGTTTGATCACCGTACCTGTGGGCGAGACGCTACTCAACGTCTGCTCCAAGTTCGTCAAGGCAATCGCAGCGTCGCAGAGATGGCCATTCAGTTCCGTACCCTCGCTGCGGAGTCCGGATGGAATGACACCTCCCTTCAGGGGGCTTTTCGCCAAGCCCTTAGCGAGGAACTCAAGGACCAGCTTGCTACCCGTGAGGAGTCCAACTCTCTCAATAGTCTCATTAGCCTTGCCATTGCGATTGATAATCGTCTCCGTATCCGGGCCCGTGAGCGAGGAAGGAACTCCGGGCGTCATCTACCCTCCGACACTCCGACCGTACGTCAACATACTTCTGTCACAGGATCTAGAGCGTCGTCTGGTGTCTCCGAGGAGGAGCCTATGCAACTGGGCAGAGTTTCGGTCGACGCCGAGGAGCGCCAACGTCGTCTTCGCACTAGGTCCTGTTTTTACTGCGGCAAACCTGGCCATCAGATCGCCTCCTGTCCGATTCGCCCAAAAGAATGGGCTCGCCAGTAAAGCTGGGCGTACTGACGAGCCCCATCATTCCTAACCATGCAGCTCAGAACCGCCTTGTGTTCAAGGCTACTCTCCTCTGGAGGGACAAAACAGCGGCCTCCTCGGCTCTCATCGATTCCGGGGCCGACGCCAACTTCATAGACATCACCTTCGCCAGGAGGGCCGGCATCCCCACGGAGGTTCTACCCTCTCCCATTTCTGCTCTTGCTCTGGACGGTAGGAGTTTGGGGTTAGTTACCCACTCCACTGTTCCTATCCAACTAGTTTTGTCTGGCAATCATCGGGAATCCATTCAACTTCTGCTCATTCGCTCCAAACAATCAGTCCTTGTTTTAGGTCAGACCTGGCTCCGCCTCCACAACCCTCATATCGACTGGCAAGCCGGTCGCATCCTGGCGTGGAGTGCCCACTGTCTAGCCAGTTGTCTCCGTTCCGCTCTACCCCCTCCGGGGTCCAAGAATCACTGTACTGATCAGCCAGAGCCTGATTTAACTAACGTTCCTAAGCAATATCATGACCTTTTTCATGTTTTTTCTAAATCACGTGCTCTGTCCTTACCCCCTCACAGACCCTACGACTGCTGTATAGATCTTCTGGCAGGAGCCAAACTTCCATCTGGCCGCCTCTACAGTTTGTCGGGTCCGGAGAAACTGGCGATGGAGGAGTACATTCATGAGTCCCTCGCTTCGGGTATTATCCGTCCTTCCTCTTCCCCGGTCGGTGCAGGGTTCTTCTTCGTAGGGAAGAAGGATGGCTCTCTGCAACCCTGCATCGACTACCGTGGACTCAATCAGGTCACAGTCCGTAACAAATACCCTCTTCCCCTCATTAACACCGCCTTTGAACCCCTCTCGCAAGCAGTCACGTTTTCGAAACTCGACCTCCGTAACGCTTATCATTTAGTGCGTATACGGGAGGGGGATGAATGGAAGACTGCATTCAACACCCCGTTGGGCCACTATGAGTACCTGGTGGTCCCCTTCGGCCTTACTAACGCCCCTGCAGTCTTCCAGGGCATGGTGAACGACGTTCTGCGAGACCTGTTGGGGAAGAGTGTATTTGTGTACATTGACGATATTTTAATTTTTTCAAAATCCCCTCAGGAACACGTTCTCCACGTCCGGGAGGTTCTCCAGCGGCTGCTGGAGAATCAACTTTTTGTTAAAACGGAGAAATGTTCTTTCCACGTCTCTTCTGTCCCGTTCCTCGGCTTCATCATCGAGGAGGGCAGTATCCGGGCGGACCCTGCTAAAGTCAAGGCGGTGACAGAATGGCCCCAACCCACCTCTCGTAAGCACCTTCAGCAGTTCCTTGGGTTTGCTAATTTCTATCGCCGTTTTATCCGCAATTATAGTGTCATTGCCGCTCCCCTTACCAAGCTCACCTCCGTTGCCTTCCCTTTCTGTTGGAATTCCGAGGCCCAGCAAGCGTTTGAACTGCTTAAGGTTTGGTTTTCCTCAGCTCCCATCCTCTGTCACCCGGACACTGCTCGTCAATTCACCGTTGAGGTGGATGCCTCCGACACCGGCGTGGGGGCCATTCTGTCTCAACGAGCCGCCTTGGACAACAAGCTCCATCCCTGCGCATTCTTCTCCCGGAGACTGTCCTCCGCTGAACGTAACTATGATGTCGGGGATCAGGAACTGCTGGCCATCAAACTGGCTCTTGAGGAGTGGCGCCACTGGCTGGAGGGGGCAGGTAATCCCTTCCTTGTTTTGACCGACCATCAAAATCTAATTTATTTAAAATTTGCCAAAAGGCTTAATGCCCGACAAGCTAGATGGTCGTTATTTTTTGCCCGCTTTAATTTTTCTGTTTCTTTCCGCCCCGGTTCCCGTAATATCAAGGCAGATGCCTTGTCCCATATTTTTTCCCTCCCCTCCAGTCCTGCTGATCCGGAGCCCATTCTACCGGCATCCTGTGTGGTGGCTGCGGTCTCCTGGGAGATCGAGGAGATCGTGAAGGCCGCTCAGACTTCCCAACCGGACCCCCGCAGTAACCCTAACTCCTCCCTCTTTGTGCCCGATTCCGTCCGCTCCCAGGTCCTAGAATGGGTTCACGCCTCGTGCTTGGCTTGTCACCCAGGTGTTGCCAGAACGATCGCCCTTGTCAGGAGGAGTTTTTGGTGGCCTACCCTTAAGGGGGATACCCGTGCCTTTGTCCTGGCCTGCTCTGTTTGCGCCAGGAGCAAGGCATCCCACCAGCCTCCCTCCGGTCTTCTCCTTCCCCTCCCTGTCCCGGGCCGTCCTTGGAGTCACATCGGCGTGGACTTCGTCACCGGTCTGCCGTTGTCAGAAGGTAACACCGTTATTCTGACAATAGTGGACCGGTTCTCCAAGGCGGTTCACTTTATTCCCCTTCCTAAGCTCCCGTCCGCCCTTGAAACTGCTGAGCTCTTGGTGTTGCATGTGGTCAGGCTGCACGGGATCCCCTCCGACATTGTGTCTGACCGTGGGCCCCAATTCTCCTCCCGGGTTTGGAAGGCGTTCTGTGTAGCCCTGGGTGCCTCTGCTAGTTTGTCATCTGGTTTTCATCCCCAGTCTAACGGCCAGGCAGAGAGGGCCAACCAGGACCTGGGGGCCGCCCTGCGGTGCGTCACCGTCCGTAATCCCGCCTCCTGGAGCCGTTTTCTCCCCTGGGTTGAGTACGCTCACAACTCCCTTAAGTGTGCTTCCACAGGGTTATCCCCTTTCGAATGCTCGTTAGGTTATCAACCCCCTCTCCTGTCGGCCCAGGAGGCTGAGGTAGCAGTCCCCTCTGTTAGGTCTCACCTCCTTAGATGTAAGCGCATGTGGAGACTTACGCGCACCGCACTCCTTCGCTCCAATACCCGTTCCCAACGTCTGGCGGACCTTCACAGGACCGCAGCCCCGCAGTATAGGGCCGGTCAGCAGGTCTGGCTTTCTACCTCCAATATTTCCCTTCCCTCTTCCTCCAAGAAACTCCAGCCCCGTTTTATTGGTCCCTTTCCTATCGTTTGTTTGGTTAATCCTGTTTCTGTTAAACTCTCCCTCCCTGCCTCCCTCAAAGTGTACCCCGTTTTTCATGTCTCCCAAATTAAGCCTGTCTCCTCCAGCCCCCTCAGTACACCCACTATCCCTCCGCCTCCTGTCCGGGTCATCGACGACGCCCCGGCCTACACGGTGAACCGTGTCATTGATATCCGCCGTAAGGGCCGGGGTTTCCAATACCTCGTCGACTGGGAGGGATATGGTCCTGAGGAGTGGTCGTGGCTCCACAAGAGCCTCATTCTGGATCACTTGCTCATTCAGGATTTCCACAGACTTTTCCCTAATAAAACCAGGCCTCCTGGTACGCCAGGTGGCGTACATTGAGGGGGGGGTACTGTAACGTTCCGTTCCCTTCCTGTCCGTTTTCCGTGTTTTCCCTTTTTCCCTCCGTGTCATGTTGGATTCCTTTGTCCGTGTTTTCCCTGCTGCTGCAGTCTGGGCGTTTCCCTCTCTGTCTCGTTCGTTTGGTTTCCACTTTAGTTTCCGCCTATCGCTCTCCCCCCTCGTTGCATGCATTCCTCACCTTTGTGTTTAGCAATCACTCCCGGTTATTTTCCACACCTGTGCCTTATTCATTCTGTAATTCCCTGCACTATTTAAACCCCCGTCTGGTTGCTAGTCGGCGCCAGTTCGTTAACTAACCTCACTCGTTGTGCACACTTCTCGTTTCTGGTCCCGTGTTTGCTGTTCGCTTGGTTTTGGGCTAACTCCCTTTACAGCTTTCCTGTTTACCTGTCCTGCGGTTTGGTAGCTATCCTCCCGTGACGTTTGCTGTTTGCATGCTGCTAAACTTGTCTCCCTCTAACCTCCAGCCGCCGCGGTCTCAGCTCACCTGCAGCAGTGTTTGTTCCCTGAGTGTTCGTGTGTGTGTTGCGGTACCTCCAACTCCAGCTCGGGATAGGATCCGCTGTTAATTCCAGCCTGGCTAAACCTCCGTTGTTCCTGTCCGGCCGTAGCTACCTCCTGTACTTCGGTTACGGTTCCAGGTTCTCTGGAGATCAGCCAGCTCCTACCGGACCTACCCGAGCTACGCCACACCACCCAGCCCCGTCGAGTTTTCGCCAGCTACAACCCGTGCTGTCGAATAACCTCCGTTAAATCCTCCCGGTCCAAACCCTGGCTACAGTACCTAACTAACTACCCTCTGCTTTCTGTCCTATACCCAATTAGACCGCCCGGTCCAGTTCCTGGTCAGTTCCGGGGTGAAGTTCACCATCCGTAAGAGTCCAGTTCCGGCTTGGAACGAGTTTCGTTCCAGCACCCGTTTCCTGAGTGGACCTCCCGGTCCAGTTCCAGTCCAGTTCCGGTGTGAAGAACACCATCTGTAAGAGTCCAGTTCCGGCTTGGAACAAGTTCCGTTCCGGCTCCCGTTTCCAGAGTGGACCTCCCGGTCCAGTTCCAGTCCAGTCCCGGTGTGAACTCCACCACCAGCCCTATCCAGTTCCGGCTTGGAACAATTGGGTTGTTCCTGCACCCTGTCCGGCTTGGACCACCCGGTCCAGTACCAGTTCGGTTCCGGCTTGGAACCCCTTCCAGAGTTCAAGTCCAGCTCTGGCTTGGAGCAGTCCGTATCGGACTTCCGTTGATGTTCTGTGTAATACTGTGTATTTTGACTTTCCTGTACAGCTTTGGGACTACCCCAACGCTTAATAAATATCCCTTTCTTTGAATCTGCCTCCTGGTCGTTGCACTTGGGTTCGTCCCGTATCAGGATCGTAACAGAACGAACTGGCCAAAAGCATGGACCCAGCCGACCTGGAACAGATTCGCCACGCCTTCTCCTGTCAAACTGCGGTCAGCGACCAACAGGGCCGTCGTTTGGATGACGTGTTGGAAGTACTGAGGGGCATCACGGAGCAGGTGGCTCAACTTTCGCTTCACCAGCCGCTACCGCGGATTCCTGTGGGCCCTATTCCTCCCGCTCCTGAACCGCCTCCTGAGGCTCCGGTTCCCACTTCTAGCCGGGAGCCCCGAGTGCAACACCCCGAGTTATACCGAGGGGGGTTGGGGAGATGTCGCGAGTTTTTAATGAAGTGTGACATAGTGTTCCGTATGCAGCCCACCTCCTTCGCCTCCGACCCTTGTAAGATCGCGTTCATCATGAGCAGCTTGGGAGGAAGTGCCCTGGAGTGGGCTACATCCATCTGGGACAGCCAGGCTCCGTTGTGCAACAACTTTGCAGCCTTTACCTCTGAGATGCGGCGCGTGTTTGATCACCGTACCTGTGGGCGAGACGCTACTCAACGTCTGCTCCAAGTTCGTCAAGGCAATCGCAGCGTCGCAGAGATGGCCATTCAGTTCCGTACCCTCGCTGCGGAGTCCGGATGGAATGACACCTCCCTTCAGGGGGCTTTTCGCCAAGCCCTTAGCGAGGAACTCAAGGACCAGCTTGCTACCCGTGAGGAGTCCAACTCTCTCAATAGTCTCATTAGCCTTGCCATTGCGATTGATAATCGTCTCCGTATCCGGGCCCGTGAGCGAGGAAGGAACTCCGGGCGTCATCTACCCTCCGACACTCCGACCGTACGTCAACATACTTCTGTCACAGGATCTAGAGCGTCGTCTGGTGTCTCCGAGGAGGAGCCTATGCAACTGGGCAGAGTTTCGGTCGACGCCGAGGAGCGCCAACGTCGTCTTCGCACTAGGTCCTGTTTTTACTGCGGCAAACCTGGCCATCAGATCGCCTCCTGTCCGATTCGCCCAAAAGAATGGGCTCGCCAGTAAAGCTGGGCGTACTGACGAGCCCCATCATTCCTAACCATGCAGCTCAGAACCGCCTTGTGTTCAAGGCTACTCTCCTCTGGAGGGACAAAACAGCGGCCTCCTCGGCTCTCATCGATTCCGGGGCCGACGCCAACTTCATAGACATCACCTTCGCCAGGAGGGCCGGCATCCCCACGGAGGTTCTACCCTCTCCCATTTCTGCTCTTGCTCTGGACGGTAGGAGTTTGGGGTTAGTTACCCACTCCACTGTTCCTATCCAACTAGTTTTGTCTGGCAATCATCGGGAATCCATTCAACTTCTGCTCATTCGCTCCAAACAATCAGTCCTTGTTTTAGGTCAGACCTGGCTCCGCCTCCACAACCCTCATATCGACTGGCAAGCCGGTCGCATCCTGGCGTGGAGTGCCCACTGTCTAGCCAGTTGTCTCCGTTCCGCTCTACCCCCTCCGGGGTCCAAGAATCACTGTACTGATCAGCCAGAGCCTGATTTAACTAACGTTCCTAAGCAATATCATGACCTTTTTCATGTTTTTTCTAAATCACGTGCTCTGTCCTTACCCCCTCACAGACCCTACGACTGCTGTATAGATCTTCTGGCAGGAGCCAAACTTCCATCTGGCCGCCTCTACAGTTTGTCGGGTCCGGAGAAACTGGCGATGGAGGAGTACATTCATGAGTCCCTCGCTTCGGGTATTATCCGTCCTTCCTCTTCCCCGGTCGGTGCAGGGTTCTTCTTCGTAGGGAAGAAGGATGGCTCTCTGCAACCCTGCATCGACTACCGTGGACTCAATCAGGTCACAGTCCGTAACAAATACCCTCTTCCCCTCATTAACACCGCCTTTGAACCCCTCTCGCAAGCAGTCACGTTTTCGAAACTCGACCTCCGTAACGCTTATCATTTAGTGCGTATACGGGAGGGGGATGAATGGAAGACTGCATTCAACACCCCGTTGGGCCACTATGAGTACCTGGTGGTCCCCTTCGGCCTTACTAACGCCCCTGCAGTCTTCCAGGGCATGGTGAACGACGTTCTGCGAGACCTGTTGGGGAAGAGTGTATTTGTGTACATTGACGATATTTTAATTTTTTCAAAATCCCCTCAGGAACACGTTCTCCACGTCCGGGAGGTTCTCCAGCGGCTGCTGGAGAATCAACTTTTTGTTAAAACGGAGAAATGTTCTTTCCACGTCTCTTCTGTCCCGTTCCTCGGCTTCATCATCGAGGAGGGCAGTATCCGGGCGGACCCTGCTAAAGTCAAGGCGGTGACAGAATGGCCCCAACCCACCTCTCGTAAGCACCTTCAGCAGTTCCTTGGGTTTGCTAATTTCTATCGCCGTTTTATCCGCAATTATAGTGTCATTGCCGCTCCCCTTACCAAGCTCACCTCCGTTGCCTTCCCTTTCTGTTGGAATTCCGAGGCCCAGCAAGCGTTTGAACTGCTTAAGGTTTGGTTTTCCTCAGCTCCCATCCTCTGTCACCCGGACACTGCTCGTCAATTCACCGTTGAGGTGGATGCCTCCGACACCGGCGTGGGGGCCATTCTGTCTCAACGAGCCGCCTTGGACAACAAGCTCCATCCCTGCGCATTCTTCTCCCGGAGACTGTCCTCCGCTGAACGTAACTATGATGTCGGGGATCAGGAACTGCTGGCCATCAAACTGGCTCTTGAGGAGTGGCGCCACTGGCTGGAGGGGGCAGGTAATCCCTTCCTTGTTTTGACCGACCATCAAAATCTAATTTATTTAAAATTTGCCAAAAGGCTTAATGCCCGACAAGCTAGATGGTCGTTATTTTTTGCCCGCTTTAATTTTTCTGTTTCTTTCCGCCCCGGTTCCCGTAATATCAAGGCAGATGCCTTGTCCCATATTTTTTCCCTCCCCTCCAGTCCTGCTGATCCGGAGCCCATTCTACCGGCATCCTGTGTGGTGGCTGCGGTCTCCTGGGAGATCGAGGAGATCGTGAAGGCCGCTCAGACTTCCCAACCGGACCCCCGCAGTAACCCTAACTCCTCCCTCTTTGTGCCCGATTCCGTCCGCTCCCAGGTCCTAGAATGGGTTCACGCCTCGTGCTTGGCTTGTCACCCAGGTGTTGCCAGAACGATCGCCCTTGTCAGGAGGAGTTTTTGGTGGCCTACCCTTAAGGGGGATACCCGTGCCTTTGTCCTGGCCTGCTCTGTTTGCGCCAGGAGCAAGGCATCCCACCAGCCTCCCTCCGGTCTTCTCCTTCCCCTCCCTGTCCCGGGCCGTCCTTGGAGTCACATCGGCGTGGACTTCGTCACCGGTCTGCCGTTGTCAGAAGGTAACACCGTTATTCTGACAATAGTGGACCGGTTCTCCAAGGCGGTTCACTTTATTCCCCTTCCTAAGCTCCCGTCCGCCCTTGAAACTGCTGAGCTCTTGGTGTTGCATGTGGTCAGGCTGCACGGGATCCCCTCCGACATTGTGTCTGACCGTGGGCCCCAATTCTCCTCCCGGGTTTGGAAGGCGTTCTGTGTAGCCCTGGGTGCCTCTGCTAGTTTGTCATCTGGTTTTCATCCCCAGTCTAACGGCCAGGCAGAGAGGGCCAACCAGGACCTGGGGGCCGCCCTGCGGTGCGTCACCGTCCGTAATCCCGCCTCCTGGAGCCGTTTTCTCCCCTGGGTTGAGTACGCTCACAACTCCCTTAAGTGTGCTTCCACAGGGTTATCCCCTTTCGAATGCTCGTTAGGTTATCAACCCCCTCTCCTGTCGGCCCAGGAGGCTGAGGTAGCAGTCCCCTCTGTTAGGTCTCACCTCCTTAGATGTAAGCGCATGTGGAGACTTACGCGCACCGCACTCCTTCGCTCCAATACCCGTTCCCAACGTCTGGCGGACCTTCACAGGACCGCAGCCCCGCAGTATAGGGCCGGTCAGCAGGTCTGGCTTTCTACCTCCAATATTTCCCTTCCCTCTTCCTCCAAGAAACTCCAGCCCCGTTTTATTGGTCCCTTTCCTATCGTTTGTTTGGTTAATCCTGTTTCTGTTAAACTCTCCCTCCCTGCCTCCCTCAAAGTGTACCCCGTTTTTCATGTCTCCCAAATTAAGCCTGTCTCCTCCAGCCCCCTCAGTACACCCACTATCCCTCCGCCTCCTGTCCGGGTCATCGACGACGCCCCGGCCTACACGGTGAACCGTGTCATTGATATCCGCCGTAAGGGCCGGGGTTTCCAATACCTCGTCGACTGGGAGGGATATGGTCCTGAGGAGTGGTCGTGGCTCCACAAGAGCCTCATTCTGGATCACTTGCTCATTCAGGATTTCCACAGACTTTTCCCTAATAAAACCAGGCCTCCTGGTACGCCAGGTGGCGTACATTGAGGGGGGGGTACTGTAACGTTCCGTTCCCTTCCTGTCCGTTTTCCGTGTTTTCCCTTTTTCCCTCCGTGTCATGTTGGATTCCTTTGTCCGTGTTTTCCCTGCTGCTGCAGTCTGGGCGTTTCCCTCTCTGTCTCGTTCGTTTGGTTTCCACTTTAGTTTCCGCCTATCGCTCTCCCCCCTCGTTGCATGCATTCCTCACCTTTGTGTTTAGCAATCACTCCCGGTTATTTTCCACACCTGTGCCTTATTCATTCTGTAATTCCCTGCACTATTTAAACCCCCGTCTGGTTGCTAGTCGGCGCCAGTTCGTTAACTAACCTCACTCGTTGTGCACACTTCTCGTTTCTGGTCCCGTGTTTGCTGTTCGCTTGGTTTTGGGCTAACTCCCTTTACAGCTTTCCTGTTTACCTGTCCTGCGGTTTGGTAGCTATCCTCCCGTGACGTTTGCTGTTTGCATGCTGCTAAACTTGTCTCCCTCTAACCTCCAGCCGCCGCGGTCTCAGCTCACCTGCAGCAGTGTTTGTTCCCTGAGTGTTCGTGTGTGTGTTGCGGTACCTCCAACTCCAGCTCGGGATAGGATCCGCTGTTAATTCCAGCCTGGCTAAACCTCCGTTGTTCCTGTCCGGCCGTAGCTACCTCCTGTACTTCGGTTACGGTTCCAGGTTCTCTGGAGATCAGCCAGCTCCTACCGGACCTACCCGAGCTACGCCACACCACCCAGCCCCGTCGAGTTTTCGCCAGCTACAACCCGTGCTGTCGAATAACCTCCGTTAAATCCTCCCGGTCCAAACCCTGGCTACAGTACCTAACTAACTACCCTCTGCTTTCTGTCCTATACCCAAGTAGACCGCCCGGTCCAGTTCCTGTTCAGTCCCGGGGTGAAGTTCTCCACCCGTAAAGAGTCCAGTTTCGGCTTGGAACAATCGCGCCGTTCCAGTACCAGTTCCTGTGTGGATCACCCGTTCCAGTCCAGTCCCGGTGTGAAGTTCACCATCCGTAAGAGTCCAGTTCCGGCTTGGAACGAGTTTCGTTCCAGCACCCGTTTCCTGAGTGGACCTCCCGGTCCAGTTCCAGTCCAGTTCCGGTGTGAAGAACACCATCTGTAAGAGTCCAGTTCCGGCTTGGAACAAGTTCCGTTCCGGCTCCCGTTTCCAGAGTGGACCTCCCGGTCCAGTTCCAGTCCAGTCCCGGTGTGAACTCCACCACCAGCCCTATCCAGTTCCGGCTTGGAACAATTGGGTTGTTCCTGCACCCTGTCCGGCTTGGACCACCCGGTCCAGTACCAGTTCGGTTCAAGTCCAGTTCAAGTCCAGCTCCGGCTTGGAGCAGTCCGTATCGGACTTCCGTTGATGTTCTGTGTAATACTGTGTATTTTGACTTTCCTGTACAGCTTTGGGACTACCCCAACGCTTAATAAATATCCCTTTCTTTGAATCTGCCTCCTGGTCGTTGCACTTGGGTTCGTCCCGTATCAGGATCGTAATAGATATATTTACAATATACTGCAGTATATTCTTTTTCCATAAGGGTTATACACACACAGGAACACACTCACCCACTCTCTCTTACACACAAGTATACGCATACAGTGCATAGTAAAATGTCCAGTGTTAATTCAACTGCACCCACTCTGGCCAAAGTGGACTAATATGAACTCTGTAAGTGTTGATTTAACACTGAACATTTTATTGTGTACAGTGCAGCAGACCTAATTATGAACACACATACAAACATAGGCTCACAAATGCACACAGGCTGTTAAATAATTATTAGCTTAAGTTGCTTTGCTGTATAACGTGCTTTACCAGCTTCGCCTCGTGCAACATTTATGCCTTTGCCAACAAAGATGTCTTTTTCTCAGCCTGTTTGGAAGCACTGTTGGGAGGAATACTGTGCATTTATTTCAGTCCCACTCTTCTGCACAGCACTTTCCAAGGCCGAAACCTCTTACAGGAACTCTACCCCTCGTCCCAAGCTCACATCTCCAAGCTTCATACCCAACCCCTGCATTATATCTACCTCTTAGTTTCCAGTGAGATTGGTGGCAGTGCTGCTGCTGCTGCTGTTTGCAGGGCTCATGGGGCTAGAAAGACATTTTTCATTTCTAACTTATTCATTCCTCTCTGGTTTACCTTAAGCTAAGTAATTAATTTATATGAGGCTCAATATTGCAGAAAGATGGTATGCGCTTATAACTGGAATATTGCACACGTCTAGAGTGGTGCTTGTTGCTGTTTAGTTTCCTAGGTGTAGATATCTGGCACTTATAATAAAGTGAATATTTTCTTCAAACTACCAGATATTTCATCAACTAGACTGCCTCATACATTGTTCTGCTTGGTATTTTAGTTAACATTTTGCATCAAACCTATTTATAGTTTCCTATTAATGTTCAAATTAATCTGCAAAGATAACACTGTTTCAAGAGAGTCTCAGTATCTGAATATTGAAAATGAGCATTTCAATTAAAAATAGCACATGCATTTGTGTGAGAAACTGCAGTTCACTCATTAATGCAACAGACTTCCTTACTTTGCATTGTTTCTTCTTAATTTGTGGGTGTGTATCCATGCGTGTGTGCGTTGGGGGGGGGTACACATGTACATTGCATGATTCATATCAGTATCAAGTTTCCAATTAACTGCCATGAGGTGTCACAGATGTGATGTGTATGTTACAACAGAGGTTTTATAACAGGTTTGCAATAGACTGATTCTGAAAATGAAAAATAATTATCTTATTTTAAATGCAGTTGAATCCTTGCTGTGTGACATTTTCCAGATGGACAATAACTCACTGGCCATATTGCTACAAAACTCTGAGCACTTCTTGGATGTAAATTACTTGTTATAATGTAGATTACTGCCAGATGAGCTGAGGTATTATCCGTATTACAAAATCTGCACCATGTGAATACAATAGTTCACTGGTTCTTAAGTTCGGTCCTGGGGCCCTCCTGTGTATGCTGGTTTTCGTTCCAACCACAGTTGCAATCCCAGAATTTTAACAAGCTCTAAATTTTTCAGCGCTTTTGGCCGTGATACAGCCAGGGATCACCTGTGAGACACTGAGATGGACAGTGTCCTGCGGACATACACTCAACTCATTTGCGGTTGTATATTTCAAGTGTGGGTGATGTGACATGCGCCAGGAGATAGCAATGCCAGCTAGTTAGCAAGTTTATAATGAATTAAACATTTCAACAAGATACTGTTATGGATATGGTACATCACCCAAAATATGCCTCCAAATGGTTTATTATCCCCAACGACTGCATTCATATTTATTAGTTATGGAATTTCACTGAGAAATTGAGTAGAAGCTTGAATAGTTTCACACGCTCCATTTACTTGAATTCATTTTTGATTGTGGCCCTGTACAAGACAGCCTGGAAACTGTAACCATAGATTTGGAAAGAGCTGGGAATGTCAAATCAAATGAAAACAATTAACCCTTGTGTTGTCTTCATATTATGTATGCACCCATGTCTACACCACTAAGTTTTACTACAAAACACACATCATACTTGATTTTATTTTGTTGTTGTTTTTTTTTTTTTTAGGATGTGTGGTGCTTAAGTTTGATTATGACTTCTAAACTGCAAGGTTAAACGAGGGTTAAGCAAGAAGTGCAATTTCAAAGTTTCATTCTGGGATGAACTTTAATAATGAATTAGTACTTGCATTATATTGCTTTAAAATGCATTTTTGATGTTTATTCCAATATCAATAATTGTTTTGAAGTATGCTACGAAGAAGGAGGTCAGCACTTCCAATTGACACAGACATTTATTAAAGTTGTATAACCATCAACAACACATTATTTTATTTAATGCATTATTAATACAAATACATCATTTATTAAGTATTTATGAATGCAACTTATTGTAAGGTCATCCCAGATAAGCACATTGCTAAGCAAATGCATAATGTAACAGTGCTAAATTCTTTTATGGACACATTAAAACCAACTATGAACTCAAACATAGTGTATTTTTGGCTAACACTTACGTGCATTTTATATAGATTTGATGGCACTTTTACAAACCATGGAGTCTGGGATTTAAGGGTAAAATGTGAATTTTGTTAATCTTCTCCCAGGTCATTGAATCAAAGACACAGGAACACCTGCACTATAGAATTATGTTGAATAAACCTATACATATGTTAACTGGTAAACCATTGTTGGAATTCATGAGGGAGCAGCAAATGTTTTGTGAGCAGTAGCTGTTACGCTTGAAATGGTAGTTTATACATTTAAGCCATTATTTCCTTTTTTGTCTCCTTTTCCTCAAGTGTTTTTCAAACTGAAATATTACCTGCCCTATCGTACTGCTTGGTTTACTTAAATTTGACATATTTCTTATGTTTTCTCATTTCCCCAATGTGGAAATGTGCTTCCTAAAATAATTTGCTATTATTAGTGAACACAGTGTTGTTTGTTAGGGTTGCATGCCACATGAACACAAAATTGCCCGGGGGGGTTGGGTTGCAATAAGGATAAATTTGAAATAGATTGCAAGCCTGTTGCCAACCATAACTGTGACTGTTTATTATTTACTGGCTCACAGGGTTATCTTTCACGTTCTCCAGCAAAATCCGGTCACCCATCATGGTACAAACGCTCTACATTATTCACACTGGATTTACCCACTGTCTCATCAGTACAGGTCAAAAGGTCTGGCTTTTACAAGGAACAGCCAGGAGCACAGAAAAGTGGAGGTGAATTTGTCAGTCAGCCCTCCCTGACAATTATAAACTTCATACAAATAAACTTCAAAGTGAAGAACACATACACGTACATTTATTTACAGGCTCGTTATGGAAACCTGTAACCTTTATCCATGTGTTTAATGGTTGTTCTATTAAGTAGTGCAGGGCCGTTGAAGAACAGCAGTGGCTGTACTAGCAGCCTCGTCTGGACAAAGACTCAGTTAGAATAAGATAAGGCAGTGAATCAGAGAACCCATGAGAGAGAACCCATGATGAATCACATGAGGTATCTTCAGACTGCATCATGGAATTCAAGAATTTAATCTTGGATCTGCTGTTGGATTTGTATAACATGCTTTGTGGTTTGATATGGATGTTAACGTACAGTCAAGCCGGAAAGTCTGCACGCCCCTTTCACCTTCTCCATGTTTTATTACGTTACAGACTTATACTACAATAGATTGAGTTCATTTTTTGCCTCAAACATCTACACACAATAGCCAATAATGACGAAGTGAAAACAGGTTTTTAGAAAATATGCAATTTTATTTTACTGACAAAAATAGGTTATTTAGGGGTTACATATCTGTACACACCCTTAGCCTAATACTTGGTTGCTGCACCTTTGGCAGCGATTACAGCTTCAAGGCGTCTTGGGAAAGAAGCTACGAGCATGGCACACTTGTTTCTGGACATTTTTGCCCATTCCTCTTGGCATATCCTTGCAAGCTCCGTCAGGTTGGATGGGGAGCGTCGGTACACAGCCATTTTCAGGTCTTTCCACAGATGTTCAATTTGATTCAGGTCTGGGCTTTGGCTGGGCCACTCAAGGACATGCACAGACTTTCTCCGAAGCCACTCCTTTGTTCTCTTGGCTGTGTGCTTCGGGTCGTTGTCATGTTGGAAGGTAAACCTTCGCCCCAGTCTGAGGTCCAGAGCGCTCTGGAGCAGGTTTTCTTCAAGGATCTCGGTATACTTAGCTGCATTCATCTTTCCCTCTATCAGGACTAGTCACCCCGTTCCCGCTGCTGAAAAACATCCCCACATCATGATGCTGCCACCGCCATGCTTCACTGTAGGGATGGTATTAGCCAGGTGATGAGCGGTGCCTGGTTTCCTCCAGACGTGACGCTTGGTATTCAGGCCAAAAAGTTCCATTTTGGTTTCATCAGACCAGAGAATCTTGATTCTCATGGTTTGAGAGTCCTCTAGGTGCCTTTTGGCAAACTCCAAGCGGGCTGTGATATGCCTTTTACTAAGGAGGGCCTTCCGTCTGGCCACTCTACCATAAAGGCCTGATTGGTGGAGTGCTGCCTGGATGGTTGATCTTCTGAAAGGTTCTTCTATCTCCACAAGGATACACTGGAGCTCTGTCAGAGTGACCCTCGGGTTCCTGCTCACCTCCCTGGCCAAGGCCCGTCTTTCTCGATTGCTCAGTTTGGCCGGGCGGCCAGGTCTAGGAAGATTCTTGGTGGTTCCAAACTTCTTCCATTTACGAATGATGGTGGCCACTGTGCTCTTTGGGACCTGTAAAGCTGCAGAGATTTTTCCGTACCCTTCTACAGATCTATGCCTTGACACAATCCTGTTTCTGAGGTCTGCAGATAATTCCTTTGACCCCATGGCTTGGAGTTTGCTCTGACATGCACTGTCAACTGTGGGACCTTATATAGGCAGGTGTTGGCAATCCCCAATCATGTCCAATCAATTGAATTTATCACAGGTGGACTCCAATTAAGTTGTAGAAACATCTCAAGCAGTATCAGTGGAAACAAAATGCACCTCAGCTCACTTTTGGGTGTCATATCAATGCACACTTGTGTACATATGATATTTTACATTTAGATTTTTAATAAATTAGCAAAAATGTCTAAACCTGTTTTCACTTTGTTATTATGGGCTATTTTGTGTAGAATTTTGAGACAAAAAATGAACTCAATCTATTGTAGAATATGTCTGTAACGTAATAAAATGTGGAGAAGGTGAAAGGAGTGTGCAGACTTTCCGGCTTGACTGTATATGAATCTTATTTGTATTATTGTTTGATGTTGGCATTTAGTATAGCTCATATTTATATTGATGTTGCACATGCATTGCTGCTTGTTAGCCAGGTCTAGGACTGTTGTTCACATGGTGCATGCTCAGGGGGAAGCACTTACGTTCTCTTTCATTGCTCATGCACTGAAGTGGGAAAGGGGGCCATGTTATTCTCCAGTGTATGAGTGGGCAACTTTCCAACTGTCAAAAGCATGTTTAGCAAGAGATTAACCGATGCTCATCAAAGGCCAAAATTGTATTAAATCTTGGTTGGCATTTTGATACAGCAAATTTAATTGTCTGAAAACATTTGTGGCCCAACTGATTGTGAATCTCAACAGTATTGTAAATATAGGCCCACAAATGCTATCCAGGAACACACAGGTCTGGGGCCAGAGAAACTCCAGTGGTCACAGCAGCTCTGGTGGGGCGAAGGCAGGGGGCGCCATTGGAAGAAGACTATCCATCTGGCCAATGAGGGGCCAGCTCACTCCACAGGGGGCCACAGCTGTCACACGGCCCTCTGTAGGACAACAAAGGACATGGGGAAGGACTGTGAATCTATACCCCGATGTGGGAGCAGGATAAAAATACAGTGCTGACAAGCCAATTAATCAGGTTTCAAGGTTCTGCTGCACAAAAACCTATACAAGAGCAGGCATCTTCAGGCCGAGCAATTCAATCCAGTGACTTACGACTGGCACAGTGCAACATGACTACGTTTTCATTCCTTTTGATGGAGCACTATTCTGTATCTTTTTGAGATCAGTTTTCACAGTTGTCCACAGAGTCTCTGAATGTAGGCAGTGGGGCCAGTTAAGTAAAATGCAAGGTCTTGGTAGTAAGCCAGCTTGGAATGATCAGATTTTTATTTTTTTATTTTATGTATGCTTTATTAAGGTTTTACCAATTCCAAAGATTTATGAGAAGGAAAATATTTATTTATTATGCATTATAATTTTAGTGAATTTATTATGCTCTCTTTAATGTGGTCTATTTCTTCTCTTACCATACAATGTGAAACTGCAAAATGGAATTTCCAAGAAAGATAAAAAATTATGAAAATGGATCTGCTGTGTAGCCCCATTCCCACTCAGTAAAAGTGTCTTGGATCGCATCCATCGCGTGCCAGTGCCGACTGAGGCCAGTGGCTCCGCAGGGATGGCACACAGTGCCGACTGAGGCCAGTGGCTCCGCAGGGGTGGCACACAGTGCCGACTGAGGCCAGTGGCTCCGCAGGGGTGGCACACAGTGCCGACTGAGGCCAGTGGCTCCGCAGGGGTGGCACACAGTGCCGACTGAGGCCAGTGGCTCCGCAGGGATGGCACACAGTGCCGACTGAGGCCAGTGGCTCCGCAGGGGTGGCACACAGTGCCGACTGAGGCCAGTGGCTCCGCAGGGGTGGCACACAGTGCCGACTGAGGCCAGTGGCTCCGCAGGGGTGGCACACAGTGCCGACTGAGGCCAGTGGCTCCGCAGGGATGGCACACAGTGCCGACTGAGGCCAGTGGCTCCGCAGGGATGGCACACAGTGCCGACTGAGGCCAGTGGCTCCGCAGGGGTGGCACACAGTGCCGACTGAGGCCAGTGGCTCCGCAGGGGTGGCACACAGTGCTGACTGAGGCCAGTGGCTCCGCAGGGGTGGCACACAGTGCTGACTGAGGCCAGTGGCTCCACAGGGGTTTGCACCATTGAGGGATATGGGAGGGATTCAGTTGGCAGGGATAGCAGACCCCTGCTATACCGTCTGGGTGCCTGTGAGCGACCCCTGCTATACCGTCTGGGTGCCTGTGATCCGCTCTCTGCGCATCAGTATGATTGGGTCTCCTCCACACCCACTCTGCGTGTGTACAGCTTGTGGTTGCAATGTGAAAAGAAACAATATTAATACCACATTTTTTGGAGGAGAAACACCAGCTCTGTTCACTCTCCTGAGCCGGCATCAGGGGGTATACATGAGCAGAGTTGTACATAGTTTGCGAATTGGACATTCCAAATTAAGGTGGATTGGACATTCCAAATTAAGAAATAAAAAAAAAGAATTATGAAAATTATCAAGTAAACTAGTGCACCAATGTGTGATGGGGAAAAAATGTCCAGTGTTAATTCAACTCTAACCAAGAGTCCAACAGGGACCATATGTACTCTGTAAGAGTTGATTTAACACTGAACATTTACTGTGTACAGAGAATCATTGAGGTTATGCCTTTATATCGTTTGTGCTACATCAGTGACCTATCCACATATAGCATTCATGATTAATAAGTTGTGGTTACTGTTGCTTGAACTATCTCAGCTTTATAAAAAATTTTATTTAATAAAGTAATTTACTTGAGGTGTTGTATGATTTACTATAGGGTTACAACATGATTACTATTACCGTAGGATTTACCATTGCTTTAAAAGGCATTAATATGACATGAATCAGGCATTACTTTATTCGGTCACTTGCTGGGCTCGTAGCCCACACTACATTTTCCAAATTAACTTAATGAACCTTTTAATTACTGATGTAGTGAGTGTTTACTTATGTAGTATAATGCTTGATGGTGATGTATATTTGCACAGTGTCAAGATTTCTGGTTATTTTGCCTTAAAACACCATGAAACTTTTTTTATTTTTTTGCAAAATGCAGTTCTGTGTATGTTCACATTGTTTCCACTTACAGTCATTCTCGACTAACAACCCCCCCCCCAAAAAAAAAAATTACCCTAGGACCGAGTGACTGCATCTACAAACCCCATTAGTTTCCTATATAATTGTGTTTGCTTCATATCCTAATTGCCGTTACACACACATGCATTTGAATGACAGTCCAGTTATTACCTCAATGTATTGTGTTGTATAAGTTGTCAATCATGATGGGTAACCTTGGGTGATGGAAGGGGAATGTGTCCCCCAGTGAGGTCAGTGTGTCTCACCACACCCTCTGGCATTGTGGAACCGTGCCCTCCGGCCAGCCAATGACAGCATCTTCAGCCCCTCACCCGCTGGTCGCATTTGATCTGATCCCAGGGGAATCTCATGGCCACCGCAACAAGTTACACAACACTATCATTCTGCGGGTTGGGTTGGAAGCGTGTGTGTGTGAAGTGTGTGTGAAGATTTTGTTTTCATTTTCATCACTGATAATGTGTTCACAGCATGTAATTTGTTACGATGGCATAGATTGAACAATTTCATGGCTCAGACCGTAACGGATTGTAAACTATTCCTGCGCAGACTAAAGACCCACCTCTCTCCGCGTTGCACGTTGGTTCTCCTCTCTTCCACACCCTCTAACACTCCTATCTCATGTAATTTTTTTATGTCTTGATGTTTTGATGTATTTACAATTTGTATCATGGTTCTTCGAGGCTGGTATAACAATTAGGGCCAGATTTACTTACAGGATTGTGACTTGTCACCACAAGGTTGCAATACCTATGCCTAGGTTACAGTTACTAAATGGGTGCAATGTGTCAAAATTGCTATTAAGATGTGATTTATGGGGGTTATGTGACTCTGCGACTTCCCTTTTGATACCTAAATCTGTTCATGCATATGTATACCTGGGTTGAACGTGCTGAAACAGGGTGGATATTTTGTAAATTAGGTCAATTAAGTGTTCCGTCTAATTTACTAAAGCATGCCTTAATTGCGACTCTCCACTTTGCGTGTGGATTTCAAGAACTCATGAAAGCAGGTGGTAATTCACTGAGTGCAGATATAGCCTAGCTCACATTCTGTAAAAGGTATGTTAAAAAGAGAGTTATCTCTCTCAATTATGGCAGCCGTCATCACAGCCAGGAGAAGACACAGAGGACAAAGGCAAAAAAGAATAAGACAAGAATTACCCTCTTTCAGTTAACTGAACAGAAAATAGTGAAGCGATACAGCCAGGCTGCACAGCCACGCAATAATCACACTACAAGAGAATATAGAAGAGTAAGTTGAGCCACGTACCCAAAGATCCAATTGCTTGCTGGCTATGAAGCTCTCATCTTCACATATCCTTGCGTCTGGATCTTTCAAAGTACCCTACATTTGCAGGAATTTCACAATACGAGTTTTGTACTGCACTGTCCGAGGTGAAGGACACAACTTACATATGTTTCCTTCGACTAATCCCTGCTCATTTATTTTTGCTCATTTATTTTCAGGTATAATATGAAAATGGTATTTGTTTTATTGAAAGGATGCAGGTTGTATTTTACTGATGATACCAATCTGTCATCATCTTAGCAGTTAGTATAAAAACACAGTTCTGAATGTAAACCATTGCCTTGTTGTGTGTATAAAATGGGCATTAAATTAATTGTGAATACAGATTTATCTTAAGATGATCTGCAACCCTCTTCAGTCACAAGTTCAGCTTTGTCTACTCCTTCCACCCCCACAGCTTTTTTTTCAGGTATTGTTCCACTTGTTCTTCTATTGGTGTTAATATTATTTGGTGTTAATATTATTTTCTTGGTTGGACCACCGCCTGTGTTTTTTTTTTTTTGCCCACATTATGTTGTAGGAAAGTTTTTCTAGCAAAAACATCATTCCATCTTTTCTTTACCTTATCTACTGTTCAATTTTGTTATGCCTGATATGTCATATTCTTATTTTATGGGTGTCTCCTTCCACAAAATTGCAAATGAGGGCATTTATTTTCTTTGATTAAGTAATTACAGTAGGTCCTAATAAATCAGTATGTGCAACCGGCTAATTAACATTGAATGTAGTGTATATTCAGCATCCTTATATTGGCATATACTGTCCAATACAGTAATGTTATATATACACTCATATATTGTCTGCCAGTTGTTCATTTAACTCAGTTGGGTGAACTTATGTTCTCTTACATTGTAAATCGCTCTGGGTAACAGCACCTGCTAAATTAATGCAATGTAATGTCAAGCTCAGTTAAAGCTCACATCTGTGTGTGTGTTAACATTACTGAAGGAAAATAAGGGACTGTGGCACTACTTCTCTCAACTCTAAAGATGCATAGAATATGTAATGACCAAAAGTTCTTTCTTCTTTCCATTTTTCCTATTAATTTTGGTCATGGTGGGAGTAGCCAGTTGGAACTTCAACAGGCTTAAGAAAACAGTAGCAGCAAGTAGGGAGGAAGAAAATCTTTTGCTGAAATGTGTTGGTTTTAAATAAAAAAAACATTTTTTATTTCTCTTCTTCCAGCTCTGTAGCTGGGGTTTCTTCCTTGCTGCTTCAAAATTTCCCTCAGAAAATATTGGAATGGAAAGGTTTGATAATTTCTCTGTTTATATTGAGTTTTAGGTAAATATATAGTGTGATTCTACATAATGAACACAAGCATAGTGAAAACAAGGAAATTGAACAGGTCCAGTCCTGCTTATTTTACTGCGACTTGAAAATAAGGTTGTTAAAGTATATCTGTCCAATGGACAAAAATAGCAAGTGCAATTGTGAATGGAATTCTCCAGCCTTGTGTTCCTGCAAAACAAAGGATTCTGACTGGGAGAGAGCCAGGCAGTTAAGCAGTGTTCCTAATTACAGGAGGAAAGATTGAGTAATTAGGGAATCAGAGAATCTGCTTATTTTAACTAAGGGAAGGAACTACTCGTTGCTTTCTGCCTGCCTGCTGACAATTGAGACGCATTAATTGCTATTTTAGGAAAGGTGCTTCCAAAGATTGCATTGTGTTACTGGAAACCGTGAGGCTTAAAGTGGTATACACCAAACTAATATTGTAAATCTTTGTTGTTCGGGTGTAGTAACTAATAACATAATACAAATAATATTGTAGACACAGCAGGATATTGTTTCACACCAATAATTTTGAAGTACCACTTGGAACCTAATATATGACATTATACTAACAAACATATTACTTATTTGAGAAAACTGCTTTGTGGAGTCCAACATTTGATGAGGCAACATTTATATTGTTCTGATTGCCATGAATACTGTAAAAGCATTACATTTTATGTATGCAGACTGGATTTACTGAGAAAATGGCCCAGTTCAATGTTATCAGTTGAAACCCACATTCATTCGTAATTATAACTTGTTTACTGGGAATTAAGTCATTAGGTACTCCAGCTCTCAATTCCCCACCTGTGCCCAAAGCGCTCAGAGAGAATGGCTCAATGGGCTATTTAAACTCTCTAAAGGCCGCTCTACTGGTTTCACCAGCCTGGTGACAGTCTTGGCAACCAGATCGTGACAGAGCTATTAACTTTGATCTGGTGATCTCCCCACTGACTGCAAGGCTCTGTCGAAGGAGGGCTGGAGAAAAAACCAACATCATGATTTTCTTTCTGCCCGTGAGTGATTATTTCCCTGGCAGAAGGTCTTGTCAAAAACCCTTTGGACCTCTGTGAGATATTAGTGCATCGATCTGCCCGAGACGCTAAACGCAAACCTCAGTTCCGCTTAAACTTCTGCCGCAATAAAAGTCTTTCTCGTAACCCCAGCTGCGGGAAAAAATCATTTGGAGACAAGGGGCCTGGTGTGCAGAGACTTCAATTTGCAACCAATCTCTTCTCTTTGCTCCCGCATAAAACAATCAGCACCGCCCACCAGGCCGATTGGTTTAACCACTTCTTCTCCAGGCCTTCGCTCCCGCCTTTGTTCTTCCTCTTCCAGCTTCCTCTTTCTGGCTGCAGGGGACCACTTCCCAGCAGACTGATTCCAGCCAGCTCTCTCTCTCTCTCTCTTTCTCTCTCTCTCTCTCTCTCTCTCTCTCTCTTTCGCATCAGGATGAGAAACACTGGATAACATTAGTCGGGTTTCCTACTGTATAATACACTACAGAGTAAACAAACAAAGTCGGATCCAATTGGTCACAAATCATAGAAATCATAGAAAATAGATTTCTGCTCACATACAATGCTTTTGGTAGTATGTCTATACAAAACCATGCCTCCTGTAAAGGTGTATGCATGCAGCAGTTGAGAGCTCTTTATAGCATGTGTTACTTTGTTGTTATAATAGCCCTCAGATGGATCCCGATCAAATGCCCTTGGTTTTGCATGTGTGCACGAATGAATAATCAGCAAAAGGGCTGATGTGCATCAGGAAAGCCCAGCTTTTAGCAATGTAAACATTTAATTCCACGTTTTCTGCGTCTTCTTTGTAAGCACTGCGTTTTGTACACAGTCCATATGAAAGGTCTGGCAGTCTATACCTGGATGGCCCTCACTTTGGGTCAGGTACTTAAAGCTGAACGTAATGGATGGAGATATTCTTTTACTTGCACAATTCTTGAGTAAGTGAATTGAAAGAGGGTTGTTTTTAACCTTTGTGTTCTGATGTGATATATACTGTCTATATATATATATATATATATATATATATATATATATATATATATATATATATATATACACACATATTATGGGGTGCCAAACAGGAATTATTAATACAAAACCTGAATATATAGACATTCGTCTGAATATATAGACACTCATCTGAATATATAGATGCTCAAGTCTGAATATATAGACACTCGTCTGAATATATAGAAACTCGTCTGAATATATAGACACTCGTCTGAATATATGGACACTAGGGCTGAGCCAGATGCTATTTTTTACACTTCTAAGCTTCGTTGGCAATTTTCCCCGAAGCTTCGTTTTAATAATAATCTATTAAAAATATATATATATTTTTTGAGTCTTTGAAAACAATGTTACAATACGTCCAGATGTTACGATAGAGGGCGCGCTCACATCTATTTCAGTAATATGCGCATGAAGAAAGAAGCGACGTTTTTTTTATTTATTTTTTTATTGAAACAAAGTATTAAATTGAAATGGAACAGAAGTTCAGGACATGAAACATAGGCCTAAATAAATTTAAAAGATAAATAGAAGCCGCAGTCTTCACAGTTATGTGCAGGCCTATAAACTCTCAGACTTCACGTAGCCTACATACTGCGTATGGTATGGGAAAAAAAGTCTAAAGCCGAGTGTAGGCTATTCCAGAGTGTAGGCTATATAAAGCCGAGTGTAGGCTATAGCTATTGTTTTCTTTCCAAAACGTAATAGGTTGTCATGCTATGCTAGCCTAGGCTATATCATGAAATGTAGCCTAGTCAGATCGGCTAGCTAATGCTAATGTTGCTCGGCTATTACTCTGCCGAAGATATATAAATTAGGCTACTTACATTTTTCAAATGGTTTGTCAAATTCGTAGTTCCACCATGGTATGTCAATTTCTGCTGGAATATTTGGCATTTGACCTTTTTTGGATTGTGAGTGGTAATATTAAAATGTTTCCACACAGCTGACATCTTGTAACTTCACCTCAGGCTTTGGGCAACAGCGTAGCAAATGCTATTTTTATACAGCCTATGAGCGAATGTGGAGACAAGTCACGTGGAAGGCTGAACCACGCTAGCAGGTAGCGCATCCCTTGTACGTTCGATAAACTTCCAGGCGATTCAAAGCTCAATCAGTATAGAATAAATACTTATATGTTGACATCCAGTAAACCATTTTCTTCTTCTTTTTTGAGGGGGAAAAAATGTCATTCGAATCGAAATTTAGGATCCCAATCCCAATCCAACGAACAAAGCTTCAGAGCTCCGAAGCATTCGGCTCAGCCCTAATATACACTCAAATCTGAATATATAAAAACTCGTCTGAATATATACACTCAAATCTGAATATATAGACACTCGTCTGAATATATAGAAACTCGTCTGTATATATAGACACTCGTCTGAATATATAGAAACTCATCTGAATATATAGACGCTCAAGTCTGAATATATAGACACTCGTTTGAACATACAGAAACTCATCAATATATACACTCGTCTGAATATATAGACACTCAAATCTGAATATATAGAAACTCGTCTGAATATATACACTCAAATCTGAATATATAGACACTTGTCTGAATATATAGACACTCGTCTAAATATATAGAAGCTCATCTGAATATATAGATGCTCAAGTCTGAATATATAGACACTCTTCTGAATATATAGACACTCAAATCTGAATATATAGAAACTCGTCTGAATATATAGACACTCAAATCTGAATATATAGACACTCGTCTGGATATATACACACTCAAATCTGAATATATACACTCGTCTGAATATATACACACTCAAATCTGAATATATAGACACTCATCTGAATATATAGAAACTGGTCTGAATATATAGACACTCGTCTGAATATATAGACACTCGTTTGGATATATACACACTCAAATCTGAATATATAGGAACTCGTCTGAATATATAGAAACTGGTCTGAATATATAGACACTCAATTCTGAATATATAGACACTCAAATCTGAATATATAGACACTCAAGTCTGAATATATAGACACTCAAGCTCAGGCACAATAATTGGACGGTCTTTTGGGACTTTACATTGTTCATAAATATCTTTTTTGGTTTTATTTTCAGTTTAAACCTGTGGGGAAAAACGTTTTGTTTGATCTATGCGTTAATTATTAAATATTTAATTAAAATGTTCATTAAAAAATGGGTTTTGTAAAACAATTTTGTGCTTTGATAAATACGGCATAATGTAAAGACACCTAATGGGTCTTCCAGAAGGCAGAAGGGATGAATTTGTCGATCGCATTTAGGCCTAACTATGTTACTAGTTTTTTTTTCCTTTTATATCCACGGCTGAAAGACTGTGGTGTAGTTAGTTTTATATTCGATATTCATTTTTACGGTGTCAATAACAAATAATAAAGAAATATGCAAGAGTGTTGAAAATTACAGATTCGGTATCAGAGGATGGAAAAGAATATTGGCCTAGCACAATCCCTGTTTTCGTCTTGATGTCATTTTAAATAAACGTCAAATCGCGTCAATGAAACTATCATGATCAACAGCATCATGATCATTCATAAACACATAAATAGTAATTTGTGAACTATGTGCACCTTTGCACAACACTTCGTTTCTCTGTTACTGCCTTTTAAATATTTTTAAATAACATTTGTAACGTCCGTGGTTCCATTCAGTGAGTAAGGGAACGTCTAAAAAGTGCTATTACAGTTTCTGAATTGCTAATCACAATAAAGCACAAATCCTGAAACACTGTCTACATTGTCAAAACTAAGTGCAAACCCCACAACAGTAAATGTGTTTGGCCCAACACTATATTTCACCTGAAAAAGGCCCTAAAACACTCAAAATGTTAAACTCATCTTCCAAAGGAAAATACATTTGTCGATAAGTACAACAATTTCAACAAATGGAAATCTCTCTGTCATTGTATAAACAAAGACAAACAAAAGTATTAGCGTCAGTACGACGCGGTCAACCCTGAATGTGTCTCACCATACTGAGACTGGTGATCACCAAATGACTGTAATTAGTCTGTAGACTATTGTGTATACAGTTTCTCAATTGTTTACACACGTTTTTTTGAAGCTATGGCTCATTTTCTAAAAACTCTAAACACAAATCTAAAAACAAACACAAAATCAAAAATTCCACAAATCTCTTGCAAAATGAAACTTTGCATTCAAAACCATGTTATGTCTTCTTAAACATGGAATTTTGTGTTCAAATGAGACACACACAAGATCATATGAATAGATATTTATAAGCATCAATTGCACACTGATGAATATCTTATCAGTAGGCTTAGGCCTTTTGTATTTTCATTGTTAGACTTACTACATATGTACAGTAGCCTGTTGTAAAATATAATGTTTTTATAATAAAACATACACACAAATACAATATCTTTTTCCCCCAAAAAATACTGCATACATTTCAGCAAACAGTTGGGTACGTGAAATGTTCTACATGCAAAACACAAAAAATTAGGGTGCATCCTAAACTGGCCAGCTCATCTACATTGCAAGCGATGTTCCAGCCATGGAAAGCCCCCAGCAGATCTACTGTATATCGTCACATGCCTCCTCAATTGCCTGGAGAAGAGGCATTGGTGAGTGGGGATGGTGGTCATACACCTTCCATCGCCATGTTGAAAATAACTTCTATAGAATTGAGAAATGGGGAATATGGTGGGAGATAAAGAACCAAAACATTTGGGTGGTCGAGGAACCAGTTGCGGACCAGAGCAGCTCGGTGGAAACTCATGTTGTGCCAGATAGCTGGGTGTCTATATATTCAGACAAGTGTTTATATATTTACACGAGTTTCTATATATTCAGACTCGAGTGTCTATATATTCACACAAGAGTCTATATATTCAGACTTGAGTGTCTATATATTCAAACTAGTGTCTATATATTCAGAACTGAGTGTCTATATATTCAGACTTAAGTGTCTATATATTCAGATTTGAGTGTCTATATATTCAGACTGCAGTGTATATATATTCAGAGTTGAGTGTCTATATATTGAGAATTGAGTGTATATATATTCAGACGAGTGTCTATATATTCAGACGAGTGTCTATATATTCAGACGAGTGCCTATATATTCAGACTTGATTGTCTATATATTCAGATGAGTGTCTATATATTCAGAATTGTCTATACAGACATGCTCAAATTTGTTGGTACCCCTGGTAAAGATGGGTAAAAAGGGTTATAAAAAATTCACCGGTTGGTGAATTAGCTTAATCTCACACTGAAAAAACGTTCATTTATTATGAGAAAAAGAAATCCCTCATCAAGAAATTATTATTTTTAACAAAACCACGTTGGCCACAATTATTGGTACCCCTGCATTTATATATTGAATAAAGTAATATTTTTTTATATTTGGTCGCATATCTTTGCGTGCCATGACTTCCTGATGTCTGTGACCCAAGATAAGGGATTTTTTTTCTCATAATAAATGAACGTCAATTAAAGGTTGGATTTTTCTCATTTTTTCAGTGTGAGATTAAGCTAATTCACCAAACGGTGAATTTTTTATAACCCTTTTTACTCAGCTTTACCAGGGGTACCAACAAATTTGACCACATCTGTATATTCAGACCAGTTTCTATATATTCAGACGAGTGTATATATATTCAGACGAGTGTCTATATATTCAGATGAGTTTCTATATATTCAGACGAGTGTCTATATATTCAGATTTGAGTGTCTATATATTCAGACGAGTTTCTATATATTCAGAATTGAGTGTCTATATATTCAGACGAGTGTCTATATATTCAGATTTGAGTGTCTATATATTCAGACGAGTTTCTATATATTCAGAATTGAGTGTCTATATATTCAGACGAGTTTCTATATATTCAGACGAGTGTATATATTCAGACAAGTTTCTATATATTCAAACGAGTGTCTATATATTCAGACTTGAGCATCTATTTATTCAGATGAGTGTATATATATTCAGAATTGAGTTTCTATATATTCAGACAAGTTTTTATATATTCAAACGAGTGTCTATATATTCAGACTTGAGCGTCTATATATTCAGATCAGTGGCGTACCGTGGGAGTAGAACTAGGCCTTCTGTAAACTTACCTTTAACGGATGATCACTCTCAATCTGTTTCCGTTTACTTTTCCTGATTGTCAATCAAATAATTGATTCAGTCAATAACCAAGAACAAGAAGTAAATTATTAGGCTACCAAGTTATTTTGAGATAGCATTATAGTTCTGTACAACATAAACTTGTGTTGCATTTTTGTATATCGACATTTATGATGTTGTGTTATCATGCGAAGATTCTGACTTTTAAATGCTCCATGTTTAAATGTTCAACGTAGATTTTCGTAAATTAGTATTTCTAGCCTATATTATGCGCTGCTCTCAACGATTCGAAACACTTAAGAGGCTGTCCTCTTTAAATTTATGCTTTCTAATGTTTAAATCGCTTTGACTAATTTTAGTGTCGTCTTAAAATGAATTACATTCTTTAACGCATAACGCATTCAGATTATTGCCTGATCCTTGTTAAACAATCTTAAGTTGTCTCTTTGTTGTTATCATTTCTAAATCATTATAGGCTACAAATTGGTCTTGATTATTCAGAGAATGAATGGATTGATTGTTAGGCTACTGAATCTAAATAAACGGAAACAAGTAATCCCCACTTTTTCCAACGCGCAGGCCGTCGCTACATATATTTAAGTGCTACCCATTTTATGACGCAAAGAAAAAATACTAGCACAGAAAAATTTGATATATTCATTGATGTTTGTTATTCAGTTATTGAATTGCGTGATTGATAATTAAGAACTATAAGTAGAAACAGGTTGAGAGTAATATCCGTATAAAGGTAAGGTTACCGAAGGCCTATTTTACAGCTGACATTATGCCACTGATTCAGATGAGTGTAGATATATTCAGACGAGTGTCTATATATTCAGACGAGTTTTTATATATTCAGACGAGTGTCTATATATTCAGATTTGAGTGTCTATATATTCAGGTTTTGTATTAATAATTCCTGTTTGGCACCCCCCACAATATGTATATATATATATATATATATGTAGTATATACCTGTATATATATATATATATATATATATATATATAAATAAAAAATGGGAATGGGAGACATAAATCATGTTTATCTGTGAAATTAAAATGAAACAAGCAGTAGATTATTGATAAGTATTGTCTTGAACTGCCATTCAAAACATTCCATCGTACGAGTTAAATATGACAATAAAAATCTTTAATCTTGAATCATTCTACATTTTTTTTCTTGTTACAATATTAATATTTATCTTGGTATATTCAAAGAAATCATATAGGCAAAAATATACAAAGCAAATATAGGAAATTAACAATAAATATAAACACAATACAAGAACCAAGTTTACACTGGTTTAGTCACTGGTTATGAAGTACATCCCTCAAAAGTGTAATTCCTCATTTACTAAAAGTTTTAAACTGGTAAATTTGACCCAAACTGAACACAAATGTTACACAGAGCAGGACTGAGCCCATAGCTGAACTACAGCAGGGACTGTCTCTGTTTCTCTGCATGTTTTTGCAAATCACAGCCATTCAACGCAGCTGTTCAGGCAACAGAATTGATTGCACCAAGATGATCCATTGGCAATATTCAAGCAAAAGAGTGGTAACTTTTTTGCCTTAGTATTATTCCGTATAATTATCCAGTAATAAACAAAGCAACCAACCTGCTTTCAACTGAAAAAAACTGATATGGTGCTGGATAAGTCAGTGCTTTGATGCAATATAACTTACTTACAAAGGTGCCGCTCTCCTGTGAAATTTCATTATGGTGTTTAATGAACAGATAGTTTAATTGCAGCATGTTTGTTAACAGGAAAATTGAGAGCTGATGGGAATTAATCTTGTATAATTGTGTTTGTTTCATACATTTCCTGGTGTTGAAGGATGTGGTGTGTGGAGACTGCTGAGACGGCTCATTGTTGGAATTACCTCTGAAATTCCATGTGCCAGCAAGGGCCCCTAAACGCTCTCCAGTGAGCATGCTCAAGGAGTCAGTTAATCCCCTTCATGCAGCGTCATTAATTCCCCAGAAGAATCTGCACGAGAGACTCATCTGCGTGCGTGCGTGTGCGTATGTGACCGAGCAGCAGCCAAAGGAATCGGCCATGCCTACCTGAGTCTCCCAACTATGGCTAATGAGTGTGAAAGCTGTCATATGTCCTGTACCTGTCCTCTATCCCTCATCTCGATAGCCTTGTCCCCATACTCCGTACCCATCCCCTGTACCTCGGCTATGTACCCAGGGCCCTGCTGTGTGCTTCAGTACTCCTGCTCTCTACCCTTGTCTCATTCCCTGTACCCCGGCTATGTACCCAGAACCCTGTTGTGTACTTCAGTACTCCTGCTCTCTACCCTTGTCTCATTCCCTGTACCCCGGCTATGTACCCAGAACCCTGTTGTGTACTTCAGTACTCCTGCTCTCTACCCTTGTCTCATTCCCTGTACCCCGGCTATGTACCCAGAACCCTGTTGTGTACTTCAGTACTCCTGCTCTCTACCCTTGTCTCATTCCCTGTACCCCGGCTATGTACCCAGAACCCTGTTGTGTACTTCAGTACTCCTGCTCTCTACCCTTGTCTCATTCCCTGTACCCCGGGTATGTACCCAGAACCCTGTTGTGTACTTCAGTACTCCTGCTCTCTACCCTTGTCTCATTCCCTGTAGTGTCTGCATCCCCTGTACCCTGGCTATGTACCCAGAACCCTGTTGTGTACTTCAGTACTCCTGCTCTCTACCCTTGTCTCATTCCCTGTACCCCGACTATGTACCCAGAACCCTGTTGTGTACTTCAGTACTCCTGCTCTCTACCCTTGTCTCATTCCCTCTACCCCGGCTATGTACCCAGAACCCTGTTGTGTACTTCAGTACTCCTGCTCTCTACCCTTGTCTCATTCCCTCTACCCCGGCTATGTACCCAGAACCCTGTTGTGTACTTCAGTACTCCTGCTCTCTACCCTTGTCTCATTCCCTGTTCATCAGCTCATCCACACCCCAGGTGTCCTATGTCCTTAGATCTCTGGTGTCATAAGTGCACCCTGGAGGAGCCCTGCAGGCACTTTGATGTTGGGATGTTCCCGCCTGCTCATGTTCTCATTTGCTCAGTATCATCCAGGACGTTTGTAGAGCTGGATTTTCGGCTGCGACGCAAGAGATGTAAGGAAGGGATGAGGGTGCACAGAAACACACACACACACACACCTACGTGCACATGTGAACACATGTACTCACAAATATAAATACAATGCACAACACAAACACATAAGCAAACATTCACAAATGTGCAGTCATGCGAACCCACAAACTCACATCCATGCACAAATCTGAAGCAAAAGATGTGACGAGGGTGTACCAATGCATTTTTCATATGTAAATATGTACACAAACACACAAATATTAATGTACACATATACACACACAAACATAATTAGATCTATATGTCCTTTGTTAGTGCTGCAAACCCCAGGGATGTGAACTATACATTTATTAAAGGTGTGTGCAGTGCTCAGGTACTGCGGAAATCAATTTTCGGCCATTTCCCCTTGGTTAATACATTCCATTAGGGCAGCTTTGATGCATCAAGGACTTTGAGGGGTGTGTTGAGTGGGCATTATGCCTGATCTCAGAAGTCAACAACTCTGCCAGGTAAGAGCAGAGTCACTGTTCTTAGGAGGTCTGATATCAACTGTGCCTCCCTCCCACTTTAATGAATGTATCTGCAAATATGCGTCAATCTATTTACATTTCCAAAAATAGATCGCAGCTCAAAAGGAAACAAACGTTTGTGCTATCAGAAGGGAGAGTGTATCCATATCTGTATCTCTAATCACATTTATACCTCTACTGTATCCAGAGGACCTTAGGTCTAATAATGTGTGTGTGTGCGTGCGTGCGTGTGTGTGCGTGCGTGCGTGCATGCGTGTGCCAGAAATGTCAAATTTCACACTCATTTTCATGTGAAAGATTCATATGAATCTTTGCTTCAAATAAAATGATCATCATCTGAGTATCAATTTATAGAGCATTGGTTGTGCACATGAAAAAAACACTCCTGGGTCTGTAGAATCACAAGTCTGTGAAAGCATTCCTTGTCATTTTTTAAAAGCATTTTCAAGAGCCCATCCATTGCTGATTCATGTCATGCCATTTTTGAAGTTGCGTGCCGCTACCTGAATCCCGGACTTTGGCTTTGTTGCTTTGATAAGTACAGTTCTATCAAGCAACAGAGAACACAATATGTTTCCTCATAAAAGCCACAAAAAAACAGTGCTTCAAATGCAACAATGACTGGATGAAATGAGCCAAGCGGTACAGGAGGCATTTACGCTTTTTTACAGGAGCCAGGAGGGAATTTTCTCTTCCTGCTTTGTTTTTTTCATCTTTTCTATCTTAGAGAAAAGGCCTTTTGGATGCAGCATGTGGTGGTGGAACTGTGAACTCGCAATAAAGAAACCATTTCAGCCTGCGCCCCAGGACTCTCTCTCTCTTTCTCTCTCTCTGCTTTTTTGGAATGAAGATGCAATTTGCAAGTAGTTTCTTACATTTCAGTGATGTATTCATTTTCGCTCTTGCAGTTCTCTTAAAAATAAGCATTCAGAGTATCTGTATTGCATTTCATTGATATACTCGATGACATATGGGTTTTCATGAAGAGTTTCTGGTATACGTTATTGTCACACATTATTGACCAGCTCTTGTATAAACTGGAAATGAGGTCAATGTTTATGCTAATAAGAATAAAAGAAATAAAAGACAATAAAGGATAAGAAATAAAAGACCATTTCAAAGCATCAATGTTGTGCTGCATTGCTAAACAGCACGTTAAATTAAGAGGTGCAGTAATAAGAGATTTTACACCCTCCTCCCTCCTCTCCCTGCCAAGTGGCAAGCAAGGTAGCATATTCCAACAGCAAATTCTCTGCCCTTAGATTAGTACAAAGTCCAGCTGGCCCACAGGCAGGATCATGGAGAGGGTGAGAGAGCAGGGATGACTGAACGTTCTGTAATTGGAGTGACCCTGGATTCTCTCCTCTCCTTCCTGTTCTGTGCTCCTCCCCCCCCAACACCACTCTTGTCTCTCCGCTAGCAATAGATGGTTAAACCCCAGACTCCCCTAGCTCATTTGTTCATGTGCATGACCGTGTCCAAGAGGTAGCGGTGTCGAGATGAAGGAGAACTGATGGAGGTGGCGACGTGCGGAGGTGCAGTGCACAGTGTGTGTGTGTGTGTGTGTTTGTGTGTGTGTACACTTGGACAGAATATGTGTGTTCGCATCTATCATTTTGTAAGTGAATTATTTACTGTCTGTTTCGCTGCTCTGAGTAAGAACATTCAGAGACAGTATTACTGTTCTTGTCGTTCCAGCCTATTCAACAGTTATTTGAAGCTGTCAAGAGCCTGCTGTTAAACATCTTGTTATGGACCACCTGTTCCATCTGTTTTACACTTTATTGTCATATTTCAGGATCTTAATAGGATTTGGTGTGTGTGTGTGTGTGTGTGTGTGTGTGTGTGTGTGTGTGTGTGTGTGTGTGTGTGTGTGCGTGCGTGCGTGCGTGCGTGCGTGCGTGCGTGCGTGCGTGCGTGCGTGCGTGCGTGCGTGTGTGTGTGTGTGTGCGTGTAGAGGGAGGGATTATTTTCTGTCTATGGACTGAGGACTGCTGAAAAAACAGAGATATATGATTTGTGATTTTTGCAATGTAGTGCACTTGCAATCTGCATTTGGCATAACTTTATGGAGTAATTCTGCATTGCCTATGATAACATTAAAGCAGTGCCTGGAAGCAGGTTGAATTGTTGGAATTAATGTTGCTTTGATGTCTTCTTTAGCTTCATGGTTCATGAGAGGACATATTTGGACGTATAATGCAAAAGTATGTATATGTTAATGTTACCGATGTGGCCCCCACCTCCTTCTCAAAACCCACATATGCATAATCTAATGTCATATGCATTCATTCTTTCATATTTATCAACTATTTTTGCTGGTGTTATGGCACTTCTGGAGAAACGCTTGGTTGCTCGGTTCGCTCTATGCATGTTTAACATACTGTATGTTCAGACACAGATCCAGGCTGGGGCGACCACATTTTGATCCCGCTGCCTGTAAGCTCACCGTATGGGTCTTGGTGGGACCAGCAGGGGCCATCACTGTCCATCGCCCTGTACCATCTCCGCCTTCCCATCCCGCTCCCTGTAAAAAAAGTAATAAATAAGGAGTAAGCAAAAATGATTTTTCACCAACCTGCCAGCCAAATGTCAGATGCGCAACCGGTTAGTGACGACGACACGGGCTCTATAGCCCGTTAATTGAAATCCAATGAGCTGTGAAAGGACTTTGGAAAAATTACAATCAAAGTGGGACAGTAATGTGGCAGTCCTGGAGCCAGCATGTATAATTTAATTTTGACATTTCTGCCTCTTGTTATGCATCCGCTGCAGTGGATTACAGTGCACGACTGGTCTCACGTGACTGTTCTATGAGCCTTTGGTGACTTTGATCACCGTCAGTTGAAGAACCACGACCGGAATTAAATCACAATCCTGACCCACTCGGTAATGAGTAATAAACGGAATGGTTGTTTCACACTTTAGGGAGACACAAAAAATCTGCTCTGGACATTGAACATATTGTAATGTCGTCTTCCCATGATGACAATTATTTTGCTGTGAGTTAAGGACCTGGCAGCGTTTGTGTACAGTGGGTGCCTGTATGGCATCTATACTGCATTCCTTGTAACTTATGGCCATGTTTTGTCCACATTAAAAAGCAATAAAGCTGTTCCAGTCTCTGCACTACTCTGAAAGCAAGTGTGGATTCCTGAAAAATTATTTCACCAGAAACCATAGACTGGGAGATTTTGAGCGTATGGCAAAGACATACACGACATTTGCTGTGGTCCATTTCTGATCAGGAAAATGCAATAAGTTTGGATGCTTTATACTATGTAGTTTAATGTATTTCGTAAATAATCTTCACACAGATTGAACCTTTGATGGCCAATTTTCCTTTAAGAAATGTGTTTAAAATTCTGTAGTCATTGCAGTCACTGAAAACACTGGAAGATTTTATTTGTTAAATAGATTTGTGGTACATTGCTTCTTTGTAATATGAACTAAATCTTCTGTGAATATTTAGTTCATATTACATCGCAAGCAATTTCAGTACCATCATAAAACTTTGCAAGAACTTTGCAATGCACATTTCTACAGCCATTAAGAAGTGTTCCACTCACCAGCCGTTGTGGAACATCATCCAACATAGTACTTAACCACTCTGACCTCCCTGACAATGCGCTTTGCATTAGAACATGGTTCCAGATGTTTGTTTCAACAATAGCTGCCTTTACAATTGAAGATTGATGAAGATTGATGTCCAATGCAATCTTTCAACAGTGTCCCTCCAAGTTTCAATGTCAAAATGGGAATAAATAAACACATGGGGTAGGATGAGCCCTAGAGCAGATATTATTTATGAATTTCAACAGATTATTGATCAGGTCCAGGAGCATCTACCATTACCATAGCACATACTAGCATTGAGACAGAAGAGGGAGGGCCCCACAGCAGACTTGTTGATTTACAAGATGAACAGTCAGCCAGTTATTACTTGCCAATTACCTGAACATGCATGGTCTGCTTTAATGCCTTAACAGTAGCGATGTACCCAAAGGAATGCAATGGGTTCCTGAAATATGCAAATAACACATGCAATAACAAATACGTCATGTCACAGGTTCCCGCTGGCAAGCATATGTTCCGCGGAATCTGTTTCTGACGTGAGACTCAGGGAAACAATTACTTTGCTTTTAAAATCTGTACTTTTTTCTGTACTGAAAAATACATAATGACGCACAGACACTGCCCCTGTAACCTCTCACGGAATGAATGCCAGAAACATTGTCACAAACAATTGGGTGACGGTTCATTCATTTGAATACACAGCCATGTAAAATAGTTTGGTAGCTTATGGTTTGGCATGGTGCTGTAGGAACTCCCCCTCCCCCCTCCCGCCCACCCCTCTGAGAGAGCAGCAGGCGGTTTTGCCTGGTAGGGCCAAGCCAACAATAATTGCCCATCTCTAACTTGAACCTTTCTCGCAGGGCCTTGGAGATGAAACGGGGCTTTGATACCTGCCCTTAGCTGCCTCTTCAGGTGATGGAGCACTCGGAATGGTGCAGTACCCATTTGATCCGCATACTTTAGTCACAGAGACTGCAGTGGGGGGCCTGGATGTATTGCATCCCTCACATCCTCATATGCAAGGTAGATGCGAGGGGGTTGTGAAGAGGGACGGGCACATTTGTGGCTCAAGCAAAAGTGTGGTAGAAAAGCCAAGGGACAAACAACGGACTGGGAATTTGCACGCTTTCACATCTAAAATTCTCAACTGCATGATCCGGAAACTCTCTTTGTTGATAAAGTATTTATCAGTGACTAAGAGCCTGTGGGGAAAATACATATCCTGTTTATGTCAGTTATATTTAATTAGAATACCCCTTTGATGGGGTTGTGATTGCGACAAGCCCAAAACTTAAATGGAAGGAGAAACAAAGAGGACCTTGTTAGCATTAAGCGTGGACAATGCAGACTACACCATGTACAGGTTGTTTGTAATCTCTGTAATGGATACCATTCTAGGCAGCCTGATTCACAGTGCATCTCAACTATGTATCTGCCCACAGGGCAGGGTGGTCAAGTGTAGCATTCTTCAAGGAAGCCAGATAGTGTCAGAGGGCAGAGGAAATATAGATTTTCCCAGAAGAAACCACTCCTGTTGGTGGCAAGAGCAAAGTTGGCTTCCCTTCAAGAGCCGAAACCATAAAGCAATCACAAGTAAGCCTCGATAGATGCCTCAAACCATTCAAGCTGTGTCATTATTTGATTCTTAATGTGCCACCATCCTGTACTATTTTGCAATACAATCAAAATTTTACTCAGACCTTTGCTGAATTATTCTGTAAGATATGTTTCCACGGCTATGGTATTTATTACACACTTGATTCAGGAATTACCATTATGGAAACCTGAATTTTATTATATGTAAGTGCTTCTGGCACTATGGTGGAAAGGGCAAATAGAATAACTATTTCCCAGCATGCTTTTCCCCTTACCAATACATAGGGTCCCAAGATGAGCTATGGAGCACTAACATCTTTCTCCACTGGGTCATGCATGTAGTCTGTCAAAAAGTGAACAAGATACAGCATTTAAAAAATCCTATAAACAATCTGCTGGTTAAGGTTCAATAACAGTAGGCTACTTGGTGTGGACTCAAATAAGCTAAGGATTTGTCATAAAATGTAAACGTTAAACTGGATGTATCAACATTCAGTGAAATTGTCTTAAACATTTACCTCTGATCCTACACAGAGTTTTCTAATGCAGAGACCATGCACACCACCAATGCTCAGCCTATACCCCCCATAAGTGAGTTTAAGTGTCAGGACACAGGGTCAGTTAGTTATGAACTCCAAAGGGACCTGAGTTCCAATCTAAAATCATTTATTCATTCAGTGTACTCATACAGGTCAGGCCCATGGAGAACAAGTGTCAGCTAATAGGAAACCTCGCTCGCAGAATTCCAGCAACCATTTCAGAAGTAAAGAAACTTAAACCATTCAAAGATGTTACACAATTAGACCAACCCAATTAAATGGCTAATTGCAGCTATCTACAAAATATATAGAGTACTCAGCAGCAATAAAGGCAAAGATGCTAATGACTTAGTTTACAAGGATGAGTTTAAACTGGCAAAACTAGGATCCAAATTAGGATCTTGCAGAGGAAACAAACACAGGACTGCATTTTAAAAGCTTGTCCTTATTGTGTTGAAAACTGTTGAAATTTAGCTTTGCCAAGTTCTGTTCCACTGCTGCCACAGTTTGGCTGCAATCTTAACTGGATCTTGCTTTTCTGTTGATTCCCAGGATATTATTCTGGTGAGGTTCACAATATAGATGTCTATTAATGGGACAGAAAAATCACCACTGCCTATAATTTGTACTTTTGGTCCCCTAAAATGGGGGGTGGGGGCTTTGCATATAAATGGCTACAATCGCTACACAGGTCACCTGATATGGATGTAAAAACTCTCAAATTAAAGGTGAACGTCTGTACTTTAACCTCGTAGGGTCAGATTCAGAAATTGTCAACTTAAGTCATGCGCTTAAGTGTCTCTCTTGTGCGGATTTAAAGCGGGATGAGATACGTCGTATTCTAACCTGTGCTATGCTGGTGCATTTCTCAAAATGTGGGTGGCACAGTGGGTGATCTTCTAATGACCTGTTTCTTGTACCTGCCCCCTGGGTTGCCAGCTTTATACTAAAAAAATGTGTGTGGAGGTATACATTTTCAACGTGTCAGTGACATTGCCTTTAATAACCGCATTTGCCTTTGTAAAATCCTACCTTTGTGCATCGTAGTGATGGGAAAGGCAGTGAACGTAATCTGTCACATTGATAAAATGATCATAGCTCCTATTGACGACTTGGATATACCCATCACACAATCAAAAGAAATAATCACTGGGCACTGGTTGCACACAGTATTATTAAGTGTGAGGGTTGTGTTAAGGTTCGGAGAACCAGACGCGACCGACAAGGATTCTAAAAGCGTATCTTAGAAAGATACGCCACAAACACGGAAGTAGCCGCACCAGGGGAGAGGAAAACAAAAGAACGGGAGCAAAACTTCCCTAGCACAAGCCAAATCAAAGTAACCTCAAAAGGAGGCGAGTCTCGATAAACAGCAAGAATGAATAACAAAAGAACCTCACGCACTAAATCATTAGGCGTAACAGGAGGTAGAGAAACAAAGCAAAGCTCGATAGAACGAGTGAAGGAAAGGAACAGAAAATAAAACCTGTTATCCTTGTGGCGAAAGGGCTGAACACAAAAGGTAACAGGTTAAAGGAATAAAGGATAAAGAGAAAGATTGGAAATAAGAGAAAACCATCCTAATCCTAATTCTATAACCGGACTTGCTGCGTTTCTTATTCGTACGACTTCGTTGTCAACATAGCAAAGACAATATCGAAGCACAGGACAGCTGAAACCCTGAGTTTATATAGCCGACAGGAAACTCAAAACAGGTGCAAGAAATCACAGCCGAGCGATAGCAAAGCACCGGAACGGAAGACGGAAAATCCGATAGAGTACCCTGACGTTGCTAAAAGAAAGAACGACCGTAGAAATAACCGGATGCTGCCAGAAACCATGAAAATTAAGTAAACAAATAAATAGTTGGATTTACTCAAAAAAAAAGATTTAAAAATCAAATCTTTTTTTAAACAATTTAACTAATAAAGTCACGTAGCCTATGGTGGTTGAACACAATAGCCTTTATGCGGCATCTTCAATTTAATCATTTTGGAGTTGTGCTGACACAAATCGTCTCTCTGATCCAGACACTGTCTATGAATTAATCCATCTAATATTGGTCTGGTATGATATATTATCATAGCTTACTTTTGCATATTTTTATTTTTATGACAGCTCTTTGATAAGTTAGCTATACAGAGGAAAATATGACCAATATTATGTTGAAATGACCTGCACTCATTCTAATATCCATTTATGCGAAAGATTATTATTTAATAATAATCTATTGGCGGCGCTGGACATAAACATTTTTTCCGAGCAAAGTTGTGCGGAAAAAAAAAACATTTTAAGTGAAAAATCTGGCACAATTTGCAAACACGCCTTATTTTCATCAAAACTCCACCACGTGCGCATAATGCCGCATATATACTGGAGAGACGCTCAAAACAGCGAATAAGTCAAATGTTTGAATCACAAGTAGCTTAAGCTGCGCTCTGAATCTGGCCCATAGTCACTGTTCCATTTCAAATCCAATGTGCTGGAGTACAGATCCACAACAACCAAAATTGTGTCACTGTCCAAATACTTACGGACTGCACTGTATGTCTACATTGTTAAGCAATACAGTTTTTAAACTTACACATTTCAATAAAAATGTCAATGTTGTGAATGACACAGCAGAGGAGCGCACAGCTCACAGCGCGCTGTGCAGGTTGAAAATGGGCTGGATTATGCTGAATATTTATCAGTGGGTGTGCTTCAGCTGCACCATAGCTAATCAAATTACCTCTTTTCAGTCCTTTTAAGAACCATGTGCATTGGACTCATTTTGACCATGACGGGCTATCCCGCATCACGTGGTTTAGTGCAAAAAGGACAGCAGAACATGTCCATGGTCGGGAGGCCTCCCACTTGCAGAACGAGAATGCTAAAGCAGATAAAAGTTCAGAATAGTTTATCTGGACTGTGAAAAATAAAAAGCTTTTAATAATTTCCTTAGCCTCCAATCAGTCAATAAAATACATTTTTAAATAATTAATTTTACTCTCCCATTTATAATTTACTGGCTCTTATTTATTTTTCAACTCCTCTCTTTTACTATTTTTTAGATACTAAGCATGCGTTTAGTCATTTATCTATTTCCAATTTTCCCCATGCAACATGTCCCATTTCCTCGCCACATTTATTAGCGACTTTTGTCGCCTTTAGGATTCTGCATTGGAAGACGATAGCCTATCTATTTTGCATTGATTTAATTGAATGTAATTTAATTGAGTTAAGAGGTATGTTTTTATCACTATACGTGCAATAAGAGTGAATGTATGCACCAAGTTTGTCATTATTCTCATTACAGATGGGTGTAAGAAAGAATACAGTACCCCTGGGAAGTGGGAACACAGTGCAGTATAATAACAGTCATAAACTGTCATGATTTTGCAGCTCGCCCGTTCTCTTCTGTGGACGTTTCATTTCGGTGCTGTGGGACGGTGCTCCTGCTGTGTTTTTCCGCTTACCTGGCACTCATGCTTTTCACCTGTGCGAGTGTCTGCTGGTTATTTAAGCGCAGCGAGTTCCAGTTTCATTGCTTTTGTGTCATTCTTGCCACGCTAAGCCAGGTAACGATGGTATAGGATTTAGGCGACCACTTGTCCTTTGGCTAATTGCTAAAAGAATACGTGGGACTTGAGTTTTTCCAATCTGTAAGCGTGCATGCTCTGTGGATTGGTTGAAATGCTGCAAGAGTGGTTCCTGATTCTGTCTCTAAACCCTGGGTGTGGTTCCTCCCCCAGTGAGACGTTTTCCCAATCTGTAAGGATGTGTGCTCTGTGGATTAGTTTGTGTGGCAGATTGTAAGTGAGTGCGCTCCGCTTTCTGCTTTTTCCATTCTCCCCCATTGTGTTCCAGTTCTTCTTGGGTGTTCTTCCTTTCTGCTCCAGGCATGAGCGACTTGTGCATTGAATGTGGGGGAGCCATGGACCAGTCTGATGCTCACACCAGATGCCACTTGTGCCTTTTGAGCGCGAAAGACAGAGGTTTTGAGCAAATTTCAGGAGGCCATATCTCGGAAACGACATGTCGTATGAGGCAAATTTTTTGTGTGTGTTCATTTTTCACACAATGGATTATTATGATGGAGTTTCATCAAAATATGAAAGGGTCATACAGGAACTTTTCAGAAAACTCAAACTCAAGTTGATTTGACACGGAATGACCCAACTGACAGCTATGATGAAAACCCGTGCTGAAACTGAGCCATGGTCTCCCTGATGGGCCTACAGTGGAGAAGGATCTGACCATGGGTCCGGACTTCGAGGTTTTTGACGTGTTCTCCATAGCGGCTTCCAACACCATGTTTGCCCGTGTCTACCAACTTCGTGACAGCCTAAGACAGTGCAGAGCAACTGATGACCTGTTCTGTAGGTCACATAACGTTGCGGCCAGCATAGCGCGTATTGGGAACTCACTTTCCTGGCTGATGCTTTCACAGTTGTAAACGCTGCTTGATTTGGGGGTGGACACCTCAATCAGCGATGTATCTCTTCAAGCTTTAGCTTTCATGTCACGTGAGCTTGAGTGTGATATCCCTTCTCTTGATGGCCCGGCATCAGGTGTGGTTGGCTCACTCGCCGTCCGGCCGCCCGTGCAATGCAACTGGTGAATTGGGCGGCTCTTACAAACGACCCATGGATTTTTTTTTTTTTCCATGATTTCAAAGTGTTACCATCTCCAGTTGAACTGGCGGCCCCCAACATTCTCCGGGGTCAGGTTTACACGCGTTCTGGACCCCACTCAGTCAGGGATGCTGAATTGAGAAATTACAGGCCTCCTGGAGAACAGTGCCGTGTCAGTGGTGCCTCCCTCCGAACATGGTTTTTACTCCAAAAAAATAGACGCGTACTTCCACGTCCATATCTGTGTGGACCACCGTCACTTGTATCAAACTGTTGCTCCATTCAAGGAGCATGAGGGCATCTTTGACGCCCCGCCGCATAGCCAGTGAGCTCAACGTTGTGTGTCAGAACCAACCAGCTCAGGGATTGTAGTCGTGAGTACATCAGTCGGACCACATCAATATTCTTGAACTTCGAGCAGTTTCTCTTGCACTGAGGCACTTCTTGCCCATGCTCCGGGGAAAACGTGATGATGATGTCGAGCAACACCTAAACAGTTTGTCTCTGTACAACCTCACATGAACCTTCATTAGTTGGGTGTGGTTCCTCTGTCCTAAAGACGCTTCTTAACTCTAGAGCTCCATCTACAAGATGGGCCTATGAGTATATGTGGCAGTTATTTTTCACATGGTGCTCACAGCACTGCACGGACCCCGTGCACTGCCCAATTTCTGTTGTACTGGGCAGCCAGCACTTTGAATGTTTATGCTGCTACCATATCCAGCAGGCATGTGTGGGTGAACAACAGGCCTGCAGGATACCATCACCTTATCAGCCGGTTCTTGAGGGGTGCCCGGCGACTGAGACCTGCAAGGTCCCTGTTAGCCCCTCCTGGGATCTCTCTCTGGTTTTACGAGCGCTTAGGGGGCAACCCTACGAGCCTCTCGATACGACTAGTCTTAAATGGTTATGGGTATGGGATGGCGGCTGGATGTCTCTGCCGTCACTTTGTGGCCCAACCCATCTTTTCTATCCAAAATTGTTTTGGTGTTTCATATTAACCAGCTGATTGAGCTTGCTGTGCTTTGCCCCCCACCAGGCGGTGACCTGGTGGTTGAGGCTACCACTTCCATCAGGCACATAAGACAGCTCCTTGTTTACTATGGCAAATCCAAAGGCAAAGCGTTCTCGGCTCAGAGCCTTTCTCGCTACGTAGTGAAGGCAATAGCTGCGGCCTATGAGGCTAGTGCTAGGCCTTTACTACACTAGGCCTGATATCTCCGTCAGCGATGTTAACGTGGCGCCTGTGTCAACGGTCGGCTCACCTATCTTGCCAGTGGCCTTGGCAACCACTTAACGGTATGTGAGCCCCTCGTGACTTGGGGGGTATTAGTCATCCATAAGGTGACAACCCTAATGGTCGAAAGAACAAAACAAAATTAAGGTTAAGACTGTAACCACGGTTTTATGAGTTCCGGATAACCATTAGGGGTCCTTTCAGGAGTGAGAAGGATTTTGAGGACGTCCGCATTGACGTGTCTCCAATTTATAGAGGAAGTGAGGTCATCGGAGGTCATGGCCATGACAAATTGGTGGTATAAGAGTCTCGATGCATCCGGCTGCGAGAAAATACATTTGTAAGTTGACGACCCTATTAGTCATCCGGAACTCATAAAACCGTGGTTACAGCCGTAACCTTCGTTATGTTATTGGTTTTGTTTGTGCTGAAAGGTTTTTCACATGCTAAAGGTAAATCAAGCGCTGTAAGTATAGCACCATCCGTGTGAGAAATAACTTTATCCCACCCAAACACACTGCTATCATATGGTGTAAATCTTGTGCCACCAGACAACTGAATTTGAATTTTATAATTCAAATTATATATAGTTTTGAAATTGAATTTGATTGCACTGAATTTGTATTTCATAATTTGAATTTGTATGTAAGGTTTTAAAACAGAATGATATGATTTGAATCTGAATTTCAGTATTCAGTTTCAGTTAAAAGCTGAAACTTCCAAGCTGTCTTCACCCTTTCAACATTCAAGAAGCTACGATTTCAAATTCGGATCTCCAAAAGCTAGCTTTCGGATTGTGGACATCTGGGCACTTAGGAAAAGCTGTTGTTGGCAGATATCATTAATCTGCGAGAGCGCTTCACTTGCTTCTCATTGGGTTCTGTGGGTTTTCTGTTCAGAACCGCTACAATCTGTCAAACTCCGCCAGCTGTGTATGTAGCGATTACATAGCTAGTTAGCTAAATTTTATCAAGACAAATTGTCATACTCATGTTAACTAATGTAAAACAGTCATCAGAGCTAAAGCATTGATATTTTAACTACTTGTTAGACTACTGTCTGTCTACTATGTAAATTAGACTATCGTTGTTATCGTAGCTGTAAAAAGAACTGTTCTGGGCGTTAATCAGTGCAGTTATCCAGCTAACAGAGTAATCCTGTTTTGTAGTATACCCCCCAGGGGTCTGCAACCCTAGTCCTGGAGAGCCAGTAAGAACGAAAACTAGCAGATAATGTGGCCCTCTAGTGTCTCATATGGAGATGCATTTCATAACAACACAACCAGAACTGCTGCTGTTTGAAGCACACGCCTGTCAACTGGTTGCCAGATTCACTCGTTTCATCTGCATTCATTTTTGTGTACATAACGTTACTTCATCTGAGTGTGAAGAGTGGAGTCAGAGACAGAATCAGGCTCAATCATGTCAAGTGACAAATACTTTGTGATTGGGCAAGTAATGAATTCATAAACAAATTTTGCAATATGTAGCAATGCATTATCTCTATAGTTTTAGGTTACTCTATGTGGTGGTGTTTCAAGATTCATGTAACCCCAGTGATCAAAAGCCTGAATCTAGACTTCTAGAGAGGTGGAAATTTAGGTTTTATCCGGATATAGCTTGGCTACATCCTAGCCGGTAAAAAGAACTTTAACTTTTCAACCATATTTAGCCGGTTTTTCACCTAGATGCGAGATGGTCAGTTTCACCATCTTTTCACCGACTGTTCTACACAAAAATGTTCACTGGGATGTGTGGCACAGCACTGGGGATGGTCGCTGTGTGTGAACAGACGGAAAACAACACAAACGTGGTGGTTAAGTGGCTTTAAAGACCAAAAACTCACCAACCATGAAACAAAAGATTGCAGTAGGAATGTCAAAACAAAACACTCCTCTCTCCTTGGAGGTTAAATCCAAAACAAGTTCTTCCTGGCTTGGGCACCAGGCTCTTTTAAAAGGCAGGCCACTTATCACAATGGACGCCCAGCTGTGCTAATTGCGATTGTTCGCAGTTGGTTTCTTCTGCCTTTGTGTCATGGAGGTGCCGTCCAGCAGAGGGCGGCACCCCAACTCTCTCCCTGGCACCACATACCCCGCCCCCCCTAGCTTCGAGCCTACATTTACATTTTACATTTTAGTCATTTGGCAGACGCTCTTATCCAGAGCGACGTACATTAGTGCATTCTCAAACTAGGAACAAGTGCGTTAAAACGACCCTAAAAGGTAAATACGATTTCAGGCACCAGGCGTAGTCAGGATGATTTTTATTTTATTTATTTATTTATTTATTTTTTTGGGGGGGGGGGGGGGGGGGGCTAACCACACAATATCGATCATTGGCATGTACAACAGCAAGCCAATAAGTAACCTTAAGTATTAAACTAGCAGCGTGAACCACTTAAACAAGGATTCAGAAAAACACAATCAAGGGAGGTAGGGAGGGGTGGAGAGAGGTGCAGCTTGAAGAGGTGAGTCTTCAATCTGCGCTTGAAGGTGGTCAGACTTTCTGTTGTTCTGACCTCCACGGGGAGCTCATTCCACCACCGTGGGGCCAGGACAGACAGACGTCGAGACCGGGTGCTAGTATGAAGTGGGGGGGGGTACCAGTCGTCCTGAGGAGGCGGAGCACAGGGATCTGGTAGGTGTGTAGGGTCTGATGAGCTTTTGGAGGTATGGAGGGGCTGATCCTCGGACTGCCTGGAAGGCGAGCACCAATGTTTTGAATTTGATGCGAGCCATCACAGGTAGCCAGTGGAGGTCAATGAGCAGGGGGGTGACATGGGAGTGTCGGGGGAGTTTGAAGACCAGGCGCGCTGCTGCGTTCTGGATAAGCTGAAGGGGACTAATGGCCGATGCTGGCAGGCCAGCCAGGAGAGAGTTGCAGTAGTCCAGGCGGGACAGCACCATCGCTTGGACCAGGAGCTGGGTTGAGTGGGTGGTGAGGAAGGGACGGATTTTCCTGATGTTGTACAGGAAGAACCTGCATGCCCGGGTTACCACTGCGATGTTCTCGGAGAGGGACAGCCTGTTGTCCATCACCACTCCGAGGTTCCTGGCACAGGGCGTTGGGGTCAGTGGAGTGTCCCCTAGGGAAATGGAGAGATTGAGAGGGGGAGAGGTTAGAGCAGGAATGTAGATAAGCTCAGTCTTGCCTGGATTGAGCTTCAGATGGTGGTTGTCCATCCAGCTCTGGATGTCTCTCAGGTAAGCGGAGATGCGGGCTGACACCTGAGTGTCAGAGGGTGAGAAGGAGAGAAAGAGTTGAGTATCGTCAGCATAGCAGTGGTAAGAAAGACCATGAGCAGTGAGCCTAGGAAGGAGTGATCACGCGGTGCCAGGGAGGTCTGCCCATTCATGTAGCCCTCTCCTCCAGGGTCAAATACCCGACCCTCTTGAATGGGCAGCAGGACGACGACCTCTGGCGGCGCCTCGGGACCGGGCGGCAGGACGGCGATCTCTGGTGGCGTCTCAGGACAGGGCGGCTGGGTGACGACCACTGCCGGCGCCTAGGGACAGGGTGGCAGGGCGACGACCACTGGTGGTGCCTCGAGACAGGGCGGCAGGGCGACGACCACTGGCGGCACTTCGGGACAGAGCGGCAGGGCGACGACCTCTGGCGGCGCCTCGGGACCAGGTGGCAGGGTGACGACCGCTGGCGGCGTTCTAGTAGGCTATTATCAAATGTGCGACTCTACTTATTGGTTTACAGGCTACTGGCATCCATATGCCATATAAAACTATCTTTCAGCACCATGGCATTGTCCACTAGCCTACTATTGACTAGTTTACTATTGGAGATTGAATATCAATAACAACAAACTGTTTTTCAAAGACGTTTTATTAATAAAAGCAACATATTTTCTGTACAAAATTATGGCTGCTTTGGAACTTCGGACATCTAAACAAATGCTATAGGGCTATTAGGCCTACCTGAACCGTGAGAAGTATTAACGCTGGCTATATGTTCATGACAAAAAGGCTTTGGGTCTACAGGCAAACGGCTAGTATTTAAGGAAAAGGACTATTCGGCGGTGAATGCCCAAAACTGAGAAATTTGGAAATAAAGTAACGTGTGTTATGCAGAAATTTCTCACATTTATAACAAGCCAATAAAAAAATAAAACCCAAATAAAAAAATCTAGGTTTTTGCTGCAAGAACTGAGAATGTGAGTAATAGACCTTCATTAGTCTATATAGCCTAAGTAAATTTTATGGCATAAATAGTGTACAATAACTTAATATGATGGCATAAATACAATAACTTAATATGAAGGCATAAATGCAATATCTCCATGAAGACACATCAGCAAATATACACTAGCCTACCGTTGTGAAATGAGGGATGTTTAGCCGTAGGCTACGAGTTGGTAAGAAAAGCGAAGGTATCTAATATACTTGCAACTTGCTCTGAGAATTCCAGCTCGTTTTGTAATTATGGCTGGGCTATATTTCTGCAGAATGCAATATCCTGGAATAACAAAACTATGGGTTTGCGTTCATTATTAGGCTACCTCTTGTCCCTATATCCACTGTTGCCCACTAGTGATGGCCTAGTCATTGACGTCACAATTATAGTAGCCTATTCTTTTCTCTGAAATTACTTTACAACTTTAAAAAAACCTTGACATTTTGCCTCGTTAGTTTCTCAAAATTCTTCCACACATTGCTTGACGTGATTTTGCTCTCCAGTTATATTGAACTTCTATTTCCTGTGCGTGCACTAGCAACGTTCACATGCTCTAAAGTGTAATCTGTTACCCAGTTTTCGCTTGTCAATAAGCAGTCATGAGTAGGCGTCAGTTTTTTCAAATGGTGGATACTGCATTTTGGAAATAAACTTCATATATTGATTATTTTATTGTACTTAATTAGGCCAAATATAATGCGAGAGTTATTTATCTGCATTGCCCATGTAAAATTTTTCATCTTAAAATCTATTCACAAAGCAGCTGAGACCAACTTCCAACTTTTACTAAGGAATGGGTAGAACTCTTAAGCTAAGAGAAAGGGTGGGGTTGACCTCACTATGGATGACATTGTGTTTCATGAACACATTTACTTATAGAATAAGGATGAAGTCGACTTTTTTTTTTTTTTTGGAGTTGGCGAACATCAACAGGAAACCGTATGGCTTGTCGGATGGTGCGGGGTCTGCAGAGGGCATTTATTGTTTGGTGTAATATTCTAATGACAGATGACTGAGATATTCCCAGTTCGTCTGCGCTGCATTGTTGCATTTTACCTGTGGCCAAGTAGCCTAGCCTAGCGTAGATTTGGCAAAATCTTGATCTCATTGCATTGTTTTTGTTGGTTGGTGAAGTGACTGCATCACTGACTAGCTCTATATAATAATAATACCCTCGTGACTGATACCTTTTTAAAAGCTCGATGTTATTAAATATTTAAAAAATATTGACTCGGCTCGATACCGAGGTGGATTGCCGGCAGAAATTTATGTTCAAATAACTATAGGCCTAGCTAAAGCAATTCTAGCAAGACCACCAGCATCACACAGTAAAACAAAACAAACTGACTAATAGCCTACGCTCGAAGGTGAAAGTGACAGCTCCAGACAGCCCGCTCAAACATTATTTGTGTTCGTTCATAAAAACGGCAAATGTTAGCTAACGTTATTAGATAGGCTAATACATAATTTATATCTATCTATAAATATGAAATCTATGTAATAGATTTATACACAATGTTTGACTCTTTGACCCGTAATACATGATGTAGCCTAATAAATAGCCTACTATTTTATTAGAGCTACTAAACATGAGTATGCATTTTCTGTAAGGTATCTGAAACGTGATTCTAGCATAATGTAAAAACTAAAACGAAAAAAAAAAGGTGGCTGGTAAAATTTTGCATCTACCAGCCACTGTGGCTGGTAGGTCAGAAAGTTAATTTCCCACCCTGAACGTTAGCTTACTCATTTTGATCAATCAGCTTGGGTGTTTAAGTGTGTTGCTTCCTCTCTTAAAGGGTAAAAGCACTAAAACCATTTATTTTAGATGAGAACTGATACATTTGGTTTTTTGTTAGCTACTGATTGATCCAGGTGCAAATCTTGTCAGCGCAAAACAGCATAAACCCTAAGGATCTAGCTGAAAAGTGTCTCTAGTGGTTAAACGTTAGGAGCAGACGTATTCCTCCCTGTGACGAAATTGAAACCTGTACAGCTACGCCCTGAATCTCAGAGGTTGATCTCACCATTTTCTATATAGTTCGGTGGTTGATCTGTGTGGACGGAGAGGAGATAGGAGAGAGAGGGAGAGCAATATATAGCTAGTTTACAGTTTATCGTTTTTAAATATTCCAGTAAGTTATAGTAACCTATTTTTGTTATATTTTTTATAGTTAGCTTGATAGTCCCTTGTTTTTTGATAGTTTCTTCATTTTTCAGTCTAGCTTAGCAAGTAGCTAGCTAGTTTATTTAAAAAATATATATATATATATACTTTATTAAAAATAAATATTTAAAGCATAGCTGAGCCAGGAGTTGTATTATATAAATGCTACACGTTTACCTTTGCAACATCCCTACAACAGACATTCTCTCTTGGAGAGTTCAGTGCAGTGACCACATGTGCACCTGTTGAAATGGAAACCAATATTGTAGATATCTTGCAGGTAAAGTGTGATTGCCTACAGCCTGTGTAAAATGAGTAGCCTACATGGCATGGGTAACTATTTGTACAGTGTGTGATTTGTTGTTTGCTGGCCGCCTCATTATAAGGCCACCATTGCTTCTGCCTTGGCTACTTGGGGCTCGGCAGCAGCTGGAGCTAGTGTGTTGTTTATGTGTGTATGAGTGAGAGAGGTAGTGAGCGACAGAGTGAGAAACAAAGCAGCCGCTGTGAGTGCTGTCCAGAATGAGCTTTTGGCTACAAGTGAAAAGAATTTCTGGGGCGTGGTTTGATACCTGGAGCTCAGCCCCTATATTATTACCTTATCACGCCCAGATTTTGGCATTTTTCAGAAGGGGGCAGGGTCTAGCGAGACCAGCGTGTTTTGTTACCCTTTAAATAACATCCACCCTGTGCTCTCTCTCTCTGCATGTGAGCCAGGTCAGATCTGTGTGTGTGTGTGTGTGTGTGTGTGTGTGTGTGTGTGTGTGTGTGTGTGTGTGTGTGTGTGTGTGTGTGTGTGTGTGTGTGTGTGTGTCATTTGGCTGAACCCAAATGCAACGACCAAGAGACAGGTGAACAGAGAAGGGTAATTTATTAAAGAGCTTGGGGTAGTCCCAAGCTGTACACAGGTTAACACAATGGTAAAGAGAGGTGAGGAAGTCCTCCGGCACAGCGAACTGCTCCAAACCGGAGTTGGACTTAGATCACCCCAAGAAGTTCCAAGCCGGAACTTTGGGCTGGTACTGGACCGGGCGGTCCAACAGGAACTGGATCACGGGAACGAGGAGGTGTTCCAAACCGGAACTGGACTTGATACGGAAGACGAGTTCCAAACCGGAACTGGACTGGTTCTGGACCGGGAGGTCCAACAGGAACTGGAACTGGATCACGGGAACGAGGAGTTGTTCCAAACCGGAACTGGACTTGGTATGGGAGACGAGTTCCAAACCGGAACTGGACTGGTTCAGGACCGGGAGGTCCAACAGGAACTGGATCACGGGAACGAAGGGTTGTTCCAAACTGGAACTGGACTTGATACGGGAGACGAGTTCCGAACCGGAACTGGACTGGTTCTGGACCGGGAGGTCCAACAGGAACTGGATCACAGGAACAAGGAGTTGTTCCAAACCGGAACTGGACTTGATACGGGAGACGAGAGTTCCGAACCGGAACTGGACTTGATACAGGAGACTGGAGCAGTTCGAACTCGGACTGGAACTCTGGAACACGGTAATGTCCCAGACCGGGACTGGGCAGGAACTGGACTGAAGGCTGAGGTAGGGATATGGCAGGACACGACAGGGCAGAGCAGTGTAGCGGAGCTCAGGTTGGCCCGGTTGGGGCAGCTGGGCCACAGTGGAGGCTGGAACCGTAACCGCAGCAATGGTGGTAGCCACGGCCGGACAGGAACCACTGTAGGGTGGAGAGGCAGAACACCCAACTGCGGGCGCAATGTTAGCTGGAAGCAGAGGTACCGCAACACACAAAGGGAGTCGTTAACAGCTACAGACTGGCAGGTACAGAAGAAGCTGGTAATTAAAGGTTGTATCAGCGATTTTGGGTGACGTCACTTCTGAAGCGAAATCCCAAACAAACATACTTATGAATAATTATGTTATGTTTTAAAAAATAGTGTTCAAGCATCCAGAATTATAACCACGTTAATAACGTTTGTAAGAAACCAAACCGTTTGTAAATCCGTCAAGATTTCAGCGAGATAAGAGTATTAGCGTTTGTGCAGATCATTGTGATTGGTTGGAATACTGTTTATTTTGGTTTTGAGTGGTTGGTAGTACCATTTGTTTTTGTGTACGATCTCGGAGCATAGGCTGCCTACAGAGACGCGGTTTTTTGACGGCCTGCTTATGGGGCGGGCAGCTAGCGGATCGTGAGGAAAAATCAGATGAATGTGATCATTTATGTTTCCACCCAAAATCGCTGATACAACCTTTAAAGCAGACAGGGTTCAGGCAGAGACAACCGCAAGCAGACAGGGCTGGATAAATACCAACAGTAGGTTCTGGAGCAGTGGAGCACACAGGTTAAACCCACTGCAGTCTTTAGCGCACAGGACAGGGAAACAAAGGACCAGGATACAAACGGTGAACGTTAACGAACTGGCCCCGAATAGCAGCCAGCCGGAGGGTTAAGTAGGGGAGTGAAATTGAAAACAATAAGGAAAGCGTGAGGAATGTAACCGAGGGTGATTGACTAATTTACAGGTGCGGAATGCATGCAGCAAAGGGGAAAAGAGATAGGTTGAAACCGAAGCGGGGGAACAGAGTGAAACAAACAGAAGGAGCACGCCCAGCCTGTAGCAACGGGGAAAAACACGGACGAAGGGAAACCAACATGACACGGGGGGAAAGGGTAAAACATGGAAACGGACAGGAAGGGAACGGAACGTTACATTATTATTTATATTATTTTATAATAGAGTACTCGATTACACATAGAGTAACCTAAATAATATTATAAATTATATTATTTATATTATATTAATCTGATTTTATCCAATGTAATAACATGTAATTTGGAATAATATTCAGTTGTCATGGTTTGTGACCCTTTTTCCCTTGCGGTCAGTTTCCTTGGTAGCCACGCGAGGGTACTGCCCTTTTAGTGGATGTTTGCTCCGCCCCGTCTTGATTGCGGAGCTTCTCTCAGCATCACACCTGTGCGTGGTTACCTTGGAGCTATTTAAGCCCATGTTTTCCTCCATTCTGGGCTTTGATATTAATTTGTATTGTCTGGCATTATTTGCTCTGTTTTGTGTGTGGTATCATTTTGCCCTTTGATTGCTTAGCCAGTATGATTAGGTCTAGGTTTTTTAGGAGACCATTTTTACTCCAGAGTGTTTTATTGGAGTAATGCGGGACTTGCCTTTCTGGATATATTAGGACTCTTCCCCCCTGGCTCTTTTCTGTCTCCGCTTTCTGGTCTTTCCTTTCTTCCGTTGACTAGACTTTTTTGCCTTTTCTGTCTCTTCCTCCTCTCTCTGTTTGCTTTCTTCCGTGAAAGCGAGAGGAGTCTTTATTTGTTTGTGGGTGTATTTGTATAGTCATTTCTTACTAAGAGACCGGGCGTTTTTATCGTACTGACAGGCAGGGCTTTATTTATTCTGAGAGACAGGGCGTTTATTTTCTATTAAGCTCGCGTTAGTCTTTTAGCCGGTAAATGTCCTGTGCACCTGTCCTGTTCGTCCTTCGGTACCTGTCTCCGTACATGTAGCTTTGGCGATTTTGTTCGGAACTGTAGTTCTGTTTCGTCATTCGGTACATGTCTTCCTATAGGTAGACCGGGCGATGTTGTGGACATGTTTGCTTGTGACTGCGAGTCTCTGAAAGTAGCCTTGGAACGTTAGCTCTCTGTTATTTTAACCTCGTTGCATTCCCCTTTACTGAGAGGCTAGGGCGTGTATTTTCTACTAAGCTTGTGTTAGTCATTTTGCTAGTAAAGGTATGGGACGGCGGTTGTAAAGTGTTTCTCTCTCCTGGGAGATCGGGCGTTTACCCCCCTTTATGTTTTCTGTGTGTGACTACGAGCTTATGGAAGTAGCCGTGGAACGTTGGATCTCTGTTCCTGTCGCCTCGCTACATTCCTCTTTACGGAGAGGCAGCGCGTTTATTTTCTACTAATCTTGAGTTAGTGTTATATATTTGCGTTCCCTCGTCCATGTGTCTTGGGTACGAAGAATAACTTTCAAGGAGACCGTGGAGTTCTTTCAATCCTTTTTACTCGCCTTTGCATAGGGAACATACAGGGTTAGCCACCGCCATCTTTTTTATCTCCCTCTCTCCACCTCTCTCTCTCTCTCTGCCCCCTGCCTCTAGGCATAAGCAATCAACCTCCCGAGTAACAGTTCTCAACAGTAACAGTGATTCACAATGAACACCTATATATTCTTATGAACAGAGAATTAGATATTATGTATTTGACTAATATTAACTGTTACATTACTTCCCCCTATCAAAAGAAACGTCCCCGTTTCACCAAAGGTTACGAAACACAATAGAACCTGTAAGTGCAAAGCCAGTTGACATAGAACAAATGTCCATAAACCTGGAAAAAAAAAATTCTCAAGCATTATGCATGTATAATATGTTTGTATGTTTGTGTGTGTGTGTGTGTGTGTGAGCATGGTTTCAAATGTCCCTATAACGTGCCGGAGGATGTATGTATCATCCAGACCGTGTCCTGTTGTCCGCTGTGGAGGACCCAGACACCGGAGGCAAAGAGGAAGGCATCAGAGCACTGTCCAAAACTGGAACAGGCGGTAGAGCATTGTTCATTCCTACAGCTGGGGGCAAAACATTGTCCATTTCCGCAGCTGGCAGTAGAGCAGGGTTCATTACTGCAGGTGGTGGCGGTCGCTCCGGTATAGAGGTGCCACGGAGACAGTAGGGTCTGGAACCTGAGAGTGCTGTGACTGGTGGCGGTCCATGCCAAGGCACAAGCGGTTGAGGCGTTACCACAGTGGTAGAAGGAACATTAGTAGTTGACCACGGGGAGATGTATGGCTTCAGCCTGTTGTAATGAACCAACTTTGGCTTTGCCCGTGGATCCAATTGGTCAAGGATTTGGTAGTCAACTCCAACTTCACCAGTGGGTGTATCGAACCGTCGCAAAACCTTAAATGGACCAGCCCATTTGGGAGAAAGTTTGTGTCGACTCAGAGCAGGGAAGTCATCCCCTGGCTCATATGGAGTGTGTCGTATTCGGCGGTCGTAGTAACGCTTTTGTTGAGAGCCAGCAGCAGCAATGTTGTCTGCTATGGAATCAAAAGCAGCATGTAGTCTCTGAAATAATGAAGAGGCGTAGTCACTTGGGGTGCCAGGAGTGGCGTTTAGTCGGACAGGCGGATCCCTGAGGAGAAGGTCTGCAGGGAGACGGGCTTCTCTGCCGTGAGCCAAAAAGAAGGGTGTATGCTTGGTAGCGGAGTGGACGCTTGTGTTGTAAGCGAACTCGACTTGCTGCAAGTGATCATCCCACTCACCTCCTTTGGTGTAAAGATATTTGGCTAATTGGTCCTTAATCGAGCGGTTCGCTCGTTCCACCATCCCGTCCGACATAGGATGATAAGGAGACGTTCGCGTCTTGTGAAGACCGAGACACGTGCACAGTCCCTTGACCAGATCTGAGTCGAATTGTCGTCCTTGGTCTGTGTGGAGACTTTGGGGAATGCCATGATGACTGATGTAATCCTCAAACAAACACTTTGCAACAGTCGTAGCACGTTGATCAGGGAGTGCATACATATTGAGGTACTTAGTGAAATAGTCCATTACTACAAGAATGTAGCGATTACCTTTCCTTGTGATGGGCATTTCAGTCAAATCAGCTGCAATCTTTTCAAAGGGCAATTTGGTGACTATGTTTTGCATGGGGGCCTGTAGGTGAGGGGTCGGAGATCTCCTGGCTTCACAGGCAGTGCATTGAAGACACCACTGAGTAATGTCCCTTGACATATGGGGCCAATAGCACCGATGAAGTGCACGCTGTAATGTCTTTTGGCCACTGAAATGTCCAGAAAGTGAATGTCCATGTAATGTCTGAAATACCTCCCGGTGGAGGCTACTTGGAACTACAACCTGTAAGACAGGGTCACCAGGAGGGGGACGGACCTTGCGATAGAGGATGGAGTCGGCAATGGTGAGTTTATGAAAGTCCTTCCAAAAGTGGCGAAGTGACCCTTGAGCTGGGAAAAGGGAGGCCTCCTGTCAGCTGACATCCAGTCAATGACAACACTCAAAACAGGGTCCTCCTTTTGTGCCTTCACAATGTCCTTACCATCGTTGGGCAACCCCAAATGCTCTGCAGGGTTGCGGGGATGATCTGAACAAACTGGCTGCACGACAGAAATCACATCTGCAGCGGGAGAGGTTTGTGAGGTGGCACGTGTGCTGTGCACCTCAGGATGCACAAGCAGCTCCTCCTCGTCCGTCTGTGTGAGCACTGACATGCAACCCACATGACTCCTTACAGTGGCAGTCACAGCCTGCTCCGTTTGGGGAGGGCGACGTGACATGGAGTCAGCGTTTCCATGTCTGGGTCCTTGTCTGTATTCAACTGTCCAATTGTAAGGGTCTATTTCCAGAGCCCACCTTGCCATTGATTTTTATCGACTTAATCAGCTGAAATGGAAATATCCTTCCGCGGCCATTTTGACATGTTTTGCGTTGTCAAGGAGAACTCTGGTTGGTAGTTCTATTTTGAACCGAAAACATCTCATCGTTCTATTTCTCATCGTTAGTTCTGAAAAAAATCAACTCTATGTTATGGATCCGAGAAGGGACTGGACTCAAATGCACGACTCACAGACAGGAATTGCAATAATTCAAATAATTTATTACTTCGTCCAAACTCCAGAAGTATAGGGAGAGATTAAGGCAGGGACTGAATCCTGGAATGGTGTTAGCAGGGGGTTAAACGGGAGTGTGAGTAGGCAAGGGGCTGGATGCTGGCGGAATCCTGGGTTGGTGTAGCAGAGGAGGAGCGGGATGCGGGAGACAGGGGCTGCGTGGAGTGGTGCTAGGATAGCTGCAGGCTGGCAGACAAGCGGAGCAGAACAAGGCATTAAATACAGCAAGGCATGAACAAACAATTAGCGTAATACGCTAGGCTAGGCAAGATTTAGAAGCAGCAAAAAGCAAGGCAAGACAAGGCTTGAATTCTAAACACGAGGCAAGACAAGACAAGAGTTATTTCAACAACAAGACTTAACGAACTGGCACAAGACAACGAAAACCGGGAGAATATATAAGAGAGTTAATGAGCTAACGATTGCGTGCAGCGTGAGAATGTATGCGAGAGTGATTAACTGAGCAGAGAGCGTGAGGAATGCAAGCGGGGAAAAGGAATGAGATAGGCGGAGAAAATGCAAGGGAAATGAGTGACACAAAGAGGGAAAACCACGCCCAGCCTGCAGCACGAGGGAGATAAACAGGAAACATGAAAACATAACAAGAAACGTGAGGGAAAAGGGTAAAACAAGGTGCACAACGGGGACGGGAATGGACAGCGTCACACTCTATAAGGAAAAAATAGTTCCTTCTTGGTTTTATTTGGTTATTTTTGTCATTACATTATTTAAGAAAATTGTATGAAACCATAACTCAATCAGATTTAACCTTACCTGGCTCGCTCTCTCTGTCTTGCTTTTTAAAAATGGTTTGGTCACGCAGACGATGCAAATGGCCTAACATGCAGGCTAAGGTAAGGAAATAGCCTACATTTCAGTTTCGCATCATGATATGAATGGGAACATCTGAAAAATGCTACGGAGTTTGTTAGATGTAACTTATCTAATAAATTTCACTGGATAAAATGTTTTCTATAGCCTATACAGATTAATGTGCTTTGTGAAGTGACAAGCAGTCCGCATGTTGCTGACGTTAATTTAGCCTACAAGTAAATCCCTACTATGATAAATCGTATTTCCAAACTGAATAATAATAATAATGTTTTGCTAGATTAAAGTTGTAACTAAGATATTTGCAGAATACAAATTTTTTATCTGCAGATTAATGTTATTTATTGGTTTTATAAGTCAGCTGTATGCTGTTGCTACGGTAATTTATAGAAGAGACGGATCTACCGTTATGGCTCGCAGTAAAAAAGATTAAACACCAAACTGCTTTGCTAACTCCGTGATAATGTAATTATTGTAATGTTCCGCTCCCTTCCTGTTCGTTTTCTGTATATTCCTGTTTTCCCTCCGTGTCATGTTGGATCCTTTTGTCCGTGTTTTCCCCGCTGCTGTGGTCTGGGCGTTTCCTTCTCTGTCTTGTTCGTCTGGTTGTCTTACTTCCGCCTTTTCACTCCGTCCCCCCTCGTTGCATGCATTTCCTCACCTGGTGTTTCTTAATCACTCCCGTTTATTTTCCACACCTGTTCCTTGTTTAGTTCTGTCATTAACCTCACTATTTATTCCTTCGGCTGGCTGCCAGTCGGCGCCAGTTCGTTAACTATCGTCACGCGGTGTTAATGCTCGTTGTTTGCCTGGTCGCGTTCAAAGAACTACTCGCTTGGTTGTGGGATATTATCCCCTTGCAGCTAGAGTTCCGCTCCTAACTACAGTCTGGTAGTTATCCTCCAAGTCATTTCTTGTGGTGCATGCAGCTAACCTGTTTCCCCTCTCCTCCATCTAACCCAGCTCCCATTCTCCCGTGGCAGTGTTCGTTTCCCCCCGTTTTCGTTGTGTGTGTTGCGGTACCTCCACCTCCAGCTCGTGTAGGCTCCGGATTGGCGTGTTACCTGGCTACCCTCCAGTTGTTCCTGTCCGGCCGAAGAAGCCAACTAGTTCTTCGGTTCCGGTTCCGGGAGCTCTGGAGACCAGTCAGCTCCTTCCGGACCTACCGCAGCTACGCCACACTACCCAGCCCTGCCGTGCTTCACCAACCACCTACCTCTCAAGCCCTGCACCTCCGTGAGAACCTCCCGGTCATTTCCGTGCCTTCCCTTGCACTAACCCCACCTGCTTTGTTTTGTTCTGTACCGGTGCAGTCATTCCGGTCCAGTTCCTGTCCTGCCGTAGTGAGCCGCTCCCCAGCTAGTCCAGTCCAGTCCAGGTGTGAGCCGTGCACCTACCTGTCCAGTCCAGTTCCGGTTTGGAACAATCCGTTCCAGACCCTGCTTCCCGTGTGGACCTCCCGGTCCAGTTCCAGTCCAGTCCAGTTCCGGTTTGGAACAAATCCGTTCCAGACCCTGATTCCAGTGTGACCTCCCGGTCCAGTTCCAGTCCTGTCCAGTTCCGGTTTGGAACAAATCCGTTCCAGACCCTGATTCCAGTGTGGACCTCCCGGTCCAGTTCCAGTCCAGTCCAGTTCCGGTTTGGAACACACCCGTTCCAGATCCTGATTCCAGTGTGGACCTCCCGGTCCAGTTCCAGTCCAGTCCAGTTCCGGGTTGGAACATTCCGTTCCAGATCCTGATTCCCAAAGTGGACCTCCCGGTCCAGTTCCAGTCCAGTCCAGTTCCGGCTTGGAACGAACGTTCCAGACCTGCCAGCCCAGCTCCGGCTTGGAGCAGCCCGTCCCGGGCTTCCTTGCTGTTCCAGCGTAATATTGTGTATTGCCTTTTCTGTACAGTGTTGGGACTACCCCAACACTTAATTTAATAAACCCCCCTTTTTGTGAATCTGTCTCCTGGTCGTTGCACTTGGGTTCGTCTCGTTCCGGGTTCGTAACAATTATGCCTAGATACGTTAGTTACCTAACCACTTATTGCATTTGCATTATCTTAAAAACAATGACAAAAGTTTATCGTAGTCAGCTATGCAGTAGCCTAAATTAAAGTTACTATTTGTAGCCTACGAGGCGGAGTAGCCATCTGCCGTACAATAACGTTAGTCACTGAGGGAAAGAAAGTAGGTAGGCTACATTCTGCTTATTTTACTGCATCAATTCACTTTATTTATTCCACTTATTTCATTGAACGTTTTGGACTGAATTAGCCGGTTATGGAGCAATGCTTGCCATAATTGTAGCTGGCCAGGCAGCGCATGAATTTAGAATGGTTGGGCCAGTAGGGGGCAGTCTTCCCTCTGGTCAAATAAACCCCAATGCCCCAGTGCAGTGATGGGGACACTGTGCTGTAGGAGATGCCGTCTTTCGGATGAGACGTTAAACCGAGGTCCTGACTCACTTTGGTCATTAAAGATCCCATGACACTTATCGTAAAGAGTAGGGGTTTCCCCGGTGTCCTGGCTAAACTCCCAACCCAGGCTCATTCAATCTGCCACCTAATCATCCCCCAGTTTAATTGGCTAAAAAAAATGATTCTCTCCCTCTCCACCTCAGCTGACGTGTGGTGAGCATACTGGCGCAAAATGGCTGCCGTTGCATCACCCAGGTGGGTGCTACACATTGGTGGTGGTAGAGGTGAGTTTCCCCCTCATCATTGTAAAGCGCTTTGAGTATCGAGAAAGGCGCTATATAAATGCCATGCATTATTATTATTATTATTATTATCATTAGAATAGTGATCAAGCCTGTGACCCGGATGACCGTTCATATACAAGCACTTAAACCACAGCTGTCAACCAATCAGAATCTAGTATTTATCCAAGCCATGGTATAAATGTATATATATACCATTTTTTATCATTTGTCTTTAATTCAATCCCAAAACGCATGTGAGAATATAAATAAATGAAAGGTTTACTTTCAGAATGTTTGCCATACCCCAGTCCCCCACCCCCCATCACCACCCTCTGGACTTTTTCCGGAAGCATCAAACAGGGAAATCACACCAATTTCCAAGAGAGTGGCTATTTTCTACCTTTGAGGCAGACTGCAGTCTCAGAGCATTTGCGTTCCTGTCGAGCCAAGCCTAAAATACAGGCTGTCAATGCGCGTTCAGCCCTGCAGCATATGCGCCTCGGCTGGCCTGCGGTGAGCGCCCCGCCACGCCGCCAGCATGCCACATCATTGTCTTAAATGCAGAGCCAGCGAGTGAGCCAACGGCAAAATAACTCTCTTTTCTCTTCCCCACAACAAACATTCATTTATATCCGCCGCTGTCATGTTCAAATCTGTACATGGGACCCTAGCTATTTGCACCTCAAGGAGGCCAGAATAACTGCAGCATCAGAGGTTATTGGATGTGTTGTCTTTGTAGGGAAGCAGGCTTCTGTGGCTATCAAGCCAGAACACCAAAATCACATGAAACTATTGCCCCAACCATATTTGCAATGCTGTGCAACACTCTATGAGACAAAAAGTTTCTTCCCCCTGTTCTTCTTGAACATTCATTGGAGAATAACAGCATTACTTTACCTAAATGTATTCATTCTATTATCACACCAAGAGATCGATAACCATTTAGGTCAAATAGAATTGACTTTCGTAAAGCTTACTCTTTCTCTACCTTAATGAATCCTCAGACATTATTTGGAACATGAGCTGAATTAATGCAGGTTTATGAGGATGGAGAATGGTGTTGGCAAATGCTTCCAGTAGCCTAAAGGAGGGACTGACATTGATGGAGCAGATTAGCATTTTACCTTCAAACTTTTCCATGCAGGCGCATTGCCACGCATTGCAGAAGATGCTTCTGGGACTTCTCTTTCCATGTCAGAAGAGAGTCACATTTTTAATAAGGGACAGTTTATTATGGTTGTGTGTCATGTTTATCATCATTTCATGTTCATTATAGTTGAAGACCAGCATCATCAGCATTGTGTCATTTGGAAAGGAAAATATATGCTGTTCTCTTTGGCCTGACATTGCTATCAGAGGACAGATGTGGTCTGAGGTCTCTTCAATTTAACTGTAATACATTCCGCACCTTTGAGTATAGATCTTGACAAAACAAGTTGCTGTTACTCATACTAATAATCCACTCAAGTGTCAGTGATATCTTAATGTATCAAGAGCAGTATGTAACATAAAAAGGTAGAATTGAAGACATGTTTTTAAGTCCTGATTTGGATCGAGTGGATTTGGATTGAGTTTGGATTGGAGGCTTGTTTAAATTTAAAACAAATGTATATAAATATCTTACAATATTCTGCTTAGTTACATAAGCTGTTTAAATAATTTGAACACATCTACTGTATATGACAACAGGTAAAAATTATTTCTAGCCATCGTTTATAGATAAAATCTTAAAATATATTTCTGCATTTGCTAAAAGGGAGTATCGTGGGTTATTTTATTTTACTGGCTTTTGATATTCTGCCACATACTGTATGTTATTACATATTAATAAAATATGAGTTATCATGAAGATGGCATTAACATTTTGTTTTGCTTATTAGTACATCACTTTGGTTATGAAGGGACTTTATATTATTAAACTATATATATCAATGTTAAAAACTGAATTAATTCAGAACAACAATCTGAACATGAGAAAAGTACATTTCTACCTTGCTTGGCAGCTTTCTAGGCAGCGGGAATAGGCAACGCAACATAAAGCTAAACCAAATTGTTCAGGAGACCTCTGCAGACACAAAACGATCCCATTAATTTTTGCCAACTGGGTTTAACTGCACACAGTGGAAGCCATGAAAACCAGAGGCTGCAGCATGAGATAGTGTAATGCATTTCACCTTGAAGATGCTCTAGAGGCAAAGGCTAATTTGCAGTAATTAAACAAATTAGCCAGAGGTGGGTTTTAATGTACATCCATAAGGCGCCAAGGTAAGTTTAGAGCGTAACTAACGCTCAACTCCACTAAAACATCAATTTGGCCCAGCTGTGAGAGAATTGGCGGTAAATGAGTAAAGTGTGAGGGAAACGGCAGTCCCACATACCTGGTAATGAGGATAGCACATTTTCACTAAGTAATGCAGCCAAAAAGTACTGCCGTAATGGAGCCCCAAGATGGGCTGGGAGAGAGGCAACTTTGATCTCTGCCCATTGAGAGAAAAACAATAAGCCCTCACAGTTCCATCTCTGCCTCCATGTTGCGCTCGTTCAATGAGAAATCAAATCAAAAATTCATAAATCAGTTTTCTCGTTTAGATAATGCACTGCTAATCACATTGTGGTAAGCTAGGCAGACAGCAATGCAAAACTGCTTGTTGGAAACGAGGTGTAAATCATATTAGCTGAGGTGCTCAAAAGGACATTACATGTAATACAACCAGGTTCAAAAACATTTTCCAGGTTGTAGTACATGACACTATCACACCACATGGCGTGCTTGAAGAGATGTGTCCTATATTTTCCTGTGTTTTTTCATATTAAATGAGACATGGCAATAAATAAAGACTGAAGGCCTGGGTGATTGATGGGGTTGCTGTGTGGGCTGTGGAGTAGGATGTGTGGTGAGAGGACAGGCCCAGAATTTGTGATTGACATTACCTTCTAAATGGACTCTGATTGGCTGTGGCAAGCATTGAGGCCAAGTCCCCTGACAAACGTTGGATGTTGGGGGTGGGGGAGTGAGAGTGGGGGGATACAGGTTATTGTCTCTACTGCTTTCTCCACAAAGAAAAACGACCTCCTCTGTGGTAAGCCATTGATTTTCTCATATCGCATTTTCTTTAGCTAATAATGCTAATTTGAGTTTCAGTGGACCTGAAAACGGGTTTAGAGCTCTCAGAGCCATTGTCATATATCGTTAAGGAAGTTACCATGCCTACCGTTGCTTAGCCCAACAGCACTGTCAGCAGTCTCTCATCTGTGTAGAGTACGGAGAGGTATCAGAGGTGCAGCTCATTTTTCCATAAAGAACTCAGCCAGGTCAAATTGCCACTCGTGTAATTTCCTTTCTCAACAAGCACTTTCCACTTATCACAGAGAATTTGGAGGAAAGCATATTGTCTAAGCTACCTCCAGCTAAACACAAAAATAATTTAAGAAACACATCTCACAAAATAAAGCAGCTTTGGGCAACGCCACACCACCCGTAGGTAGACAAAATGCCATTTTTACAGTGGTGAATAGAAATAGCTTTGGCGAATTAAAGCAGCAGCATTAATCCGTACCAGTGTATAGTTCTCCGGTTTACAGTCTCTATCAACCTGGACCAGAATACAGTCTCTATCAACCTGGGCCAGAATACAGACTATTTCACTCTGAACCATTTACAGATTCTATTTCAATCTGGACCCATGTGTAGGCTCTATATCAGTCTGGATCTCTGTTTTAAATTGTTCTCAACCAGTATCACATCTGCTCAGGGAGACAGGGTTCAAAATGTGGGTTGTGCACAGAGCAATAGAAATGAAATATAATGATATAACCACAGTCCCTATAAAATCACCCGGGAAGGTGGAGGAGTGAGGAGAAGGCAGCCTTCTTTCCCACCTGCATGCATACTGCGAAGTGTAATCCAATGTAGTTTCCTACTTGCCTTGTGATGTTATTATCTTTAATATTATTACTGTGCCTGTATTATTAGTTTGTGAGTTATTATCTGGCTACTTATGAAATATGCGGGGTCCCTGTTGAGTTTTGACTGCATAGTAATGATTTTTGATCATTGCTAAACATTCTGATGCCATAAACCAACTTCTGGACTGTGAAAAGATGGGCTGTTACATTAATATGGGATAGCAACTTGGTCTTAAACATCAGTCATCCTGAATTACATACTGCTCTGCCATGTGTTGTGTTCCTGCTTAGAGACCTGTTGAGTCTGTGTGCCCTTCTTTCACATTCTTCAGTGCTCTGGGGACATAAGCCTGGATTCAATCATTTTATCCTTATCTTTGACTTTTGACTTTAAATGTAGGAGTTTGATTCATTATTTTTGGCCAGTGATGTAGCATCATAAAAAAAATAGTAATAAAAATGCCCGGTGTCATTCCCCATGCATTAAATGTTGAGTTCTTTCCAAGTGTTCTAAAACTTTTTTCAATGCATTGTCACTACAGCCCACCTAGAGATACATTTTTCAAGGGTAACCAGAATTAAGGGAAAGTTAAGTCATTTCTCAGAAATGATTGAGAACAGGCTGAATGGACTGACTTTGCTCTTGAAGCACAGGGGCATGAGGTGACAGCTGGGGAGATATACAATGTTTTCTGTGCAAAGACGAGACGGCTAGGCCTGGTTTTGTCAGGTCAGAATGTTTTCTTATTTGCTATTCTAGCTCTACTAAATTACACCTTCACTCATTTTAATCAAATGCAATGCAATGACAGACGGGAGTCAGGACATCGGGTGTGCCTATGTTTTCCAGTGACCTAACCAAACTACGTTTGAGAACTTAAGAAATGAACACTTGAATTGTTTCACACGTTAGAAAAAATATAATTGGTGTAATCCAAGCCACAATGTAGAAAAAACAGAGCAAATGAGGTAAAGTCATGGCTTCCCTCCTACCCAGACTGGAAGTACAGTCAGAATGATGAAAGATACTGAGTGCAGTTTCACAGGGCTTGCACACATGTAGTCTCCCCAGTCATTTGAGAAGAAACCCCCCTTCATTATTTGTTATCTAAAATCTCCTATTATGAAAAATTTTATCTTTTTAAAAAAATCATATTTAAAAGTCCCCCTATTTTTTCTCAGCCATACAAATGCAAGCCTCATATTGCTTTTAGAAGGGATTGAAAGGACTGGTCATTTTTGAATTTATTTTCTATCAAACTGACCTTCCCTCATCGCACACACAAAGGAATTGCTTCACCAAATGAAATTGCAATCTGTGATTCACACCTTTCAGAATTTCCATACAAATTCAACCCTGCATGACAGGTGTCATCATCTGTTTCTCATCAGTAAAACATGCACCAAAAAACTGCAATTACAGCTCAACTCAGCATGCAAAATAATTAAAAAGATCTCCTTTTTTTAGACAGTTGTTTCTTGACATCATTCTAGCATGAGTTCCCTTTTAAGTTGTGTCTGTCATTCCGTAGTCAAGCTCTGTCTTCTTTCATATTTCATGAGCTTGAAATCTGCGACCCACTCTTCATTGTGATGTAGATTTTCCCTTTTTCCTTTAGAAATCCCAACAAACCAGATTATGAATGTCTCACTTGGCTTAAAGAAAAAAAATGGGTTTTTAAATACAATTCATGATGTGATTTTCAGCGAGAAATTATTATATGTGAATTAATTGGCTGGATTTGTATAAAAATAGGTCTGTGACATCTGGTCTGGTTGTAGTGTAAAGTGTTAATGAGGCCTTTTCAGACAATTAGCATCTGTCTGTCGGATATCAGTTGCTAGCATTGACCGGCATACAAGGCCCAGAGTGAGTACAAGTTAGAGGTAAAGAAAAACCAGAACTCACTTCTTCTGTAGACAGAGAGTATCTAAAACAAGAGGGGAAACACATGATTTCACATGTTTCTTAATAACTATCAGAATAGAAGATGGGTAAAAAACCATACTGTAAATGAAATACCAGGTGACATAGGAACTGCAATGGAAAAGTAAAATCTAAAGAATTAACTATAACATGGTGAAATTGAAGTTTTACCACACAACTGCCTCCACCATTTGGCTTTCTGTTCAGGTGATATATGGATTTTAATGAGTCAGTGGCATGGAGTCTGATCCTATTCTGCACAAAGACAAAAATGGTGTTTTAAAAAAAAAATTCTTATATGCAAGTTGTATTTTTAAAAACCGCTGGACAAAGCTATCAAGTTAGATAAGAGGTGCAGTTGATGACAAAGGGGACCCATGTTGGTGAGCTGCATGTGATCCTTTTGATTTGATCTCTAAGCTGGAGGGACCTCCATCTAGTGGATCACACTGGTAGTTCAGTATAACAGTCTTTCTCTGAACTTTAGGGCTCAGAGTGTCCAGTCAAAGGAATATCACAAAAGTACATAAAACTGTGATGGGGAGTAGGGTTCGGAGGACCAGACACGACAGAGAGTGAATCTGAAAGTTATTTCCTATAAAGGAAATAACCACAAAGGCGGAAAATAATCAGCGAAAAGGGAAAAAAATAAAGGAAGGGACAAAAACTCCCGGCGTAAAGCCAAACGAAAAAATAGACGAAGGCGAAGGCTCGAGCAGATCAAGGACAGGGAAAAAGAGAAAAATACCTCTCACTCTCACTAAGAGAGCACTCAGATGGAGGTAACAGAAAACAGAGGAGAAATAATAGCAACCCAGAAAAAATGGCCGAAAAAACTCGTAGGCTTGAGTGTAAGAGAACAGCACAGGAAAACCAGGACAGAAAATGCAAAAGAGAAACAAAATCCTAAAAGGAACTCTAATGCATAGAAAGGCCAGTCCCGCATTACTCCAAAGCAACGGGAGACGTGGAAGGTGGGATGGATAAGCATAGAGCGTGGCAGCTGTAGTCGCACAGTGACTGGGTTAATCCTCCAGATTATCTGGACCCACGAATCGCGGCGCAAGTTTGCGGGACTCCACTCGCAGGGGCAGGTCCCGCCTGGCCAGCCACACTTGTTGACCAACCCAGTAAGAGGGAGTTGGATGATGACGCCTGTCGGCCGCAACCTTCTATTTGGCCGAGGCGTGAAGGAGTGACGTGCGCACACGACACCGCACGGCACCTCTGAACGCAGGCCCCCGTGGATGGTACCTCCACATTTCTCTCCAATTCAGGAAACAAGGGGGGTTCAAACCCCAGCTGAGCTTCAAAAGGAGAAAGTCCAGTGGAGGCGTTGCGCAGCGTGTTAATGGCGTACTTTGCCCAAGCGAGATGGCGGCTCCAGGATGTGGGGTTGGAGGCGGCCATGCTCCGTCTGTCTATTGGTCTCCGGATGGAAGCCGGAAGACAGACAGATGCCCCTAGTAGGGCACAGAAAGAGCGCCAAAACCTAGCGGCGAATTGGGGGCTGCGGTCAGACACCATGTCAAGGGGAAGGCCGTGCACCCTAAAAACTTAGTCTACCATCAGCTGAGCGGTCTCGTGCTGATGGCAGCTTAGGTAGGGCGATGAAGTGTGCCGCCTTAGAAAACCTGTCTACCAGTACCAGGATTACCGTGTTACCCTGGGACACAGGTAAGCGGTGACGAAGTCAAGGGCGACATGGCTCCTAGGATGGCTGGGAACGGGTAGAGGGCATAGGAGACCTGAGGGTGTGATCCCTTGCTGCGGGCACATACCGAACAGGCAGCGACAAATTCCTGCACATTGCTCTCCATATTCGGCCACCAAAAGCGCCGGGACAAAAAATCCTTAGTCCGGTAGATGCCAGGATGGGCCGTTAGCTTTTAAGAGTGACCCCACTGGAGAACCCAAAATCTAATCCGGGGCGGAACGAACAGACAGTGAGATGGACCCCCACCTGGGCCCAGGTCATTTGAAATGCGGAGTTCATAAGGGGAAGAGGTGGAGGATCTAATAAAACCATTAGCCAGGGACTCCTCAATGTACTCCCTCATGGCTGCGCTCTCTGGAACTGACAAGGAATACAGGGAACCCCTGGGAGGAACCGTACCCGAGTATAGCTCAATGGCGCAGTCATAAGCCCTATGAGGCGGCAAGGTGGTAGCGCGTTGCTTACTAAAAACCTCAGCGAGGTCCGCGTACTCCACCGGTACATTAGTCGGCAAGCGGAATTCGAGCGCCCCTACCACTCCCGGTCTCTCAGGGTCGAAAGGAAAGTCACGTCACGATTCCAACCCGAAGTCAGAATCAGAAAGGTCCTCCTCCCAAATGGAATTCCCATCTGCCAAATAATCCCAGACCAAGCTCTCCTCTTTACTCTCAGAGAGAGAAACCCCGCCTCCTTCTGATCACTATCGGAGCAGAGCTCGTAACAGTCACTAGTGCCGCCCGAAGAGATGTTAATAAGAGCATGGCAGTGGGACTTGCACTGGGGACCCCACTGGCAGATGACCCCCCCTGTCACCGCCCCAACTAATATGAGGACCGTGTAGACCCAGCCAGGAATGTCCCAGAATGAGCGGGTAAGCCAGAGATCCTCTCTGAGTGACCCTGGTAAGAACCACACATGAGTAGGGAACCTGTGATTTCCTTAATGGTTCCGGAACCCAACGTCGACTATCGACGGCTGTGACCAGACAGGGCAGAGTGAGGGAGCGTATGGGGATTTTTAATTCCCTGGCCCGTTTTGTGTCTATGAAGCACCCAACTGCTACTGAATCAATAAAAGCATCAATGTTGACCGAACACCTATTCCAGAGCAGTTGGACTGGCAAAAGGGTCCGAGGGAGAGTACCATTTTGTCCCGCTAGAGGCACCGGTTCCCCTAGCGAGACCCTTTATTTACCTTCAATTTTGGGGACTGATATTTTGTATGGCCCCTATGGCTACAGCAGCGGCACCAGCTTTCCCGCGGTCTCGGCCCCCTAGGCTCGCAGAAGGAAGAACCATCCACCTGCATGAGTTCCTCCCGATTAAAGGAGGAATAGGTGGAAGAGCAGGCTGGAGGTTCTACCGATGGCGAGGAGGTGTGATGAACAGGACGCTCCCTGATACAGTTGTCGACTCGAATAGCTGTGGTAACCAGGGCACCGAAAGTGGCAAGCACGGCCAGGGCATCCTTAATGGGATCGGATAACGCATTAAGAAATAAAGACTGAAGTGGTCCATTGGGCTACCCTGTCTCCCCTGCCAGTGCTCAAAACGTGATGGTACCCTGGCGGAGACGGGTTTGTTTCATGGCGGCCTCCTGACCGGAGACGTCATGATCGAAAACTAACTCCATCTCCTCCATCAACCTATTTGAGTCACCCATAACCGGGGTGTTGGCCCGAATTAAGGGGTCCGCCCAAGCAAGGGCATTGTCCATTAAAAGAGATAGAATAAGGGCTACCCGGGACTTCTGGGTAGAGAAGCAAGAAGGCTGTGCCTGAAAAAATATCATGCGCTGTGTCAAGAAACCCTGACACTTCCCTGATTCCCCACTGTAGCGGGGTGGCAGTTGAAGCTTGGGTTCCCTAGGGGTGAATGGCAAGGGAACGGGCTTACTGGTGCTTGTGCGACTGGGAGTTAGGTAGCTGCGATGGTCAATACGCTGAGTCTCTCCGCCAACTCGCGGAGATAGTCTCCCTGGTAACTGCTCCATCAGCTGGCCCTGCTGCGCATGTATGGCCTGCTGACTAACCTGGAGGGCACGAATGCATTACTTGCGGGACTGGCCTGGCCTGTCATAAAGCAAGGCGATGGGGCAAAGTGTCATCTTTAAATGCCTAAGCCTATACTATACCGGCAACATGTGGTTTGCGAAGACAACACAGAAGCACCGGAAAACGGAAACCCTGAGCTTTTATAGCCAGCTGGAAACCTAAAACAGGTGCGTGGGATAAGTGCCGAGACAGAGCGAAAGCCTGGAACGGACGGTGGAAAACTAATGCAAGAGCGCCCTCGTGCCGCTTGACGAGGGAGAACAACAAATAAACAAACGCAGAAATAAGCGAAGGCTGCCAAACCATGACAAAAATGTAAAAACAAAAGCTTGTGGCTTTGAAGAATTACAGTTTGAACAACTTGCTTGCTCATAACAACAACTTCACGCGGAAGTGTTCACGCGTTAACCTCGGATGAACCTGTTTAAAACCAAGATCACCAGAGATTTGGGGAGGGTCTCTGAGATCACTGAAAAGATGTAGGTTTACCACAAACTTTTGTTTTTGTTAACTATCGCCACCTTGGTTCATTTTGCCAAACTTTGCAGTACATTTCATTTGACTGTAGGTAGCCTACATTCCTTTGACATGTCGTCAGGTAATCCATTCAATCCGATAAGAGTCGATAATTTTTCCAGATTATTTGTTGAAAATATGCTTTTTTCTTGCATTTGACCACAGAATTCACCATGCTAGGTAGGCTGTTGTATGCTGTGTTCACATCGTATGGGAGAGATGGTAGGCCATTTCCGCACTGGTGACATCAAGTGGCATAAGTCAGAGTACAAAAAAAAGTAGTAAAAGAGTTCACAAGTAGTATTTACGACTTGAAAGCTGACATGAACGGTATTTCCAAGTTGGAAGTTGGGTGCAGTTGAGTAGCCCTGATTTCAGGTCTCCAAAAAGTGGGATGAAATATTCTAGCCCTTTAAATTGTGTACTGATGTTTGTAATGCATGTGATACATCTCAGATTGCCACATTCAGAAATCTTATGTTCAGAATAACCTATTCATACAATGTCATGTACTTTCAAAGATTTTATGGTTTTGGGAGGGATAGCTTCCATAATAATGTGAAAACTCTTAGAGCAGCCTCGCTATTACGATATATTTAGACAAGCAGGGATAGTTGAGTAGATCTGGCAGTCATGAACAGATCAGGGGAACTGTAATTTTCAGTTCATTCGGGATAAACTCCTCATTCAGTGTTCCTTCATTTGTATTTTTCTAACAAAAGTTTTTCATGCCACACCACTTCCATGGAAAGGAAAAAATAGCTCACCTCATATATGCTGTTTGGAATATATACTGTAAGTCCTATGCTTTTCAATAAACCAGCTATTCAAACCATAACTATCTTGCTCAGAAGGAGTGAATGAACAATATTAAAGACATTTGGCCTTAAAAAGAGCCCCAGGACCAGTAGATGCAAAACAACCGCAAAACATCAAACATCCACCACCATATTTTACCATATGTATGACATTCTTTTCAAGTGCCCTTCTTCCTAAGCCAAACCATCTCCTCACTTGCAAAGGTCAACAACCCTTTGTCTTGTTTCTTCTGGGAGTTCTTTGCCTTTCCCTATAGTGTTGGATGACAAATGTATTTTACATGTGTGTTCCCTCATTCTTATACACCAGCTAAATAGGAAGCCATAGCAGACCACAATACAGCTTCCTAAGATTGAAATTAACTTTATAAAAGTAGCTTGTTCATAAAAAAAATGTATTTATTGGATTTAATTTTAAATAATTATTATGGGATGTGAACAATTGTGTGTTTTGAAAAAAAAAAAAGAGTTGTTATATGAAACCTTTTTCAATACAACTTCCCATTTTTTGAGCACACAACACTGCTCATTACTTGTATTGTTTAGTTTCCACAGCCTTCTTTGCTCATCTTATCAAGGATGTGAATGACTTTGGAGGGCAGTGTACAGTGAAATATCTTGAAAGCTGGTAAAAAAAAATGCTTGTTCCTCCATCTCCAACCAAAATCAAAATGTTCATCAATACAATTTGAGTAGGTGTTATGAAATTTTTCATTCTTGTCAATCTTCTATCACATTTGTTTTGACAAGCATTAATATTACAGGCTGAGAATTCCCTCCAGATACTGTATACTGCCAGACACAGGGGGATGGAACATTACAGACAGTTCATTTTACAGAAACCAAAAATTAACACGGGCCAAAAAAAAGGAGGAATTTCAACTGAAAAGCTATTTCTACATGTTAATACACAGTAAAGTAACAAAAACTATGTGCACATACACTACTCACAAAAAGTTAGGGATATTCGGCTTTCGGGTGAAATTTCAGGATGAACCTAAAATGCACTATAACCTTTACAGGTGAAATTAATTTGACCTTCTCTAAACTTTTGAATGCACATGTCCAACTATTCAATGTTTCAGTACTTTTGCACAACTTGCTGTTCTCTAACAAGGAGCTGAACGGCAAAATTCACAACAGGTGTTTGATCCATGAATCGACCAATAAATTTCCTGGTTCAATTAGAATTGGTATTTAAACAGTCCTCTTCATCATGCTGTTCACATTTTGACATCATGAGACCAAGACAACACCTAACAATTGATCAACAGTACCTCGCCATTGCGAAGCTTCAAACAGGATGTTCTCAGAAGGAAGTGGCCACTGAGCTTAGAGTGTCACAGTGTCATCAGCAGGCTGCAACAGAGATACAGAGAGACTGGAAGAGTCACAGAAAGGCATAGAAGTGGACGTCCTTTGGCCACATCCCACACTGATGACCGCTTCATTGTGAACAGTGCCCTGCGGAACCGGATGATGAATGCCACTCAACTGAGAGGCACCCAAGTGTCACGTCAGACCATTCGAAACCGTTTACATCAGCGTGGTCTACGCTAGACGACCTGCAAGGGTACCTGACCACACCACCAGGCACAGGCGTCATCGTCTTGCATGGGCCAGGGAGCATTTACGCTGGACGAGGGACCAGTGGGCCTCAGTGCTGTTCTCTGATGAAAGTCGATTCACGTTGAGCAGAAATGATGGCCGCCAACGATGTTGGAGACGTCAAGGGAGAGCGCTATGCATCAGCCACTGTTGTCACCAGACGACCCTTTGGTGGTGGCGGTGTTACAGTGTGGGCAGGTGTGTCTAGTCAATACAGAACTGCCCTACACTTTGTGAATGGTACAGTGACAAGCCCATACTACCTGAATAACATCATTAATCCAGTCATTGTGCCCCTGCATGAACAACACAGGCCTAATTTCATCTTCATGGACGACAATGCTCCAGCTCATCGAGGTCGCATCATTAGGGAAAAGCTGCTGGAGACTGGGGTACCTCAAATGGAGTGGCCTGCACTTTCTCCAGACCTGAATCCCATAGAAAAACCTATGGGATCAGCTGACTCACCGTGTAGAGGCTCGTAACTCTGTACCCCAGAACCTCAATGACCTGAGGGCCGCCCTTCAAGAAGAGTGGGATGCCATGCCTCAGCAGACAATAAGTCGACTTGTGAACAGCATGAGACGTCGTTGTCAAGCTGTAATTGATGCTCAAGGGCACATGACAAGTTATTGAGACATTGACATTTTTGTTGTGGTATACCCACCACTGTTGTTGGCTTTTGTTTCAATAAATTGTTTGAGATGAGGAAATCACCATTGCATGCTTCTACTTAAATGCCCTACTTTCATGATACGTATAATATCACTGTAGCGTGAACTTACATTTTCCATAAATTTCACCCGAAAGCCAAATATCCCTAACTTTTTGTGAGTAGTGTAATTCATTTAAATTAAGTTACTTACAGGTATTCATCAGGCCTGGGTGAAATAATTATTTGAAATACTTTAATCCTTTGGGCACCAATATATTCCCATAGATTACTAACAAATTAAAAGAAATATCTGTTTTCAACAATATTCATAAAAAAATTATTTCATATTGTGCACATTTTGGTTACTAAAATGTTTAGCAGAAACCAGCACCTAAACAGTAAAGACAAAAAAATGCTCCCACCTTGATAACTTGCCCCTGGTGATTAGGATACTTGTAACTTGTTCTTGTAGAGCTGGCTGCAAATTAACTTTGATGCTCCAATCCTGAAGTGTGTAATTTACACACACACACACACACACACACACACACACACCATAAGAATTACCTGCACCTGAAGTTGACAACTATATATATATATATATATATATATATATATATATATATATATATATATATATATATACGTATATATATATATATAAAAATATAAAAAATACTTTCGCAATTAAAAATATTATATCTTGTGCATTTAAAGGAATACCGAACTTTGTTAGAACATAATGTTGTATAGCTACTTAGCCCCGATATGAGTTGTAATATTCAAGCTCTCCTTCATGACTTAGTTCAGTAAACAAATAGTAGCTGCTTAGTTTGTAAACAAACCGAGCAGCAAAGAAGCTAGCAACAGTTGCTCGTTGTTCTCAGAAAATATTCCACAATGAAAAATAGACCATTTTAGCTCTTTTGATTAACTTTTTATTATCCATTTTTTGAATATAGAACAATTATAAGATATATACAAAAGATAACTAGTAAAATAGGTATGTATAGTGGTGATATTGGAACTAATTGTCTGGACCTTTTAGATTTTGCACACACTGTGGTACAGCTCTACCTGCAGCAGGGATCCTTCTGGGCTCATGGCTTGGTCCTGGCACTGCCTCATCAATGACTTGGCCTAACAGCAGACTCTGCTCTGTCACTTAAAAACATAATAATAATAATAGTAATAATAAAGAATAATACCTTTCATGACCTAATACTAATGTACAACTTAAATAAGTTGGTTAATGCTATGCAAATAAAGCATATTGTCCTAACGTTCGGTATTTAATGTCTGGGAAAGTAATAAAGCCATATTTTTCAGGTGTCCTCAATATGAAATCGTTATTGAATCACGTACAATATATGACTCACTGGAATAATGTTAACACTGACTATTAATAAAAACTGGATTTAACTATTGTTTTTGAACGTTAGGAAGTCACCGTTATCATAAGGCCTTTAATTGCTGTTTTAGTCATCGTTTTTCTAATTTAGTAAATAACACTCTTAACTTGGCAGATGTTCATGTTCGTGACAATGCCCAGAAAGATATAAAACGTCCATTCATGATGATTAACTAACGTTAGCTCTCTGAATTTAACATTTAAATCTCCAGTAAGTTATCAAGTTAAATTAACTTAATTTTGCTGTTAATTTTTGCTAGATAGCTAACGTTACCTCACGGTTGAAGGGTGATATGAGACGTCAAATAAATAAAAAGTTAATAACGTTAGCTAATAAAACCAACAAGAAGCGACAGCAAGTAGGCTATGTTAGCTAACGTTAGCTAAATTTGCTACATCTAAAACAGTGTTACTTAATCATTTACTTATTATTATAATACCTTTCATGGCCATAATAATAATAATAATAAAAAACAAGAATAATAATTTTCAACACATTTAACCCCCCGACCCCCCCCCCCCCCCCCCCCCCACAAAAAAAAGAAAAAATCCTGGCTGCTCAGAGACTATATAGCAAAATGCCAATTAGATGATCCCATAACCATTTTTGCATTTATCAAAGCAGTTATTCGTAAATACGCCAGTCATGCTTTAAAATTCCTTGACAATAAACTTTAATTGTGGTTTGCATGCAATGATATTGTGCTTTACACGCCTATGACATCTTAACACTATATGCTACCTTTCTCATCATCAGCTGCGTTTGCGTTTGTGTTCGAAATATGTCGGTTAATTTGACACATTTGGCCGCTTCTTTTTCCAGTGCCTTTCTTTTTTTTATCCTGGCCATTTCTGCTCCTCCTTTTCTTATTTTATTCTCCATTTTAGCATCTTCGTCTGGCACAAACCCGTAAATTAAACTAATTACATCAGGTGATCAATCATAATCTAAAAAAAACTTGGGTTCAACCAATGGAATTTGGGAGGGGGCCACTCCCATCCCCCCTATCAGCATCCAAGTTTCTGGTGTGAGCCGTGGTTGCTTTTCGTGCGCGTGTTTTATGCGTTTTCGTGCGAGAGAGAGTGAGAATGCATGCGGCCCACACTGCAGCCAGTAGCCTATATTATCTAAATACAATTATTGTGTTTCCCGATCCTCGCCACCAGCCCAAAAACCAGCGACCCACCGGGATTCTTCCCGATTCTCCCGATTAGCCACTCCGGCATTGGTTGAGACAGTCAAACCGGAACACCTTGAACAAGCAGAGGTGAGCCTGTGAGTTGTTTGAAGAAAAAAGGAAGGTGCCTCACAAAAATGTTCATACTTTTTCACACTTAACCTTGTTGATTGCTCATCTCACTGTTGCTTTTAAAAGTAACATCTCTCTGCATCCATCTGTCACGTCTCCTTTCCAATTTTAAGCCATCTCCACCCCCTATACTTGCCCTGAACCTCATCCTTTCTTGTGAGTTGAAAATTGCAAGGTTCCCACTCATGTGTTTTAACATTACAAAATAGCAGATTAGCAGTTTATTTTTCAGTTTACGAAACTGCATTTTTTCACTGACATGTCCTTTAAAAGATAGGCATGGATATGTTAATCTGTGTTTTGTTGCATACATTTTCAGCAAATAATCTTGCATAGTAGTGAGGTTTGTGGATGACATCTAAGCCATGTAGCAGGCGAGTCACATGACATGCTTATATCATTTAAAGACACTTCTCAATGTATGCAAAATGGCATGTTTTCTAACTATTCCAAATTACCTGTGTTGCTTCATGAGTTAATCATTTTGTTAGCAGACGTTTTGTCGTGCAGCTGAAATTTTCTCAGTGAGCAGTGATTTCTAAGGACAAAGGAATACAAATTTCTTTGTGGAACAAGATGGCTTATAACAAGCTTATTGTGAACCCTAACCCCCAAATTTAAAGCCAAGTATAAAGAAAAAAGCAAGGATATCTTCCAGACAAAACAATCTGTCTGTTCATGCTGTCTGTCTGAGTATGTATTATTTAG